>CM055126.1:31456601-32056601 GCA_029206835.1 Rana muscosa
TAAAAAAAAAAACGCCGTTCTTTTGAATGGCAAGAACGCGGTGACGTCATCGACGACGAGCCGGCGCTCGTCACATTCGATGCCGTCGCCATCTTGCTACACCCCACACTACCCTTGTATGCTACCGCGCATGCATCGAAGTCTTTTCGAGCATGCGCGGGTTTACCTGGACAGGTAAGCATACAGACGACCAGGTTTCTCGGCAAGAAACACTCTGCCGAGAATCCCGACGAGAAAGAGAGAGCAGGTTCTCCATTTTTCTCGTCGAGATTTCCGGCAGTTTTCCTGCCGAGAAACCTTACACACGAACGATTTTCTCTGCAAAAAGCTCTCCCAGCAGTTTTCTTGCCGAGAAAACCGGGTCGTGTGTATGAGGCTGTAGGGTTAAAACTTGTCAGATTTTGTTTTGTCATTTGTCTCATTAGGGAGACTTTCCCTCACTTCCTGCTCTGCAGACTCAACAGGAAGTGAGAAGATATCTATCTAATTAGCAAATCCCCACGCTGGACTCATAGGATGCAGTCACTATTTGGCCAATAATTTCCCACCAGGCTTAGTCAAACCAACTTTTGATGAGCCAGGTGGTGCACACAACTCAAATTTTGACTGATTCAGCACGGACCTTTAAGATTCTGTGACTTGTAAGTTGCCGTTCACTGTCCCCGCCACACATAGCAATAACAAGCTCATGAGCCTTTTTAAGCAGTAATGCAAACAGCTGTAAACGCTGGGGCTTACGTCAGTGTCATACACCCTCATAGATTATATGAGAGCCAGCTGGGGTTGTAGAGGAGAGAAAGGAGAGAGGAGCGAAAGGAGCGAATGGAGAGAAAAGGAGAGAAAAGGAGAGAAAAGGAGAGAAAAGGAAAGAGAGAGACATACGGTATTTACTGTGGATCACCAATTCTGAACGCACCACGCCTCCAGCTGTTATTGTCACGGACATTCTACACCGCAGCCAAGAAATGTGCAGCTTCCTAACTATGGTGAAATTACTAGTTAATGCCCGGACAGCTAGTCTTACAGTGGAGCTACACCCATCATTTTCTCTTTTTTTTTATGTTTTGGATTTCATGCAATTCCCAGCAGGGTTTTTACTGTATGCCAAAGTTTCTCAACTAGGGCTCCTCCAGAGGGCGTTGGTTGTTCCAGGAGCAATTTCTGCCTCTCAGAAAAGTTCCCACTGACACTCTGATCTATTTCACAATCTGTAAGGGGCCATTCTTCTCAATGACCACAACAAGTGTAAGGAACATTCTTTCCACCGACTATCACGAGTTGAAGAGCTGCAATAAAAAAAATCAACTTTTTCATTTATTTTTTAAATAGTATGGCAAAAGCTCATTTGGCCATACTTCTCATGTGGGTCACAGGAGTGCACTTACTTTTGGTCTCCTATAACTAAGAATGAGCCGACAGGTGGCCAAGGCCAAGGCCTGCTGTTGGCTGACATCACAGAGCTGCGTCAGACTCTGAAAGGATCCTGACAATAATGTCGGGATCCACCTAGATTCCTGACTGGCAGAGAGTGTGCTGAGAGGCTAAGTCAGCTAAGTCTCTGAGTCAGCCGCTCAAGCCCCCTCTGCTGTCAGGTGCCCCAATGAGCACTAGGGGGGCAGAGCAGCAACGCACAGTCACTGCTCTCTGCTCAGAGCAGACCAGAGAACAGAGCGGTCAGTGGTCATGTGATGGATCGGTTCTTAGAATTAGAAACAACTGCAGCAACAGTAGGTAGGCGACAATTTTTTGGGGGGATTTAAAGTGACCCTAAAGTGGTTTTAAAACTCTTAACGAGCCACTGCTACCACAAAGCAACCCTAGCGGCCAGGAAGCCGAGGACGTAATATGACTATACGCATGATGGGAAGTGGTTAAAGACGAAGCCTTTTTCTGACACTTGTTACTTACAAGTTAAATTCAGTGTTTTTTGCTAGAAAATTACACACATATGTGTGTGTGCGTGTGTGCACGCACGCACGCACACACACACGCACGCACAGATCCATAAATATTGGGACATCGACACAATTCTAATCTTTTTGGCTCTATACACCACCACAATGGATTTGAAATGAAAGGACTAAGATGTGCTTTAACTGCAGACTTTCAGCTTTAATTTGAGGTTATTTACATCCAAATCAGGTGAACGGTGTAGGAATTACAACAGTTTGTTTATGTGCCTCCCACTATTTAAGGGACCAAAAGTAATGGGACAATTGGCTGCTCAGCTGTTCCATGGCCAGGTGTGTGTTATTCTATCACTGTCCCATTTACAAGGAGCAGATGAAAGGTCCAGAGTTCATTTCAAGTGTGCTATTTGCATTTGGAATCTGTTGCTCTCAACTCTCAATATGAGATCCAAAGAGCTGTCACTATCAGTGAAACAAGCCATCATTAGGCTGAAAAAACAAAACAAACCCATCAGAGAGATGGCAAAAACATTAGGTGTGGCCAAATCAACTGTTTGGAACATCCTTAAAAAGAAAGAACGCACCGGTGACCTCAGCAACACCAAAAGACCCGGAAGACCACAGAAAACAACTGTGGTGGATGACCGAAGAATAAATATATATAAACAATTTTAGCAGAGACCCTAGAGAATAAAATGGTGGTTGTTGCAAGATTATATGTCACACTGTATTTGTACAGCAGTCTTTCAATGTTTTAGGAAAAAATACAATGAATAAAAAATAAAAACGAAACAGTAAAAGGTAGCCCAATTTTTTTGTAGAATGTGAAAGCCGACGATGTTACGCCGAGAATCGTGAGAGCATTGTGATCTTAATTCTAAGCACAAAAATCGTGATTCTCATTTTATCCAGAATCACGCAGCTCTATCTGCTATCTGAAGTCACTTCTGACACGTTTTCCTAACACCAAGAAAAAAAATAATGACAGGGGGGAGAGCTTCAGCACACAGCCTGTGATTGACAGCCTCAGCTGTGTTTCCGTGTGCTCTGCGAAGGGGGGTGTCCATTCCAATCAGCTCTTCTCAATAAGCTCTGTATTACGCAATTTCAGCTCTTCGCCTCCTTTTTTTCTGACCGCTCAGACGAGCGTTAAATATTCTGGAGAATGAAAAGATGTAGGGAAGAAAAGACTGCAGATAAACGGGTACAACTTATGTAGGAGCATTTGTTTTTATCTCTGTGTATCACCTGAGGCCAGTCACTTCACTGGGTATATGGAAGGGTTTACAACCACTTTAAAATTAGAGTCAATCTAAGCAGGTCTCATAACATAAAAAAGGTCTATAGTCCCATTTTAACATCATAAAAGCTTAAAGTAGTAATAATAATAATAATAATAATAATAAGATTTAACTCCACAAGAGCAGCCTGACCAGGGCTCAAGGTTTGCTCGGAATGAGCCAGAACGGTGTGTTCAGACATCCAGTAATAAAATAGAAAGGAATAAAAAGGAGCGACTGATTAAATGGAGGGATTATGTGCTGGTCTGCAGGAATGTGATGCATGTCCCTCGACTCAGATTAACAGCCGGTAATTATATACAGAGGAAAACAAGCTTACTAAAAGGACCATCACAACCCCCAAACCATGTACATAAAAGAAATACTGCCTGCTTCATATGTAAAATCTCATTGGATTTGATTTACATGTTCTTGCTGTGCCTGAAGGGGTTTCCTCCGGGTACACCGATTGCATTTTGGAGGGTTCCTGGTGGACCGCCCAACATTCGTTCAGTGGGTGCCCCCCCCATCAGTCACCATCAGCTTGAAATCTCTCGGTTGACGAATCGAAGAGACTGGGTGGAATACGCATGGAATACTGTCAGCCAGCAGGCTGTCAGCTGTCAAAACACAATAGGCGCAGCAGGAGAATTGTCCACCTGTGCTATATTGCCTGAATAGAGGAACCTGATAGACTTAGAGCAGCCATTCGTAAACCCAGGTTCCTTGAGTTGTGGCTGACTTCCCATCTGATGGTGTGCCTGCATACACTATATTACCAAAAGTATTGGGACTCCTGCCTTTACACTCACATGAACGTAAATTACATCCCAGTCTTAGTCCGTAGGGTTCAATATTGAGTTGGCCCACCCTTTGCAGCCATAACAGCTTTAACTCTCCTGGGAAGTCTGTCCACAAGGTTTAGAATGTGTCTATGGGAATGTTTGACTTTTCTTTTAGAAGTGCACGTGCGAGATCACGCACTGACCTGGCTCGCAGTCTGCACTCCAATTCATCCCAAAGGTGTTCTATTGGGATGAGGTCTGGACTCTGTGCAGGCCAGTCAAGTTCCTCCACCCCAAACCAACTCATCCATGTCTTTATGGAAATTACTTTGTGCACTGGTGTGCAGTCATGTTGGAACAGGAAGGGGCCATTCCCCCAAACCATCCCCACAAAGTTGGGGAGAATAAAAAATTGTCCAAAATTGGTAAACTGACGCCTAAGAGTTCCCTTCACTGGAACTAAGGGGCTAAGCCCAACCCCTGAAAAACAACCCCCCACCATAATCCCCCCTCCACCAAATGATTTGGACCAGTGCACAAAGCAAGGTCCATAAAGACATGGATGAGCGAGTTTGGGGGTGGAGTCCTGACCTCAACCCGATCGAACACCTTTGGGATGAATTCGAGTGGAGACTGTGAGCCAGGCTTTCTTGTCCGACATCATTGCCTGACCCCGCAAATGAGCTTCTGGAAGAATGGGCAAACATTCCCATAGACACACTCCTAAACCTTGTGTACAGCCTTCCCAGAAGAGTTGATATATACAAACAGTGTCAGCGCTCAGGAAATTGAAATTCAGAGAAACAGGGCTGAATGAGCATTAATGCATAAAAAGATATAAAATGATTATATGACAAAGGAGCGCGCATGCCCACTGTGAGCTTGGCGTATGCTCTGAAACGCGTTGTGTTTTCTCCTCCACACCTCATTGACGTCACACGCCAGTTGGCTTCCTCGCAGCACGGAGCTGTGCCACCTTGTCCCGTACGCCAAGATCACTGTTTGGTTTCCCTCCATCGGACACTGTGAACGCTCTGCTTAGTGACCACCAACAGATCTGCCTGCCAGGAATCACTGAGCGTCAGACTCAGGAGGCTTCACCCTGATCATCCCCTGGACGCCTGTCATCCATTGAGTACATGTAAGTGTGGATATTACATGTTGTGTGGCGATTAAATATTTGCACTAAGAGGCGCTTTCTCTTTGTTGTTTCTTCCCAGAAGAGTTGAAGCTGTTATAGCTGTAAAGGGTGGGCCAACTCAATATTGAACCCTACGGACTAAAGCCCCGTACACACGGTCAGACTTTTTGCCAACAAACTTCATTTTGAGCAAGTTTGACAAAAAATCAGACCGTGTGTACGCTCCATCGGACAAACTTTTTTGGTTTTCATCGGACAAATGTTCGGTCTGAAAACGGACAAACTTTCCGCCAACTTAAGTCCGATGGAGCAAAGTCCGACCGTGTGTACAGAAATCCATCGGACTTTTGTTGCGATGGACAAAACAAATAATGTTAAAATCAACCAACAATAGCAGAAGTTGACCAAAGGGTGACGGTAAAGAGCAGAAAAGAGCAGAAAAACCATGTGATGTTGGATAACGTTTTGGGAAAATTTGCAGAAAAGTCCGAGCGTGTGTATGCTATGGGTGTTCCCGACCAATTCCGTTCGGACAAAAATCCACGGAAAAGTTTGTTTGAAGTCCGACCGTGTGTACGAGGCTTGAGACTTGATTGCCAATAAAGGCCAATATAGCCTCAAAACAGTTTCAGCCCATTCATAAATTTGAATGGGCTTCCTGTCCGTACCCGCCACAGAAATATGCCGATCTGGGCAGTGTATAGCCCTAGGCCCCTTTCACACTGAGGCCTATTTCAGGCGTTTTAGCGATAAAAATAGCGCATAAATAACGCCTGAAATAATCCTGCCCCAGCATTCTCAATGTGAAAGCCCGAGGGCTTTCACACTGAGGCGATGCGCTGGCGGGAGGAAAAAAAATCTCCTGCAAGCTGCATCTTTGGAGCGGTGAAGGAGAGGTGTGTATACCGCTCCTTTCCATTGAAATCAATGGGACACCGCGGCTATACCGCCCGCAAACCGCTGCTGTAGCAGCGGTTTGCGGGCGGTATTAACCTTTTTACGGCCGCTAGCGGGGGTTAAAACCACACTGATAGCGGCCGAATATCGCGGTAAAAGAAGACCCGCCCCAGTGTGAAAGGGGCCTAATTGAGTCCTTACGAATGTGGCCCTTTCACACTGGGGCGGGCAGGTGCGCTATACCGTCGTTTTTACCGCGATATTCGGCTGCTAGCGGTGCGGTTTTAACCCCCGCTAGTGCCCGGAAAAGGGTTAATACCGCCCGCAAACCGCTGCTACAGCAGCGGTATAGCCGCGGTGTCCCATTGATTTCAATGAGAAGGAGCGGTATACACACCGCTCCAAAGATGCGGCTTGCAGGAGATTTTTTTTCCTCCCGCCAGCGCATCACCTCAGTATGAAAGCCCTGCTGGGGCAGGATTATTTCAGGTGTTATTTATGTGCTATTTTTAGCGCTAAAACGCCTGAAATACGCCTCCGTGTGAAAGGGGCCTAATTTAAATTTTTTTACTACTGTAACAACTGTCTCTGTTGGCAGCACACCTGAGAGACCACCACTGACTGCTCTTACACAGAGAGCCTATCAGTCCAGAACTCAAGTGACCAACACTCCTGTATAGTGTTCCAATCAACAGCGCTGATCAGGGAGCCAGAGTTTTGCTGATTGGAGCAAGGTGCAGTGCTGGTCTGCTGGAGTCCCAGACCACTAGGCTGTGTGTGGGAGACGTGGTCTGGCTCTTTGGTGTGCTGCCAACACTCGGAGGTATTACAGTAAGAAAGCACACATACATTGCAAAAAAATAAATACATAATTTTTATTTATTTTTCATATAAAAGCGGCATATTCTTTACTCACTGCAGTCTGGTTGCATAACAAGTAAAAGAAATGAAGCTTTAATTGTGCTTTACCTACATGCAGTTATAATGCAAGATTTTAATAGAGTGGCCCTTTAACTCTTCCATAACTAGAGAGGACCTCCCTCCTACGCACTTCACCCTGTGCATCTATTGCACACCATTACCATCTGTCCCAGGCCTTTTATTTGATATAAAATTCACCCATCCCAGAAAGCTGCTGAATTCATTGAATAAATTGGAATTACAGTAGGGCTGAAACAACTAATCGATTATGAAATTAATCGATTACCATTTTCATAATCGATTAATCGCCCAGTAACATAATGGGGTTAAAAAAAAATTAAAATTAGCCCTTTACAGTACAAAAAGAGCAAATCGCTACTGTAAATATTACTTTCACTGTCCCACATTAAACAATGAACCCCTTACAGTAGCGATTATTTGCTCTTTGTACCAATTTTAGTTTTTTTTAACCCCATTATGTTACTAAACAGCTCAGGTCGGGGTCACACCCAGTAGTGTATTTAGGTTTTGTGCTGCCCTAGGCCTGACTAAACTTGTACACCCCCTAATTTAAATATGACCCCCCCTTCCTGTCAAGGCCACACCCCTTTAAGTTTAAGACCTGCCCTGAAATTTTTGAGTGGGAAAACTAGTTCTGAGGGCGGGGGAGGGGGGGGAATGGATTCCCTTAATTTGCATAGATTTACTCTCACTTCCTGTTTGGCTATGGGGCAGGAAGTGAAATCTTTGCAATGGGACAGGGATGGTAAAAAATAAACTGACCGGGGCTATAACCCTCCCTTACTCTATCCAGAATGAAAAAAAAAAAAAAAAGTGTTGCCTATAGTTCTACTTTAAGCACATATTTCTGATCATTTTATGGAGAGGACTAAGAAGATATAACCATGCCAATGGTGCAGAAGAAAACATATAGCACAGTGAGGAAGGTTTGTGGTCCAGGATGATAGGACAGTCAAAATTAGAAGCAACACTAGACTAATTTGCCTCTCAGTCCAGTCCGCCCCATAAGACTGGCGCAAGCCAGCGGGGACCCTTTCCGTGCTGCCCCAGGCCTGGGCCTTGTTGGCCTAGCTAGGCCAGGATACAGCGTTGGTCACACCTCTGTGTTTTTTGGTGCTTTTTTCAGAAACACACTACAGTTCATTTACATGGTTTCCTATGGGACACGTTCACATCCATGATTTTTTCAGCTGCTGCGTATTTGGAAAGGGCAAGGACTTTTTTTTTTTATGCAAAACTGTGCTATTTTTTTTTTTTTTTTGGTTCACTATACTTCAATAGAGAAGCTGCAGGCATGCAATGCGTTTTTGCAGCAATTTGTGTTTTTTAATCTGCCCAACAACAAATTGGCCCAAAAAATGTCAAAATGCAAATCGCCGCAAAATCACCTTTTTTTTTTTAAAAGGCTAATAATCGATTAATCGAAACAATAAATCGGCCAACTAATCGATTATGAAAATAATCGTTAGTTGCAGCTCTAAACTACAGTGGGATACAAAAAGTCTACACACACGTTAAAATGTCAGGTTTCTGTGATGTTAACAAATAAGACAAAGCTAAATAATTTCAGAACTTTTTCCACCTTTAATGTGACCTATAAACTGTCCCAAAACAAACTGAAGACTTTTAGGGAGGGGGGGGGGGGTAAAAAAAAATAAAAAAAATAATGTGGTTGCATAAAGCAGACCACACACGGTAAAATTTTGAACGTATTTCTTTTCAAAATCAGAAAGTTCGTTTTTTTTTGTGATCCGATGATGCCACCATCGATTTTCGAAATTCGGCCGACCAAACCTTCATGTTGCCGGGAATATTATTTTCTCTCCGGGAATATTATTTTCTCTCCGGGAATATTATTTTCTTGCACATTTTTTTTTTCTATTACATTTCTTGCACGATTCTCCCATCATTGATCAGAAAATCGTTCGTTTTTGAAAAAATTTCCAACATGTCGGATGCCTCAAATTTGATTGCCGCACGAAAATCGGCTGTTTCTGCAGCCCACTAACGGTGCGAAATTCGTATGAAAATTCTTTGAAATTCTTTGAAATTCGAACCGTGTATGGCCGGCTTAAGTGTACACACCCTCTTATAACTGGGGATGTAGCTGTGTTCAGAAATAAGCAATCACATTCACACTCATGTTAAATAGGAGTCAGTACACACTGCCATCATTTAAAGTGCCTCTGATTAACCAAAATTTCCTGTTTTTTTCCTAGTCGCATCCTACAGCAAAAGCCATGGTCCGCAGAGAGCTTCAAATGCATCAGAGGGATGATCTCATTGTTAAAAGGCAGGGCTTGACAAATTTGGTTGGAATCTAGGAGCCAGCTAAAAAAGTTAGGAGCCAGTTTTTTTTTTTTAACGACCAATGCGTGCAGAAGCGAACGCATACGCGAGTAGCGCCCGCATATGAAAGCGGTGTTTAAACCACACATGTGAGGTATCGCCGCGATTGGTAGAGCGAGAGCAATAATTCTAGCCCTAGACATCCTCTGTAACTCAAAACATGCAACCTGTAGAATTTTTTAAATGTCGCCTATTGAAATTTTAAAGGGTAAAAGTTTGTCGCCATTCCACGAGCGGACGCAATTTTGAAGCGTGACATGTTGGGTATCAAATTTACTCGGCGTGATATTATCTTTCACAATATAAAAAAAAATTCGGCTAACTTTACTGTTGTCTTATTTTTTAATTTAAAAAAAGTGTATTTTTTTTCCTCAAAAAAGTGCGCTTGTAAGACCGCTGCGCAAATACGGTGTGACAGAAAGTATTGCAACGACCGCCATTTTATTCTCTAGGGTGTTAGAATAAAAAATATATATAATGTTTGGGGGTTAACTTCTAAGTAAAGGGAAGGAGATGGGCGGGCAGTGAAACAGGCAAGCATTGCTGGTTGCCTTGTCATACCAACGGCCACCACAAGATGGCGCCAGATTACAGAAAGAAGCTTAGGCCTGCAGAAGGCCGCAAAGCCGCGGCCTAAATTAACGCCCAGCGCGGCCCGACGAGATCACGCGATCGCGGAGGGGGGGGGGGGGGGGGCGCACGGAGATACAGGTAACCTCAGCTGTGCTGCCCCAGGCGCCAGGTCGCTAATTCTAGTCGCATTTGCGACCTGGCGCCCGGGGATTGTCGAGCCCTGTTAAAAGGTATCAGTCAGGAGAAGGGTACAAAGGAATTTCCAAGGCATTAGATATACAGGGGGTCCCTGACTTACGAATGCCCGTCTTACGAACTCCTACTTACGAACGGGACACTGCGGGGACCATCTGCCGTTCTGCGCATGCACGTCCAGACGGAGCCTCGGGAAACATCGAAAAATTTCGGAAATGTCCGTAATTGCCGTTCTGCGCATGCGCGGCCATTCGACGGAACATCGGAAAACATTGGAAATGTCCGTAATTACCGTTCTGCGCATACGCGGCCCGACTTAAGAACATTTAAGAGGAAACTCCCTAATGCGTTCGTAAGTCAAGGACCCCCTGTACCATGGAACACAGTGAAGACAGTCATCATCAAGTAGAGAAAATATGGCACAACAGTGATATTACCAAAAACTCCCTCCAAAATTGATGAAAAGACAAGAAAACGGGTCAGGGAGGCTGCCAAGAGGCCTACAGCGACATTAAAGGAGCTACAGGAATATCTGGCAAGTACTGGCTGTGTGGTACATGTGACAACAATCTCCCGTATTCTTCATCTGTCTGGGCTATGGGGTAGAGTGGCAAGAAGGAAGCCTTTTCTTGCGAAGAAAAACATCCAAGCCCGGCTAAATTTTACAAAAACACATCTGAAGTCTCCCAAAAGCATGTGGGAAAATGTGTTATGGTCTGATGAAACCAAGATTTTACTTTTTTGGCTATAATCCCAAAAGATATGTTTGGCGCAAAAACAATACTGCACATCACCAAAAGAACACCATACCCACTGTGAAGCATGGTGGTGGCAGCATCATGCTTTGGGGCCGTTTTTCTTCAGCTGGGACAGGGGCCTTAGTCAAGGTACAGGGAATTATGAACAGTTCCAAATACCAGTCATTATTGACACAAAACCTTCATATTCAGCTTTATAGCAGAAGCCTAAACGTCACCTTTCAGCATTAGAATGACCCAAAGCATACATCCAAATCAACAAAGTAATGGCTTCATCGGAAGAAGATTCAAGTTTTGGAGTAGCCCAGCCAGAGCCCAGACCTGAATCCCATAGAAAAGCTGTGGGGTGATCTGAAGAGGGCTGTGCACAGGAGATGCCCTCGCAATCTGACAAATTTAGAGTGTTTTTTATTTTTACTACCCTCCACCTAAAAGATTTCAGTTTGTTGTTCAACAGTCGTACAGTTTATAGGTCACATTAAAAGGTGGAAAAAGTTCTGAAATGATTTATCTGTCATTTTTTTACATCACAGAAACCTGACATTTTAAACGAGTGTGTAGACTTTATATATCCACTGTAAATGCTGACTACTTACCTGTCCGGCAGCCCCTCGCTGGAGCTGGCATCTTCCAAGTGTCTTCAGGCCACTTCATTGGCCAGTGGGGGGGTGACGTCACTCCTGTGCATGCGCAGGAGCTAGTCATCCTGGCATTCGAACACTGTAAGCTGAGCTGATCATGCGCAGCTCAGTTTACAGCACAAGAGAAGACAGCGAGCAGGCAGGTAGGGGCATTTTATTGCAGAAGAGACAGTGCATGTCCCTTCTGCAATAAAAGCCTGTCTTGCTCACGGTTTCTTACAGCAGAACATCAAGTGTTTGTTAACCCAAAAAAAATGGATCCTGCTCCTTTAAAGCATTGTATACAGCACAGTGCTTGTGCTGTGTAATTTGGACCCTTGTAACACCTAGTATCTCCCCTCCCCAAACTGACCACAGTGTATCATGGCTGCTGAGCCCTGACACCATGGTCCGAATACTTCCCTCCATCATCCGCAACCTACTGTGCGTCTCCACTGCCCCCCCTCTCTGCGTGTCACCTAGTGACAAGTGCTGCCCCATCCCCCTCTTGCTGCACGAATAACAATGTACCTGTATACTATTTGTTCTGTCTCTTAATGCAGCACCCCCTGTCCCTGTGTTTTATTTTAAAAAATCCTCCTTTACCCTATTTCACGGCGGCTCCCGGCGCTCACGTGATGTCAGCGGGGGAATTGCGGGCAGAGAGGAGACACTGCCGGTCACATAAGATCCCGGAGCCAACGTGAAATAAGGAGGAATTTTTGTTAATAAAAAACACAGACAGGGGGGTGCTGTATTAGGAGACAGAACGGATTGTGTGAACTTGTGAAAGTGGGTTAACACCCACTTTCAGTTCTTCTTTAAGTTGATCCATGAAGACAGAAATATGGAAAGCTGCCACTGAAGGCTCTCAGGTTGCCATTCTGATGCTAGCTTCACCAAATCCGGAGTCATTTAGCTGGAGCAATCATGCAGCCAGTGAAGTCTGAACACCCATTATGCATGTATGTTCTATCAAAGACTTGCGTGGCAGTGAAAGCAGAGTCAGGGTGACAGCCATGAAGCTGGAAACTTTAAAAAAAAGTCATCGATGGCAGCTCTGATATTTCCCTTCTCACACACTCACTTTAATCTACAGCTCTCTCCATCACAATTAAGGTTTGGCCTAAAGTCAAGCTCAGGAGGCACATACAAACACAGTACTGTTTACCGTATATACTCGAGTATAAGCCGAGTTTTTCAGCACATTTTTTTGTGCTGAAAATGCCCCCCTCGGCTTATACTCGAGTCACCTTTTTGCGCCTGATCTCCCAGACTTTGAGGACCCGGTACTGGCCGGCCGTAGGTCCCCTGGACCCCAAACTTAGCACACATATAGCCCCACTCTTCCTCTACAGGTGTGCAAAGTTTGTTGTCCAGGGTACCTACGGCCGGGGAGCACCGATTTGTTTAAACCCGGGCACTCCTTCCATAGACTCCCATGGTAAACGGTAATTTTCTCTGGTAAATTTGGGGACCCGGTACCGGCTGCCCGTAGGGTCTCTGGACCCGAAACTTTCCACACATGTAGCCACAGTTCTCCTCTACAAGTGTGCAAAGCTTTCTGTCTGGGGGACCTACGGCTGGGGAGCACCGATTTTTCAAAGCCGGGCACCCCTTCCATAGACTCCCATGTTAAACGTAAGTCTAGTCATGGACACAGTGAGGCATGGGCACAGTGAGGCATGGACATGGACACAGTGAGACACAGTGAGGCATGCACATGGACACAGTAAGGCAAAGTGAGGCACAGTGAGGCATGCAGATGGACACCCTAGGCTTATACTCGAGTCAATACGTTTTCCCATTTTTTTTGTGGTAAAATAAAGAGCCTCGGCTTATATCCGGGTCGGCTTATACTCGAGTATATACGGTAATACTTGGACTCTGGATCTGTATTCACATTCTGGATGACGAAGTCTTATGTCTCTCTTTATAGGACTTCCTATTGTATAAACTTTCTGGCTGTATACAGCCAAGATAGATACACACTATGCTTTATTAACCACTTAAAGTGGTTGTAAACCCTTTACAGCCACTTTTACCTACAGGTAAGCCTATAAATGAGGCTTACCTGTAGGTGCTCGAAATATCTCCTAAACCTCCACGGTTTAGGAGATATTTACAAAAGAGATGGGCACCAATGTCTACGACGCATGCGCCGTAGGCAACGGCGCAGGCGCACTTTAGAAACGGCGATCGTGCCGTCTCTAAAGGAGATCATGCCGTGACTGGCGGCTCCTGCGCGCATGTGCGGGAGTGACGTCATCGCGGCTCCGGCCAATCACAGCGCCGGAGGCGCGATACCCGGAAGGAAGAGGGTGAAAGATGGACGCTTCGTGGAACAGGGGACAGCGGTGACATCGCAGGCTTCGGTTTCAGGTAAGCGACATATAATGGGCTACTATGCGATGCATAGTAGCCCATTATACTTAACCTTTGCAGGGAAACAAAGAGGAAGTAAAACACATCAGGGATTACTTCCTCGTTAAGGACTGGAAGAATTCACCTCAATGACCTGGCCATTTTTTGCGATGCAACACCGCGTCGCTTTAACAATTGCGCGGTCGTGCGACGTTGTACCCAAACAAAATTGAAGTCCTTTTTTACCCAAAAATAGAGCTTTCTTTTAGTGGTATTTGATCACCTCTGTGGTTTAAATTTTTTACGCTATAAACAAAAAAAATGGCAACAATTAAAAAAAAAAAAAAACGCAATAATTTTTTACTTTTTGCTATAATAAATATCCCAAAAAAATAAAAAAGTCTTCCGCAGTTTAGGCCGATAAATATTCTTCTACATATTTTTGGGTAAAAAAAAAAAAAAAATTGCAATAAGCGTATATCGATTGGTTTACGCAAAAGTTATAGCGTTTACAAAATAGGGAATAGATTTATGGCATTTTTATTATTATTATTCATTTTTTACTAGTAGTGGTGATGATCTGCGATTTTTAGCGGGACTGCGACATTGTGGCGGACAGATTGGACACCTGACATTGACACTTTTTTGGGGAACCAGTGACATTACAGTAATGAGTGCTAAAAATATGCACTGTTATTGTACTAATGGCACTGGAAGGTAAGGGGTTAACATCAGGGGCGATCAAAGGGTTAAATGTGTCCCCTGCAGGTGTTTTCTAACAGTATGGGGGATGGGCTGCCTGAGGAAACACACAGATCTATCTTCCTGCATAGCAGAAAGACAAGATTCTCTGTGGTCTCCCCTGTCAGAACGGAGATCTGCCTTGTTTACACAGGCAGATCCCAGTTCTGTCACTGCGGGCAACGATCGTGGGTGGGCGGCGGACATAGAGTCTGTCCCACCCTCCGATTGGCTCCCCCACTGGCCAGTGGGCGCGCCCACAAAATAGAGTTCCCCGAGCCAATGTACGATGGCGATTCGCGGGAATCAGCCAACCTGCCGCAGTACAATGACGGCGGCTGGTCGGCAAGTGGTTAAATATTTTTTTCGGAAAGCAGAGACTGTGTAAAATAAAATGGCAGTTGCAATATTTGCACTACTGGTTTGTTGAACCTAGATTTTCACTAAATACACCCAAAACACCCAATTTTTTGGTAAAATGTCAAAATAGGATTTTTTACTCACCGTAAAATCCTTTTCTCTGAGTCCATGGACCGACACAGCTTATCTATTGACAAAGTGGGTATTATCCGTTAATTAGGAGTGACTAGGCAGAAAAACTTGTAAAAAGTGTTGCATCACACCTTCTACAGTACCGCCCAGGGGGCGGACCCTCTGGGTATACCCTCTCAGTCTGCACATCGCAGATCAGTTCGTCAAAAAGCAGTACAAACTTAAAAGGAGGGGTGGGTGCTGTGTCGGTCCATGGACTCAGAGAAAAGGATTTTACGGTGAGTAAAAAATCCTATTTACTCTTTCGTCCATGGACCGACACAGCTTCTCTATTGACAAAGTGGGACGTCCCAAAGCAGTGTCAGAGAAAAAACGAGGGGTGGTAACAGCATAAAAACAAACTTCACCCCAAAACACAAAACAGCACTCCTCCAACGGAGGAGTTACAACTCTAAACAGCCGCTTGCAAAACCTTGCGGCCGAAAGAGGCATCCGAAGATGCACCTACATCAATTTTGTAGAATTTTGTGAAAGTGTGAGCGGACGACCAAGTCGCCGCTTTACATAATTGGGAAACAGACGCTTGATGTCGGAAAGCCCAAGAGGCACCTATTGCCCTGGTCGAATGCGCCGTGACAGGAAAGGGGGGCGCCTGACCCTTTAAGGCGTAAGCCTGGATTACTATCTGTCGGATCCACCTAGATATGGTGGCCGACGTGACTGCTTGGCCCTTCTTGGGACCAGCCACCGAAACAAACAGTGAGTCTGACTTCCGGAACAGGGAAGTAGCAGATATGTATACTCTCAAAGCTCGGACAACGTCCAAGGAATGCAACGCCGACTCCTTAGGATTCGACGGATGAGGACACAAGGATGGAAGTACAATGTCTTCGTTGAGATGAAAAGCCGAAACGACTTTCGGAAGAAAGGAAGGCTGCGGCCGCAGCACCACCTTATCCTTGTGGAAAACCAAATAGGGAGCCTTGCAGGACAAGGCTGCCAGCTCAGAGACTCGTCTGACGTAACAGCCACCAAAAAGACCACTTTCTGAGAAAGTGTCAACAGGGGAATATCTCTAATCTTCTCAAACGGTGCCTTCTGAAGCACCGAGAGCACCGAGAGGACCAGGTTCAAGTCCCACGGAGGTAACGGGGGACGGACCGGAGGGGCCACATGTCGAACCCCGTGCACAAATGTACTCACGAGAGAGTGAGTCGTCAGGGGTCGCTAAAAAAAGACAGCCAGGGCAGATATCTGACCCTTAATCGTACTTAGGGCAAGCCTTTGGTCCACCCCATGCTGTAAAAACAGCAGGATTCTGGAAACCAAATAGGTACGCGGATGCCATTTCATTTCCTCACACATGGAGATGTAAGCCCTCCAAGTGCGGTGATAAACCTTCCTAGAGGACGGTTTTCGAGCACTTCTCATAGTAGAGATTACTGATTCTGACAGGCCCCGGTCTCTCAGTACCTGGTTCTCAACAGCCATGCCGTTAAAGCCAATGACTGTAAAGCAGGATGGAATATGGGACCTTGCGATAGCAGGTCCTTCCGTAGTGGTAGGCGCCAGGGGACGTCTGCTACCAGACGTACTAGATCGGCGTACCAAGGCCAATCTGGAGCGATTAGGATCATTGGAATTCCCTCTGCCTCCACTCTGCGGAGCAGAAGAGGAAGAAGCCTTAAGGGAGGGAAGGCATAGATTAGCCGATACTGACCCGACGATGCTACCAACGCGTCCGTTGCGTCTGCCCATGGGTCTCTTGACCGGGCCACAAATCTCAATACCTTCCGATTGAGTCGGGAAGCCAGAAGATCTACGTCTGGTGTGCCCCATCTTTGACAGAGGAGTTGGAACACCTCCGGGTGTAAGGACCATTCTCCCTGGTCCAGCATCTGGCGGCTCAGGTAGTCCGCCTGCCAGTTTTCCACACCCGGAATGTACATGGCCGACAGTGCCGGTACGCTCTTCTCTGCCCACTTCAGGATGCGAGCCAGCTCCGATGCTGCAGCTGAGCTTCTTGTTCCTCCTTGATGATTGACATATGCCACCGCTGTGGCGTTGTCTGACTGGATCCTGACTGGACGCCCTTGCAGCCTCTGAGACCATTTGAAGAGGCACAGCTTGATCGCCCGGATCTCCAGGACATTGATCGGCAGGAGGGCTTCCTCTGGGGTCCAGCGACCTTGCGCCGACTGGACACCACAGACTCCCCCCCAACCTGTAAGGCTGGCGTCCGTCGTGATCACTATCCAGTAGGGGTGCAACGGATCAAAAAACTCACGGATCGGATCGATCCTCGGATCAGAGCCACGGATCGGATCATTTTCGGATCGGCAAAAAAAAAAAAATTACTAATATCCACGTCACCCCCCCCCCCCACTGTAATATCCACAATCTCCCCCAGTAATATCCACAATCTCCCCCTGTATGTAATATCCACAATCTCCCCCTGTATGTAATATCCACAATCTCCCCCTGTATGTAATATCCACAATCTCCCCCCGTATGTAATATCCACAATCTCCCCCAGTAATGGGCATCTCCCCCACTTACCAGTCTCTCCCGCCGGCCAGTTCAGATCCACGAGCAGCGAGGGGTGATGACGTCACAAGGCAGCCGCCGCCGGGTGTACCAAGATGGCCGTGGCTCCAGAGCTAGGCCGAAGCCTTTACTAAGGCTGAGGCCGCGGGGTCGCTCCGCGGATCAAGTGGTGATCCGATCCGAACAGGGTGACCCGTTCGGATCACGGATTACCGCCGATCCGTTGCAGCACTACTATCCAGTAAACCGGAAGAAAAGACTTCCCGGCCCTTAGAGCCGGTGCTGTCAGCCACCATACCAGGGATCTCCTGACTAGGTGGCTCACTCGGATTTGATAATCCAGAGATGAAGGGCATCTGTTCCATCTGGACAGAACTTCCTTCTGTAACACTCGAGTGTGGTATTGAGCATATGGGACCGCCTCGAAGGAGGCTACCATGAGGCCCAACACTCGCATGCAAAAACGGAGTGGCGACCAATTCCTGGAAGTCAGCTGCCGTACTGCAGCCCGGAGGGTCTGCAACTTCTCCACAGGGAGGAATACCTTTGCCTCTGAGGAATCCAGAATCAACCCCAGGTACACTAGGCGTTGAGTGGGCACCAATACTGACTTTTGCGTATTTAGTATCCAACCACAGTCTCGAAGAGTCTGACAGGTAATGGACATGCTTACCTCTAATTCTGAGCTTGAAGGGGCCTTCAGCAGAAGGTCGTCCAAGTAACCTGTGATAGCGATACCCCGCTGTCTTAGAAGTGCCAGAATCGGAGCGAGCACCTTGGTGAATGTCCTGGGTGCTAAGGCAAGGCCAAACGGGAGGGCCACAAACTGGTAGTGGTTCTTCCCGATAGCAAATCGCAGAAACCTCTGGTGTCTGGAGTATATGGGGACATGCAGGTATGCGTCCTTGATGTCCAAGGAGGCCAGAAAGTCCCCCGGATGGAGAGCCGTGACTACAGATCGAACCGACTCCATCCGAAATCTTTGTACTTTCACAAAGCAATTGAGGGCTCTGAGATCCAAGATTGGACGAACCCCCTCCTTCTTCGGCACAATGAACAGATTTGAGTAAAAACCCTGACCCCGTTCCTGTTCTTGAACTGGAATAACTACCTCGCGTTCCAGTAGACCCTGGACCGCCCCATACAGGGCCTCCCGATGGGTCGGTAGTAGCTGGAGATTGGAGGTGATGAATCTGTCCGGTGGACAAGAGAGAAATTCTATCTTGTAGCCTGAGGAGATTACTTCGCAAACCCACCTGTCGGAGACTAGAGCAGTCCACTGAGTCGCAAATTTGCGAAGACGTCCCCCCACCCGAGAGCTGGGTGGGGGCGGACCTTCATGTGGACGCAGATTTGTCCGCAGGCTTGTTGGGTCTGCGGGACCAATGACGCTTTTGTCCTTTGGCATGCGCTTTATCGGCCTGTGGTCTTTTCCCTGTCGCCTTAAGGGGGTCGAAAAAACGCTTGCGTGCAGTAAAGGAGGGCCCTTGCCCTTGGCGTGGCCCCTTACCCTTGCTAGTTTGGGGAAGCAAAGTGCTTTTACCTCCTGTGGCATCCTTGATGTCATCCAGAGAAGCCCCAAAAAGTCTGTCGCCCTTAAAAGGCAGATCCAACAGGGCTTTCTTGGAAGTCTGGTCCGCAGACCAGCCCTTTAGCCAGATCAGGCGGCGTATTGCTACTGCATAAACCGAAGCTCTTGACAGCAGGGGAATAGTATCCATGTCTGACTCGCAGACAAACTTAAGGCCCTGGACCAACTGGTCGGCCAAAGTTATCTCATTAGGAAGAGCATCTCGCTCCTTTAACCCCTGGAGTAGCAATTTTGCCCATTCAGTAAGTGTCTGAGACACTAGGGCCCCCGCCAATGCCAGGCGTACTGCCGAGCCTACCACTGAGTATAGGTAGCGAGCGAGTGCTTCAGCCTTCTTATCCACAGGGTCCTTGAAAACCGGAGCCCCTTCTACTGGAATAGTGGTGGCTCTATTAAGTCTGGACACCGAAGGGTCCACTATAGGGGGAGAGGTCCATATCTTCAGAAAACTCTCCTCAAAGGGGTACTGTACTGCAAACCTCTTTGGGGCTGTAAAGACCCTCAGTGGGTTCTCCCATTCCTTGTATAAGAGTTTGTCAAAATAAGACACACAAGGGAACACCTTAGCAGTGCGGGCAGGTTTACGAAACCCAAAGGGGACTGGAGTATCTGCTACTTCTGCAGTATTTTCCAACTTTAGCGTATCCTGCACTGCAGTAATAAAGGTCAGATACCAAAGCCGTCTCACGTACTGACCTGGACTTGGAGTCCTCCTCACTGTCCGATTGGTCACGGTCTGCAGTCTCTGATGCATCAGAATCTGGGCCATGAGCCGTAGCTGGACCTGGTTCTGCATCAGAAATATCCCCAGAAGATTGCAGGGGACGGGGGCGTTTATTACCCCCTGTATTCCCGTGTGCTGCTTCCACCCTGGCAGCAAACGCCTCTAGGATTGCCGACATAGCGTCCATAGACACCTCAGGGACACCAGCTGCTAAATCTGGTGTTTCAGGGGAGAAGACATCTGGCTCAGATGCCATGCTGACCACACGCTGACACCCACAGGGCTCCAGGCAAGATATCAATAGGCCACCCTCCTGTGCTGCAGAGAGGCTGGGTCACCCAGAGGACTCACCACCCTGGATAGGTACTGCTATGCTGCCGTGTGCTGCGTCTGTGATGCTGTCCCTCTGCTGCTGTGTCAGTCTGCTTCTTTTATCAGCACTTCCTGTGTGAATTTTCGCGCCAGTGTAATGCACCCTAGAGGCCGGAGGCTCTCGCAAAATGGCTGCCAAAAACGTCTGTATGGAAGATAATGTGGGCTCCAAGAAAATGGCCGCGGAGCCGAAGATAGAGGTCAAGCAGCCGTAGCCCACAAAAAGATAGCCGCCGAAAGGCAATCTATACATACAGGGTGGACAAACATGGCCGCCGATCACCTGATAGGGGCCAGTGGGTGTGGCTGAACCACAGGAAGATGGCCGCCGGGCAGTCACAAGAGGCCAAACTTGGCATGGACCACCTCAAAATGGCCGCCGACAGCATGGAGGAGGAAGGACACACACACACGCAGAAATGACATTTATTTTAAATGTTAGTTACAGCCAGCCCCGCTCCAGTGGGACCTCTTAGGTGACCCCCAGCACCCAGCAACCTTTAGCTAGAAGCCCAGGGAGGAGGGAAAGGCAGGGAGAGAGGGAAGAAAGGGGCCACAACCACTTACTTGATCTCTCCAGGAATGTCCAGCTAAATCACCCAGCCGAGGCAGGGGAGTTTTACTTACCTATCCTGCATGTATTATGCTGGAAGACATTCCAAACAGATCATCGTCCGCGCACGGAAGGTGACTGTTGGCCAGGCATGCTGTGATTGGACCCAAAAGGGACGATCATATGTATGCCCTGGAGCGTGACGCTCACCGGACAGGCTGCTGCGACTCGGCCGTAAGGTCAGCCGAAGCTGAGCGGTCCGATGCAAGCCTTGGAGCGTAAGCTCACCGGCCAGGCTGCTGCGACTCGGCCGTAAGGTCAGCCGAAGCTGAGCGGTCCGATGCAGGCCCTGGAGCGTAGGCTCACCGGCCACCCGTGGAGCGACGGGCATGTCGTGGAAAACCCAGCGCGTAGCTAGGGTCGGCACACGCTCGATGGCCGAAACTGGGGAGACTACAAGGATCGAGGATCCAGCCTGTCACCCAGTCGGCAGTTGATCGAAGATCGCAGGAAACAACAAATGAAAAAAAAATATTATATATATATATATATATATATATATATATATATATATATATATATATATATATATATATATATATATATATATATTTTTTTTTTTTTTTTTTTTTTCCCCCCGGACCAATGGGCCCGAAGGGAGCCATGTCCTACTCCTTGCTAGACAGGAAAAAACTGATCTGCGAGATGCAGACTGAGAGGTTATACCCAGAGGGTCCGCCCCCTGGGCGGTACTGTAGAAGGTGTGATGCAACACTTTTTACAAGTTTTTCTGCCTAGTCACTCCTAATTACCGGATAATACCCACTTTGTCAATAGAGAAGGTGTGTCGGTCCATGGACGAAAGAGTAAATGAGATTACATTGCGCACATGGATACCAACATACCAACAAAAGCTGGTGGTGGAAGAAGTAGAAATCCACAGAACAGATGAAGCAGAAGCATGGAGAGCCTTGGACTGCAGGTTATCAGGTACAGGTTCCTCTCCAGCAAGAAGAGTGAGCAGCACAGTAGTGACTTTATAAAATCGAACTCCAAAGCTGGTAAGAATAGAACAGGCAGCAACGCTTTTGTGATCTCACGTTGCGGATATATAGCTATAAGACTACAAGGCAGTCAGATGTAAGGAAGTGCACTGCTTTTTCTTTTGGAGAAAGAATTCAAAAGGCAAAAAGGTCAATTTTTCAGGGTAATGTTAACACAAAATTAACCTCTCTAGAGTTTCTCTATAGGACAGCCAATCTTCGCTTTTTGCAGTACAGGACCTCTTCGCTTTAAGGCCCCATGCACACGAGACCCCGGTGCAAACTCTGCTGAACACACGTTTTTAAAGGCTAAAACCAGCGTTTAAAAACACCAGTTTTGCCGCGTTTTCTTCTATAGGCGTTTAGTTAAGAGCCATCATAAGACCCTTCCTAAGCTCAAAAAACTGTATTATTTAATCATTTCAGCCATTTTGGGAGACCAGCAGCTGAGAGAGCAGCAGTGTAGTTGTATTTAGCGTATCACTTGCCACATCATCTGCCACAAGCTGTGGATTGTCCACTTGCCACGTCACCTGATACGTCACCTGGCCACATCACTTGCCACAAGTTGTGAATTGTCCACTTGCCACAAGTTGTGGAATGTTCACTTGCCACGTCACCTGGCCACAAGTTGTGCATTGTCCACCTGCCACAAGTTCTGGATTGTCCACTTGCCACGTCACCTGGCCACAATTTGTGGATTGTCCACCTGCCACGTCACCTGGCCACGTCACCTGCCACAAGTTGGGGATTGTCCACCTGCCACAAGTTGTGGATTGTCCACTTGCCACGTCACCTGCCACGTCACCTGGCCATGTCACCTGCCACAATTTGTGGATTATGCACCTGGCCACGTCACCTGCCACAAGTTGTGGATTGTCCACTTGCCACGTCACCTGCCACAAGTTGTGGATTGTCCACTTGCCACGTCACCTGGCCACGTCACCTGGCACAATTTCTGGATTGTTCACCTGCCACAAGTTGTGGATTGTCCACTTGCCACGTCACCTGCCACGTCACCTGGCCACAAGTTGTGGATTGTCCACTTGCCACGTCACCTGGCCACGTCACCTGACAATTTCTGGATTGTTCACCTGCCACAAGTTGTGGATTGTCCACTTGCCACGTCACCTGGCCATGTCACCTGCCACAATTTGTGGATTTCCACCTGCCACGTCACCTGGCACAAGTTGGATTGTCTACAGTGCAATACAAGCAATTAGTGTTTTTTTTATATTTTTTTAATGTTTTTTCATCATTTGCCATAATTTTTGAGATTTCTAATGTAAAAAAAAAAAGGTCACCTTTAAAAACGCTTAAACGAAAACGCGGCAAAACGCTGGTACCGCGTTTTGCCGAGTTAAGACGCGTTTTGCGTCTGAAACATGGAAAACTTTTGCGTCTGAACCCATTTTTTGCTTCTGGAAAAACGAGGTTAAACGCAACTGCCTAAAAACGGCAATAAACGAGACTGTGTGCATGGACACAGGATAACATTGAATGTGTTCAGGAGCAGTTGAAAAAGTGTCCAACTGCCTCTGAACGCGCGTTTAACAGCGTCTCGTGTGCATGGGACCTAGAGGGGTTGTAAACATAAATAAAAAAAAATAAAAACAAACATGTTATACTTACCTTCACTGTGCAGCTCGTTTTTCACAGAGTGGCCCCGATCCTGGTCTTCTGGGGTCCCTCGGCGGCTGTCTTGGCTCCTCCCCGCAATAACTCACCACCTATATGCTAGTTTGCATGGTGGTGAGTTATTGCGGGCGCGCTCCTGTGATACAGCCGGCGGCTATAGCCGCTCACTGTATCACTTGGCCCCGACCCCTGCGTCATTGGATGTGATTGACAGCAGCGCAAGCCAATGGCTGCGCTGCTTTCAATCAACCAATGAATGAGCCGAGAAACCGGCCCAGAAGCCTGTGCATTCACGGCGCGGGGCTTGCGTCGGGTCAGGTAAGTAAAACGGGGGCTCGGCTAATGCACAGATGTTTTTCACCTTAATGCATTAAGGTGAAAAAACTTTTACCCTTACAACCCCTTTAAAGTCAGGGTATTATTATGCAAGTCAAGAATTTCGTGACCTTAAAGGAGAAGTATAATCAAAGCTTTTTTGGCTATACTTATGTTAAGAGTTAGTTCTGCACTCCTGTGACCTGTTTTCAGCCGACAGCAGACTGATGTCCTAGACCCGGTCCCGGCTCTGAGAAAGATCCCGGACCTATGATCGGGATCCACACAGAAGCCTGGACTGGCAGCTGACTCAGCCTTTCAGTGAGCCAGTGAGAGCCTAAGCCAGCTGCTTCCACCCCCCTCCACAGCCCGGCGCTCCAGTGTGTGACAGTCACCCGGCTCTCTGGAGGCTGAAGACCGAGAGGCGGGCGATCAGTGGTGTTTGATCTCAGTTCTCAGTCCTAGAGGCGGCAGGGAACAGCTGCAGCCATCTAGGCAAGTATGATGGTTTTATTTAATTTTTCAAATCCCAAACTTCTCTTTAAAAGTATTAAACCTTAATTATATCTAATTATTACTAAACCCAGGACTCTGCATTCATTATATTTGGTTGACCCACAGTACACAGAACATGGAAAGGAAATTATTTTAGTAAACAAACTACTAAATACCTTTTCTCATCAGCAGTATATAGCAGTCTTGTGACTTCTATCAGTGTCTGGTTAAAGCTTGTAGGAGGAGTTTTTATTCTACTCTGACTGTCCTCTGAGGCTGCTGGACTCCTGAGCCTCTGTCTGGACAGTACTGATCAGCCCTGTGCTGATCACATGAACTCTCACAAGAAAAAAATAATCTCTGGCATCACACATCAAACTGAGCATGTGCAGAGTGACTCCATAAGGTCTATCATATCAGGAGATGGATTGGGGACAGTGGAAGAGGGGGAGGACCAGAGAAGACTGGATCAAAAGAGCCTTTTTACACAATGCAGAGGATAAACCCCTTAGGTTCCACAGTGAGTACAAGCATGATTTACTGCATATACTGCATATACAGACTGATTTTGTGGGATTCAGTGGCGGCACGTGTTTTTTTTTGTTTGGGGTCAGAAACCCCCCCCCCAAATTTTTATTCGCTGTTCTAACACCTGGGTGGGCTCGTAGTGCAATGCTCTGTGCCACGAGCTCACCCTAGTTTGAAGCCAAGTAGAGCCTCTGGCTCTAATCAAGTGCTTCAAAAAAATACTCCCCTGCTGCTGCAATTCAGGCGCTCGGCGTCCTGAAAGGGGCCGGATGCATGAATAGGGAGTGGCGGCGTGATGGACAGAGCATCGCTAGAAGGTGGAGGGGGGTGGCGCTCGTTGGATAGAGGGGGGGGGGCGCTTGGGCGCCCCTAATGGATGAGCCGCCACTGGTGGGTTTAGGAACACTAAGAATGTTCCCCCATCCCCTACTCCTCTTACCTACCCTGTGTAACCAGTATAAAAATTATCTCTATACTTGTCTATTTATAATCTGTTCTGGTCACGTGATCCTGCAGCTCTGTAAGGAGGCGCTCAACAAAAGGCTCTGCGTGAAGCATGACATTGCCTATAGGCTCCCATAGCCCAGCCGTTGTTGGCGTTTCCTCCTCTACTTAGCAGCAGCCACTTGCTGACACACGGGAGCCAGAGCTGCGGCATCATGTGACTGGACAAAAGCAGATTAAAAAATAGGCAAGCGTGCAGACCTTACATAAAACGGTTAGGCAGGATAGGTAGGAGGAGGGTGGAGGGAACAGTTTTAGGCATAGTCAGGCTTTTCTTTGACTTTAAGACTAAGGTTTAGAGTTTTGAAGGAATTCAGGTTAAACTGGTAACAAAGCGCACTTTTTTTAGTTTTGGTAAATCTTGCCAGGCTTGATTTCTAATCCTGTAATGTTATGATGGAGTAGGAACACCATTATTGTAGGGGATGAGATGCAAGATGTCAAAAGGTGATTAATGATACAGGTAGAAAGCATGGAAGGAACATATAGAGGCTCCCAAGACATAGAAGACTAATGCCGCGTACACACGATCGATTTTCTCGACGATGAAAACACCGTCAAGAAAATAGACGGGAAAAACGAGGGGAACGGCTTGGTTCCCTACACACGTCCGTTTTTCCCAACATTTTTCTCTTTGTCGAGAAAAACGACCGTGTGTGAGCTCCGCGGCAGTGTTTCCCTATGGGAAAACTGCCGCGGAAAAAAACGACGGGAATCACAACGAGAAAAATTAGAGCATGTTCTAATTTTTCTCGTTGTGATTAATGCCGTTTTTCCCGTCGTGAAAAATGACAAAAAGCCCACAGACGATAGTTTTTCTCGTCCAAATGAAAAAATTTAATTTTTCTCGACAGGAAAAATGATCGTGTGTACGCGGCATAAGGTTGTCCCGATACCACTTTAAGATCGAGTACAAGTACCGATACTTTTTTTCCCCCCAAGTACTCACCGATATCGATTACCGATACTTTTTCAATGTCATGTGACAGTGGCACTAATATGCAGTACGGATAACGTGTGGATTGTGTCAGTAGTTTTTTATTTTTATTCTTTTTACAATTTTTTTTTTATTATTATTTGTATTATTTTTTACTTTTTTACAATAATTTTCTTTTGGGGGGGGGGGGGGTTGGAGGGGAGTGGATCGTGTCAGTGTTTTTTTTTATTATTATTATTTTTACAGTTTAACCTTTTAAATATTTATTATTACAATTCTTTTTTTTTTTTTTTTTTAATCAGCCCTGTTGGGGGGCTTTGGTGAGATATCAGGGGTCTTAACAGACTTTGAGACAGGGATAGGGACTGAAGACGAAAGATTCCCCAGTCCCTTTACTCTAGAGCCTTAGCTGCACTGGAGATGAATGGACAGGAGACAGAGGTACCTCTCCATTCATAAACTGAAGCATCATAAACACACGACTCTGTTCGATCGGAAAAGGAAGGACCTGGTAAATGTAAGATTTACCGGCTCCTTCCTCCGCTCTCCATCCTGACAGATTCAGGACAAAGGGGGCAGAGGAGGAGCACAGAGGGAGGGGGGGGGGACCGGAGGAGGAGCACAGAGGGAGGGGGGGGGGACCGGAGGAGGAGGAGCACAGAGGGGGGGGACAGGAGGAGGAGGAGCACAGAGGGGGGGGACAGGAGGAGGAGGAGCACAGAGGGGGGGGACAGGAGGAGGAGGAGCACAGAGGGGGGGGACAGGAGGAGGAGGAGGAGCACAGAGGGGGGGGACAGGAGGAGGAGGAGCACAGAGGGGGGGGGGGACAGGAGGAGGAGGAGGAGAAGGAGCACAGAGGGAGGGGGGGGACCGGAGGAGGAGGAGCACAGAGGGGGGGGACAGGAGGAGGAGGAGCACAGAGGGGGGGGGACAGGAGGAGGAGGAGGAGCACAGAGGGGGGGGGACAGGAGGAGGAGGAGCACAGAGGGGGGGGGACAGGAGGAGGAGGAGGAGAAGGAGCACAGAGGGAGGGGGGGGACCGGAGGAGGAGGAGCACAGAGGGAGGGGGGGACCGGAGGAGGAGGAGCACAGAGGGAGGGGGGGGACCGGAGGAGGAGGAGCACAGAGGGAGGGGGGGGGACCGGAGGAGGAGCACAGGGGGGGGACAGGAGGAGGAGGAGCACAGAGGGGGGGGGACAGGAGGAGGAGGAGCACAGAGGGGGGGGGGACAGGAGGAGGAGGAGCACAGAGGGGGGGACAGGAGGAGGAGGAGCACAGAGGGGTGGGGGGGGGACAGGAGGAGGAGGAGCACAGAGGGGTGGGGGGGGACAGGAGGAGGAGGAGGACAGAGGGAGGGGGGGGGACCGGAGGAGCACAGAGGGAGGGGGTGGGACCGGAGGAGCACAGAGGGAGGGGGGGGGACCGGAGGAGCACAGAGGGAGGGGGGGACCGGAGGAGCACAGAGGGAGGGGGGGGGACCGGAGGAGCACAGAGGGAGGGGGGGGGGGGACAGGAGGAGGAGGAGGGAGGAGCACAGAGGGAGGGGGGGTGGACCGGAGGAGCACAGAGGGGCACTGGAGGATACAGGGAGAGTCAAGGGTGATCGGTGTGGCGGTGAGGGAAGTTACAAGCACGGATCCTCCTGTATAGATTTCAATATGGCAGCTGAAAGCCGCAGGAGATCGGTGATTGTAACTCACCCCACCACGCACCGATCATCCCTAACTGCCCAAGTATTGGATCAAGCATCGGAGCATTTGCGCAAGTACAAGTACTCGTGCAAATGCTCGGTATCGGGACAACCCTAATAGAAACCAAATTGGTAATTCAGCCCAGCAAATTCCATCTACAGCTATGACTTCTGGGTAAACAACCCCTCCAGGTGGCACGTAGTTGTACTGTAAACAGTGTAAAAGAAACAGAAGAATAGTAATACACATTGGTGACCTGATCCCTGAGATGTTCAGGCCTGACCAACAGCAACCATAATAAGTTTTTCCAATGCCATTAGTCACATCATTATCACAATCATTTAGCCACTAGGCTATGCCCTGTGTTCTTAAAGTATACAGATGGCATTTATTAATTTACACCTTAAGCAAAATCGAATATTGGCCGACTCGGAAAGCAGGAGATTGCAGCAATTAAAAAGATCAGATGCAGTAAACAGACAGTTACCCTTCTATCCAGAAGCCGCTTCTTCCTTAACGTGGCTGGCTCCAAGACAACACGACCCCTCAGGGACAGCTCAATTAAAATGCCTCCACGTAATCCAGAAGATATGCAGTCATTCCAGAAGGACGTATAACCCTGCATCAAAACAAGAGGAGTCAGAACATTACCTTAAAAAAAAATAAACAAACACTAACAGCTATAATGATCTCTATTGCACTGTAAACCTCACATCTGCCTTTTATACTGCAGAAAGTGTCCACCGGGAGGCGCCGTTTAACAAGGTCAATGATTTTAAACGTGGTTAAAGGAGTAGTAAAGCTACATGTTTTTTCACCTTAATGCATCCTATGCATTAAGGTGAAAAAACATTCGACAATACCGCCCCCCCCCCCCAGCCCCCGTTTTTCTTACCTGGCCCCTCGAAAGTCCCATGCTCGTCCCCGTTATCCTCTTCGTTTTTCAGCCTGGCCGCCGATTGGCTACACTGGATGGATTGAAAGCAGCGCAGCCATTGGCTGGCGCTGCTGTCAATCACATCCAATGACGCGGCGCGCGGGGGGCGGGGCCGAGTGATACAGTCGGCGGCTATGGCCGCCGCTGTATCACGGGAGCGCGCCCGCAATCACTCCACACCATGCGAGCTCACTCGCATTATGGTGTGGAGTCCTTGTGGGGAGGAGCCAAGACAGCCGCCGAGGGACCCCAGAAGACCAGGATCGGGGCCACTGTGTGCAAAACGAGCTGCACAGTGGAGGTAAGTATAACATGTTTGTTATTTTTAGGCAAAAAAAAGGGAAGCTTTAGTGCTCCTTTAATCAAGAAACCCTTTTCTGTGCCTCTCGCTGATCTTAAATTTGCTTTGGCAAAGTAGAGCCTAGAAAGCTAAGCCCCAACACCTAATATGCCACTGAAGATCACTAGAATCTTGTAGGCATGCTTAAAAGCGTTAGTCCACCGCTACCAAAAAAAAAAAAACTGCCTATGCAGGTACGTGACACCTGTATATAAAACAAACTGTGCAGCTTCGACCAAATAATGCTCTTGCACCTCATTCCCAACTCCCGATCGTCCACCTCATTCCCAACTCCCGATCGTCCACCTCATTCCCAACTCCCGATCGTCCACCTCATTCCCAACTCCCGATCGTCCACCTCATTCCCAACTCCCGATCGTCCACCTCATTCCCAACTCCCGATCGTCCACCTCATTCCCAACTCCCGATCGTCCACCTCATTCCCAACTCCTGATCGTCCACCTCAACCCAATGCTCTTGCTATAGGTGTAGGCCATTTACATACCTTCCGAAGCCAGAAATGGCATCACCCATCCAGCCTTGCTGCTAGGACGTTGCTAAGACACTCCCAGGCAATTCAAACACCCTCACATGTGCTCTCCCTCCCCTTTCACAGTAAATCTGAGCTCAGCGATGCTGCAACAGAGGAGATTGTGGATCGCACATGTGAGGTTTGAGAGCTTTCTCCTGTGATGGTGCAGGTGAGCAGTAAAAGGCTGGGAGTGTCTTGGCAACAAGGCAGGATGGAAGGATGCCATCTCAGGGACTTTTTTCAGCCAGGTTTGGTGATGTAGGTAAATGGCCTACACCTATAGCAAGGGCCTTATCCAAATTTAGTAAACGCTGCACAGCTTTTTTAATTTAATTTTTATTTTTTTTTAAAACAGGTCGCCCCTTACCCGCATAGGCAGGTTTGGTGAAGGAGAACCAACTCATAAAGTTTACGTATATGGGGAGGCTTACCCCTTATTAAAAAAGTGAAACTAGTATTTGTTCTAAACCTAAAAGAAAAATCGAAATGTGCAAAATTGTCTCAAAGACCAGATACTAATCTTTCCGACTTCTTCCTATACTGACCACCAATAATAAGCGATGATGACGCTATGGCAGCTGTGTCGGACCCCTGTAACTGGAATGTCAGAAGTACACCAATAGCCATACTATCAGCGCTCAGTGAAACAGACAGTACATAGGGGGAAAAAAAAAGAAGGGGAGGGAGGGGAAGCTCCAGGAGGTGGCATACTCCTTGTGGTACTTTTTCTTCTTGCTCTTTAAAGTTCCGACTTCCTCTGCCAATTTCTGCCATGACTTTATACAGTTGGTATGCATGTCATAGTGCTGTCCACTGGTAGCTCTGCAGGAGAGATCTTTCCATGACTCTGCTAAAAGCTCCACGTGGGTTTGGTACTTCGCAGCCTGCACTTTTCCCAACAAATTTGCTTGTTCAAGTTGTTCCCTTTCAATGTCGTTCCAAAAAACTCAGTCTGTTCTTTTATTATTCAAAAATAATTTTCTACCTCTTAGCGACTAATGTAGGAGATTTATACACATGCATATTTAAATATGCTTACAATTCTTGCTGCCTCCTTTGTCAAATTATCAAAGATCTTATTTGCCAGGCTTGTGAAGACTATAAATTTTGCTCTTCAATACAGTACAACCACACATTCTACAAAACCCCCAACTATGCAGGAAAACATAAGAGCCGGGGTGCAGAAAAATGGCAGCAGGTGCTCTGGACTGAGGAGTCAAAATGTTAAATATTTGGCTGTAGCAGGAGGCAGTTTGTTGGTGAAGGGCTGGAGAGCAGTACAATAAATGTGTGTCTACAGGCAACAGTGAAGCATGGTGGAGGTTCCATGCAAATGTGGGGCTGCATTTCTGCAAATGGAGGTGGAGATTTGATCAGGATCAATGGTGTTCTCAATGCTAAGAAATACAGGCAGATACTTAGCCATCATGCCAAACCATCAGGGAGGCGTGTGATTAGCCCCACATTTATTCTGCAGTGGGACAACCACCCCAAACACACAGCCATGTCATTAAAGTGGAGTTTTATCCATTTTATACACTTCCTCTCTATTGGATCCCCCTTGAGCATCCATTTCGCAATGGAATTTTTTTTTTATTTTTTTTTTAAAGGAAATCTCTTTAAATCATCTTCTTTCTCCTGCACTTCCTAGGCGAGGTGATTGAGTCACTAGACGATTTGCAAGGACTCCTGGGATAGTGGCGTCAAGTATCACAGGAGTCCGCTGACACCGCTATGGCAATGTGTCAGGAGGAAGGAGCAGCGCGCTGTGGCATTACTGCGCAGGCGCAAGACCGGGAGGTGCATGCTGGTGTAGCCAGCTGCACTGATTCCCGGAAATAGATAGGAGGGCTTCAGATGCCCAGAGTGGAGATGGACCCTGCCAGCTTCCGAGATCCAGGTACTTTTTTTCCAATTCAAACATAAATAGAAAAGGACTACATGAATAACACTATCCAAAGATTGCATATATAGTGGATCAAGTTAGAGTGGAGTCTTAAAAAAATAAAATCGAATTGGGGGACTGGAACTCCACTTTAAGACTATATTCAGCGTAAAGAAGAACAAGGAGTCCTGAAAGTGATGGTTTGGACCCTACAGATTCCTGACGTCAATATAGTCTGTCTGGGATTACACGAAGAGACAGAAGGATTTGAGGCAGCCTACATCCACAGAAGATCTGTGGTTAGTTTTCCAAGATGTGAGAAACAACCTACCTGCCAAATTACTTCAAACAACTGTGTGCAAGTCTACCTATGGCAGGGGTGTCCAAACTTTTTTCAAAGAGGGCCAGATTTGAGGAAGTGAACATGCGTCAGGACCGACCATTTTGCCTGACATTCTTTGAACCACTAAAATTCAGTCTAAGTGTGTTCGTTCGAGCACTAATCCACCGCCCAACAAGAATTCTCTTACCTTTGTGGCTGTGTGGGATTAAAGAGATGAGCTCAGGCATATTATTTGGAGATACCGCATTTATTGGCATATAAACACGCACCTTCACTTTATTTAAAATTTAAGTTTTTTTCCTGAAACTTCCCTCTTAAAAGAACTGTGAAGCAAAATAAGGGTCAGTGCCCATCTGCAGACCCACCATTGCCAGGAATGCAGCACCCACCACTGCCAGGAATGCAGCCTGATTGATGCCCATCCATCTGCAGCCTTGGAGGGGACAGGGGGGGGGGGGGCAGGACGAGCACCAAAGATTACCTACAGGAGAATCTCCTGTTTACACAACGGCCTCTTTAATACAAAGTCCCGCCTCCTTCAATGGACAGAACAGTCGTCCAATAGCAGCGCAGGAGACGGGACTTCCTATTACAGAGATGTCCTGTAAACAGGAAATTCTCCTCCTGTATGTACAGCACTCGTCCCGCCTCCTCCCTGTCCCCTCCAAGGCAGCCAGCATATATATCTTTTTGGCCCCGGCACTGGGAGATCGTCGGGGGCCACAAAAGATATACATGTCCAAATAACAGGGCGGGCCGTTCAAAACCAGAACGTGGGCCGCGATGGACTTTGCCTGACCTATGAGAATTGATGCGGTTTTGAAGGTGAAGGGTGGTCACAGCAAATATTGAGTTGGTTTGGATTTCTCTTCTGTTCATTTACCGTATATACTCGAGTATAAGCCGACCCGAATATAAGCCGAGGCACCTAATTTTACCACAAAAAACTGGGAAAACTTATTGACTCGAGTATAAGCCTAGGGTGTCCATCTGCATGCCTCACTGTGTCCATGTGCAGGCCTCACTGTGCCCATGCCCCACTGTGCCCATGACTAGACTGACGTTTAACATGGGAGTCTATGGAAGGGGTGCCAGGCTTGGAAAAATTGTTTCTCCCCGGCCGTAGGTCCCCCAGGCAGAAAACTTTGCAGACCTGTAGAGGAGGAATGGGGCTACACGTGTGCCAAGTCTCGGGTCCAGGGGACCTACTACTGGCCAGTACCGGGTCCCCAAAGTCACTGGAGAAATTACCGTTTAACATGGGAGTCTATGGAAGGGGTGCCCGGGTTGAAAAATCAGTGCTTCGCGACCGTAGGTCCCCTGGACAACAAACTTTGCACACTTGTAGAAAAAGAGTGGAGCTACATATGTGGAAAGTTTGGGGTCCAGGGAACATACGGCCGGCCGGTAATGGGTCCCCAAAGTCCGGGAGATCAGGCGCAAAAGGGTAACTCGAGTATAAGCCGAGGGGGGCATTTTCAGCACAAAAAAAAATGTGCTGAAAAACTCTGCTTATACTCGAGTATATACGGTACTTTCCATTTTTTGAATTGACAAAAAAAAACTATTAAGGAGTTTTTTTCTGTAAGCATTCCTCATTTAGAGCATTTTTTCACGCCTGCCAAAAACTTTTGCACAGAAATATATATACAAACGCACACATACCAAACACGTTACACACCATGAGCGAGGTTCTTAAAATAGTAAGCAAGCACTGATAAGACTGTTTACAATAGGCTGAACACTTTATGAGCTGATCGATAAAAAAAACAAAAGAAAAAAAAGCCAACGTCCCACATTAAAGTTTGATCACACAAGCCTGGCCATTCTGAGCAATACGGAATTATCAGCTTGACCAACACTGGAAAACTGCAACTGAAATCTGGTTGTTGCAGACGGCACAGACACTGCTATACTTGTAGATTAAATACCTATTGTTGGATGAAATGCATACAAAGTGTGAAAGTAAAAGGTCACCGAGTTACAGGAAGAAATAACTTGTTTACTCGGGAAAAGATCTACCTGACATTATACCGAAAATAGTTCCGTGTGAAGCAAAGTGAACACACAGTAAGACTAATGGCATTGGTCCAGGTCTTGATGAACTATAAAGTCACTCTTACCAGGAAGCTTGTTAGTTAACTGGACAATCAATACCAATGACAGATGCCTTTACTATGAAAACAGTTCAGTGTTAATCCAGAACTCTGCTAATTACATTTGCCAAGCCGGCCAGGTCTCCGCAGGCTGTCCCGGATGTGTCAGTTACACAATAAGCAAACACCGAGCTGGCCTTCATCATCTTGTGACAAAGCTCTCATTTACACCTTCTCTGCACAGGATGGAATACAGTTCATCCTAGAGATCGTAGAGAAGTGTTTTAGGTGGATCTGCTAATAAAAAATAAAACACCTTACATGAATTAACAGGGCTTGCCAGCATATCAAATCATTATGGGCCTCATTGTATGAAGACGATCACGTATGTCTCCAGTTGGAATCATGGTATCGTTTTCAAATCTGGAGTAGAAACCAGTTGGAATCCGATCACGGCTGGGCGCCATTCCTCCCAATGACAGGGCGCCATTCCTCCCACTGGCGCCAATGACGGGGCACTATTCCTCCCACTGGCGCCAATGACGGGGCACTATTCCTCCCACTGGCGCCAATGATGGGGCGCCATTCCTCCAACTGGCGCCAATGATGGGGCGCCATTCCTCCAACTGGCGCCAATGATGGGGCGCCATTCCTCCAACTGGCGCCAGAGATAGCGAACTATTCCTTCCAATGATGGGGCACCATTCCTCCCACCATTACCACTGATGGGGCACTATTACTGCCTTAAATACCAACAATAGGGCTGCATACAACATAGAAAAAGGCTGCACTCCAATACCAGTCCATTGTGCCTCCTCAAACTGGTTTGAGGAAGCACAATGTTTGTGTGAAACCCGTCAACCTGCAATACTTGACTGTGTCCTGGTGTCAGCTTTTTGCACTTTAAGGCCTCATTGCCCACGGACGTTTTTACAGCCGCGTTTTTTACAGCTTAAAAACACCTGCCCATGTTATTGTATACATTTTTTGACCTTTTTTCGAAAAAAAAAAAAAACCGTCGGAGCTCAAAAACGCAATTGCGGCGTTTTTGCGAGTTTAACGCTTCGCTGTTTTTTATGCCCAACGCCGAGGAACGCACTGGTCCTGTTTTTTTTTTTACAGCTTAAAAACGTCTATGCTATTTGCAGCTCAAAAACGCCTAGGTGGGCATGAAGCTATAGACTAACATGGACAGGCGTTTTTAAGCTGTAAAAAACGCTCAAAAACGCGGCTGTAAAAACGTCCGTGGGCATGAGGCCTTAGAAATATAAAAACCTTTTGGACTGGTATTGGAGTGCAGCCGTTTTCTATTTTGTATCCAGTCTCTACAGAAGTGAGCCAGGGCTTGCACCCAGTTTACTCAGTCGATCTGAAAATTACACTCACCTGGAGTGGCGTTTTGTCTTGTTTCCCTATGTTTTCACCAACAATGGGGCACCATTCTGGCTCTATCCCTCTCAGTAAAAACAAAAGATGGGATATGGTTTATCTCAAGGACACCGGGGCATTTTCTACTCCCACTGGCAAAAGTCTACCCCCACGTCTGAGGAACAATAAACTGGCCCTTTGTTTAGAAGGTTTGGAGACCCCTGCCACATATTAGAACTGCTGTGCTCAGATCTGTATAAATGATGGGTCTGATTCTTAAGACCGCAAATTTCATTTTTAGGCCGACACCCACCTGGGAAATGTGCAAAAAGATAAGGTTGGAAAGACCTTGAAACGCTATGGGTGCCAGGGGGCTCTACTGTGGGGGAGTACCTGAGCCCAGAGTTGGTCTTTAAGCTTTCTATTTCTAATTACTTGCCGCCCCACTGTGACACAAGCTTGTATCTAATGAATGTTTTAATGATCTGAGCTTAAGAGTTCCAGTTGTAAGTTCAGTCTGACACACCCTAGTGAAGCATTGAACAGCTCTGCTCAGATTGTATTCATTTACGAAGGTCACATTGCAAATCGTTGTCAATGCCGGATCCAGGCAGTCAATCTACCCTTTCTAGAATAGCCAAAACACAATCCCCAATCATTTCCCCTTCTTAAAGTGACTGATGCTACCATAAAAGTGTAAGAAAAAAAGTGCCCTCTGCAAAGACGACCATTTCTACCCAGCTCTCCTGCCAGCTGCACCACTGATCTAGGTTTTGTATGAATGTCCCACCCCACTGCACTCCGTGGTTCCTCTTGCCAGCCCCTACATCACCACCGTGTCCGGGCAAGTGGAATAAACCATATGATTTCAGCTAGATACATTGCAGTTGAAGTTTCTCCACAGGGTCTATTATACCCCTCAGAGATTAGCAGTCATTTACCCACAGGTTATTTTAGGCTGTACCCATTGCTTGTCCTCTACTGGAACCTTCTTCCATATGGTAGGGCAGTGTCCGGCTATCCGAACCTACTGGGCTTAAATGCACTAAGTGACTGGTCTCTGCAGCCTGATCCACGCACGATGCTATTGGGTATCATGGCATATGAAATAATTCTTATTTTTTGCACGAAGGAAGCTCCTTCTCAGATGGAAGCTGCCCACTTTGCCTACCCTAGTGAACTGGATTTCAGCGGTAAATGCAGTCTGTATCAATTAACCTATGAGAGTAGAAATTGCCCCAAAAAGTTTGACAAAGTGTGGTCAATAGGGATGAGCTGCAAGTTTGAGGCGAACCCATCTGTTCAACAGGGGCATGTAATTACAATTCTTGATCTAATATTTCACAGCTGGGCCCATTCCTGCGTCCACCAAGAGTAACTGTGAGGGCTTACAGTGTTGTGGCAACACTAACACCTAAGGGCCAAATTTCTGCAGAGTATATACGGCAGGTCCCTACTTTCAAACATCCAACTTACAAACGACTCCTACTTGCAAAAGGAAGGAGACAACAGGAAGTGAGAGGAAATCTACCCCTAGGAAGGAAAATTCTCTCCTGTAAGAGTTAATATGGGAAAAAAAAAAAAGTGTCTCCTCTCCACTGATCACCAATCCTTTCACTAATAACCCCAAATTTTCAAAAAAACATTTTCATTGGGACAGAAAGTGAGGTGAAATGTTCTGAAGAGGTACACAGACAGCAAAACAAATGTTACAGGGGTGATAACCCTTCCCTATGTTTTCCAAAAAGCTTAAAAACATTTTTTTTGGCTGCAGCTACACTTTAAAAATGTACCAGTTCCAAAATTACAAACAGATTCTACTTAAGAACAAACCTACAGTCCCTGTCTTGTTTGCACCGCCTGTATACGGCTGTTCAGAGTATATAGGGCCTGGGGGCCCCACGCCTTTCCTTTTTTTAATTTGGGTGCGGGGTTCCCCTTAATATCCATACAAGACCCAAAGGGGCTGGTAATGGGCTGGGGGGGGGGGGGTACCCATGCCATTTTTCTCAATGATTTTCATCCGTATTGCTGGGACCCAACATTACATTAAAGCCGCAAGCAGTTTTAAATGACTTTTTTTCCTTTAGAAATGACATTTTGTGCAGGGACAGTTCTAAACACGGGAAACACATGCCACTTCACAGGCATACTTTAGACACCCCCCAGGTATGATATTTAAAAGGAATATTTCACTTTTTTTATTTTTCACTTTAAGCATTAAAATCACTGCTCCCCAAAAAACGGCAGTTTTTCAAACTTTTTTTTGCATTGATACATGTACCCTGGGGCAGGACCCGGGTCCCCAAACACTTTTTAGGACAATAACTTGCATATTAGCCTTTATAATTAGCACTTTTGATTTCGAACGTTCGAGTCCCATAGACTTTACCGGGGTTCTAAAGTTTGCGCAAACTTTCAGTCCGTTCGCAGGCTCTGGTGCGAACCAGGGGGTGTTCGGCTCATCCCTAGTGGTCAACCTGGATTGACGATTACGGGCCGAGTGAGCCTGTGGATAGCTGAGGTCCGTCCACCCCACAACATTTTTTAAAATACTGCAGCTGCTGACTTTTAATATATGGACACTTACCTGTCCAGGGAGCCAGCGATGTCGGCACCCCAGCCGATCTTCAGATCGGCTGTCAGGTGCAGCCTCCGCCATTGCCGGTAAGGGAACCTGGCAGTGAAGCCTTTGGGCTTCACAGTCGGTTCCCTACTTTGCATGCACAAAGCGCACTGCGCTTTCTAAATGGCCCGGCTTCAGAGAAAGAAGGCAGCGGCGCCGTCTCTGGAAGTGGGGAAGGGAACCTGTCAAAAACAGGTCCCTGTTCCTCCCCTCCCCCCTGAAAGGTGCCAAATGTTGCACCGGTGGGGGTTTGATGATGAATAAGTGGAATTTCCACTTTTCGGTGGAAGTCCACTTTAACTACCCTGCAGCATCCCGCTCACCCCCACCCCCTCCCCCCCATAATTTTCACCTCTTTTCTTGACCCTCCCCTCAGCCTCTGATCCTCTCCCCCCCCCCCTTCCCTTCCTTTTCCCCCTGGAGCGGGTGGATGATCAGTTATTCAGGTTGGTGTGAGAAGGCTGGACACTCCCGTTAACTCCTACTGTATACCTGTTATGGAAAGTTAACATGACTTCTGGTAATTTTCTTCTTTGAATCTTATATGTTAAACCTGGATTGTGTACAATTTTTTGTGAACCTGTAAATGCTTTGAGCAGTATTTAAATAAGTATTTCAATAAAAATAAAAAAAACACCACACACAGAGTGCACCAGGGGACCAGGCATAAGACACCCCAAAATGTTGGATTCTGTAGAAGCCCCTGTCTGCAGTAACTCATCAACACAGCAGAGACTGGCGGGAGAGCAAAGTATCCACCATCTTTTTAGGCCCCATTCACACTTGCGGATGAGGCAATTACATGCCTGGGACCCAGCTGGGATTCCCAGGGATTAGCTGTGAGTTGCAGGCCCATTGAAAGCAATGTGAGGCTGTCGCATGCTTACATCCAGGGCCAATCATGGCAGGTAAATGCTCCTTGAAAGATGCAAGCAGCTTTGGGAGCGGTCAGCCTACCATTGCTTTCAAAGGGGCTGCCGCCTGCAATTAATTGCTGGGAACCCCCCGCTGGATCTCCCACATGTAAAAATCGGTAGCGACCACATTTGCAAGTGTAACAGAAAAAGGAAGAAGAATTAATTTGTTACAACCATGAAAAGACCCATTGTAAGTATACATTACAAGCAATTTTACAGTTTGCCAATTTTTAACAAACGCGTTTTGTCACTGTTTAATAGACGTACATGCAGTTCAGGTAGACAACTCATAAATTACATAACCATCATCTAGTACAGCCTTTCTCAACCATTTTCAACTTTCCGGTCTCAGAAAACCCCTGCTAAAAATGACTACATTAGTGTGATGGTCAGTGGAAAGAATGCTCCTAAAGTTTGTGGTCATTGGGAAGAATTATCACCTTACAGAAAGCTAAAAATATGTCAAACACAAGGCACGCAGGCCGAATCCGGCCCGCCAGGCCTTGTCATATGATCCTCGCACCCAGTTCTGCAGCCTGGAACGTGGCAGAACTCCATTGTGCCACCTCTGTCTCTCTCTCAATCTCCGTTCCCTGCTGTCACTTGTAAACACAGAAGCCTTCTGTGTTAAAAAAGGGACAGCTTTGCTCAGCAGCTCCCAGATCCAACAGATCCTTGCATGGGCTAACAGCAGGGACAGATCTCCAGAACAATCTCCATGCAAGGCAGAGCCACCTACACAGGGTGGCACGAGAGCCAGGTGGTAGAGAGATGCGAGGAAGCTTTGGGGGGGGGGGGGTGTTTGGGATTGGGGTTGAACACCCTGCACACCTCCGAACGCTGCACTCTTGTACGTACCGCAAACCACGAACCCTGCACTCTTGTACGTACCGCAAACCACGAACCCTGCACTCTTGTACATAACGCATTCCTGAACTTTGTGCTCTGCAAGTAACTCCTGAACCCTGCACACTGTACGTAGTGCACCCCAGATCCAAGAGGCCCTGTGAGGGCAATCGTACTGGCCTGCAATGCAATTTAGTGTGACACTCCAGTTTTGGAGGAACCCTAAGGCTTCATGGAACCCTGGTTGAGAAACCCTAATCTAATATATCGCAGAATACCAAATACAGACCTCACATAACAGATCATAGTAAGTAGTACCTGCAATGTTCACCTATTACCAAAGAATCACAATTTAAGAAGCACTTGGTATGGCGGGCCACTAGAACAGAGAGATTTGGATAGGTTTATAGTGTCCCAAAAGCTATAGTGGGGAACAATGACATCTGAGGAGATGTAAAGAGATCCTGTGCAGGAAATGCACTAAATACACCAGGCAATGCCCTTATGTCTGGTGCATGAAGATCCAAAGGGCTTCTTAGTCTGGAGCTATCCCATAAGGCAGTGATGGCGAACCTTGGCACCAAAGATGTTTTGGGACTACTTTCTCCATGATTCTCATGCACTCTGCAGTGTAGTTGAGTATCATGAAAAAATGTAGTTCCAAAACATCTGTGGTGCCAAGGTTCGCCATCACTGCTATAAAGGGACCATACCGCCTGGCATCATCTGATGTTTGCAATGGAGATAGAGGCATGCGTGATGCACTTCTCCTTTTACAGCCTGCCACTGACAATGTCTTGATAGGTCCAAGGTGTGGGGTGGGGTGGGGGTCCTACTGCAGCACTGCAGATGCGCTTTTCCTCTCCCAGGCCAAAAATAAGGAGGGGGGGGAGAATCTGGGGCACACCCATCTCACAGAAAGTCCATCAATCTAGATGTCTCTCAATCAGAAAGGCATAACTTAACATCCAATAACTTACATCAAAAGCTCCGACAGGCATAATGATGTAGTGTTCATCAAATTACTGTGACATGCATATAAAATACGAATGCCTGACATAATCCATCCATAATTCCAACAAAATGACAATGCTATGTACATCCAATGACATCTCAAAAACAGATGCCTAAATGATTAAAAATAATCACAGTTGAATAGCTCATAAAAAAATGCAACAATTATTTTTTAGGGCCTGGATTTTCTATGGCCTTTAACCTACACTCACCGGCCACTTTATTAGGTACACCTATTCAGTTGCTTGGTAACACAAACTGCTAATCAGCCAATCACATAGCAGCAACTCAATGCATTTAGGAATCCAGATGTAGTGAAGGAGACTTGCTAAAGTTCAAATCGAGCATCAGAATGGGGAAGAAAGGGGATTTAAGTGACTTTGAACGTGGCATGGTTGTTGGTGCCAGACGGGCTGGTCTGAGTACCGTATATACTCGAGTATAAGCCGAGTTTTTCAGCACATTTTTTGTGTGCTGAAAATACCCCCCTCGGCTTATACTCGAGTCACCTTTTTGCGCCTGATCTCCTGGAATTTGGGGACCCAGGACCGGCCGGCCGTAGGTCCCCTGGACCCCAAACTTGGCACACATGTAGCCCTACCCTTCCTCTATAAGTGTGCAAAGTTTGTTGTCCGGGGGACCTAGGGCCAGGGAGCACCGATTTTTCAAAGCCGGGCACCCCTTCCATAGACTCCCATGTTAAACGTCAGTCTAGTCATGGACACAGTGAGGCAGGCAGATGGACACCCTAGGCTTATACTCAAGTCAATAAGTTTTCCCATTTTTTTGTGGTAAAATTAGGTGCCTCGGCTTATAATCGGGTCGGCTTATACTTGAGTATATACGGTATTTCAAAAACTGCTGATGTACTGTTTTTTTTAAATACAACCATCTCTCGGATTTACAGAGAATGGTCCGAAAAAAATAAACTATCCAGTGAGCGGCAGTTGTGTGGAGGAAAATGCCTTGTTGTCAGAAAATATTGGGCAGACTGGTTCAAGATGATAGAAGGGCAACAGTAACTCAAATAACCACTTGTTGTTACAACCAAAGTATGCAGAATACGCATGCACATTGAACCTTGAAGCACATAGGCTACCATTCGCACAGGCTCACCAAAATTGGACAATAAAAGATTGGAAAAACTTTGGTCTGATGAGTCTCGATTTCAGCTGCTACATTCAGATGGTAGGGTCATAATTTGGTGTAAACAGCATGAAAGCATGGATCCATCCTGCCTTTTATCAACAGGTCAGGCTGGTGGTGGTGTAATGGTGTGGGGGGTATTTTCTTGGCACACTTTGGACCCCTTAGTACCAATTGAGCATGGCGGGGATGCCGTTATTGGGTCATAGGCAGCATTCCTCCTCCTCCAAACATGGCGAGTTGAGTCGATGCCAAAGCACCCGATTTTGTTCTCCTCTGACCACAACACTTTCACCCAGTTCTCCTCTGAATCATTCAGATGTTCATTAGCAAACTTCAGATGGGCTGTACATGTGATTTCTTGAGCAGGGGGACCTTGCGGGCGCTGCAGGATTTCAGTCCTTCATGGCGTATTGTGTTACCAATTGTCTTCTTGGTGACTCTGGTCCCAGCTGCCTTGAGATCATTGAAACTCCACGAGGTGAGCTCTTGCATAGAGCCCCAGACCGAGGGAAATTGACAGTTATTTTGCATTTCTTCCATTTGTGAATAATCGCACCAACTGTTGTCACCCTTTCATCAAGCCGCTTGTAGCCCATTCCAGCCTTGTGTAGGTCTACAATCTTGTCTCTGACATCCTTGGACAGCTCTTTGGTCTTGGCCATGGTGGAGAAATTGAGATCTGATTGATTTCTTCTGTGGACAGGCGTCAATAATTTATCCATTGCAATGAATGAGCAGCGCTCACGCGGTGGCGGCACATGCACAGAATAACCTTTGCCTTTTGTCATCGAGAATCAGCCTAGGTCATTCTGGGCATGTGCCGCAAGAATTACTTTTTCAGGGGCAGACATAAATACAGCTGAGGGGCATTGGGTACACTTTGTTGGTATGGACATGTCGGCCATGAGCAAGGATGCTGTTAGAAATCATGTGGCCCCGTACAACCTACCTAACAGGACCCCCCACAGGCATGGGGGTGAAGGTGTAAAGCAACAAATACACAGACAGTGTGCATTTGGCCCGCTTACCTGCACCTCCATACCTGTAAAATTAGCGTTTGTACAGCCACTGCATCCCCATAGAGTAACAGGTGACTCTAGCTGCATGAACAAACCACTCATTCACATGACCAGGAGTACCAAGAGATTGAGGACATCGATTCCTCAATCCCTTTTTCTGCAGGCTCAGCTACACTGCAGAAAAAATAGGAAACATTCTGTACAGAGGCTCCTTGTATATTCACAAAATGAAGCCTCGTAAACACAGTTTACTATGCTTCCGTTATAAACACTGGGACGAACGTTACCCATTGCTTACGGTGTTCATTCAAGAAACGAACGGGCCAGTAAATAGGACATGTTTACTGGTCCACCCGCTCTCTGTAATGACATCCAGCAGGTGTCCCCCACAGGGGGATTGGCGCTGCAGGAAGGGAGGGTCTGGCAAATTGATGGATTCAAGGCAAGTACATTTCTGCTTTAATATAACCAAGACCTGTAACTGCTCCCAGCCTGTGATTGAGCAGTGAAGGAGAAAAGTAGGAATTTAGTTCATTTGTAACCCTGCTTTCCGCTACAATCAGCAAGCTCCTTGTTAGCGCATGTGCATTTCAGCACACCTGATTGGCTCCACAAGCTGCTTTGCCCTTTCCCATCTCTGAGCTCAGCTGTATAGCAGATAGCAAGTGGCTAATATTAAGTCAAAAGGGTACATGCACACAGCTTTATGACAGTATGACACCTACTACACAGGATCGTGCTGGCAGAAGATCCTGCGTAACATTTTACATGCATACAGTGTTACAGCATAAACGGCCCAACTGCTACACAGGCCAGCTTCTCAAGAAAGCTGCCTAGCATCCTTCAGTTGCTAGGACTCAGATGGCTCCTCAATGACGCTCCCTAGCAACCTCCATTGCTAGAACACCCCAGGGTTGATTTACTAAAACTGGAGTGAACAAAATCTGGTGCAGCTCTGCATAGAAACCAATCTGCTTCCAGGTTTTTATTTTGGAATGCCCAATTGAACAAGCTGAAGTTAGAAGCTGATAAGCTACCATGCAAAGCGGCACCAGATTTTACACTTTCTAGGTTTTAGTAAATCAACCCCAAAGCTTTCTGTTGCTAGGATGCAGGCAGATCATCAAGGGAGGCACCTAGCATTCTCTGTTGCTAGGATGGAGACAGCTTCTCAAGAAAGCTGCCTAGCATCCATCAGTTGGTAGGACGTTGGCAGCTTCTTAAAGGAGCCATCTAGCATTCCTCCAATGCTAGGTCACAGGCAGCTATTGTTGCTTAGCATCCTCTGATGCTAGGATCCAGTTAGTTATTGTCTCATAGTGTCCTCCGTTGCTAGAGTGCAGTGTCCTTGGTTTCTGGGATGCAAACAGCTCATCAAGGAAGCCACCTGTTGCGACGATGCATGAAGCTATTGTCACCAGGGATGCGCCGATGACGGATTTTTTTTAAATCGGCGAGTACCGATACTTTCGGTCAAGTACTCACCAATACAGAGCACCGATACTTTGCAGTGTGATTTGTGGCCATACAAAATTAATCAAATGCAATTTGAACCGGAATGCGGTGCGATTCCTGTTCACATTGCATGCGGTTTCCCCACCGCTCCTGTGTGAACCCAGGCTTGTCATAGTGATTTCAGCCTAGGCTCACACAGGAGCAGTGCGGGAAACCGCATGCGATTCAGACAGTAATTGCACCACATTCTTGTTAAAATTGAATGCGATTTTTTGCAGTGCGATTTGCACCCAATCATTTTGTATGGATGCAAATCGTACCGCAAAGTATCGGTAGCATTTCATTGGTACCGGTGCATCCATAATTGTACCTAGCATTCTCCATCACTAGGATGCAAGTAGCTTCTCAAGAAAGCTGCCTAGCGTCCATCATCTGCTAGTATCCAGACGGCATCCCAAGGAAGCCATATAGTGTTCCTCCATTGCTAGGTCACAGGCAGCTATTGTCACTTAACATCCTCTGTTGCTAGGATACAGTTGGCGATTGCCTCTTATTGTCCTCCATTGCTAGAACGCAGTGTTCTCTGTTGCTAGGATGCAGGCAGCTTTTCAAGGGAGTTGCCTAGCATTCCACATTTCTAGGACACATGAAGCTATGGTCACCCATTATCTGTTCCTAGGATGCAGGCAGCTTTTCAAGGGCGTTGCTTAGCATTCTACATTTCTAGGACATATGAAGCTATTGTCACCAGCATTATCTGATGCTAGGATGCAGGCAGCTTTTAAATAAAGTTGCTTAGCATTCTTCCATTGCTTCTCAAACAAGTCTAAAGTGTCCTCCGCTGACTATTGCCACCTAACCTTCATTTCTAGAATGCAGTCGGCTTCTTGCTAAGACGCAGGTGTCTTTTGAACTCCAAGAGTACATTTGCTCTGCACGCATGTAAACTTTAGCACAAATGTTTACAGCATAAAATAAGACCCATATGAAAGAGCGCCGAGGTTTGCCGATTTAAAAATTACGCATTTTTTTGCGGTGTGCATGGGCAGTACAATTAGGTACGGATTGCTTTTAAAAGTCGCACAAACAAAAACATATACCTGCAAGAGAGGCAGACAACCCTGAAATCGTATTTTAGAAATGTCATTTAGACATTGCTACTTTGGCTGCAAATACACTCCTTGTAGCCAAGGGTAGGATATGACACTACATGTGCTCATCCACACCCGGATATGGCCCAAGCTTGTTCCACTGGTTATACAGGTGCAGCAGTCAAAAGGAGTCCATGCAATGGGTTGGGCTCATATCTGTGTAATCTACACTAGGTGACAGGTACACCGACCGAGGAAGCCACAACACAGAGTTGGCAACTGATCGGAATAAGAAATCGCTACATAAAAAACGTATGCGACACCATAAACACGCACCGCCGCAGAACGCTTCCGAATATTACTGATTTTTCTTTTATTGGTATCTTCTTGTATCAACCGTCTGGATTATGATGCAGCCATGTTAGCTAATAAAGGGGGGAAATTATCCCTTTAAAACTTATTTACTCATTGATACAAGAGAAATTTGCATAATCAAAACATTCCTACCAAAATTTGATTAATGTTATAATAATAATAAAAAAAATTTAAATAGCTTTTGATCTAAAAATAGCACCTGTAAAACGCCTCCCCTGCAGCCCCAGTGTGAGAGCCCAAGTGCCGATGCGGGAGCTGTGTATACACCGCTCCTCCACCTCCCCTGCCATTGGAATCAACAGGCACCGCTGCCGAAGCGGCACTTTGCGGGCACCATTAACCCTTTATTCGGCCGCTAGTGGGGGGGGTTAAAAGCACCCCACTTTTTATTAGATAAAATTAGCGGCGCTTTACCGCCAACGCCCTCCACCCCAGTGTGAACGTAGCTTTAACCACTTCCATACTGGACCAATTCTGGCATTCCTCTCCTACGTGTATGTATGTATATATATATATATATATATATATATATATATATATATACACACACACACACACACACACACACACACATATATATCCATGGTATAAGAATAAAACGGTTCAGTCTCTGTGATAATAAAATACACAAACAGCACTTAAAAATCAGTGATGATAGACTCGTGGAAAAACCACTCAATAAAGAAAGTCTTAGATGTAGTCAAGGTGATGTAAACAATCCGAAGTGCTGAATGGTTTCTTAAGCCCCGTACACACGGTCGGACTTCCATCGGACTTTTCCGTGGTTTTTTGTCCGAACAGAGTTGGTCAGGAACACCCATAGCATACACACGCTCGGACTTTTCTGAAAACTTTCCCAAAACTTTTTGCAACATCACATGGTTTTTCTGCTCTTTACCGCCACCCTTTGGTCAACTTCTGCTATTGTTGGTTGATTTTAACATTAGTTGTTTTGTCCATCGGACAAAAGTCCGATGGTTTTCTGTACACACGGTCGGACTTTGCTCAGACTTTTGTTGGGCAAAAGTTTGTCCATTTGCAGACCCAACTTTTCTCCGATGAAAACAAGAAAAAAGCGAAAAAAGTTTGTCTGATGGAGCGTACACACGGTCGGATTGTTGGTCCAACTTGCTTTAAAATGAAGTTTGTTGGCCAAAAGTCAGACCGTGTGTACGGGGCTTTAGTAGTAATCCTAGTGTGCACCTTCCACCAGGGAGAAACAATCTCAATCCACCGCGTGATGCACTCTCCCCGAGGGGGTTAAACTCACCAGAAAATTAAAAAAATCAGAGCCTTAAGCGCATACACCAGCCACTTTTCCACGAACCATCACCAGCAGGCGGGGACAGCAGGCACAGGAGCTCCACACAAGGTCATAAAAACAAGGAACAGCAATATAGTGTAATCCTGTTTAATATTCCCAAGTAGCCCATACACTGAAAGCCCCCTTAAACCTATCTACATACATCAAATCACAAAAATGAGCATAAAAGTGACCCCAGAGGGCGCCATCACCAGATCCAGCCGTCCATGGAGAGCAGGCAAATTCTTGCAGACACCGCAGCAGCTTCCTAGTAGGAGAGCGGAGTGTGTGAAGCGCACACGTCACTTCCGGGTTAGCGGGGATGTCGTGGGTCACGCTCTGACGCGGCGTTTCGTCAAACGACTTCATCCGCATTGACTTCAAATGGTATGCAATACCGCATGCGGCCAGAGGCGGGGGGGGGCGCCAGAGAGCCTCAGAAATGGCCAAAAAGGCCTGAGGACACCTCGGCAAACCTCGGAAAGACTTTGTTCCCGAGATTTGCCGAAGTCAGCTGTGCTGTCCTCTGGCCTTTCCGTGCATTTCCGAACGGCGTAAATTGGAGACGTTAGGCCAAAAGCGGTACTGCACACCACTTTGGCCTGAATCGTGCTCGTATTGCGAGACACTCGCAAAAAGATTTTTTAAAATACAGTGCTCGTATTGCAAAACGCTAGTTAAAACGCGTTTCTCGCAATCCGAGGTTCCAGTGTGTGTGTGTGTGTGTGTGTGTGTGTACATATATATATATATATATATATATATATATATATATATATATATATATATATATATATAAAAAAACACACAGCCCAAAAAAATTAAAGGAACACTTTGAAAACACATCAGATCCCAACAGGGAAAAATCTCATGCTGGATATCTGTACGGATATGGACTGGGTAATGTGTTAGGAATGAAAGGATGTCACATCCTTTGATGGAAATGAAAATTATCCACCTACAGAGGGCTGAATTTAAAGACACCCCGAAAATCAAAGTGAAAAAATTATGCAGCAAGCTAGTCCATTTTGCTGAAATTTCATTGTAACAACTCAAAATGGTCCTCAGTATATTGTATGGCCCCCCAAGTGCTTGACAACAACATCAGGGCATGCTCCTAATAAGACGACGGATGGTGTCCTGGGGTATTCCCTCCCTGATCTGGACCAGAGCATCACTGAGGTCCTGAACAGACTGAGGTGCAACCTGGCGGCACCGGACGGACCGAAACAATGTCCCAGAGGTGTTCTTTTGGATTTAGGTCAGGTGAGTGTGGGGGCCATACAATGGTATCAATTTCTTCATCCTCCAGGAACTGGCTGCATGCTCTCGCCACATGAGGCCGGGCATTGTCGTGCACCAGGAGGAACCCAGGACCCACTGCACTAGCGTGGTCCAAGGATTTCATCCCGATACCTAATGGCAGTCAGGGTGCCATTGTCTAGGCTGTAGAGGTCTGTGCGTCCCTCCATGGATATGCCTCCCCAGACCATCACTGACCCACCACCAAACCGGTCATGCTGAACGATGTCACAGGCAGCATAAAGTTCTCTGCGGCTTCTCCAGACCCTTTCATGTCTGTCACATGTGCTCAGGGTGAACCGGCTCTCATATGTGAAAAGCATGGGGCACCAGTGGCGGACCTGCCATTTCTGGTGTTCAATGGAAAATGCCAATCGAGCTCTGTGGTGCCAGGCAATGAGCACAGAGCCCACTAGAGGACGTTGGGCTCTCAGGCCACCCCCATGAAGTCTGTTTCTGATTGTTTGGTCAGAGACATTCACACCAGTGGCCTGCTGGAGGTCATTTTGTAGGGCTCTGGCAGTGCTCACCCTGTTCCTCCTTGCACAAAGGAGCAGATACCGGTCCTGCATATGGGTTAAGGACCTTCTACGGCTCTGTCTCCTAGAGTAACTGCCTGACTCCTGGAATCTCCTCCATGCTCTTGAGACTGTGCCGGGAGACACGGTAAACCTTCTGGCAATGACACTTATTGATGTGCCATCCTGGAGGAGTTGGACTGCCTGTGCAAACTTAATAGGGTCCAAGTATCGCCTCGTGCCACCAGTAGTGACACTGACCCTAGCCGAATGCAAAACTAGTAAAAAAAACTGTCAGAAAAGAGGAGTAGGGGAAAAAAAATGTCAGACACCTCCACCTGAAAAACCATTCCTGTCTTGGAGGTCGTCTCATTGTTGCCCATCTAGTGCACCGGTTGTTAATTTCAATTAACAGCAAAGCAGCTGAAACTGATTAACAACTCCCTCTGTAACTTAACTGACCAGATAAATATCCCAGGAGTTCTGATTCGAAAGTGTTCCTTAAATTTTTTTGAGCAGTGTAAAATAAATATATAAATATATATACACACACACACATACATATATATACACACACATATATACACACACACACGTATACATTATATATACACATACATACACACTTTTTTTTTGGCAGAGACCCCAGGGAATAAAATGTCAGTAATTTTTTTATGTCCCATAATATGTGCGCATCAATTTTTCAAATGCGTAAAAAAAAAAAAAAAAAAAAAGAACCAAGCAGGTTTAGGAGATATTTACAGAACTAAACAGTTTTTACCTTGTAAATAACACATCTCAGAAAGGGGCTCGGTCCTTAAGTGGTTAAAGCGGAGGTTCCGCGGTCCATACTATTTTTTCTTCTATGCATTCAATGTGCCTATTGATCACTGTTTAGTACTTACTTGTCCAGCGCTAGAAAAACATCCCCCGTCCGTTTTCGTAAGAAATAAAAAGATGTATAAAATAATTTCCTGGTTTTTCCATTTTGCTTGTGGGCATCTTGAAGCCCACAAGCATAGACTTCCGGGTAGCGGTGAATGCGCATCTGAATACTGTTTGACTCCTGGGAAGCAGGACACTTTGCTCCCAGGAGACATTGCAGGTGACATCCCGGCATACATAGCGACAGAGGGGAAAGCGAACGACACGCCTACTCCCGCGGGAGGATATCCCGGAAGTACAATTACAGAAATCAGATTGAACGCTAATTACACCAGCTGAAAAAAAAAGGGTTAGCAATACGTTTATGTTCATGCTAAAAGTAAATGGATAAAGCAATGTTTAAAATGTGGGCGAACCTCCGCTTTAAGAAAGGGCAACTTTTTTCCCTCAAATAATATTTGGCACGTTTGACGTGCCCTGTTGGCTCATGTGAAGTGTGACTTTTAATAATAACCAAAATTACAATAGCAGTATTTCGGTCAATGCCGATAATCCATATTTATATTCCGGTCTTGAATTGAAATGTATGTAGCCAAAAAAGTATTAATATTGTGTGGGCTGAGGAGTTGGGTTGAACCAGTGGTGTAATGTGAGAATTGTTCCATTATTTCTATAATAATGATCGATGATCAGTTTATATTTGGGAAGGGGGGGGGGGGGGTTAGCAAACAAACGGTCTGCTTTAAATAAACAGCGTAACTAATGCTAGCAGTGGCTTCATGGAGTTGAACTAAAATCTTCAGACACAATCCCTGGGTTAAAATGATCTCTTCCAGGATGTGCAGGGAAGAATGTGGTTAAATATTAAACAGAGAAGTTGAGCGGAAGCCAAGCCTGCTGTTTCGTCAGCATGTTAATAAACAGGATAACATTGCGCATACAGACGGCTGACTTTTACAGTTATAGACCAACCTTTACATGGCCTGTGGGTCACAACAATTGCTTTAATCGCCCGATGATGCTCCACCAACCTTCAAGTACAGCAAAACCTTGGAATGCGAGCATAATTCGTTCCAGAAGCATGCTTGTAATCCAAAGCACTTGTATATCAAAGCAAATTTCCCCATAAGAAATAATGGAAACCTCAAATGATTCGTTCCACAACCATTTATTCATAGGTCCTTCAGTTTATAGTCCATATAAAAAGATCATAGCAATGTGATAAGTTGTGTAACCATAAAGGGGATTGGAAGCAAAAGTCAGCAGGAGCTACAGAGTATAAAAGAGAAGAGAGGCGCCTCTAAGTGTAGCAATATGTTGCTAAATGTTGTACCTTCATTAAATGTAACCATATTGCTACCAGTGTTAATTTAGTCGACTAAAACATTTTAGTTGACTAAATGATTACCGTATATATACTAGAGTATAAGCCGACCTGAATATAAGCCGAGGCACCTAATTTTACCACAAAAAAACGGAGAAAACGTAATGACTCGAGTACAAGCCTAGGGTGAGAATGCAGCAGCTACTGTAAGTGGAAAAGAGGGTCAACAATGCCCATCTGCAGCCTCACTGTGCCCATGTACCTTATCCACCGTGTCAGTATTGATGAGGAGGGAAGGAAACCTGATTACGCTGTACATTGTCCCCTCTGATTCACAGCAGGGCTGTATGTATAGGAAGTCTGCGCCGTCCACTGTAACAAAGCTCCGCCTCCTCCTCGCCACGTCAGTGCAGATTTCAATGGCCCAGTCCATGATGCATAGTGCAGAGAAAAGCATTATGCCGCGTACACATGATCGGAATTTCCGGCAACAAAACCGCGTTTTTTTTTCCATCAGATGTTGGCTCAAACTTCTCTTGCACACACACGGTCGCACAAATGTTGCTCGGAAATTCCGATGGTCAAGAACGCAGAGACATATAACACCTATGACGAGCCGAGAAAAAATGAAGTACAATGATTCCGAGCATGCGCAGCACTTTTGTGCATCGGAAATGGCTACACACTGTCGGAATTTCTGACAAGAACTTTTGCCGTTGGAAAAATAGAGAACCTGCTTTCAATCATTTGTTCTCGGAAATTCGGACAACAAATGTCCGATGGAGCCTACACACAGTCGGAATATCAGACGAAAAGCTCCAATCGAACATTTGTTGTCGGAAATTCTGACCGTGTGTACGCGGCATAAGCGTTGTAGCATAGTGTAGTTTCACAGAGCCCGAACCCATAGTGCTACTCTGGAATCCACGAGACACCACGCCCAGGGGGTGCTTGACACCACTTGGAAGGCCCTCTGCCTTCCAAGCCACTGACCAGGGAAAGTAGCACAGTTCAATCAGAAGGCACTGGGCCCCGAGGAATCCTCCACACCAGGCAATAACGTCCATCCCCACCTCACCCAGTGGGTGCTCCCGTTTTTGCCCCTTAGGACCCCCATCATACCAGCAGGGATAATATACAGCCTGACATCCCAGCCAAAAGGCCAGAATGAGCACCCTTACTGGACACCGATAACAGATGAGTGAGTGAGTGAATAACTTGTATAGCGCTGCAAATGCGAACTGAATCGCCTCAAGGTGCTTTGCCTCTATGGACGTTCTGATACTCCACTAGATCCTAGCCAAAAGGTCCATGGGGCACAGGATTTTTGTCCTTGCCGTAAAAAAATTGGACAATGGCAAACCAATAAACTGAAGGCCAGCCAAGGATAATCCCCTCCTACTACCAGCATGAGATTTGCAGCAAAATATTACCAAGTGCATGATCATTAACAAGGTAGGACATCTGTCCCTCAGTGGACTCCAAGAAAAGGATTTTATGGCAAGTACAAAAATTCTGTTGTCTTTCTAGTCTACTGAGGGACAGAAGAAGTCTTTCATCTTTAGAACATCCCAAAGCAGTCCAACTGAGGGGTGGGCAACAAAAAACAAAAGTACCGGGAACAGCCTGCAACTCTGAGAGCTGCCTGAAGGATCCAATGCCTAAAAGCTGGCATCAGAGGAGGCCAAAACATCCACCTGGCAGAACTTAGAGAATGTGAGAAGTAAAATAGAAAAAAAAAATGGTGCTAGCATGAATGTCTTTTCCACAGCAGAGATGAAGTAAAGTCATCAATTTTCCTAGGACACTAGCAAAAAACGGAGGTACACTGGTAGTAGGAGGGGTTATCATACAATTTTATGGACACCTGTAGCACATGGTTCTCCAGACGCAGATAGATACCTGTGACCTTTGTAGTGAATTGATTAAACATTTCAAGAGACTTAAGTAAGTAGCACTGCTCCGGTAATGAACATGCACATGTATGTGTTAAGCTGTTATGTATTTAAAATGAATTATTTTTTATGTGATTTATGATCTTAAATCAACTGTTGATCATATCATATGTATGTGTTTTTTTTCAATAGAAGGCCTGTACCTCTAATTGGACAGCATCCCCTGAAGAAGCCCAACATATGGGCGAAACATGTTGGGAACTCCATTCTATAGTGCTGTATCCATAAAACTTTGTTGATTTGTACTTGCCAATGCTTAAGTTTTAACATTTTTTTTATAACATTTTAGTCGATACCATTCAATTTATTTTGCACCTCAAAAATCCCAATCTCTCTTTCTATATCATACTATTTTATTGATTGCCAGTGTCCAATCCTCCTGTACGTAAAGTATAGCCCAAAAGGTGAAGGACTTTGTGTTTCTCATTGTACATGAAAGAAATATTTTACTGCTGACTGGGGTTTACCTTTAAAATCAGGGAGCTGTACTGGGGAAAAAAGCCACAAGATCTCATAAGGTCACAGTGAATTACACTCCATGGGACCTCCTCACTAGCCTATAGGGAGGCCAGGAGAGCAGGAAAAAGCTACACAATGTCTGAACAAGGCCTAGGGGCTGTTTTTGTAATACAGCACTCCGGATTCTGGACTCCAGGTGTTTGCAGGACAAATAAGTCTTTATGCATGCAGTGGTATGTGCCTGCACTATTGCATCAGTTAGTTGCCTTTGACCCGAAGAGCTACAAGTTCACTTTAACGGAAACATGCAGAAAATCTGGGCACGTAATGGAAGATGTATGAATAGGGAGGCTCATGAGTTAAGGCCAAACTAAAGCTAGTCCAAGACAGTTTCTGCATTTAAATTGCTTTAAAAATGAAAAAAAAATAAAAAAAATAAAATGAATTTTGCAAGGGAGGAAGGGCTTTGATGACATCACTGAGCACACAAGGGGCTATGATGACATCACTGAGCACATGACTATTACACCAGGATTGGTTGTGGGCATATAAATTTGCCAAGGTGCAATCAGCAACATTTTACCATTCCCATCTCCTCCACATCATCATCTGGTCACTCAGGAGAACACATCGAAAAGACACATGAATTACCATGATGAAAACTTCCTGGCAAAAATTATGCCAAATTTTTAGGTCCTTACAAATACATCATAGGGCTGGGCAGAGAAATGCAAAGAGAATTTATGCACTAAACTCATTTATCATCACTTACTTCCCCTTAAAATATATAGATCAACACTAGAGTATTAAAGTAAAAGGAAAAGAAATGCAACAACCTGGTAATTTTAATTGTAGCCTTTCCACTGCTCTTTTAAATTGTTTAATACCATTTGTAATAAATCTCAACATACATGCCTTTTTTAAGAATTTTTCCAAGAGGTCAGATAACCGTAAAACTCGGGAAAATGTGTGCATGTCTGAATGGCCGTTTTAGAGATGACATCTTAGAACTGAGGTCTCCAAACTTTTGGGAAAGTTTACCGTCCTTCGGAATATAGGAGGGCCACTGCAAGCAGAAAATGCCTTGGGCTTGATAGTCATTGGGAGTAAAAAAAATTACATGGCATCTGTAGTCAGTAGGAGGAATAGCGCCCCGTCATTGGCGTCAGTGGCAGGAACAGCGCCCCGTCAGTGGCAGGAACAGCGCCCCGTCAGTGGCAGGAACAGCGCCCCGTCAGTGGCAGGAACAGCGCCCCGTCAGTGGCAGGAACAGCGCCCCGTCAGTGGCAGGAACAGCGCCCCGTCAGTGGCAGGAACAGCGCCCCGTCAGTGGCAGGAACAGCGCCCCGTCAGTGGCAGGAACAGCGCCCCGTCAGTGGCAGGAACAGCGCCTCATTGTTGGTATTAGTAGGAGGAGCAGTGCTCCATCTTTGATGTCAGTGGGAGGAATAGTGTTCCAATGTTTATACCAGTGGAAGGAAACATGACCCATCATTGGTGCCAGTGGACGGAATATGGCCCCATTATTGTCAATGAAAGGAATTATACCGCACTGTTGGTGTCGGTAGAAAAAAAAATGGTCCCTTATTATTGGTGTCAATAGGAGGAAACAATGCCATGATTTAATGAAATTAATAGTGCCCCAATGGCCATATAAAAAGGCAAGCAAAGGGCGACATACGGCCCACAGGCCACGGTTCGGAGACCACCGACTTGGAGCCCTGGATGCTGGTGGGATGACAACACTTCAATAAGTATTCAGCGGCGTTGTTAGCCTTGCATAGACAGACACACTTGCCAGAGATTTAAAGTCACATGAACAAAAAAAAAAAAAAAAAAAGAAGAAAAGCCCTTTACATTAAGACCCCTTTCATACTGAGGGCGTTTTGCAGGCGCTATAGCATTAAAAATAGCGCCTGCAAACTGCCCTAAAACAGCTGCTCTATTCACTCCAGTGTGAAAGCCCGAGGGCTTTCACACTGGAGCGGTGCGCTGGCAGGGTGTCAGAAAAAGTCCTGCCAGCAGCTTCTTTGGAGCGCATTAGGAGCGGTGAACTCACCACTCCTAATGCACTCCTGCCCATTAAAATCAATGGACAGCGCCGCCGTACCGCCAGCAAAACGCAGCTGTAGCGGCGCATTGCGGGCGGTTTTAACCCTTTTTCACCCGCTAGCGGGGGTTAAAAGCGCCCCACTAGCGTCCGAGATGCGCCGCAAATCCAACGGTAAAGCACCGCTAAAAATAGCGGCGTTTTACCGCCGACGCTTGGGGCGGCACATTGTGAAAGGGCTCTAAGATTTATTACAATAGCAAACAAACACAGAGGGAGCAGCTCAGCTTCCAAAAGTCCAGAAAATGTTTATTGATGTTATCCAATACAGAGAAAGTCCACCTCTTCCGCTTACGCATTTCACTCTATCAGGAGTCTGATCATAAAGTTCTATGATTACATTTCTGATGGGAGTGACTCGTGCAAGAGCAGAAAGTGGACTTTTCCTTTGTATTGGAGGACATAAAAAAAATAAAAATTCTGAACTTTGGAAATTTCGAGTGGTTCCATTTTTGTTTGTTTGCCATTGGGGAATCATGGACCGTCCTGAAGCCTGAGTGGAGCGTGAGGGGAGGCTTGTATTGGAGTGGTTGGAATGATTCAGGAGATTTAAGCTGTCTGCAGAAAGTATAGGAATCATGCAAAGACAACGTTAAAAAAGTTGGATTATTGCACAGCTTTTTCTTCTATTTTAGGCCCCTTTGACACTGGGGCGGTTTGCAGGCGCTATTTTGCTAAAAATAGCGCTTGCAAACCGAGCCTAAACAGCGGCCCCTGTCTCTAATGTGAAAGCCCCGAGGGCTTTCACACTGGAGCGCTGCGCTAACAGGACTTAAAAAAAGTCCTGCTAGCCGCATTTTTGGAGCGGTGTGTTTACCGCTGTTTCCCATTGAAAGCAATGGGAAACCGCGGTAATACCGCCCGCAAACCGCGGCTGTAGCCGCGGTTTGCGGGTGGTATTAACCCTTTTTCGGCCGCTAGCAGGGGTTAAAACCGCACCGCTAATGGGCGAATACCTCTGCAATCCCGACGGTATAGCGCCGCTAAAAATAGCGGCGCTATACCGCCACCGCGCCCACCGCCCCAGTGTGAAACCGGCCTTAATGTTTACCATTCAAACTAAATTACTTAAGACCTACCCCAAAAATAAGACCTAGCGTTATTTTCCAGGAGGGCTGCAATATAAGCCCTACCCAGAAAATAAGCCCTAGTTTAAAATGCTTTATAATTGCGCTATAACAAAAAGGTATTTGGCACAACTATATTACAGAAACACACATTGTACATTATATAATACTGTAATAGAGTGGATTATAGGATTTTACAAGCATTTAATTCAGTTCACACTGTGGATTCCTGACAGGCAGGGAGGGAGAGGGGGAGAGAAGACCGCACATGACATGGTAAGACCTACCCCGAAAATAAGCCCTACTGTGTCTTTTGTTGCCAAAATGAATACAAGCCCCGGGCTTATTTTCGGGGAAACACGGTAGAAGCGAATGGTCTCACTCATTTTTGCTAAGGGATCCGGACTTCAGCTCCCTTCTGCAGCCAATCCAGCCAGATCTGCCTGAACATCAACCGTCCCCCAAGTCCCTTCTACAGAGACTACATGGCCCATGCCAAGGCATTGATCTCATGACCAGCTTACAGGAGACACAATAAATCTTTTTCTCACAAAAAGATTTCTCAGACTGTCACCATTTACTAATATAAATTCAGCTAAAACAGATAATTGAATTGAGTTAGGAACAGAAACACTTTATTAGAGACTTAGCTGGTTGAAGGTATAATTTATGACAACCAGCACAATAGGAACATGGACACGTTCCAGCACACATATAATGCTTTAACCAGTCTAGCTTATCGTAAATGGTCTCCTGATATGCTTCAATGATCTGCAATGTCTATACTAGGATATGGTGAGAAGCGCTGGCAGTTTCCTAAATTAATTTTTTTTTTTAAAGCCCATCTTCAGCCAAAACCGTATATACACTATATTACCAAAAGTATTGGGACGCCTGCCTTTACACACAAACTTTAATGCCATCCCAGTCTTAGTCCATAGGGTTCAATAGTGAGTTGGCCCGCCGTTTGCTGTTATAACAGCTTCAACTCTTCTGGGAAGGCTGTCCCACAAGGTTTAGGAGGGTGTCTGTGGGAATGTTTGACCATTCTTCCACAAGCGCATATGCAAGGTCAGGCACTCTCGCAAAAGGTGTTCTATCGGGTTGAGGTCAGGACAGTCAAGTGCCTCCACCCCAAACTCGCTCATCCATGTCTTTTATGGACCTTGCTTTGTGCACATTAATGTTGGAACAGGAAGGGGCCGTCCCCAAAATGTGCCCACACAGTTAGGAGCATGAAATTGTCCGAAATGTCTTGGTATGCTGACACCTTAATGCTCTGTTTCCACTATTGCAACCCCAAAGTTGCGAATGTTTACCGCACTTTTTTGCCGCGATTTTGATGCAATGCCTGTGTATGCTTGAGGTCCTGGACCTCAAGTCGCATCAAAGTGCAGGGACTACTTTGAAGTGGCTGCGACTTGAAGTTGCACAGATATAAAAACGGTACTCATTGGAAATCATGGGGTACAACTTGTCATGCGACTTTGCAGTCCCATGACAAGTCGCACAAGTGGAAACCGAGCCTAATGCCCCGTACACACGTTCCAAAAATCGGACGGCAGATTGTCCGACTTTTTTCGTTTACTAGTCGCAAGTAGAAGTTGAATAGGTTACTAAAGTCACGAAAATTCTCGTACGACAAAAAAAATTAAAAAAAATAATTGGAAGTGATGTCATGTGTTGTAATGTATTTGCGTTGTATTTTCAGATGACAACTGTACTGACTAATTGAAAATCGTACGAGGAAAATTTCCGTGCATGTCTGATAAAATAATAAAATCGGATGAACTGTCATGAACGGCTCGCGGAAGCTCTGTACTAACGATCCGATTATTGTACGATTCTTCCTCGGACGACATTTTTCGTACAATATTCGGATCGTGTGTACAGGCCATAAGAGTTCCCTTCACTGGAACTAAGGGGCCAAGCCCAACCTCTGAAAAACAACCCCACACCATAATCCCCCCCTCCACCAAATGATTTGGACCAGTGCACAAAGCCAGGTCCATAAAGATATGGATGAGCAAGTTTGGGGTGGAGGAACTTGACTGGCCTGCACCCGATAGAGTCGGGTGATAGAACACCTTTGGAATGAATTAGAGCGGAGACTGTGAGCCAGGACTTCTAGTCCAACATCAGTGCCTGACCTCACAAATGCGCTTCCAGAAGAATGGTCAAACATTCCCATAGACACACTCCTAAACCTTGTGGACAGCCTTTCCAGAAGAGTTGAAGCTGTTATAGCTGCAAAGGGCGGGGCCAACTCAATATTGAACCCTACGGACTAAGACTGGGATGCCATTAAAGTTCATGTGTGTGTAAAGGCAGGTGTCCCAATACTTTTGGTAATATAGTGTGTATACGGTTTTGGCAGAAGATGGGCTTTAAAAAAAAAAAAAAATTAAGGAAACTGCCAGAGCTTCTCACCATATCCTGGAACGGATTATGCTCGTAATCCAAGGCGTCCCAATACTTTTGGTAATATAGTGTAGATAGACAGATATTTTTTTTTTTTAACAGATAACAAAAGGTCTATTTTTACTAGAGTGGGGAAGGGGTCTAAGCCCTGACATTGTTTTTATTGATGTCTGTGCCTTCCTGTTCAGGCGACAACTGCACCTCCTTTTGGGGTGTCCAATCGACAGGAAGGGAAGAAAAAGCAAATACAGAAAAAAAGACCTGTCAAAAATATTACTTCTTCCTCCAAAAAACATTTGAGAATGAGACTCTGTTCTAGTGCTAGTAGCACGGTTTATCTAGGACCAATATGCCAATATTTGCAAGTTTGTCTGGAGTTCCACTTTAAGGAGCCGTCAATAAAAGATTACATATGGAATGAGAGCTCTGTAAAAGACAGCAGTCATTCAATCTACATAAAATATAGGAGGACTGCCTAGCGAAGATGAAATCAGCAGGAAATTCCTGATCTGCCCAATTCTTTAGCCTGTTTCCGCTGGTCACAGATTGCCTCACCCTAGCAAAATCTGACTAACCTGACAAGGTATGTGCAGCACACATGCTTCTTACAGCTCCGATCTTCAACTATTTATTGAAATGAGCTTCCTGCATTCCTTTACATGTTCTGCCTTTCATACATTACTAATTATGACCCTTATAAATGGTAATTAAAAAGAAGAAAGCACAAGCAGGGTGCTGGCATTTGTAGAATCAGAAGGAACATCGAAATAAAGGGATTTTTATAACAGCTTACCTGTAAAATCCTTTTCTTGGAGTACATCACGGGACACAGAGCGACTTAGTCATTACTAATGGGTTATATAGATTACCTTCAGGTGTTGGCACTGGCCAATTCCAAACCGGAAGTACCCTCCCCTATATAAGCCCCTCCCACCCGGGAGCACCTCAGTTTTGTAGCCAAGCAATAAGTGTCCCAAAAAGAGGGGTGGGAGCTCTGTGTCCCGTGATGTACTCCAAGAAAAGGATTTTACAGGTAAGCTGTTATAAAAATCCCTTTTTCTTTTTCGTACATCACGGGACACAGAGCGACTTAGTCATTACTAATGGGACGTCCCAAAGCAATGCCAAATGAGGGGAGGGATACATAAGCTGGGCGCCATCAGGCATGAGGCTCTTTTGCGGCCTGCAACACACTGCGCCCAAAGGCGACATCCTCCTGACTTCTGACGTCTACCTGGTAGAACCTAGTAAACGTGTGTACTAAGGACCATGTTGTGGCCTTACAGTACTTGAGCCAGGGAGGCTTGGTGATGCACTGCCCATGAAGTTCCAACTGCTCTTGTGGAGTGCGCCCTAACTTTGAACGGAGGCGGTCTCCTTTTCAAGCCATAGGCTTGTATTATGACCTGTCGAATCCACTTGGCTAAAGTAGATTTTTGATGCTGCCTGACCCTTTCTGGGGCCTTCCGGCAGAACAAACAAAGTATCCGTTCTGCGAATCTGAGCAGTGGCTTTAAGATAAGCTTTAACTGCTCTTACTACATCCAAAGAATGCAATAACTTTTCCTCTACCGAACTAGGTTTGGGGAAAAAGGAAGGAAGAACCACATCTTGGTTCAAATGGAACCTCGATACCACCTTAGGATGAAGGCTGGATGAGGACGTAATACTACTCTGTCCTTATGGATAACCAGATATGGCTCCTTACAGGACAAGGCGGCTAATTCCGATACTCTTTTAGCCGAACCAATGGCTACTAAGAAAATCAATTTCCTGGTGAAAAGAACCAAGAAAATGTGCCGCAATGGTTCAAATGGTTGTTTCTGTAGAACCGACAGAACCAGGTTTAAGTCCCATGGACATATGGGAATACTAACCGGAGGGCTAATACGCATCACTCCTTGTATGAAAGCTTTGATTAATGAATGCAAAGCCAAGGGCCTTTGAAAAAAAAAAATATTGACAAGGCCGTCTGACCCTTGATAGTACTCAAGGCAAGCTTCCTATGTACAGCCCACTGTAGGAAGTCCAGAATCCTACCTATTACGTACTTACGTGGATGCCATTTCCTGGCCTCACCCCACGTGATGTACGCCTTCTAGATCCTATAATAGATCTGCCTGGATACCGGCTTCCTGGCATTGATCATGGTAGATACCACAGGATTAGAGAGCCCTCTCTTTTTTAGAATGTGGGCTTCTATAGCCAGGCCGTCAACCTAGGGCTGGTAAGGAAGGGTAGTATATCGGTCCTTGCGAAAGCAGGTCCGGACGATGTGGGAGGGTCCAAGGACTTCCCACTGACATTTTTACAATCTCCGCGTACCATGCCCTTCGGGGCCACGCTGGAGCCACCAGAATCACTGGTTTCTTTTCTACCCTGATTCTGCGGATTAATCGCGGTGGGAATGCATATATCAGCTTGAACTGATCCCAAGGGAACACTAGGGCATCCGAACCGCAAGCTAGGGGATCCTTTGTGCGAGACACAAATCTGTCCACCTTTGCGTTGAATCTGGATGCTAGCAAATCTACATCCGGTGTTCCCCACCGCTGGCATATTGCCTGGAAAACCTCGGAGCGAAGAGACCATTCCCCCGGGCATAATTGCTGGCGACTTAAAAAAGTCCGCTCTCCAATTTTCCACTCCTGGGATAAAAACCGCGGATATGGCTGTGACATACCTTTCTGCCCATTCCAGGATGCATTTCGCTTCCCTCTGGGCTGCACGACTCCTGGTGCCACCCTGGAGATTGATATATGCCACTGCTGTGGCATTGTCTGATTGAATTCTGACAGGTGACCCTTGGAGTTTGGATGTCCATGCTACTAGGGCATACCGGGCTGCTCGTATCTCTAAGAGATTGGTGGGCAGGGCCTTCTCTGCTTCTGACCACTTGCCCTGGAGAGACCATTGCTCCAGTACTGCCCCCCAGCCTATGAGGCTGGCAACTGTAGTGACCACCTTCCAAGAAACCGGACTGAAGGGTTTCCCTTCCCAGATTCTGGGGCACCAACCACCAATGGAGGCTCTTGCGAACGGAAGGGGACAGGGACATTGGTAAGTCTAAAGCCTGAACTTTTTTGTTCCAGGCTGACAGTATGGCCCTCTGCAAGTTCCTTGAATGGAATTGACCGTAGGGTACCGCTTCGAATGAAGCCACCATTTTTCCCAGCAGCCTTATACACAGGCGTATGGATGGTTTTTCTTTTCTTTTTTGTACCCACTAAGTGGGTCAAATCTTTCAAAGACGACACCTTCTCTGGAGGTAAGAAAATCTTTCTCTGATTTGAATCCAGTCTTAGCCCCCAAGTATTCCAGGCTTTTGACTGGTTTTAGGGCTGACTTGTCTCGGTTGATAATGCAACCGTGAGATTCCAGATACTTGATTATCTTGTGAACGACCACTTCTAGTTTTTTTCACTGAGTGGTCTATCAGCAACAAGTCGTCTAGATATGCCATTATCGTTACACCTTGTGTTCCTAGTTTGGCCAATCGTAGGGCCAGAATTTTTGTGAACACTCGTGGTGCCGTGGCCAGACCGAAAGGTAAGGCTCTGAACTGAAAATGGCGCCCTTCTACTGCAAGGCGTAGAAATTTCTGGTGGGCCGGACAGATGGGAATATGCAAATAAGCATCCCTTATGTCGATCGAGGCTAACCATTCCTGCCCTTGTAGGGCGGTGGCCACCGATCGGATCGACTCCATCCGAAAAAAGTCCTGATATGTAGGAACTTGTTTAGCCCTTTTATATTCAATATGGGCCTCATGTCCCCATTTGGTTTGGGGACTGTGACAAGGTTCGAGTAAAACCCGAACCCGTTTTCTTTCAAGGGAACCTTCATGATTACCCTTGGGGCAATAGTTGCTCTAGTGCCAGAAGGAGGGATCCACTCTTCTGGGGATCGCTTGGCACGTTTGACCTTATAAAATGGGCAGGAGGAATGTCTTTTAACTCCAGCCTGTATCCCAGACTTACTGCGGGGATCACCCATCTCTGATGGTGTCCCGCCAGGTCTCTGTGAACAACTGAAGTCTTCCCCTCACCCGACTGAGTGGGGGCAACCCTTCATGACTTAGGGGGAGGTTTTGTACCTCTCTTGACCCAGGGTTTCTTGTTACCCTGTGATTGTCCCTGATTTCTGCCCCCTGGATTTGACCGCGGAGGCCGTCGGAACTGTTTCACAGCCGATGTGCCAGGGACTGGAGAAGTAGGCCTCTTAAAAGAAGGACTTCTACCCTTGTTCTTAACCGGTAAGAGTGAACTTTTACCGGCAGAAATTTTCTGGATATATTTGTCCAGATCTTCTCCAAATAAGCGTTCTCCATGAAATGGGAAGCTAACCAGCAGTTTTTTACAGGGAGCTTCAGCAGACCAGTTTTTGAGCCACAGAAGCCTGTACTATAGACAGCGTAAAGCGGGAGGCCTGTTGGATTGTATCCTTTATGGCGTCCACCGCAAAACACAAGGCTCTAGGCAGGTCAGCTAGGGCAAGAGCCTGCTGATCTGGTAAGTCCCTTAAGACTTGTTTCAACTGATCTTTCACTGCTTGGCAGACTCCAATCGCTGCTACCGCAGGTTGTGTCACCATGCTTGCTGTAGAGAAAGCAGATTTTAGTAAAGACTCCAATTTTTTATCTATTGGGTCTTTGACATTGGAACATTATCTACTGGACATGTCAGTGATTTGTTAACATAATAGATGGCTGTGTCCACTGTAGGGACCCTCCATTTTTTTATGAACTTATCCTCCATGGGATAGATCACCGGAAATCTCTTGGGGGGAGCAAATATTTTATCAGGATGCTCCCAATCCTGGTAAATAAACCCTTCTAATAAAGGGTGGATTGGGAAAGAACAGACAGCCTGGGGAGCTTTTAGCGACCCCAGCGAGGAAACCGTAGTGGATGGTGGTTCCGCCAGAGGCATTTTAAATGCTGATCGGACCATATTAGTCAGAGACTGAACCCATAATCTTTCAGCCTGAGAAGCTGAGAAAGGTTCTTCCACTGTTGATTCCTCCATAACTGAATCAACCTCATCCTGATCCCCTTCAGGTAGGTCGATCTCTGGGACTGTTCCTCCACTAACAGGCACTCTGAAGGAGGAGACGGAGATCGGACGCGCTTTTCCTGAGACAGGGAAGCAGCGATCAATGCTGTTAATCTCTCTTCCAATCCTCCCAGAGTTGAGGATAAAACCTCCTCTGTTATATATACAGGAGCAGGTGGACTGGGGACAGCCGCAGCACCAGGCATTCCTGCGGGGTTTCTACGGCTACTGACCTCTGAATTCTCAGGGGAGATTGGTGCAGTACAAGCATGCCCAATATCCTCAGAGCCCGATGGAGACCCCTTTGGCTTCCTGGAAGATCTATTTCCGGAGCGTCTGGACGACATATCCTTTAAGCACAAAGCTGAGGTATTCCCGTCATCATACACCAATTTTGCTGGTAATAATCTAACACAGGTGCTGCTATATACCAGCTGGTGTCCACTAAAGTGCCTTTCTATGGGGATGCCTGCATCAACCGCCTCTGTGTGCCACTGTTTGTTGCTAGCTCTGTTTGCATCCAGCTGACACTTGTACTGTGTCTTTTAACTATGCTGGGACGCCCGCACATGCGCAGAAGCGCCGCGGCGCGCATCGAGCGTCATCCACCCGCCCCGCCCCTTTTTTTCATAGGAGGCGCGTGCACGCGCCCGCGCGCGCGCCCGTGCGCCATTGGCGCCCTTTTCGAAATCAAACAGGGGACTAGGAGCCAGGGCCCTTTTTGCCGGAGGGCCTGTGCGGTGGATGAGCGCAGCAACAGGGCAGAGGAAGTGGATTCCCACAGAGAAACTTACCAGCTGCCTGGATATTTTGACTTGAGAAAACCAAAGATCCACATGACAAGAAAAATGGACTACAGCGGCCTCTAGTGGTTTAACACAGGTACCACGGTCCCTTTTTTTTTTTTTTTTCCTTGACTACTATTAAAATTTTACATTTTCAGTAGTTACAGGCAAACACAGATATTTAGCGGGAATACCGTTAGGTAACAGACAGAAAGACAAATTAGGCTTGGGGGTCCCCCAATAGAACCAAGTTCCTGGGGGCCCCCACTTACCTGATCCCCGCCGCAGGACTTTGTTTGGTCCACAGAAGTCCAAACTTCACCTATCACGGCAGGCATTGTAATTAAACCTTCAGGGACCGGGTTCCCAAGGATTCCACTCCCCTGGACCTGTATAGCACCCTGCACAGACAACATTTTGGTCGTGGGTATGACCAGAGCTCTGGATCCCAGGGTCCAGCCCTCCTAAGAGAAGCATTACAGGCAAAACCTTGCTCTTCTGCTGCAAGGCCCGGGTACCGACCGTTTAGCTATGAAGCTTTTTTGGTGGGATCCGGAACAGCTTACTAAGGCCCAAAAGAACCTGTACGCAAGCCCAGTGAAAACACATGTTACTCTTTGGCCAACACCTTAGACACTGGCAAAAAACTGAGGTGCTCCCGGGTGGGAGGGGCTTATATAGGGGAGGGTACTTCCGGTTTGGAATTGGCCAGTGCCAACACCTGAAGGTAATCTATATAACCCATTAGTAATGACTAAGTCGCTCTGTGTCCCGTGATGTATGAAAAAGAAAGAACACTTACGTGCCCAAAAAACTTTTTCCAGCCTGGGATGGATCATGGACCAAACACGAGTACACAGTGACCGCGACAGATCATGCAGGAGCCGTGATATGTGCAGCAATAGTGGGAACCAAAAGGCAGTCAGACCAACAGAGTACAGTCGCAAACAGAGGCGGCTAGCTGTCAATTTCAGAGTTTGATGTTGGATGTGGGTGGGCCACAACATGTTTCAGGGGTCCGGCCCCCTTTGTCAAGCCTGCTACTGCATGATCAGCCACTGTTACGGTGTACTGTGGAATCACAAATCGATCCCAGGCTGTTTCTCTCTCCCCCCCCCCCCCCCCATTTAAGTGTGCTATTCCTTAAAGTGGTTGTAAACCCTTTACAACCACTTTATGCTACAGGTAAGTCTATATTAAGGCTTGCCTGTAGCTACCCAGGATATCTCCTAAACTTACATGGTTTAGGAGATATCCCCTGTCCCCTGCATGTGCTGATGTCATCAGCACATGCGCACTGAGGAAAACTGAAGCAATGGCACCTATGTGCCATTGCTTCAGTCCGTGTGTTGTTACCGGCGGCTCCCGGGCGCATGTGCGGGAGTGACGTCATCGCAGCTCAGGCCAATCACAGCGCCGGAGCCGCGATACCCAGAAGTAACCCTCGGGAGAGATATCGCCACCGGAGGGTGGGACAAGGACCGCTGTGGGGGTTTCGATCTAAGGCATTCATAATGAGCTAGTATTTAAGAGCATTGGGCGGAAGCGATGTTTGACGTCGCTTCCACCCTTCAATGCTATGGAGCCGAGCGGGGGCCATCTTTCCCTCACTCGGCATCCAGGTGGTGAGGGCACAGGAACTGATCGTTTCTGCCGCTCCAGACGGCTCCAGTAAGTGGCGGAGACGACCGGAGCGCGGCAGGAGAGGGGCCCTCTCCCGCCACCGATAAAAGTGATCTTGCGGTGAATCCCCTGCAGAGACCACTTTTATCCCAAAGAGAAACGCACGCCGTTCCTGAAAAATACCAGGGTTATGGCAGCTAGCTGCTGCCATAACAACTCTATTTAGCATCAAAATTACCGACGTACGTGTACAGAGATTTGTGTGAAGTGGTTAAACAAGCTTCAGCAGGCTTTCAACAAGCTTCAATGAGTGCTGAAGCCTGCTAGCAGCTTGCTTAAAGTGGCAATCAGCATTCCCATTAGGTATCTGCGCATAACATTTCCAAGCAGGAGCTGAAGGGCTCTTTAAAAGCTTAGAGAAAGCTGCTCGAAACTTGCCAACAGCTTGCTCAAAGATGCATAAAAGCTTACTGTTTACATTGCTCTTACACAAGCTGAAGCAAGTGTGAAACAGGCCAAACGGTGCTTTCTATCACCAGGCCTGGAAGCGAAGTGGGAGAGAAGTAAAAGGTATGTGTTGGTGGGGATAGAGGGAGTTGGACACTTTTACTGCATGGATGAAAAAAAAAATGGGTCACTTTAAGCAACCAATAATGAGCGGTGATCCTTATCAGAAGTACTCACTATTGTTCAAGGAGTGATTGTTCCCTTCTCTATAAGGCGATACAGGTCAGACAAGCAAGTACAATACGTCTGCGAAGGTTCTCATTTACCCAGGTCATGGTATAGCCAGTAGTAGTCACAATTCTCGGGACTTGTTCTGCAACATTGAAGACGTTCTCTAGCTTAGTCAAGCAACGTCTTCACTTTTAATGAGCCTTGGATTTGCTATGAAAACTTATTCAATATTAAAAACAAGTTCAGCTGGATGTGTCTAATTACCAACAGCAAGCACAATGTGTCTGCCCACATGGCAAAATATGTAAAAGGGCATTCTAGAACGGTGGTTTTCAACCACTGGGCCCTGGCCTCCCGTCTCCTGGACCTCCAGCTGCAAATTCCTGAAAGCGGTATTAAACTCAGGTTTTTTTTCACTTATACCTACAGGAAAGACTATAATAAGGCGTTCCGGTAGGTACAGTGAATATCTCCTTAAAGCGGAGTTCCACCCAAAAATGGAACGTCCGCTTTTTTCGGAATTCTCCCCCCCCCTCCGGTGTCACATTTGGCACCTTACAGGGGGGAGGGGGAGCAGATACTTGTATAATGCAGGTATTTGCTCCCACTTCCAGGCATAGATAGCTGCGCCACCCGCGGGTATCTACGCCACTTCCAGAGCCTTCTCTGTCCCCCCGCTGTCTCCTGGGAGACACGCAGATCCCAGAAGACAGCAGGGACCATTGGGATCGCGCATGCGCAGTAGGGAACCAGGAAGTGAAGCCACAAGGCTTCACTTCCTGATTCCCTTACTGAAGATGGCGGCGCCTCCACCCGAGAGCCAGATCGGCTTCGGGTGCCAACATCGAGGGCGCCCTGGACAGGTAAGTGTCCATATTTTAAAAGTCAGCAGCTACAGTATTTGTAGCTGCTGACTTTAATATTGTTTTTTTTTTTTAGACAGGACTTCTCTTTAACTTAGGAGATATTCAGACTGCATGCAGCTAGTGATGTCACTGGCGCATGCACTCTTAAGTTCTGGCATACTGTGCCAGGCCTTCAGAGCTCGTGCCATAAACGAGGGCTCCCACGAGCATGCGCAGGAGTGATGTACTTGCAGCCTGGCCACAAATGCAGCCAGAGGCTGCGAACCCGGAAGGAAAACCAGGGGGAGATGGAAACCCTGTCAACCTTGACAGTGCGCCGCTGGAGGGCTTCGTTTTAAGGAAAGTCTCACATTATGGGCTAGTATGCGATGCATACTAGCCCATTATGACATTGCTTTGCAGGGGATTTGTTTTTATAAGATGCAGTTTACTACCGCTTTCACATCCCAGTGGCCTCCAACCTCCCATAATGGCCCACGGCTTCTCTGGACCCCCTGAAAGCCCTCAGTCTCCCCAGTGCCCCCCCCCCCAAGAGCCCTCAGTCTCCAGAGTGCCCCCCAACCTCCCATAATTGTCCACAGTATCCCTGGCCCCCCAGAGCCCTCAGTCTCCACAGTGGCGCCCCCCCCCCAAGGAATTAGCCTCCAGTGTGCCCCCATCCTCCCATAATGGTCCACAGTATACCCAGCCCCCCCCCCCCCCAGAGCCCTCAGTCTCTACAGTACCCCCCATAGTACCCTCCAACCTCCCATAATGGTCCACTGTGTCCCCCGGCCCCCTGAACGTCCTCAGTGTCCACAGATCCCTTTAACCTCCCACAGCGCTCCACCCCCCACCCAGAAACGTCATTCCCTACAAGATCACCAATTCTGCAGCAGATTTCCAGTGCCCCCATCCTGCCACAGTACCAAACATGCCACAAACATCCACAAAGTGCTGCTCAGAAACAATGCATGCTGGGATTGTCAAAAAGCTTTCAGGTCACAAGCAGTTTAGTGTAAAAGCTCTTGCCTTGTCACTGCATTTCTCACACAGATGACAAATGGTATGTTTAACAATATTATATATCACGACTCAGCTTATAATGGGTTCAGTAAAATATTCTTAAGACATTCTGCCACACCTTTTGCAGTCAGATTTGAAGCTCCCATTCACACAACATACTTAAAAATTTATAAAAATTAAAAAATACACACACACACACACACACACACACACACACACACACACACACACACACACACACACACGATAATAAAAAAATAAAAAATAAATTATTTGTTTACCTAGAAAAGGTAAGAAAAAAAATAAAAGGAGGTATAGATATCTACCGTATATCTCCTTTATTTTTTTTTTCTTACCTTTCTAGGTAAACAAATAATAATAAATAAAAAATAATAATAATTCTATAAATATATTCAATGGGACACCGCGTATTAACCCTTTTTCGGCCACTAGCGGGGGGTTAAAACAGCACCGCTAGCGGCCGAATATCGCTGTAAATACGACGGTATAGCGGCGGTAAAAATCTCGCCGCTATACCGCCACCGCACACGCCCACCCCAGTGTGGAAGGGGCCTAAACTTCCCCTCATTACCATACAATTTAGAAGGCCAGCTTCTAGATCTTAAACCCTTTGTTGAGACAGTGCTCACATCTAGTTTACAACTGATGAGAACAACTGCCAGTAGAGTACAGGTAGGGTTAACCACTTCAATACCGGGCTTTTATACCACCTCAATACTGGGCCTATTCTGGCACTTCTCTCCTACATGTACAAATCATCATTCTTTTGCTAGAAAATTACTCAGAACCCCCAAACATTATATATTTTTTTTAAGCAGACACCCTAGGGAATAAAATGACGGTCATTGCAACTTTTTATCTTGCACAGTATTTGTGCAGTAATTTTTCAAACGCCTTTTTTTTTAGAAAAAAAAAAAAAAAAAAAAAATGGTTTCATGAATTAAAAAATAACAAAACAGTAAAGTTAGCCCAATTTTTTTGTAAAATATGAAAGATGTTGTTATGCCGAGTAAATAGATACCTAACATGTCACGCTTTAAAATTGCACACACTCATGGAATGGCGCCAAACTTCGGTACTTAATCTCCATAGGCGACGCTTTGAAAAATTTTACAGGTTACCAGGTTAGAGTTACAGAGGAGGTCAAGTGCTAGAATTGTTGCACGCTCTCTAACGCACGCGGCGATACCTCACATATGTAGTTTGAACAGCGTTTACATATGTGGGCGGGACTTGCATGTGCGTTCGCTTCTGAGCATAAGCTACCGGGGACAGGGGCATTTAAAAAAAAAAAAATTATATATATATATATATATATTTTTTTGATCACCTTTATTCCTATTACAAGGAATGTAAACATCCCTTGTAATAGGAATGTGTGTGACAGGTCCTCTTTATGGAGAGATGCGGGGTCAATAAGACCCCACATCTCTCCTCCAGGCTGGAAAGCATGAGATCGGGGAAAAAAATAAATAAAAAAATTCACTGATCTCATGCTGACAGCCGTGATTGCGGCTTTGTTTACTTCCGGGTACCCGTAGGTCATAACGTCGCGCCCGGGCCTCCGACGGTCACAGAGATGACTGGTGACCAGCTGGTCACCGGAAATCTCTATGCTCCTCATCCAGCGCAGGACGATTCTTTCTCCGGGCCCCCGATGGCACGGGAGAGCCCAGAGAAGTACCGGATGGCAGTGGTAGGGGGGTGGGGGGCGTGCGGGATGTCCCCTCCCGTCGCCTTTAAGAAAGATCTGCCACTATGATCATATTCTTATCGTGCGCAGAATCGCCGGCATGAAAGATTGATATCTGAATGATGCCTCTAGCTGCAGAGCATCATTCAGATATCCCCCCACAAAGTCAAGGACGTCATATGACGCCCACCCAGGATGGGAGATCCAATCTGTGGACGTCATATGACTATGGCTGGGTATTGAAGTGGTTAATTATGGCAAACAATTGACAATGTAAGCAACAATTTTTTATTTTTTTATTTTTTTTAAGTTATGCATGGGAACATTTAACAAAATATATAGTAGGCGTTTTCCTAAAATAGCTGCAAAAGTGGAAATACACTTAAAGATATGTTTAAGTTTTGCACAATAGGCTGCTTTGAGCCTCCAGTCAATACGAAATATCACTTTAAATAATGTACCTCTTTGTCTTTTAATCCTAAAAGTAGCACTTCCTCCATAAGCGTTAGCCTCATATCTTTGCAATCTCCTGAGGACTCTTCATCTTTTTCTTTTCCGCCATCATCCGAGTCTGCTCTCCGGTCTTGTCCCTCCTCTCCGCGTCGTCCCCGACGTATTAAAGTGGTCATCCTTCAAAATGAGCAGAGATTCAAATAAGATTTTTGCACATCAAGGGTCAAAGCATTTGTACATGATTAATAAGAGGGCTGCTTCCTAAAAATTGGGAGGGTGGGTCAATCCAAAGAATCAGCGATAGAGCAGCAACAAACTGGGTCCTGATCCGGTCGTTGGGGGCAAATCCTTAAAGTGCATCTATGGTTAAAATAAAAATAAAAAAATTATTTAATAGGGGACTGAATTATCAGGTTTTGTAGCCTAGGTGTTTTAAAGCCCAACCCAAAAATAATTTTTTACCTATACGTCACACCCTCCCCCTCTAACCCATTCTGCCCGGTGTAATGTTTTCCTTATTTGATTTATCCAGTTATACTTATCCGAGTCCCCCCCATCCAGGTCCCTCACTGGATGTACAGTAGTTCTCTCACTGTCGAATCCCCTTCACTCCCATTGAACGTCATCTCTCTTCAGAATCCTAAGAGGACCCCTCCACTGGCCAGCCAATGGGAAATGTCCCCATGACACAGGAAGGGATGTGGACATCTAAAAAGAAGGACCACTCCATGATGTAAACCGAGAGAAGGACCAGGTGCCGGATGATCACAAGACCATGGCTTCAGGTAAGTGAAAATGGGGGTTTAGAGAGCTCCCTTTGCTAAATCAGTGATCAGATTGAGGGGGTGGGAGGGGTTACATCTGTCCTGGAGTTGGGCTTTAAAAAAATAAAAAGTTTTCCCATGCAGTGGGGCTGTGCCCACACTGTACAGGTTAACTGTTAATTTTTGAGCTTAGACTCATGTGTCAAACACAAGGCCCGGGGGCCGAATCTAGCCCGCAGCACCATTTCATGTGGCCCGCACCCCAAAGGGGAAGGGATAAAGACGAAATGTGGACCACCTGTGCGCAGCACACCCCTAAAGCCTGCACAGATGCACTCCTGGTTTTCATTGCCCCTTTAAGATCCTCCCGTTGTTAGAGCAATATGGCCACACCCAGCATGTGGTGCGGTTTGGCAGGGGGTGGTCGAGCTCCTGCACCTATTCTCTGAGAAGTAAAGCCCTGCATAAATTTAGATAGTCTTACAGATAAAATGGCCCTTTGGGGATAGCCATAATGCGGATGCAGCCCGCAATGAAACGGAATCCGACACCCCTGATCTAAGCTGGATTCACACCTATGCATTTTTAGTGCTTTTTGCAGATTTGCACTACAGTCAGTTTAACATGGTTTCCTATAGAACATGTTCTGTAGTGCAAATCTGCAAAATGCGCTAAAAATGCCTAGATGTGAATCCAGCCTAAGGGATTGGAGAACGTACTATCTACTCCTCTGATCCTCCCCGAACAAGACTAGTCCCTGTGGCTCCTGACCCCCCCGCGGTCTTGTGCAGTGGACTGTTCCAGACATCACACCCATAGACCTGCTCTGGATGCAAGGATGTCAGGAACATTCCACCACTGGATCGTGGGGGAGTGCTGTTTGCCAGAGGAATGGAGGATCTGGTGAGCAAAAGCTTCCTCCTCACCAGTGTTAAATTTCGTCGACTAAAACATTTTAGTCGACTAAAATACGACCAAAACAAATTGAGATGACTCAAATACGACTAAAACTAAAATGGCATTTTAGGCAAAAGACTAAAATGGGACTAAAACTAAAATGAAATTTAACTTCAAAATTAACAGTGGTCTGTAGTGCATGTTCATACCTCAATACCATAAATAATAACATTAGATTTTTCACTCCAGCAGTATATAATGAGTTTGGAAATTGTAGAGAAATGTTCACTAATGCATTACAATTTAATTACACCCATTAGATTTTAGACGGCTAAAATTAGTTTTAGTCGACTAAAATGTACTGGAGATTTAGTCGACTAAATACGACTAAAACAATTGCAGAAGACTAAAACTAAAATGCCATTTTAGTCCTAAGACTAAAACTAAAATCGAAATTTGCTGCCAAAATTAACACTGCTCCTCACTCCTAGACAAAACGAGCAGTTAGGAAAACTTTTTTTGAACCCAGAGAAGAGCTTTAGATACAGTGCTTGTTAGGTTACAAACTATGCCTTTGATCAGTCAAGCAGTGAAAACTTCCCTGATTAGCAGTGACACAAGGTGAATATGCAGAGCCTCGTTACCCAATGCAAGTAAATGTCTAGAGCAGGGGTCTCCAAACTTTACAGATAGCGCCCCCTAAAATTACACCATCAGGGCTGGCTGCAAAGTAACATGGGAAATGAAGTCTGCAGAGTACCGTATATACTCGAGTATAAGCCGAGTTTTTCAGCACTTTTTTTGTGCTGAAAATGCCCCCCTCGGCTTATACTCGAGTCTGTGTCCATCTTCACCTTTGTGCGCCTGATCCCGGCCAGCCCTAGGTCCCCTGGACCCCAAACTTGGCACACATATAGCCCCACTCTTCTTCTACACGTGTGCAAAGTTTGTTGTCCAGGGGACCTACGGCCGGGGAGCACCGATTTTTCAAATCCGGGCACCCCTTCCATAGACTTCCATGTTAAACTGTAATTTCTCCGGTGATTTTGGGGACCCGGTATCGGCCTGCCCTAAGTCCCCTGGACTCCAAACTTGACACACATGTAGCCCCACCCCTTCCATAGACTGCCATGTTAAACGTCAGTCTAGTCACACAGCGCCGGAGATCAGGTAGGGAGATTGGGCACAGTGACAGTGAGGCATGGACACACAGAGGCATGGACACACAGAGGCATGGACACACAGAGGCATGGACACACAGAGGCATGGACACACAGAGGCATGGACACACAGAGGCATGGACACACAGAGGCATGGACACACAGAGGCATGGACACACAGATGGAAACCCTAGGCTTATACTCGAGTCAATATGTTTTTTGTGGTAAAATTAGGTGCCTCGGCTTATATTCGGGTCGGCTTATACTTGAGTATATACAGTAATGCATACATCACATGAAGCATCTGGCATGGTCTTTCACAATAATTTTTTTTTATTTATATTATATATAACTAGCGTTGGCAGAGGTTGTATGGTGCCGATTTCATACAAGCTCAGGCAATGAAGCGGCATTAGATATCCCTTAGATTGGAAGCCACTTGTGCGTAGGGACTGAAGGGAATGTATGGCATGTAAAGAGCTGGAAAAATGGCCAACGCTATATAAAATACGCTAAAGACTGGCCTTTTCTCAATAAAGTTGCAAATAATGTCTGATTTATGATTACTGGAGCAAAGGATTTGGGCAATAAAACATTCTTGCAGCCAATCCGGTGCTAGCTTACACTAAACACGAAAGTTGCTGTGGACAACTACAACTGGGTCCAATTATCAGTCATTAAATTGTTACTAAACCCAGGAACCTGCATTCACAATATCTGGTCTCCCACAGTACACAAAAATGCAATAGTTTTAGTAAATATAAACTGCTAAATACCTTTTTTCTCACCAGCAGTATATAGCAGTCTTGTGACTTTTATCAGTGTCTGTTAAAGCTTGTAGGAGGAGTTTTCGTTCTCCTCCGACTGTCCTAAGAGGCTGCAGGACCCCTGACCTTCTGTCTGGACAGTGTCAATTGGCCCTGTGCTGATCACATGCACCCTCCCAAGAAGAAGAAAAAATAAACACACCTCTAGCAATACACCACAAACTGAGCATGTGCAGCCTGTCCCCTAGACTCTGTTCTATCAGGAGATGGATTGGGGACTCTGGAAAAAGGGGAGGATCAGAGAAGACAGGATAAAACAGCCTTTTTTTTTTTTTTTTTTTACACAATTAACCCCCTTAGGTCCCACAGTGAGTATAACAAGAATGCTTTACAGCATATCCAGACTGATTTTACTGTTGTGGGTTTAGTAACACTTTAAGTCTACACTAGCTTCAAAAGTAGGTGTTGCACGAGTATTTAAAAAGCTCCTTGAATTCCTGTCAAAACTGTGTGCATGGTTGTGTTAGCGTCACGGTCTCAAAAAACGACCCAAAATGCAGTGTTGCCAGGCGCTGAAAACGCTTCAAAATGCCCTATGGCAATTACAGCAGCGTCGGAGATGCATTTAAAAAAGCATTACTAGCCAAGATAATACAAAAATCTATACAATAAAAAAATAAATAAAAATGCACACAGAGGTGGCGTTTGGCAAGCTCTTTTTAATACGATACAAACGCATCAAAAAAGCGCTGATAACGCGTCTTAAGGTGCATCAATGGGTGCTCAAATTGGTTTGCATGTCTAAATGAGCCCTTAAAGTGGTTGTAAACCCTTTACCACTTTTACCTACAGGTAAGCCTAGATTAAGGCTTACCTGTAGGTGCTTAAAATATCTCCTAAACCTGCACGGTTTAGGAGATATTTACGATAATGATGGGCGCCGATGTCTACGGCGCATGCGCCGTAGATAACGGCGCAGGCGCACTTTAGAAACGGCGATCATGCTGTTCCTAAAAGGAGGCTGTGCCGTGACTGCCGGCTCGTGCGCGCATGCGCGGGAGGGACATCATTGCGGCTCCGGCCAATCCCAGTAACAGTAACCCCCCGGGAGAAATGTCAGCTGCCCAAGCGGTGTATGAGGACAGCTGCGTGGGCTTCGATCGGAGGTGAGTATTACATAATGAGCTAGTATGCTAGCATGCATACTAGTTCATTATGCCTTTGTCTTGCAGGTGGTGTTTTTTATTTTATTTTTAAAAGTGGGTTTACAACCACTTTAAACTGGACCTTCATCCATTGAATGAATTCCCTCTCCTCTGCTTCCTCCTCGCCTTCTGAGGCTAATTACTGGTTCACACTATTGCGGCACTGCGACCCGCCTTTGCACAGGCACAGCAGCCTATTCATTTGAATGGGCTGCTATGTGTGCGTTTTATGCAAGAAAGAAGTTCCTGCACCATTTTAGCCGCAGGGAAATCCCGTTTTGACAATTTCCATTCCACTGTCCAAAGACAGCGGTCAATATCAGGCTTTGGGTGTCAAGAAACTTTGCAACAAGTTCTCAGAATACAAAAAAACAGCATCATTCCGCTTCAGAAACTAAGTTCTAGAGAAAATGTACAATATCTGTAGATGAATCTACCATCACCGTCCCATTATCATCGGCAAATTCATCATCTGCTCTACATGTATCTCTGCGGCGCACCCAACCCAGCAATCAGAAGCCGAGGTGGCAACACAAACATATATTGAAACCTTATTAGATCGCATTTAGGTTCGTTCAACTCCAGTTCCCATTAAACCTTCTAGTTTCCCGTTGATTCCCTGAAGGTCCTCCTGAAGGAATCTGACGGCATTTTTAATATATGTCCGATTCATGCCCCAGGAGGGTCTCCATCCTCTCAATAAGGTCCATTTCCACTACCCATTCATTCACTGATGGGGATTGTATTGATCGCCAATGTCGCGGAATAACCAATCTCGCCGCCATCAACCAGAGTCTGAGCAGACCCTTTATGATATTTTTACATGGGCCTGGTAAGATGGACAACAGGGTAATTTGAGGTGTATTGGGGATTAACTCCCCTCTAACGGTAGTATACAACTGCATGATCCTGTCCCAGAAATGATAAATTTGGGGGCATTCCCGCCATATGTGTATTAACGAGCCCTTGGCAGAATGGCATCGCCAACATTTGTCTGATGCGTCTGGGTATAGTATAAAAGGTCACGATGAGGCTCAAAAAAGGAGAAGTGAAGTCAAGGAGCTGGACAAGGATCTCTAACCAATACAAGTAAAAGTCCTCAGCTCAGCCCGATGAGTTCTGTTTGGCAGCTCTCCACCCAAATGGAGTCATCCAAGCATATTCAAGTGATCCTTCTGGCTCAAAACATAGGATACATCTATGTCAGCACAGCCCTAAGGCCAGGGAGGAATTGGTTTAGTGAGCGCTGTAAACCAGCTCTGAAAACCAGTCCAACCGCTAAGAAGGTCAAGTACGGGCCTTTCCCCCCCCCCCCCAACCTTTTCAGCTTTATGGCTCTATTAATAAACTGGATTTATATGTGTATTTCACAAAAGTCAGTACACCCCTCACATTTTTATAAATATTTTATTCTATCTTTTCATGTGACAACACTGAAGAAATGACACTTTGCTACAATGTAAAAGTAGTGAGTGTACAGCTTGTATAAGGCCCCTGTCACACTGGGGTGGGCAGGTGCAATTTTCAGCGCCGCTATACCGTCGTTATCACCGCGGTATGCGGCCGCTAGGGGGGTGAATTTAACCCACGCTAGCGGCCGAAAAAGGGTTAATACTGCCCGCAAACCGCGGCTATTGCCGCGGTGTCCCATTGATTTCAATGGGCAGCCACGGTAAAGAAGCGGTGAACACACCGCTCCTTCACCGCTGTTAAGATGCGGCTAGCAGGACTTTTGGAGCGGTCCTGCTAGCGCACCGCTTCAGTGTGAAAGCCTTCAGGCTTTCACACTGAAGACTGCAGGGCACGATTTTTTCAGGCGGTATAACAGCGCTAATATTAGCGCTAAACCGCCTGAAAAACGTGCCAGTGTGAAAGGGGCCTAACAGTGTAAATTTGCTGTCCCCTCAAAATAACTCAACACACAGCCATTAATGTCTAAACCGCTGGCAACAAAAGGGAATACACCCCGAAGTGAAAATGTCCTAATTGGGCCCAATTAGCCATTTTCTCTCCCTGGTGTCATGTGACTCGTTAGTGTTACAAGGTCTCAGGTGTGAATGGGGAGCAGGTGTGTTAAATTTGGTGTTATCGCTCTCAGTCTCTCATACTGGTCACTGGAGGTTCAATATGGCTCCTCATAGCAAAGAACTCTCTGAGGATCTGAAAAAAAAAAAAGAATTGTTGCTCTACATAAAGATGGCCTAGGTTATAAGAAGATTGCCAAGACCCTGAAACTGAGCTGCAGCACACTGGCCAAGACCATACAGCGGTATAACAGGAGAGGCTCCACTCAGAACAGGAGACACCATGGATGACCAAAGAAGTTGGGTGCAGGTGCTCAGCATCATATCTGCCGAAGTTAAAGGGGTGGGGGGTCAGCCTGTCAGTGCTCAGACCATACGCCGCACAGCGCATCAAATTGGTCTGCATGGCTGTCGTCACAGAAGGAAGCCTCTTCTAAACATGATGCACAAGAAAGTCCGCAAACAGTTTGCTGAAGACAAGCAGACTAAGGACATGGATTACTGGAACCATGTCCTGTGGTCTGATGAGACCAAGATAAACTTATTTGGGTCAGGTGGTGTCAATCGTGTGTGGCGGCAACCAGGTGAGGAATATAAAAGCCTGCAATGTCTTCACCCGAAGCTGACCCGCGTACCCCGGCTCCGGGTGGAGGCACTGCCATCTTAAGTAAGGGAATCAGGAAGTACAGCCTGTTTCCCTACTGCGCATGTGTGAGTTGCGCTGCGTGTTCTGACTGGTCCCTGCTGTCTTCTGGGACCTGTGTGTCTCACAGAATACAGGGGGGCAGACATGGCGTAGATCGCCGCGGATACTGCGGCGATCTTTTGCTGGAAGTGGGAGCAAATACCTGTATTGAACAAGTATCTGCTCCCCCTGAAAGGTGTCAAATGTGACACTGGAGGGGGGGGGGGGGGGGACGACCGGATAAGCGGAAGTTCCATTTCTGGGAGGAACTCCGCTCTAAAAGGGTTCTTGTTGGGGCAGGAAGTAATTGGAAATCTCATGCATGGGCCAGAAACACTAATAAAAACAAGAGCTCCATGGTTAATTTCTGAGAATTGAAATTAGCAATGCTTTCTACAACTAAAAATGCCTATATACCATTTAAAATATTGTATCGCTCTCTAAAATGACTGTATCTTGCTGGTATAGACTTTGCATATAAAGGGTCCGTGACAGACTCCCCTATATCCAGAGGTTGTCTTTGGGAAATAGATGTATGAGTGCTAAGAAAGGGAGTGCTGCCAGCATTGCTGCAGAGGTTGAAGAGGTGGGGGGTCAGTCTGTCAGTGCTCAGACCATACGCCGTACACTGCATCAAATTGGTCTGCATGGCTGTCGTTCCAGAAGGAAGCCTCTTCTAAAGATGATACACAAGAAAGCCGACAAACAGTTTGCTGAAGACAAGCAGACTAAGGACATGGATTACTGGAACCATGTCCTGTGGTCTGATGAGACCAAGATAAACTTATTTGGTTCAGATGGTGTCAGGCGTGTGTGGCGGCAACCAGGTGAGGAGGACAAAGACAAGTGTGTCTTGCCTACAGTCAGGCATGGAGGTGGGAGTGTCATGGTCTGGGGCTGCATTAATGCTGCCAGCACTGGGGAGCTACAGTTCATTGAGGGAACCATGAATGCCAACATGTACTGTGACATACTGAAGCAGAGCATGATCCCCTCCCTTCAGAGACTGGGCCGCAGGGCAGTATTCCAACATGATTACCACCCCAAACGTTCAGAAAAGTACCAGTTACTTACCGGTAATGGTCTTTCTGGCAAGTCTTCCAGGACGGCACAATGAGAGATGACTAGTCCACCTGACAGGAAACACAATCAAAGAGGTTAAAAACCCCACCCCTCCCTGTGCTCCTCAGTTTGTGAAAAAGTACTCCACACTAGTGCACGAGAGTGAAAAACAACATACCACAACAACTCTCTCATATATATATATATATATATATATATATATATATATATATATATATATATATATATATATATATATATATATATATATATATATATGTATAAAATATACTTAACCAGAGCGGTGGGAAGTAGGCCTGCCGTCCTGGAAGACTTACCAGAAAGACCATTACCGGTAAGTAACTGGTACTTTTCTCAAGACGTCTTCCAGGACGGCACAATGAGAGAGAAGCAAGTAATTTGCAGGCCTACCTTAGGGTGGGACGACCGCTTGCAGGACCTTCCTACCAAATGAGAGGTCCTGAGGCGACAGCAACTCCACTCTGTAATGCTTCAAAAAAGTGTTCTGGCTTGACCATGTCGCAGCTTGGCAGATTTGTTCGACCGAAGCTCCGGCCCTTTCTGCCCAGGAGGTCGCCAGAGACCGGGTGGAATGTGCTTTAACCTTCGGGGCTGTCTTAGCAGCCTGGTCATAAGCTAGGGAGATTGCTTGTTTTATCCACCTAGCTATGGTTACTCTAGAAGCCTGTTGGCCCTTTTTCTGACCAGAAAAATTAATAAATAAGTGGCTGGATTTTCTGAAAATGCTAACTCTATCCAAATAAGAAAGCAGACATCGTCTGACATCCAAACAATGAAAGGAAGCCTCCCTTTCATTCTGGGGATTGGAACAAAAAGAAGGGAGTATTATTTCCTGCGTTCTATGAAATTTTGATACTACCTTGGGAAGGTACAGGGGGTCCTGCCTGAGAACAACCCTGTCCTCAAATAAACGAAAAAACGGCTCTTTAATTGACAGAGCCTGCATATCACCTACTCTTTTGGCTGTCGTTATCGCCAGCAGAAAGGTAAACTTAACTGTGAGAAGTTTAATAGAAATACTGTCTAAAGGCTCGAACGGAGCCTTAGTTAACTGTTCTAGAACCAAGGAGAGATCCCAGGGTGGAACCCTAGAGATCTGTACTGGAGACATTCTGTCCCTAGCTGACAGGAATCTTTTAATCAACGGGTCCTGGGACAATCTTCTGTCCAGGAAGTAAGATAAGGCTGCTACCTGAACTCTTAGTGTCTTGGTAGCCAGCCCCAGATCAACTCCATCCTGGAGAAATTCCAGAATGACCGAAGTTTCCTGTTGGGAAACCTCTCTCTCTGAACACCAGCGAGAGAAGACCCCCCACACCTTAGCATAAATCTGCCTGGTGATCTCCTTTCTACTAGAGAGGAGAGTGGTGATCACTCTCTCTGAACAGCCCTTCTCCCGCAGGTTCTGCCTTTCAAGCACCAGGCCGTCAGTTTGAAGAAGCTGGGCTCTGGGTGGAAGACCGGACCCTGAAGAAGAAGGTCTGACCGAACTGGTAGATAGAGAGGGGGAGCTACCGACCAGTTCTCCAGAGTGGGAAACCAGGCTCTCTTGGGCCACCAGGGGGTGACCAAAATGAGACAGCATTCTGAGAGGTCCAGCTTCTGCAGGATCCTCGGAATCAGACTCGGAGGAGGAAAGGCATAGGCCAGATGAAAACTCCACACCTGGGCCAGCGCATCCACTCCCTCTGAGCCCCATTCCCGGGTCAGGGAAAAGAACCTCTTTAGCTTTTTGTTTTCCCTGCGGGCGAAGAGGTCTATCTCCAGATTGCCGAACCGTTGGCACACCAGATCGAACACCTCTGTGTTCAACTCCCATTCTCCCTGGAGAATCGGGTGGCGACTTAAAAAGTCCGCCTCTACGTTGTGAACCCCTTTTATGTGAACCGCTGTGATAGAGGGAATCCGGAGCTCTGCCCAGCTCAGGATCTCCAGAGACAAAGCCAGAAGGGTACGCGACCTGGTGCCTCCCTGATGGTTCAGGAATGCCACTGTGGTGGCATTGTCGGATAGAATCTGGACCTCTCGGCCCCTGACTCTCTCCTCGAAGGCCTTTAGAGCCTCCCGGACCGCCAACAATTCCCGGAGGTTTGAGGAGGCGCCCCTCTGACCTCGGTTCCAGGAACCCTGAGCTCTGAGCTCGTCTAAGTGAGCCCCCCAACCCCAGGCGCTTGCGTCTGTGGTTATCCTGAGAGGGTTGGACTGACTCCACAGACGACCCACCAGTAAATTCTGAGGAAGGAGCCACCACCTCAGAGATTCTTTTGCCACAACTGGGATGGGGACCCTGTAGTCTAGAGATTCCCTTGATCCGTCCCAAGAGGATAGAAGGAATTCTTGGAGAGGTCTGGAGTGGAGCTGAGCCCACGGCACTGCTGGGATGCAAGAAAAAAATTGGAAAAGGGGTGCCCCTGGGATTGTGTGGATTGGAGTAAATTATGGATTGCCACCAAGTATATATAGAAAAATATAAAGCATTTTATTTTACATAATACACATATATATCAAAATGGTTTAAAATCAAAGAAAGGAACAGACATATACAGTCATTAAAGAACAATTGCATGAGGACACCTTACTACTTGAGACATATAAGTCATATAGCTAGTGGTGACACAACCGACATGTTTCGGATACTCGAGCTATATCTGTGATAGCCTCCATTATTTCCTTCTTCAAGGTTCATGCAATAGTTTGAAGACAATTTAGTCTCTATATAAGAGAAAAAAACACAACATAGTATGTGATAGCTGTATAATACACAACAGTTAAACCATTTTGATATATATGTGTATTATGTAAAATAAAATTCTTTATATTTTTCTATATATACTTGGTGGCAATCCATAATTTACTCCAATCCACACAATCCCAGGGGCACCCCTTTTCCAATTTTTTTCAAAATTACCGGGATGTGATTGGTAAAAATGGTAACTTGCCCTGTATCTGCTGGCTAATGGCTTCATCTCCCCCCAATCAATATACTGCTGGGATGCAAGAGGTCATTAGACCCAGCACCCGCATGATGCTTCTGAAAGAAGATTCCTCTGCCTCCAACATAGACCTGACCGTTGTCATAAGACCTTAGACCTTGTCCTGGGGTAAAACAAGTTTTCTTTCTAAGGAATCCACTAGGAATCCCAAGTAAACTTTCTTCTGTTCTGGGACCATCAAGGATTTTTCTTTGTTGATGATCATCCCCAGGCTTTCCAAGGTGCTCACGACCCTGGCCAGGTCTGCAAGAAGGAGATCTCGACTCTGATTGTAGAGAAGCAGATCGTCGAGGTAGGGGACTACTGCTATACCCTGCAGGTGCAGGTAAGCAATCACCTCCGCCATGATCTTTGTAAAGACTCTTGGACTGGATGACAGTCCGAAGGGAAGCGCAGCAAACTGCCAATGCTGCACTCCCTGGGCGGAAGTGATTGCAAACCTGAGGAAGGCCTGATGTGCTGGGAATATCGGGACGTGTAGATAGGCGTCCTTTAGGTCTATGGTCACCATGAACACCCCCCTCAGAAGAAGCTTACTGAGAGTGTACACGCTCTCCATCCGAAACCTCTTGCGACGCAGATAAGCGTTCAAGGGTCTCAAGTTTATTATAAGTCGATGCTTCCCTGACGGCTTTGGAACAACGAAAACGTGGGAATAGACGCCCAAACCTTGTTGTTCCGTAGGTACCGGGATAACTACTCCCTGCCTTTCCAGATCTGAGACATTCTGTACCAGACCTGCAGCTTTTAAGGGGTCCCTGGGTAGATGCGTTACCAGAAACTTCGGGGGAGGGGAGTGAAGGAACTCTAGCTTGTAGCCCTCTTTTAAAAATTTGGAGGACATGGGGGCTCTGAGATATGCTTTCCCATCTGGGGAGAAATTGGGAAAGCCTTCCCCCTACCCTTACGTCACTTAGAGTTCTTGTCATTAGGCTTTTGGCTGGAGAAAAGGATACCTCCCTTCTGTTTGTCCTTGCCAGCCCTCCACCTCCTAGTATTGATAGGTCTTTTGTCTGAAGACCGGTTCTTACCCTGGGGGCCTCGAAAAAATCTCCTTTTTTCCTTTTTAGGTTTGGTAGGAAATTTCTTACCCTTTTCGGTGGACCTGGACAAGGCTTGGTCAAGTCCTGTACCGAAAAGAAGGGAGCCCTCAAATGGGAGACCACATAAACGGGTCTTGGATGCACTATCACCATCCCAGGTTTTAACCCATACAGCTCTTCTAGCAGAGTTTAAGAGGGCTCCAGTCTTTGCGGTGGTTCTTACGGTTTCTACCGCTGCGTCCGCTAGGTACGCCACCGCGTTCCCTATTAGCTGCAACGACTCCAAGACTTCCTTGGATTTGGAAGTGCCTGAAACATGGTCCGTTAATTTTGAGATCCATGCATCTGCATTCCTGGCTACGCATGCTGAAGCCAGCGCCGGGCTCATGGCTGCCGCATTGGCTTCCCAGGCCCTCCGCAAGGTGGTTTCAGCACGCCGATCCATCTGATCTTTGAGGTTACCAGTATCCTCAAAGGAGAGGTCAGACTGTTTGGATACCTGGGCTAAGGAAGCATCCAATCTGGGTGTTTTGAAGAACCTATCTTCATCCTCCTCCTTGAAAGGGCACCTACGTTTCCACGTTTTTGGTCTTAAGAGCTTCCTTTCAGGATCCTTCCATTCCTGAAGGATAATGTCCTTCAGTGCCTGGTGGACGGGGAAGGTTTTGGGTTGAGACTTCAACAAACCCTGATACATTCTATCCTGTGCGGAAACCTGTTCCGCAGGCTCCTGGATCTCCTCAGAAGCATAAATTGCCCCAAGGAGGCCCTCCATATCATCGGCCGAGAAGATGTGCCTTCCTGGCCTGGAGCCCTCTTCCTCGTCCTCTGCCTGACTATCCACCAGACCCTCATCAGATACTTCTCGATCGGAGATATCTGAATCCTCCTCCGGCTCCGAACCCTGTGAAGGTAGGGATTTTAGAGGCTGTGGGCGTCTTTTAACTACCCTGGGAGTCAAAGAACTCTCCTGAGAGGAAGAGCCCCCCCCCACTTGTCTGAGGTTCTGGTTCCCTAGACCTGAGTGAGGATTGAAATTCCTTAAGCGTAGTCAGCATCTGGGTCTGGACAGACAAGAAGTCTTTCATGACCTGAGATGTTTCTTTTCCAGCCAATTTCTGAATGCATTTAAAACAGAAAGGTCTGGAATAGTCTGGAGGCAACCTATCGTTGCAGTAGCCACATCTTTTGATGCGAGCAGGGGCTTTAGAGGGACGGCTGGTAGACCCCTGGGCAGTGACGTCCCCTCCTGCAGAAAAAAACAAATATACACAGGGAATTTTTTAGTACCAAACACCCCTGTGCAGAGCAAAAGGGGGAAGAGTCGGGGTACCTCCCCCATCATAACCCCTGCTGGCTGGGTAGGACTCACCTCCTGTGGCCTCCTCTGTAGCCTTGGCCGTACCGGGCCTTTCCTCATGCTCCATGCGCCGTCCGGGCTCGAACCGTGTCGCTAAGAGCAAACAGGAGGAATGGGCGCCTCTTTTCCTGGCATCTTAATAGAGGAAGCTGGCTGAAAAGACGCCGGCCGTCGCCATCTTGCCGTAGACCGGAAACCGGAAGTGGCGCGGCGCGCGGTGACGTCATTCCGGGCGCTAGAGGAGGAAATCAATGAGTCCTCCAGGCCATGGGAAAATGGCGCCGCACATACCTGAGCGGCGCCAATAGCCAGAACAGCGCTTCACCGCTGGGTTCACCACCGCATCTGCGGGAGACCTGCCAGCCCCCCCTCCGAAGTGGACACCCACCAGGTAGGGAGGAAAAAAGAGAAAATATTTGGCCCCTGAAGCTTCCAGGTACCCTGTACCTTAGGGCTTCAGAAAACTCAGGGGGGTTCTTCAAGGCTATTCCTTCCCCCCTGAGTATGTTACAACAAAAGGGGGGACCCCCCAGGAAGGATGAGCCCGTCCTGCTAGGTCCAGAGGCTTCCTAAGCGTTCGACCTAGGTCCCAGGGGGAGACCTCCAGCACCAGGTCTTTAGAAAATAACAAACGGTTTCGCTGTGGGGAAACACAATCAAAAACTGAGGAGCACAGGGAGGGGTGGGGTTTTTAACCTCTTTGATTGATTGTGTTTCCTGTCAGGTGGACTAGTCATCTCTCATTGTGCCGTCCTGGAAGACGTCTTGAGAAATAAAAATTTCTGAATTTTAATATCCGTCTATGAAATTGAGTTATTGGCACCTTAAAAATCCCAGCTCCTGAGGTGAGCATTCTTTTGTGCATCTTATTTCTAATTGATGGGAAGCAGTGCTTGTGAGCTTTCCTCTGATAATTCTCTCCTATGTCTGGATTTGTATACACTCACCGGCCACTTTATTAGGTACACCTGTTCAATTGCTTGGTAACACAAATTGCTAATCAGCCAATCACATGGCAGCAACTCGGTGCATTTAGGCATCTTGATGTGGTAAAGACGACTTGCTGAAGTTCAAATCGAGCATCAAAATGGGGAAGAAAGGGGATTTAAGTGACTTTGAACGTGACGTGGTTGTTGGTGCCAGACGGGCTGGTCGGAGTATTTAAAAAAACTGCTGATCTACTGGGATTTTCACACACAACCATCTCTCATCTCTGAGAGGCAGTTGTGTGGATGAAAATGCCTTGTTGATGTCAGAGGAGAAGGGCAGACTGGTTCCAGATGATAGAAAGGCAACAGTGACTCAAATAACCACTTGTTACATCCAGGATATGCAGAATACCATCTCTGAATGCACAACACATCGAACCTTGGGGCAGATGGGCTACAGCAGCAGAAGACCTCACTGGGTGCCACTCCTGTCAGCCAAGATGAAACTGAGGCTACAATTCGCACAGGATCACCTAAATTGGGCAATAGAAGATTGGAAAAATGTTGTCTGGTCTGATGAGTCTCGATTTCAGTTGCAACATTCAGATGGTAGGGTCAGAATTTGGTGTAAAGAACATAAACGTATGGATCCATCCTGCCTTGTATCAAAGGTTCAGGCTGGTGGTGTAATGGTGTGGGGGATATTTTCTTGGCACACTTTAGGCCCCTTTGTACCAATTGAGCATCTTTTAGACACCACGGCCTGAGTATTGTTGCTGACCATGTCCATCCCTTTATGACTACAGTGTCTCCATCTTCTGATGGCTCCTTCCAGCAGGATAATGCACCATGTCACAAATCTCCAATCATCTCACCACTGGACAATGAGGTCACTGCACTCCAATGGCCTCCACACTCACCACATCTCATCCAATAGAGCACCTTTGGGATGTGGTGGAATGGGGGATTGGCATCATGGATGTGCAGCCGACAAATCTGCAGCAACTATGTGATGCTATCATGTCACTATGGAGCAAAATCTCTGAGGAATGTTTCCAACACCTTGGTAAATCTATTCCATCAAGAATGAAGGCCAAAGGGACTAGCAAGGTGTGCCTAATGAAGGGTCCGGTGAGTGTACATTTCCATCTTAAATAGCCCTTATATATACACAAAAGCTTCTTATAAAAGAACACATTATCAGATAGAGGGAATTGAGTTTTAGATAGGGAGGGTGAAGTTCCTTTTTAATGATCAGTCCTATGTTTAGCATAGAGAGGTCAACCATTATACATAGATATGACCAACAGACTAGTGAAAGTCGGGTAAATATAGAACTATATGACATATCCCCTCCGCCCCTTCCCAGCAGGTATCGGGCACATTTGGACAGTGTGCCTTCCTGGATATGCATTAAATCAGTAGGATACTGCACTTAGTTTGGGGTCTCTCTCTCTCATTTAGATCAGGGGTCTCCTAAATTTTCATTTAGTGCCATATTATACAATTTATAAGTATTCATATTTAAAAAAAAAACAAAACAAACAAATAAAATAAATTAATACTTAAATAGGATCTCTTTTTTGGAATCAACACAATATGGTCCCCATAAGAGTCCCTCCTTACATCTGTGCTCTCATCAGAATTCCTCCTTATATCAATGTCCCCCATCAAGGTCCCCTCTTACATCAGGGTCCCCCCCCCCCATCAAAGTCCCCTCTCGCATCAGGGTCCCCCCCCCATCAAAGTCCCCTCTCGCATCAGGGTCCCCCCCCCCATCAAAGTCCCCTCTCGCATCAGGGTCCCCCCCCACATCAAAGTCCCCTCTCGCATCAGGGTCCCCCCCCATCAAAGTCCCCTCTCGCATCAGGGTCCCCCCCCATCAAAGTCCCCTCTCGCATCAGGGTCCCCCCCATCAAAGTCCCCCCCCGCATCAGGGTCCCCCCCCATCAAAGTCCCCTCTCGCATCAGGGTCCCCCCCATCAAAGTCCCCTCTCGCATCAGGGTCCCCCCCATCAAAGTCCCCCATTAGAGTCCCTCTTACCACTGTAATTAGGTTTACAGCATGGCAGTTGGAGGGAAGGGGGGAGATGAGACACCAACTGATCGGAATCCTCAGTCTGAGGACACACCACTGATCCTAGCTGGACCACAGTTTGGAGACCCCTGACTAGAGAACTTCTGTACCATATACAGTACATATTGATAATTATGTCAACATGATTTATGATTTTGTAAATCTTCTTCTGAAGTAGCAGATTTCAATATCTGGAAAACCCATTAGGAAGTAGTCCCATCTCTCCACACGTTTTGGCTGGAAAATTGAACGATATTTGCTTAAGTGATGAGATGTAATAAAGTCAGAAGACATTTGGAAGTTACATAGATAGTCTGCTTGAAAAAAATAAATAAAAAAAATAAAATAAAAAAAGACACAAGAGGCGACAGGAGAGGACGCCGCCCTCCGGTCCCTCTCCATCGCGATCAAGGACCTGGAGAACAAATCCAGTGGCGCTAGATTACCATAGAGCTGGCTGTGGACCGGATGGTCCCTGGCCATTACTATGACCCTGGGAGGCCAAAAGTGACGTCACAACGTCACTTCCAGCTCTGGCAGATGTAAACACTGCCAGTTTTTTCACATGGAAAGCAGAGATTGAATATATCTATATCAATTTCTTTTTCGCATTTTTTTAATCTTATGCTTTCAAGGTAGAGGAGATATCTGGGGTCTCAGTGACCCCAGATGTCTCCATAAAGAGGACCTGTCATGCCCTATTCCTATTACAAGGGATGTTGACACAAAAAAAATGTGAAAAATAAATAAATAATAATAAAAGTAGTAACATTTAAAAGCGCCCCCGTCCCCTCATTTGAACCACACATGATGCAGACATCCCAACCTGCAAAAACGAATTTCAGGGAGGTAGCAAGCTCATTTCAGGGAGGGTCTGCGCCTCCCCCCCCCCACCAATTTAACAACTAGAGGGGTACTGCCAGTGGGTACTACTGGCTGGTACTCTCCCAGATCGCGGGTTCCTGACCAGCCATCTCTAAGCATCAGTGTGACAGGAGCATGCGGCTGCAGTAGAGAGCAGAGCAAATGCTTCCTGTACAATGCCGACAACTGTCACAGGCGGAGTACATTTGGTATTACTCTGCCTGTGACAGAAGCCGGCGCTATACAGGAAGCATCGGCTCCGCTTCCTCTAGCGCCAGCTCTGTTGATGCTTGTGGATGGCGGGTCGGGAACCCGCGATCTGGGCTTGCTGACCCGCCATCCCAGAGCATTAGAGGGCGCCCTGCATTACACGCAGGTCGGCACCCCTTCCCCCTCTGTGGAGCCTGGGTGCCTTGCACGGGGGATCGGCCCTGCGCCGATTAATTTTAACTTGTAGGAGAGGGATGCCAGAATTGGCCTGGTATAGAAGTGGTCAAAGTGGTTGTAAAGCCTCAAGGTTTTTCACCTGAATGCAGTCCATGTATTAGGGTGAAAAATCATATGTGCTGCAGCTGCCCCCCTCCCTTTTTCTTACCCGAGCCCGATCCGATCTAGCAATATGCATGAGCGCAGTGGCTCCTGCCGCTGTCACTCTCCTCATTGGACAGATTGACAGCAGCGGGAGCCATTGTTGTCAATCAAATCCAGGGACACAGGAGCAGGGGACGTGGCCGAATCTCGCTGTCTGCGTCAATGGACACAGCAGCGGGACTCGGGAGTGAGCCCACACAGGTACCCCTAGGGAAAGCGGTTGGTACCTGTCGAAAAGGAGGGGCCTGGAGCACTGGCGGAGACCCCCAGAAGAAGAGGATCAGCGCTGCTCTGTGCAAAAACGATGGTGAAACATGGTGATGGCAGAATCATGTTGTGGGGATGCTTTTCTTCAGCAGGGACAGGGAAGCTGGTCAGAGTTGATGGGAAGATGGATGGGGCCAAATACAGGACAATCTTAGAAGAAAACCTGTTAAGCCGCATACACACTATTAGTTTTCCTGCAGGTTTTTGTCTTCAGGTTTACCAAAACAATCTAATAAGGAGGTCAAACCATAAGAGTTTCAATTCGTATGCAATCAGGCAGGCCCTTGCACTACATGGTTTTGGTAAACCTGAAGACAAAAACCTGCAGGAAAACTGATAGTGTGTGTGAATGGGGCTTAAGATTCTGCAAAAGACTTGAGACCGGGATGGAGGTTCACCTTCCAGCAGGACAACGACTCTAAACATACAGCCAGAGCTACAATGGAATGATTTAGATCAGGGGTCTCAAACTGGTGGCCCTCCAGCTGTTGCAGAACTACAATTCCCATGAGGCATTGCAAGGCTAAACAGTTACAAGCATGACTCCCATAGGCAGAGGCATGATGGGACTTGTAGTTCCGCAACAGCTGGAGGGCCGCAGGTTTGAGACCCCTGGTTTAGATCAAAGCATATTTATGTGTTAGAATGGTCCAATCAAAGTCCAGACCTAAATCACATTGAGAATCTGTGGCAAGACTTGAAAATTGCTGTTCACAGACAGACACTCTCCATCCAATCTGACAAAACTTGAGCTATTTTGCAAAGAAGAATGGGCAAAAATGTCCCTCTCTAGATGTGCAAAGCTGGTAGAGACATCCCCAAAAAGACTTGCAGCTGTAATTGCAGAGAAAGGCAGTTCTACAAAGTATAGACTCAGGGGGCGCCATACAAATGTACACCACACTTTTCACATATTTATCTGTAAGAAATGTTGAAAACCATTTATCATTTGCCTTCCACTTCACAATTATGTGCCACTTTGTGTTGGTCTATCACATAAAATCCCAATAAAATACATTTACGTGTTAGGCTGTAACATGAGAAAATGTCAAGGGGTATGAATACTTTTTCAAGGCACTGTAATTTAAAATCATTAAAAAAAAAAAAACAGAAGATTATTGTAAGCTATCCATTGACTTGAGAGGGGGACCACCTGCACAGGCACAACCCATCCCCTAAAGTTTTCTTCGGAATGGTCAATAAGCTTATAAAACCGGCTTAACGGGGAAACCATAACCTGTCCAACCCATGCAACTCCCCCAGCCAGAGCACAAGTCTAAATTTCCTGGAACAGACAGAAGACTGCTCATTTACATATGTATGGGATGCCTTCACTTGTCTCGCCTCCTCTCTTCCCTCGATCATGACACAGGGAGAGAGAGAGAATCTAGTAAGGCTACAGCTGGTCATACATTATGCAATTTTCTTTCCTTCAACCACAGATTGTCTAGTAATTCTACCTTGCCGCACTGAGGTCATCGGTTCATGCAAACTACCTGCACGGTGTTCTCCCTGTGTTTGCGTGAGTTTCCTCCCACACTCCAAATACATCCTGGTAGGTTAACCACTTTCGGGCCCGCCCCGCACGCCGATATACGTTGGCTGTTTGAAGAGGGATATATCTGTTATGGTAGCAGCTAGCTGCCATTACCCAGGTATCCTCCTCTTCAGCCGGCGGTCCTGTATACCCCCCCTCCCCATTTACGCAAACCCAAAAGCTCCCCCTAGACTAGAACGATTCATTCCCCCCTCGTGATCTTAAAGCGGAGTGTCACCCAAAATAACATCTATATACGAGCACACTCCTTACACTACTAACATGTCCAGTAGCCAAATCTTTTTTTTTTTTCTGTTGTACATACCGTATTATTGCTATTTCAATTTCGGCTTCCGGGTACTCACTCCCGCGGGAGTAGGCGTTTCTATTCTCCCGCAATGTAATCTGGGAGTTCGCATGTCCTGCAGAAAAAGTTCCCCGGCGGATAAGGTTCCCCCCCCCTGTACTGCGCATGCGCGGCACGAACCTCAACGGAGTTTCCGAAAGTAGCCGAACATGTAGAGCTGTGAGTCGGCTCTACACGGCGCCTGCGCAGTCAGCTCTACACGGCTCTTAGTCATTGCGCAGGCGCCGTGTAGAGCTAACTCGCAGCTCTACATGTTCGGCTACTTTCGGAAACTCCTTTGAGGTTCGTGCCGCGCCTGCACAGTACAGGGGGGTCCTTTTCCGCCGGGGGGACCTTCTTCGGCAGAACACCGTCCACCGCTTCCAGGAAGTCAGTGCTTGTGGGCTTCACAATGCCCACAAGCAAAATGGAAAATTTCTATAGCTGATTTTAAAAGTTCATCTTTTGCCCGAAAACAGACAGGAGAGGTTTGAAGTCACCAAACACGTGAGTACTAATTGGTGATCTAAAAATACATTGAATGCAACCAAAAACAAAAAAATTATTTGCCGCGGAACCTCCGCTTTAAAGAGGAACTGTAATCTGCTCACATAATTTGTAATAAAAAACATCTTTGCCATTTTGAAGCTTCCCTCCAACCACTTTTCAGAATATAATATATATATATATATATATATATATATATATATATATATATATATATATATATATACACATATACACACACACATACACACACACACACATATATACATATACACACACACACACGCACACATATACACACATACACACTGCGATTCTGTGCATGCCAAATATGATGCAGAAATCTCCCTCCATCCATTTTAACTGTGGGCAGTTGAAGCTGCTGCCTGTTCACTTCCTGGATTTACACAGGCACACACCTCCAGCTCTGCAGCTTTCATTGGCCCTCTTATGACTCACCCCCCCCCCCCCTCCCGTCCTGGCAAACTCTCACGAGAATGATAGAGAGAGCTGTGTATGATGACATAAGCCTAGGCTAATGACCAGACAAGAAACAGGAAGTGGGCTGTATAAGGGATTTACTGGCAGAAAAAAAAAAAAAAAAGCTTTACTATCCAAAGTAAAAACAACAAGGGGGAGAAGATTTAATAGATGAAAAAAAATAAATAAAAATATGACTGAAGGTCCGCTGTAACAAAGAATTTTCCCGATTCTATGTAGAGTTCTGTGCTCAAGCCAACAGCTGTCAAAAAAAAAAAAAAAAAAAAAATACAGGCAGTCTGCCAAGTTTCACAACATTCCTCAGGGGCTGAGCTAACGATAAACATTGTAACGTTTTGTTCTTTAGATCAAAGGAATGAACTTCAGTGTGTAAATGAGGGAAGTTCAACCTCTTAAAAGACAAAACCTTTTTCTGACAAGTTAAAATCAGTATTTTTATGCTAGAAAATGTACTTGGAACCCCCAATCATAATATATATATATATATATATATATATATATATATATATAGATAGATAGATAGATAGATAGATAGATAGATAGATAGTTCTATTTTTTTTTTGCAGAGATCCTAGAGAATAAAATGGTGGTTGTTGCAATATTTTATGTCACTCTGTATTTGCGCAGCAGTCTTTCAAATGCAATTATTTTTGGAATAAAATATACTTTAACAAATTAAAAAAATCAGTAAAGTTAGCCCAATTTTTTTGTATAATGTGAAAGATGTTTACGCCGCAAAAATCGTGATCTTTATTCTAAACAAAAAAAAATAAAAAATTATGATCCTCAATTTTGCAAGAATCGTGCAGCTCTACCCCAGACCCCCCCCCCTTTTTCTTACCTGAGCCTGATCTAGCGATGTGTATGAGCGCAGTGCCTCTAGCCGCGGTCTCTCTCTCTACTCATTGGACAGATTGATAGCAGCAGGAGCCACTGGCAGTCAATCTAAGCCTGTGAAAGGGGAGTGCCCCCCCCCCTGAGTCCCGCAGTCTGCATCAATGGATGTAGCTCGGGAGTCTCCATGAAAAGCATCTTTCCGGGGGGGACCTGATGAAGAGGAGGGGCCTGGAGCACTGGCTGGGGGGGCACCCGAGAAGAAGAGGATCGGGGCCGCTCTGTGCACAACGACTACAACAGAGCAGGTAAGTATAGGCATGTTTGTTATTATTATTAAATAAAACAGAGGGTTTAGAAACGCTTCACCTTGACTATGATCATCTGTGAACTAGGAGCGCACACAGGTGCGCACGCCTGCCTCTGGGATGGAACGGCGACATTCTAGCCCCTTGTTGTGTCAGGATACGGATAGGCCTGTGCTGGGGGTCACAATAACAAAACCAACCAGGGAGGGTCTGTAGAATCAAATGACTTTTTTCTAATGAGAAATAAGGTGCAATCCCAGGGACTGAGCTACCAAACCAAGGGACTGTCACCAGGAATCAGGATAACCAGGAAGTGTGTGTATATATAGATGGATATATGATGTATACATACCATATGTGTAATAATAAATAATCCCCCCCACCAATACTAATCCACACCCCCCATAGAAGCCCCCCTCCCCCCGTCCTCCAGATCTTACCTGCTCCACTCTCAGCTGAACTGCCTGAAAAACTTCACTTCCTGGTCTCGGACACATCAGCTCTGAGCCAGACAAGCTCAGCCAAACCCGATCGCTGGGCACAACGATGGACAAGCGCAACCCACCAATCACAGGCCGCTGTCAGTGTCAAAGCGTCCAATCTGGAAGGGTGGACCCTCCCCCCTGCCGCCGCGTCTGCCAAGCTTGAGTGAAGGTTGATCTGTTGCCGTGACAGAGCGTCTTGGCCAATGGCATTGCGGGAAAACGTGAAGGGGAGGCGTAGACGAGTCCTGCGGAATGCGCGTTCTGGTTGTTTTGTGGAGCGGCGCGGCCATGTTGAATTAGGGAGTGGGCAATGCGGACGGGGGAGACTGGTGTGAGGGCGGAAGTGATGGTAGGTGTTTCGTCAGATTAGGCGACCCGTCAGAACGTGTAACGGAAGTGGCTTTCCGTCGCCGCCATCTTGCTACACCCCACACTCCTCCATAGTAAGGATTCACTGAGAAGGGGAAAGAGGACATCTTGTTACACCCTCCGGAAATTTGCATTTTACACTTATTTTTTACAGTAAATTGAGTTTATATAGTGATATACAGGTCTTAGAAGTCCGTCTGACTGGTTACATGTAGAATTTTAAAAGCAGCGGACTTCTGTCCGATTAGCAAACCTGTGAGATCCACAGGTTTGCCGCTGCTTTAAAATTCAACATGTAAACAGTCAGACGGACTTCTAAGTACTGTATTTTACTATGTAAACTCACTTTACTGTTAAAAATAAGTGTAAAATGCAAAACTCTGGTGGGTGTAACAAGATGTCCGCTTGCTCCTTCCCACTCTATCCTTACTGTGGAGTAGGGGGTGTAGTAAGATGGCGGCAACGAAATGTCACTTCAGTTACACATTCTGACGGGTCACCTAATCTGATGAAACAGGTATGTTTAGTCAGATTAGGCGACCCATCAGAATTGGTAAGTGACGTTCCATCGTCGCCATCTTGCTACACCCCTTACTCCTCCACATTGAGGATAGAGTGGGAAGGCGGTGTAGTGTCATATTTTGCTCCCTATCACAGAATGCTGCGGAAGTGACGTTGCGGGCAGAAATTTCGCACTGCGCATGCGCGAAGCGTTCCAAACACTTGCGCCAATGCGTTCCAAAGGATTTTCGGCAATACAGTTCAGCGAAACCATCAGATAATGTCACAGAAGTGACATTACAGACAACACAAACACTGGGCTATGCGTTCCAACAGTAATACTTCCCTTCTTACCTAGTATCATTTTTTAACAACCATGCTGAGCTACCTGGCCTCCCGGCATTGTAGAACCACTTTGCGGCCGTCATTAGTCGTATGACCGGCGCGAAGTGGTTAAAAGCAGCGGCAAACCTGCTGATCTCAGAGGTTTGCTGATCTGACAGAACACTGCTGCTTTTATAATTTAACATGTAAACAGTCTGACGGATTTCCAAATAATGTATTTCACTATATAAATTCAGTTTCCTGTTAAAAATAAGTGTTATGCCTCGTACACACGGCCGAGATTCTCGTCAAAAAAAACATGTCGTTTTTTTCGACGAGATTCTTGGACAAGAAACTTGTCCCGGCCGAGTGTACACACGCTCCTTTCAAAGAACCCGCGGTTCTTTGAATGGAGCGAACGCGGTGACGTCATAGAATACGACGAGCATGCGCTCGTCACATTCGATGCCGTCGCCGCCATCTTTGTTCACCCTACCTATGCCTAGGAAGCTACCGCGCATGCGTCAAAGTCATTTCGAGCATGCGTGGGCTTCCCGGCGAAAAGGTAAATGTACACACACACACAATTTTCTCGTCGAGAAACAGGCTGACGAGAATCTCGACGAGAAAATAGAGAGCAGGTTCTCTATTTTCTCGTCGAGATTCTTGTCGCTTTTCTTGACGAGAAACCATACACACGAACAAATTTCTCAGCAAGACATCTCTGCCAGCAAGTTTCTTGCTGGTTTTTGCCGAGAAACTCGGTCGTGTGTACGAGGCTTAAAATCCAAAACTCCGGTGGGTGTAACAAGATGTCCGCTTTCCCCTTCTCACTCTATCCTTACTGCGAAGGAGTGCGGGGTGTAGCAAGATGTCGGCGATGGAACGTCACTTCCGTTACCAATTCTGACAGGTCGCCTAATCGAACAGAACAACGGCGAGCATAGAATGAGGACGGAAATGATGTCAGGGTTTACGTCATTTCCTTCTATAGGTCGCGGTTAGACCCCTTTCACACTGGGTCGTTTTGCAGGCGCTATTGCGCTAAAAATAGCGCCTGCAAACCGACCTGAAAGAGCCGCTGCTGTGTCTCTAGTGTGAAAGCCTTGGGGCTTTCACACTGGAGCGGTGCGCTAGCAGGACGGTAAAAAAAGTCCTGCTAGCAGCATCTTTGGAGCGGTGAAGGATCGGTGTGTATACCGCTCCTCCACCGCTCCTGCCCATTGAAATCAATGGGGCAAAGCGCCTCTGCAGAGGCGCTTTGCGGTGGTTTTTAACCCTTTCTCGGCCACTAGCGGGGGGTAAAACCGCACTGCTAGCAGCCGAATAGCGCCTCAAATCCAGTGTGAAAGGGGCCTTAAGGTTTAACTACTTAAGGACCAGGCCTATTTTTTAAGCTTGTTGTTTACAAGTTAAAATCATTTTTTTTTGCTAGAAAATGACTTAGAAAAAAATATATGTAATGTTTGGGGGTTCTAACACCCTAGACAATAAAATGGCGGTCGTTGCAAAACTTTTCGTACCACCGTATTTGCGCAGCGGTCTTACAAGCGCACTTTTTTGGGAAAAAATTAAATTTTCTGAATAAAAAAAATAAGACAACAGTAAAGTTAGCCCAATTTTTTTTTATATTGTGAAAGATAATGTTACGTCGAGTAAATTGATACCCAACATGTCACGCTTCAAAATTGCGCCCGCTCGTGGAATGGCGACAAACTTTTACCCTTAAAAATCTTCATAGGCGACGTTTAAAAAATTCTACAGGTTGCATGTTTTGAGTTACAGAGGAGGTCTAGGGCTAGAATTATTGCTCTCGCTCTACCGATCGCGGTGATACCTCACATGTGTGGTTTGAACACCGTTTTCATACGCGGGCGCTGCTCACGTATGCATTCGCTTCTGCGCGCAAACTTGGCTGGATGGAGCGCGTTTAAACAAAATGTTTTTAATCTTATTTATTTTACCTTTTATTTTTTATTTTTACACTGTTCTTTAAAATAATAAATAATTGGGTCACTTTTATTCCTATTACAAGAAATGTAAACATCCCTTGTAATAGAAAAAAAAGCATGACAGGACCTCTTAAATATGAGATCTGGGGTCAAAAAGACCTCACATCTCATATTTACTCTAAAATTCAATAATAAAAAAAATAGGATTTCTTTGTACTCACCATAAAATCCTTTTCTCTGACGTCCATGGACTGACACAGCATCTTCAATCTTGACAAAGTGGGTTATGTTCCTGCTCATAGGAGAAGACTAGGCAGAATGTTAGATGTTTTAACATACATTCCCTTACCAGAGCTGAACAGCCCCGCCCAGGGTGCGGTCCCTCCGGACATAACCCTCCTACCTGCAGCCAGCAGCCACAGTTCCTATTAAAGCAGTACAAACTCAAAAAAGGAGAGGTGGGTGCTGATTCAGTCCATGGACGTCAGAGAAAAGGATTTTACGGTGAGTACAAAAAAATCCTATTTTCTCTTACCGTCCATGGACTGACACAGCATCTTCAATCTTGACAAAGTGGGACGTTCCAAAGCAGTGTCAAAGAACGAGGGGTGGGAACAGTATCAAGGAAAAAACCAAACTTCACCCCAAACAAGCAGAGCTCCTTAACGGAGGAGTTGCAACATTAAACAGTGGCCTGCAAAACCTTGCGGCCGAAGGAAGCATCCGAAGATGCAGCCACATCAACCTTATAAAAGGTAGAAAAGGCATGAACGGACAACCAGGTCGCCGCCTTGCACACTTGTGCAACAGACGCTTGATGTCGGAAAGCCCAGGAAGCACCAATTGCCCTGGTTGAATGCGCCGTAACCGGAAAGGGAGGCGCCCGCCCCTTAAGGGCATAGGCCTGTATGACAGTCTGCTTGATCCACCGAGAAATGGTGGCAGAGAAACCGCTTGGCCCTGTTTTGGACCAGACACAGACACAAACAGTAAGTCAGACTTCCGAATCGAAGCCGTAGCAGACAGTTACACCCGCAAGGCACGTACCACGTCTAACTTGTGGAGCGCAAACTCTCTGGGATGCGACGGACGAGGACATAAGGACGGAAGCACGATGTCCTCATTAAGATGGAAGGCCGAGACCACCTTCGGAAGAAAAGAAGGCTGCGGGCGTAGCACCGCCTTATCCTTATGCAGGACCAAGTATGGCGGTTTGCAAGACAAGGCCGCCAACTCGGAAACCCTTCTGACAGAAGTAATGGCTACCAGAAAAGCCACCTTCTGAGATAAAGTTAAGAGAGGAATCTCTCTGATGTTTTCAAAGGGAGGTTCCTGAAGAACCGAGAGCACCAAATTCAAATCCCAAGGAGGAAGAGGTGGTTTAACAGGGGGCAACACATGTCGGACCCCCGTATGAAGGTACCATTTAAAGAATGGCCCGCTAGCGGCCGCTGAAAGAAAATAGCCAAAGCCAAAATCGGACCCTTAGTGGTGCTTAAGGCAAGCTTTTGGGTAACAGCACGCTGTAAAAACAGCAAGATCCTGGGAACGGAATACGTCCGTGGACACCAATCCAGCTCCTCGCACATAGCGATGTAGGCTCTCCAGGTACGGTGGTATATCTTCCTGGAGGAAGATTTCCCTGCCCTCAGCATGGTCGAGATGACCGAATACGAGAGACCACGGTCTCTCAGCACCTGGCTTTCAATAGCCATGCCGTTAAAGCCAGCGACTGTAAAGCAGGATGAAGTATGGGACCTTGAGACAGAAGGTCCTCCCGCACAGGCAGTCGCCATAAAACGTCCGCCACTAGGCGCACAAGATCGGCGTACCAAGGACACGGAGGCCAATCTGGAGCGATGAGGATCACCGGAATCCCCTCGGCCTCCACCCTGCGAAGAAGGTGAGGAAGCAACTTCAGTGGAGGATAGGCATAAATCAACTGATACCGACCCCACGGGGCCACCAACGCGTCTGATGCGTCTGCCCAGGGATCCCTGGACCTGGCCACGAATCTCGACACCTTGCGAGTGAGTCGAGAGGCCAATAGGTCCACATCCGGCTTGCCCCACCTCCGGCAGACTCCGCCCCAGCCCGAAAGACTGGCATCTGTCGTGATCACAGTCCACTGGACAGGAAGGAACGACTTCCCTGACCGAACGGCCGGGGATCTCAGCCACCATGTCAGGGATGCCCTGACCAGGTGAATCACCTGGATCTGATGATCCAGTTATAATGAAGACTTGTTCCAGCAAGAGAGGATCTCCTTTTGTAAGACTCGAGTGTGGAATTGGGCATACAGCACCGCCTCGAAGGAAGCCACCATGAGTCCCAGGACCCTCATGCAAAAACGGAGTGATGACCATTTGCGGGACGTCAGCACCCGTACCCGCAGATTGAAGAGTCTGTAATTTTTCTAAGGGTAGAAATACCCTCGCCTCCGAGGAGTCCAGGATCAATCCTAGGTACTCCAGATGCTGAGTCGGAACCAGGACCGACTTCTGAATGTTTAGCAGCCAGCGGAATTCTCTGAGGGCCTGACTGGCTATCACCACATTTTCCTCTAATTCTGAGCCAGAGTCTGCTCTCAGAAGATCGTCTAGATAGCCCATGATAGCAATGCCTCGCTGTCTCAGCAAAGCTAGAATTGGGGCAAGCACCTTGGTGAAAACCCGCGGTGCTGACGACAAACCGAAGGGAAGAGCCACAAACTGATAGTGGTCTATGCCTATAGCGAAGCGCAGAAGCTTCTGGTGACCCGTGCAGATTGGGACATGCAAGTAGGCGTCCTTGATGTCCAAGGATGCCAGAAAATCCCCCGGGTGGAGTGCAGCAATCACTGAGTGAATGGATTCCATGTGGAATTTCCGAACCTTCACAAAGGCATTTAGGGCCTTGAGATCCAGAATTGGACGGACTCCGTTCTTCTTTGGAACCACAAACAGATTCGAATAAAATCCCTGAAACCTCTCCTTTGACGGTACCGGCACAATTACTCCGCACCTCAGCAAGTCCTGCACTGCCCCTAACAGGGCAGTCCGACACGCTGGAAGGAGAGAGAGATTTGAGGGAAGGAACCTGTCTGGTGGCCAGGAAAGGAACTCTATCCTGTACCCCGAGGTAACCACCTCGCATACCCACCGGTCGGAGATCCGGGAGGTCCACCGATCCGCGAAACTGCGAAGTCGTCCCCCCACCCCAGAGTCGGGTAGGGGCAAGACTTCATGCGGTGGCGGGCTTGTTTGCCAGCGGTCGGCTTACGCACCCAGGTACGCTTCTGTCCCCCAGCCGCACCCTTGTCAGTCCGGGAGAATTTTTCCCTGGGATTTGACTGACGAAAAAACCTCTTCTGAGTGGGAAAGGAAGGACCCGGCTTACGGCGCGGCTCCTTCGCCTTAGAAGGTTGAGGAAGAAGGGTGCTCTTACCCCCCGTGGCATTTTTAATAATGTCATCCATGGAAGCACCAAATAGCCTTCCGCCCTTGAAAGGCAAATCCGTCAGGAGCTTCTTAGAAGCCACGTCAGCAGACCAGCATTTCAACCAGATTAGGCGACGCAAAACCACCGCAGACACTGAGGGCCTAGAAATTAGGGGGGCAACGTCCATAGTGGCATCGCACACATACACCAGGCCCTGTACCATTTGGTCTGCCAGTGTAATGCATTCCGGAGGAAGATTATGCTCCTGCACATACTGGTGCATAAGCTTCGCCAATTCCGTGAGCGTCTGAGTCACCAGGGTCGCCGCTACAAGAGGACGCGGCGCGGATCCCAACATGGTGAACAGACGCTGCGAGACCGCAAAGGTCTTCTGTGGTTTGTCCCAAACCTGGTCTATGAATCTGTCAAAAAAAGGTGTATAGGGAAAAAACTTTTTAGAAGGCTTAGCTTGAAAAGAACCAAAGGAGACTGACTCCCCCAGAGGCTCCTCAGCCGCAGCATCCAGCTTGAGAGTGTCCCTCACAGCATCAATGAGTTCACTAACAAGTGTCCTATCATGTACTGACCCAGATAATGAGTCTTCCTCACAAGGAATGTCCTGGTCAAAAATATCCAAAAATTCAGAGCTAGGGTCCTGTGCCACAGCAATGCCCATATCCGAATCAGAGCACTCCCCTGGAGATGGTGTGGGGAGAGGGCGCTTTTTAGCCCCCTTGCGCTCGCACGCCGCTTCCATTGTGGCAACAAATGATTCCAGGACTGCCGACAACTGGTCCATAGGGACCACAGGTGCAGTAGCACTGCCAGTTGCTTCTGACATGAAAGGGGAAGCAGGTGACACTGACTCCATGATACCACCACCCTCTGAGACTTTGTCCATATGAGAGAGAAAGTCCATCCTCCGGCTGCACTGACTGTGGGGGACTCACCAACCCGGCCAGGACCGCTCGGTTCCGCTGCCTGTGTCTGCCCTCAGCGAGTGAACAGTGAGGAGATTGTGAGGAGAATCGCGCCGTTCCAGTCAGCGATAGAGGCCAAACCAGCACAAAAGAGTGCGCGGCTACAAGAAAATGGCCGCCGCAATTACAAATGCGTCATAGGGCGGCTACGGCAAGATGGCCACCAATGCGGTTTTCAATGTAAAGTAAAACACAGGAAAAACATGGCGCCAAACAGCGCGCAAGGCCCAAGCTGACACAGCTAAACCCCCACACCTCATTGCAGACCCCTGTGGACCCCCACCGTGACAGAGAGACCCCCAGACACCCCCAGTCAGCGCACCGCCATAGTGTAGGTGACAGAGAGTAGCAAAACAAGGGGGAGACAGGGAAAACCCCCCTACCATAGAAACACACAGCATGTACTCACCTGCTGAGGCAGGGAAACAGTACTTACCCGTCCAGCTAGGACCGACTGGTGTGTTCATGACAGGTCTATCACAGTGCAGTACTGAGTAGCTGTTGGCCAGTCCACCGCGAAAGATACAGCAAAACTGTTCAATCTTATGTGAACCCTGGAGCAAAAAGCTCACCGGCCACTCCTGGAGCCATGGGGTATGTCGTGAACTGATCTCACGCAGAGCGAGGATCAGCACGCTCGATGGTCGGACTGGGAAGACTACGAGGATAGCGAACTACCCAACCTGTAGTCCAGCCGACAGTTGATAGAAGAATCACAAAAATAAAATAATAAAAGTTCATAAAAGAACAAAACATTTCTTCAAGAGACTGGCTCTGAAGAGAGCCACGTCCTCTCCTCTGCTAGGCAGAAAAAAAACGGAGGCTGCTGGCTGCAGGTAGGAGGGTTATGTCCAGAGGGACCGCCCCCTGGGCGGGGCTGTTCAGCTCTGGTAAGGGAATGTATGTTAAAACATCTAACATTCTGCCTAGTCTTCTCCTATGAGCAGGAACATAGCCCACTTTGTCAAGATTGAAGATGCTGTGTCCATGGACTGTAAGAGAAAAAAAAGTTGTTTTAAAAAAATCAAGAAAATGTCTCTTTAAGAGCTATGGGCGGAAGTGACGTTTTGACATCGCTTCCGCCCTGCAATGATATGGAGACGGGTGAGGGCCATCTTCCCCTCACTCAGCTCCATACCTAACAGGGAGAAGGACGCGCTAGCCTCCGCAGCTGCCGGCGGCTCTGGTAAGCGGCGGAGGGCATCGGTAAGTGGCGGGAGGGGGGTCTCGCAGCGAATCCGCCGCAGAGACCACTTTTACCTGAAAGCGGACCGCTCACTGAAGAAGAGGATACCGATATTGTATCAGCCTGCAATATCTATAAGATATTCTCTCCTCTGCCCGGCTGACAGCTCTATCGAGGAGGGGAAGAGAGGAGAGAGAAAGCCGAGAAGTCACGTGATCGCCGGGAGCCGCTCTCATATAGGTACCGATCTGCATATTTTTTTATATAAAACAGACACAGGGACACTTATTGTTATGTTACAGAGGGGTTGTGATTTTTTTATTGCAGATATGAGAGCAGCAGGAGGGGAGGGGGGTGGGCACTGACACGAACAAACAGGCAGTGAGGGGGGAGAGGACACAGCAGAGGGCTGCGGATGACGGAGGCACGTAAACTGACCACGGTGTCAGGGTTCAGCAACTATGATATACCAAGGTCAGTTTACAGGGGGGAGGGTATAGCCATGCAGGATCAGCCAGGTTTTTGAGGTGATAGAAGGGGCCAAATTACACATCACAAGCACTGTGCTATTATTAATGCTTTAAGGGAACAGGATCTTTTTCTTTTTTAGGTTAACAAACGCTTTAACCACTTACGGCGGCACTTTGAAGAGGAATTTCGTTGTTATGGCAGCAGCTAGCTGCCATAACCCCGGTATCCTCTTCTTCAGGGGGCGGTCCGCTTTCAGAAAAAAGTGGTCTCTGTGGCGGATTTGCCGCAATATCACTTTTAGCGGCGGAGGCGATCGGGTCCTTCCCCTTGCTTGGCTGGCTGCCGAGTTAGGGAAAGATGGCCCCCACTTGGCTCCATAGCATTGACTGGCGGAAGCGACGTCAAACGTCACTTCCGCCTAGGGTTGCCACCTCATCCCTTTAAAACCGAACACATATGAATTACACAGGTTCTGTGGCTGATTAAGGTGGTAATTAAACTCACTTGGTGCCTTACCTGCATTAAATTAGCCTCAGAACCTGTGTAATTCATATGTGTTCGGGTTTAAAGGGATGAGGTGGCAACCCTACTTCCGCCCAATGCTCTTAAAGGAGAATTTTTTTAATTGCATGTTAGTGTAAATATGAGATCTGGGGTCTTTAAGAGGACCTGTCATGCTTTTTTTCTATTACAAGGGATGTTTACATTCCTTGCAATAGGAATAAAAGTGACCCAACATTTTTTTTTTAAAGGACAGTGTCAAAATAAAAAATAAAAAGTAAAATGAATAAGAAAATAAAAATAAAAACTTAAAGGGCCCCGTCCCGACGAGTTCACGCGTAGAAAAGTGCGCTTGTAAGACCGCTGCGCAAATACGGTGTGACGGAAAGTATTGCAACGACCGCCATTTTATTCTCTAGGGCATTTGTAAAATATATATACAGTATAATGTTTGAGGGTTTCTAAGTAACTTTCTAGCAAGAAAAAAAATACGATTTTACTTGTAAACACCAAGTCTGAAAAATAGGCCCGTCCTTAAGTGGTTAATCACTAATCAGTTGTATTCTGTCGTATGAGAATTTTCGTAACTTTAGTAACCTTCATTTTTGAAATGAGACTAGCATGCAAAAAAAAAAAAAAAAAGAGGATCATTTGTCTGATATTCTCATCATGTGTAGGAGGCTTAAGGGGCAGTTGGTCTTCACGAGAGCTTCTAATGGTGGAGATGACAGGGAACCCTAGGATCTGAACCCAGGACCTCTGCTGTGTCTGGCAGTAACTCTTCTTGCTGAGCTATCTGAGCTGCTGGATAGCTTGCTGCCTGATTGCTTAGACAACCTTGCCTTGTAGCTTGTTTCTCTTGAACCTTGAACCCTTTGCTCCTCCCATGAACTTCCTTTAAATCATTCCTTTGCACTTCCTGTTTGCCAGATTATTGTGCTCTCTCCAGCCATATTCTTGCTCTTGTCACTCCTGCTGCTGTCTGTATCTTCGCTACCACTCTACCGATCTTTGGCTTGTTCCTTGTTACTGACCTTTGGCTTGTTTATTGACTATGCATTTGCTTGATCCCTACCTATTATATATGCTACTGGACCCTGGCTTGCTCACCTCCTGGTGGGGCAATCCTAAGGACCGCAACGTTGTACTAACATGCAGCAAAACCCATCTCCACCATCAGGAGCTCTAGTGAATACTGGTTAGTACATAGAGCATTGAACCTGAGGTGAGCCCATATCATCGGCCAAGGTGGCCTGCCTGTATACCTAATCTGCTGGTCGGTGGGGGTCTCTCTATTGCTATAGCTACCGGTCTCCAAGCCTGACCCCTGACCAAGACAAGTGGTCCCGTTCTTTTTTGCTGCAAACTGGCACCAGATTGCAGTCTTGAAGATTGTCCCACCAAAAGGGGGCTGGAACAAAAAAGGCTACAAGACTATTCACACAGCTGCAGACAAAAGAGTGGTCAGGTCAGGCAGAGGCAGGTGGCAGGCGAGAGAGTAATCAGATCCAGACAGGGGACCTAGTGGATGGCAAGCAAGGGAGTAGTCAGGTTATTCTGGGTCGGCAACAAACAGGCAACTAGCAGACAGGTATTATAGTGTTTTAGCTCTCAGGAATCAGGTCACTCTTGGTTGGAAACACAAAGGCAACTGGCAGATACTGTTAAGTATTATAGCACTTTAGATCTCAGGTAGCTGGTGATAAGATACAGCACCAAACACTTCAATGGCTGATGCATATGTAGCACTACCCCCGTAGGAGCTGCTGGTTAGTTTCGGGCCTGTACTCTGCCTATCAACCCCTGTAAGTTTGGCTCAATTCCCCTTTGGCACAACTGGAAAATACACTTATTGAGGAACCCACTAGCAGTTAGGAACCACAATGATACCATGCAGCAATGCAAATACAGTTAAGCGTTGTTACCTTGTATTGGCCACCCTTCCAATGACACCAGATAAGACTCCACACCAAAATGCAGTTTAACCAAGAAATTAGTGTTTACTTGGTGAAGAAAAATAAGCACAGTTAAACATCAACAGTTGACTTCAAACAGGGCCCTGTGAGAGTCAATGATATATGAACAGACAAACAGTTTGAACAATGCAAAGTGAAGTCCGACCTGAGTAAGTACACAGTGGAGGGATTCCTCCAATGCAATACGTTAGCACTGGAGCACCTCTCCACCAGGCCTCACCCAGCTCTATCTCATATATATTAGCTATACAAACAAGTTCTATTATAGCTTGAGTCTATATACTCTTAGGTTCCCGCTAGCGGGCAATTCCCATGCACGTGTCCTACCATATTAGCTCAGACAGACAAGCTGAATCCTGTAATTGTTCCTTCCGGTTAACAATAGTCTTCACTAGCCTTAGTTGGTGCACATTAATAATTTGTAATCCAAAGGAAAATGAAAGAAGATTGAACAGTTAACATATGTGATGAAAGGGACAGACGAATGCTGGTCCTTCTCAAGGTGCTAACTTAATCCTGTATGCAGCGTGAACTCGGCTTGCGGTACTGCAGATACCAGCAAGCCTAAGTGAATAAGTACAGTTGTGGAGGTCACCTTCCTGCAACACAGTTAATTGTGTTAGTGGGCAGGTGCCCTCTCACCACATGAGACCTTGCCTCGCAGGTATCTTCCGACAGGGCCCTCTTGGTTACAGCCTCCGGACGAGTCGTTGTCCCAGGTCCTCCGCTTAGCTAGTCGCCAGGCGTTGGTGGATAGGTGACTCCGGGTGCTCAGGAGTGTGGAGCTGTCCCTCTCCCTGGTCCGATCAGCAGGGATGTCGCTGGAATCCCTCCGACAGACGATTTGGCCTCCGTCACTCTAGGCCCAGGCTTTTCCGGCCTAAGCACCCTCGCTGGAGGCCTCTTGCTGCTTGCAAGATGGCGTCCCAAGAGACAGAACACCAGCTCCGCCTCCCCTTTTAAAAGGTCCTCCCAGCAAGCAGTGCGTGGCGCCATGCTCCTTCACAGCAAGTGGCATTGTGGGCCTTGTAGTCCATTCCTGACCCGTAGCAATAGAGTCTCTGTCTCTCCGCACCACAAGATCCGTCATGCATTGTCCTACCATAGCTGAACCCAACAACTTGCAGCAATGGGGCAAACGGATAATGGAAAGAGCTAAGTCCTTATAGGCACAAACTGTAGTCCATAAGCTACGTGCAAAAGTAGCACCTTGCTACACATAAATTCGCTTCTGGTCAGAGGACACACCAGGGGAAAAAAATCCAGCACTTCCCCGCTGACAGGACAGAGCTCTGCCTTGTTTACATAGGCAGAGCCCTGTCTTGTGTGTTTTTCAGAAGGGTGCCAGCGGTGATCTATTGGCCAGCACCAGCTGATCAACATATGCTGTGTTTAGTCACAGCACGGCCAGGTCGCCGACAGTGTGCGCCCCCTACCCAGAAGTGTCGGGTCACATACTAGGTACATGATCTGGCACAGTAGGTCCGCTTTGCCACCGTATATCTAGGTTATACAGCCGGCAAGCAGTTATACTGTCTCGTTGGGTCCCAAGCCCAACTCTATAGAAGCCATGGTTTCCATGCACTGCAATGATGATGGGCAAAAAGGCTGCAAAAGATGTATGCAGTTTGGAAAAAATGTCTCCATAATATTAGGCTAAGGCTATATATACACAGTTTTGGATATGCATCTACCCAATGGGGTGGTTAAAAAAGTATTTCATTGGCCCTGCTCACTGTGCTGAGATGATGAAAAATCCTCTTATGTTTGGGATAGGTAAAGATAAATATAAAATTTGGATCCCAGGTACTTCCTGGCAACCAACAGCCTAGGAATCAGACATATCATGTGAGAATGATGTCATCAGGCTTTCTCCTCCTCTGAGGAAACCTGTACTGTCGATGTGTAGAAACTGCCATTCCTGACCTCTCCCTCTCCCCCAACCTCTCCCTTTAAAAATACAAGTTCCAAGGTTGACATACTGATGAAGTTTTCAGTACCTTCTGAGCCACTGCCCTCAAACAAGTGCTGATTAGGTGCTTTGACTTCACTACGACTTTCATTATTTGCATGCTTTTTTCGAGTCAGTGTCTCAGAAAGTACTCTAGTTGGAAAACAACTAGCAGCTTTAGTAGAAGGTCATAAATATAGCCAACCCCCATGTCCTCTCTGTACAAGTTTTCTTTAGTTTACTTTTACTTAAAAATTCTTAAGGCCCCGTTCCCGCTACGTTAAGTGTGGATGCGGCCTAAAACTTTGCATCCCTGACTTCCTCCATTACAACGTTTCATGATGTTTGCTTTCTCTTTTCTGCTGATGGATTATAAGCAGAATAGAGAAAGCTAACAGCTAAATTATTAACTACAGTGAACACCAGCCAGTCATATGCAATGCTGTCTCTGAGGACCACTACGATCATAAATAAGCCCACAAAGAACATTTTCATGTTTATGTAGCGGGGTCTCCTTTAAGGCCCCGGGACTACGTTACCCAGAACCCCGTTCGGCACCCAGAGTGCAGTTAGCCACCGCAGAGATTCATGGGAGGGGTTATTTAAGGAGGAGGCGAGGCGGAGCTCGGTCTCTTTGGACACTGCGCTGCAAGCAAGAGTTTCTTCCTGTGCGGATCTGCTGCAGTGTAAGGCCTGAAGCCTGGGCCTTGCGCAACTTCCAAAGAGCCTCCCACCCCACTGCGGAGCCTGGGTGGCATCTGACTTGTCGAGTGAGGATATCAGTTGGATCGGGGACCTGATCGTTGCAGACGCTGTGTGCGGATACACAAGATTGGGTGGACGTTCCGGACTGGGATCGCGTCCGGAGTGGTCAGCGGGCACCTGCCCAGACCAATAGACTGTGCCGTGTTCAGGCCTATAGACTGCATAGGTCCACAGTTTCGTTTATTTGCTGTTCCCCGGGGGGACCGGTAGCAGGACAGAGTTGAAGTGTTCCCCCCAGTATAGTGTTCCAAGTTATTGCCTGGTTGTGGATTACAAAGTACTATTCATCAAGTGCACCACCGAAAGCTGGCATGCAAAGAAATCTCTATAGGAGGTGACTGACCGGGGTGGCGAGTTAAGATATTGTTTAGTGCACCATAGGGCGCGCATACCATAATAGCTACGCGTGGTGAAGTACCGCGCAGCGCCATCATTGTGTGCTGTATTGATTTCTGCAGGGCTCTGCAAGCCAATTGCATGTGTTGTATTCTGTCTATGCTACCTTTAATAAAAGAGTAAACTGTTATATTTAATCTCTCGCCTCAGTGTGTTGTCTTACTGCTAAGAGATTATTCCTTGCAATAATATTGAATGTATACAAATATAACCCCTAGACTAGCTGTGCCAGGGTGGGTCGAGTAAGATTGCCGGGGGTTGGTGGTGCTGCACACAGGGCCCGAAAACAAATCCAGCGGCTCTCTTAACTGGGGGTAGCGCTACATTTAAAACACTGATTATCAATAACTAGTATCATAGAAGGCTCACAAACAGTGAAAAGCTGATTTGCATGACTCTGTACACTATCCTGAAATGAGGAATAATACTCTTATTTTCAGGATATGTGATACAAGGAGAAGCGTGAATACCTTCTGTTTTAAGAAAGCTTAATTTGGAGGGTTTTTTGATTGCTTTAGTTCCTTATCACCATAACTAGTATGGTTATACTGTCTTGTTATATTTCTCTTCACATTGTACATTTCTTCTCCAGCGTTCATAATATTTCAGGCTGTGCAGCCATTCTTTGTGCCTTGTTTACTTTTAGACATTGTCTGCTGTAATTCACATTCTAGAAGGAATACAAGTAGGTCTAGTTCTTTATAAAGGTCTACCTAATTGTAGGTGGAAACCTCCACAGAAGTCGATAAACCAGTTCTTTTTTTTTTTTTAAATATCAAATTGCTTTCCTCAAGTTATTTTTACAGTCATCAGGAAAAAACACATGTCAATTTACAGATTGGTAAAGATAGACATGCAGCAGTGCATATATAGGCTGACGTACTGATATGCCAGCAGATTACAAAAGCACTTCCCCTTAGTGACAGTCTTGTTGATAAATGCTGAAATGACAGCACATCAATGCTCACTACTGAAGTCATGTCACAGGACCTCACCTACAGTTATTATTACAGGTAGAAGACATGCCATCTTAGACTCTTTTAAAATGACTGTTAGATGGCCTCCTTTTTATTGAGACCCCACTGTAAAATGTCTTGGCTCAGTCCCCAAGATGACCATTGCAAAATCTATAAAAGGGCGTTCTACCTCTTGTGTTTGAATCTATTAGTATTAAATTAAAACAATAAATTTTTGTGTGTGTGTGTGTGTATATATATATATATATATATATATGTATGTGTATGTATGTAATGTGTATGCATATGTATTTCTGTATGTGCTGTGTGTGTGTTTATATATGTATGTACTCTATATGTGTGTATGTATGTACTGTATATACTGTGTGTGTGTATGCATGTAATGTGTGTGTGTGTATTTATGTAACCCTTGAAAAAGTCACGTGATTGTGACGCAACACGTCGGGTGCAGCCGGGTGACGTAATTTCCGGTTGCGGCCGAGATCGTAAGTTCTTGTTTTAACGCTGTTGAATGCTTTGTTTTTGACATGTGAGCTACTACTTTTAAAATAAAATAATTTTACTGAAATACTACACTATAGAGATTCCTTTATCCCTATACATGACCCCTAAATTGGAGCAGAGTCTAATGCCCCGTATACACGACTGGTTTTCCCGTTGGAAAAAAAAAAACAATGGTTTTCCCGATGGAATTCCTCTCAAGCCTGCCTTGCATACACAGTCACACAAAAGTCCGGTGAACTTTTGACTGCCAAGAACGCGGTGACGTAAAAGACTACAACGAGCCGACAAAATTAAGTTCTATGCTTCCGAACATGCGTCGAATTGTTTCCGAGCATGCATGTTTATTTCCCGTCGGAAAAGCATACAGACGAACGGTTTTCCCGCCAGGATTTTTTCCTGACGGGAAAAAGAGATCCTGCTCTCTTTTTTTTCCGTGGGAAAAAGTCAGATGGAGCATACACACGGTCGGAATTCCCGGCCAAAAGCTCACATCGCAGTTTTTCCGACAGGAAAACCGGTCGTGTGTACGGGGCATCAGAGAGGTCTGTTAGGACAGGAGCCACAGCCGTGTCATTTCCAAACAGAGGAGAGGAAACTGAGGATTGTATAGATGCTTGATTAGACCCATTGGGGTTTTCCTTAGAGGTGAGAGGCTGGGCACACCTGTGTGTGGATTGAAAAAAGAAAAAAAGAAGGGGGCTATATGTGTGATCACATCACCTTGAATTTCTTAGCACTGGGACACTTTATTTACCTTTTCTGAACATTTTTGCACATCTGAAGAGACTATTTATTTACTAACACCATTATGCACTAGACTGTATTTTATGGAATATTTATTCATCATTTGCACTTTGATGTTTATTTGCACACATATTTTTATTGTTATGAATTTTTTATTGCATGTTTATTGATTATTTATTGCGATGGTGCACAGATTGTTTACCATTTAGTTCTATAAGTGTATTCATATAGCGCTGCTCCATCGTATATGTTTTATTACTTTTTGGTGCTGGTGACACTAAAGTTCAGCAGCTATATATTCACCATTGCACTTTTGATATTTTGATATTTTTGATATATTTGTAATTTAATTTACATACAGAGTAGCGCATAAGTATTATTATTTTTTACATGTATTTATGTATGTACTGTGTGTGTGTATGTATGTACTGTGTGTGTATATGTACTGTATATGTGCGTATGTATGTACTGTATATGTGCATATGTATGTGTATGCATGTACTGAATGTGTGTATTTATGAACTGTGTGTGTGTATATGTACTGTTTGTGTATATGTATGTACTGTGTATGTGTATATATGTGTGTACTGTGTGTGTGTGTGTGTGTGTATATGTATGTACTGTGTGTATGTATGTAATGTGTGTGTGTGTGTGTGTGTATGTATATAGTGTGTGTATTTATGTAAGTACTGTATGTGTGTACTGTGTGTGTATTTATGTATGTACTGTAAGGCCACGTACACACGATCGCAATCTTAGTTGGAGCCAACACAGGGGTAGGGGCTCTCCCCTTGCCTCATGTGACAGGATGGTTTTTCCGACGGAAATCCGCTCAAGCTTGGCTTGCATACACACGGTCACACAAAAGTTCTCAGAATTTTGGGCCGTCAAGAATGCGGTGACGCACAACACTACGACGAGCCGAGAAAATTAAGTTCAATGATTCCAAGCATGCGTCAAATGGTTTCCGAGCATGCGTAGGAATTTTGCACGTCGGAATTGCATACAGACGAACGGAATTTCCGATAGGACCTTTTTCCGTCAGAAAAATAGAGAACCTGCTCTCAAACTTTTGCTGGCGGAAATTCCGCCAGCAAAAGTCAGATGGAGCCTACACACGGTCAGAATTTCCGACCAAAAGCTTTTTCTGACTTTTTCTGTTGGAATTTCTGATCGTGTTTATGCGACATAAGTGTGTATGTATGTACTGTGTGTGTGTGTATGTGTGTGTATGTATGTACTGTGTATTAAGTACTTTCAGATGGTATAAAGGGTATTCCTTGAACCTGATCATTCGAGTTCGGCAGCTGTCCAAAAAAAAGGGGAGAAGTTGGGCAAGCCGTGTCACCCAGACTGAGAAATCTATGGGTAATTGAACCAATAGGAGCACTAAACAAATGTCTTCAAAATCCAAATATTTTTTCAAAAAAATTCAATTTATGATGGCAAAAGAAGAAAGGGAAGCTGACGCATTTCAGGGGCCAGAAACATCCCCCCTTATGAGGGTCCCCTATGCTTTGGCCAATGAGAGGTACTCTATATGGAGAAATCAGGGGTTTATTAGACCCTCAGTGTCTCCCCTGCCCTCCAAAGTAGCTAACCAAGCACAAATAGTGCTTGATAAGTGCTTCCTTGACTGTAACAGACAGGAAATGACAGCTCTGAAACCAGAATTTACAAAATTATCTTTGCTTCTGGCTTCATTTGTGACAGAGGAGATCGGGAAACAGATGTTCCTCCAGCTATTATGTGTGAAGGGGTCCCAGCAATATACAATGGTCCCATGGGAGGTGGCAGAAGGGGGGGTGGGGGTCAGTAGAGCTGCCAAGATTACTTTCACGGATCGCTAGCTGTAAGAAATGGTCTCACAAATGTTGCAGCTGCAGCCATGATCTTGTAAGAGCCACTTGCTGACAGTACATTTTTATATGTACAGCAGTCAGCAAGTGGTTAAAAGTGGTAGTAAAGGTTTGGCTTTTTAGTAGCACCCTGTGTAATGGCTCCAGCTGCTGTCTCAGCCAATAAGGAGAGTGAGTCTAGGGACAGCAGAGGCTCTTGTGCACATCGCTGGATCGAGAGGGGGCTCATGTGAGTATTAGGGGGAGCTACACCCAGGTCATGCTATGCATGAAGGTAAAAAAAACTTCAGCCTTTACAAGCTCTTTAAATAAGTGTAGTGTAGACTGTACAACAGGGAATCCATTGGCCCATCAGTTCAGGAATAGTTCTGTTATTGGAATGACACCACACAAAAATGCTGTAGTTAATATATTTATTACTCTAATGTAAACACACAATAAATGTATCTCTTCAGTCTAACTTGTTAATATATTATGTATGGAAACAAGAGCAGTCTGGAACAAGTCTGTTCAACACTACTGTTCAAGGTCCATATATGTAAGAGCAGGATATTGGTGCATAAAAATTATTCATACTTTGTTAACGAATCCTTTTCATATAAACTGACACATTACTGTGAAACTAAACAATAAAAAATGCAATCAAGAAGGGTACAAAATACAAACACCACACTTGTCTTTTCTTATTATTTAGTACATTTTGAAAAATTAGCAATAAATTACATCATTGGTGATTGACAATTGGTTACTCTGACATCAGCGCTGTCACATGAGAGCCCCCACCCCTGTGTAGGTTCCAACTAAGATTGGCTTTAACCCTAAACAGGGCTTTTTTCTTTTTTTTTCACCCATGCTGAAGAACAGAATGGTTGAGCACCAAAGAGAAAAATAAAACTTCCACTTCCTTGCACTTCAAAGCAATCTTGCTGCTAAGAAACTCAAATTCAAACAGCCTTGTAAAAGCAGATTACTAATACTTAAGCTGGCCATAGATGGTTCGAATCTCGGCTGGTTCAGTGGGAACTGGCTGAGATTCGAATCAAGTATGGGCAGGCTGATTGTACCCAAGTTGTTCGATTGATCAACTTGCGTACAACCAGCCTGTCGGTTTTGTCATGCGAATATTGCCAGCGACTATAGCCACTAGCAATAATCACTGTGCTCTCCTGGCCGGGACAGCTCTCTGTGACCCCTCGCTGGAAGAACACAATAGCTCAGCGGGAGGGATTCCCCCATCAACACTGACTGTGTTGATGGGGTATTTCGGTGATTTTCTTTCCTCTTACCGGCTTTAGTTTTCTGGTAGGCTGGAAACTTCACTCTCTTTGGGCTTGTTTACACTGATGACTCCCTATGTAGAGCTTCACTTTTCAGATGGCGTTTGACAGGCAGTGAGGAGACGTTTTAGCCCCTAAAAACCTACATCACCATGCTTTAGGCAGGTGGTACTTTCTGCTGAGCATGACAGGGGAGATAATTTTTGCTGCACAGTGATGCAGTGCAATCATGAGAGGGCAGAAAAAACGTGTCTCAGCCGCATTGCCTCCACACGAAAAATGTAAAACTAGCTTTTCAGGGCTATGGCTACCAGTGGTATCTGACACTTTCAGGTGTGTCCCATGTCTGATCCTCTACTGTAGCTCCTGCCATAGCTCTTACATCAGTACGGGACACAGTAGTAACATGGAAATTGGCAGGAGGAACCTCAGCAGGGGACCAGATGTGACAGATTGCAGGGGTGGCCTCAGCTCTGTAAAAGAACATATATTTTACTTACTGCACACCTGAAAAGGATGAGTAATCCTTTACAGGGTGGATCTCTTTAATATTTTGTTGCTTACCTCCTATACTATACACACCACAACAGCTCAGGAAAGGTAGACTGTGAAAGATGTCACAATGATGTAAAAAAAAAAAAAAACAGGTAACATGACCTACATATAACTTTTTCTGGCTTTTCCCCCCTAAAGAATAACCAACTATTCATATAATACAGGAAAAAAAAGAAGCCTATGACTTTCAATTTTAAAAACTGGAGGACGTCATGAAGTGATACACACCTAGCTCCATGCTCCAATTCCTGTCTATTTGAAGTGCTGATTCATAGCACTTGTGCGCTCTCTGCTTGTTGCTCTGTAGTGCTGTCTCTGTTGTTGGCAAAATTCCAACAGATATCTAAGGCACTGAGAGCTGCTTTTGAGCCTAATTTAATAAAACAATTGAGGGTGAATTGGTAGCAGGGTACTTCGAGGCTGGGTTCACACATATGCAAATTGAATGTAGGTTTCCCCGCATCCAATTCGCATGACAGGCAAGTGTGACCAGCTCTCAATGGAGCCAGTTCACCCATGTCCAGGGCGGCCGCGGTCCAGATTGAAAAAGGGTCTGTGCGTGTTTGGGTCCTGTTTAGTTGCAAATTAAGACAAAAATTCGGACCTGAATCGTACCTGAACCAGACACGCACCGGACCCGAGGCACAAACCCGCGGCCGCATATGTGTGAAGCCAGCCTCAAGGTGCAGATTTCCAGATTAGGAGCATTGGAGGTAATTGTATTTAAATTCATCACACCCTCCGATGTATGAACTTTGTGCCTAACCTTGTAATGTAATAACAATTAAGAGGGAAACCTAACATTTCTTTTTAGGGCTGAGGTGGATAAACTCTTTCAGAAGAGCATTGAAAGGGTAAAGTGATTTAAATGGGATCTTTTGGTTCACTGAACTTCCTTTTCTTTGTTCCTGTAGATCCTTCTTGGCTACTGGAGACATCTAAAGGTTGGTTCTGTTAAAGAAAAGCGAAATTGTAAACAGTGTAAGATATTATGTGGGACATGTGACATTACACAGCTGTGTTTGATGGGTAAATATTTACCCTATTCTTTTATAATAATTTTTTTTTGCTATTTTTGGAAAAAGCCCAAATAAAATTAACACTGCTGACTGCATTTGGTGTCCTAATATAAATCCTTCAACAGTGTTAGTTTCAGTATTTTACTTACAGTATTTATTCTGCCCTGCTATTGTCCATATTACTTGTTTTAGAGAATACAGCATTGAGAACAAATGACCTGCTTGAACTGGATATTCTTTATGGGAGTGGTTTGATGGGCTTCAATGGCAAAATGCAGCTTTTTTTTTTTGCTAGATAATTACTTAGAACCCCCAAACATTATATATATTTTTCTTTGTAGAGACCCTAGAGAATAAAATGGTGGTTGTTGCAATATTTTATGTCACACTGTATTTGCGCAGGGGTCTTTCAAATAAACATTTTTGTGGAAAAATGACTTTATTAAATAAAAAAAATAAAAAAACAGTAAAATTAGCCCAATTTTTTTTGTATACAGTGGAACCTCGAATTAAGAACATAATCCGTTCCAGGAGAATGCTCGTAATCCAAAGTACTCGCATGTCAAAGCGTGTTTCCTTATCGAAGTCAATGGACACGAAAATAATTTGTTTCCGCATTGACTTCAATGGCATGCAATACTGCATGCGGTCAGAGGCTGGGGGGGGGGGGGGGGGGCGGAGAGCCTCAGAAGCGGTCGAAAAGGCCAGAGGACATCTCGGCAAACCTTGGAACGACTCCGTTCCCAAGGTCAGCCATGCTTTTCCGTGCATTTCCGAACGGCGCCAATCGACTACGGCTCTGCTCGGCTTCGGCGCCCCCCACCTCAGGCCAAAAGCGGTACTGCACACCGCTTTGGCCTGAATCGTGCTCGTTTTATGAGACAACACTCGCAAACCAAGTCACGATTTTTAAAAATACAGTGCTCGTATTGCAAAACACTCGTTAACCGCGTTATTCGCAATCCGAGGTTCCACTGTAATGTGAAAGATTTTACGCCGCGAGAATTGTGATCTTTATTCTAAGCAAAAAAATTGTGATTCTCATTTTGACCAGAATCGTGCAGCTCTAGAGATAAGTAGTTTTTAAGTGATTAAAAGCTGTTGTTGACACTGGCTCTTATAGTGGTTCCTTTCCCATCTCTTGGTCTTGCTACTTCCCATCCCTACCAAGATATCTTATTTTAGAAGCACATGCATTCAAGTAACTGTAAAGTCTAGATTATTTTTTTGTTAAAATAACAAATATATCATACTTACGTGCTCTGTGCAGTGGTTTCGCGCACAGAGCAGCCCTGAACCTCCTCTTCTGGGGTCCACCAATGGCACTCCAGGCTCCCCCTCTTCTCTTTGTGCCCCCATCATAGCAAGCACACCTACATGCTCGTACCCGAACAAACATAGAAATTTGTGTATAGATATAAAACACAATATAAATACCTTTTTTTTCATGTTTTATAAGGCTCCATTCTCATTTGGTATTTTGGGATCTCGGGCAGAATAGTTTGCCGCCTAAAATGCGGTGCTTTTTTTGCCGCTATTATTGTGCGATAACCGCAAACCGAAACACGCAAAGATTGACGCCCATAAAGCAGCAGGAGCTTGGCCAATCCCCCCTGACTACATAATTTCTTGCAGAAATGTGACGTCATCATGCAAGTTGCCGGCGGAACCCCCGGCATTCTGGAATGGCCAGGTTTGAACTGTATGCTAGTAGGTGAGCAGGAATGACTACTGTAGCAAAATACTGAACACTGAGAATCTGGTGGGGATCACTTCAAATGTGACAGTAAATATTACTTCCAGGAAATGTAGAGACAGAATGTCTACTGATGTCTGAATAAGTAAATTGGGTTAATTGGGGTCTGAGGTAGCTTTCCATTCATCTATTGTCAGTGTGTTGATGACCCCACCTATTATCTGCTACGGAATGTAATTACACTCCTAGTAATGTGTCTGGCACGGTTTCATTGTTATGGGTAAATATGTGGAGCTCTGTCCATGGGGTGACAAATGTCTCACGCATACCAAATGTGTTAGAAATAGTTCCAGGTAATTAAATCACTGTCATCTGTTAGTTGCTGAAGGGAATGCCCCTGGAAAATGAGTTCAGAAACCCCTTGCATGGGGAATGATATAAAAAGCCAGCTGTGGCTAAATAAAGTGTTGATTTACTCCCAGAACTGTGTGTCGTCCAGTTACTGGGATAAAAGGTTGCCTTGGATAAGTTAGTACTTCCTCAGCTTCAAGGATTTCCCAGCGGACATTGGAGTTCTGCTACACTGGTTGGCAGCGGTGGGATTAAAGCCTTGCAGCAAGAGGAAGCAGCGTTCATGCAAATTCGGCTACACGAATGGAAGTGTGAATAGAGACAAACTATGCTGGATTAAAACGAGCAACGTTAAAGGATTTTCTGGAAGCAAGAGGGAAGATCACCAGCAATAAAACCAAAGCCGAGCTGATTGCAGAACTGACCGAGGGAGATCAGGCACACAGTATGGCTACAGAAGCCATGGAGACCGAGTTTGACCAAGAAGTGAAACGCAGGCTAGCGTTTTATGGAGAAAACCCCTCGACAGAGCTGGTACAGGCAACGTTAGCCCAAGTGGATGCCTTTATCACGGCGAGAGAAGAATGGGAGACCCAACTCCGGCTGGCGGAACAGCGTGCCTCTGAGAGACTGCTAACGACTACACCGGCACAAGAGACAAAACTAAAAGTACCCCATGATGCCTTTAAAAAGTTTGTGGAAGCAGAGGAAGAGATCGATAGCTTCCTGCAAGATTTTGAACGGCAATGCAAGCTGTACCAAGTACCCCAGACAGACTGGGTACAGATCTTAGCTGGTAAGCTGTCAGGCCGTGCAGCAGAAGCCTAAAGAGCCGTGCCAGAGGAGGAAATCGCAAGCTATAGCCGGGTAAAGCAAGTTATTTTGGCAAGATATGCCATCACCCCCGAAGCATACAGGAGACGCTTCCGGGACACAAAGAAACAGGAGAAGGACTCCCACACCGAATAGGCTTGCCGAATGCAGAGAGCAGCCCTAGCTTGGCTGCAAGCCCGTCAGGCAACCACAGCAGACGCGATCACCCAGCTGATTTTACTGGAGCAATTCTTTATTGGACTAAACCAAGAGGTACAGGAGTGGGTAAGGGACCGCAAACCTACCACTCTCTCGGAAGCGGCCAGACAAGCGGATGAATATCAAGATGCCCGCAGGCAATCACAGACTAGCTTCAGACCAAACACCAGACCGCTGAACAATAACCCAGGGCCACCAGCTACACAATGACCCGGGCTAATCCCTAACCCCCCTGCAAATCGATACCTCGGGCACAAGGGAGTGCAGTGCCATTCGTGCAAGCAATTTGGGCACTATCAGAGAGACTGCACTCAGAACCAGGACCAAGCGGCATGGATTCAACCAGGGCCACCCCCTCCAGCACGGGCTGCCGCTCATTGCTATCACACGGAAGCGCCCCCAGACAACCACGGAGCTGAAGAATTGGAGGAACATTGGGGCGTCCTGCACAAGGCTGATCCAATACAAGCAGCTAACCGGGACAACCGGCAGCAACACAGGCAGACTGTCTGGGTCAATGGAAAGGTAGCCAATGGCCTACGTGATACTGGCACCACCATGACCCTACTACAGAAGAACCTCATCCCAGAAAGCCAACACACCGGAGACACTGTAGCCGTAAGAGTAGCGGGAGGCACCGTCTTCCGGCTACCCGTTGCCCGTGTTCACCTGGATTGCGGGGTTGGTTCGGGACACGTGAATGTGGGGGTGATGAAGGATTTGCCAGCGGATGTACTACTGGGGAATGATTTGGCCCCCCTCGTTTCTGCTTACGCCCCGATGGGCCCCGCTGAAGCCAACCCCGTGACTACCTGTGCCCAGACCCGTGCTGCTGGAACCCACCCACGTGCTGCTGAGACCCGGGTAAGACTATCTTCCCCGACAGGTACCGTAGATCAGGCACAATATCACAGTCTAAAATTGGAATGTGACAAGTTGGCCAGTGAGAAATCGGAGATGCAACGACACTACATCATGTATTATGAGATGTCCCATGGCTTGAACATTGAAATGCACAAACAGGCTGAAATTGTCAAAAGGATAAATGGGATTTGCGCCCAGGTTTTGGCGTACCTCTCCCAAGAGCATCAGCAGCAAGTTTTGGGAGCCATTGAGAGAGCAAAGCAAGTGACTGTTCCAGAACTGAATTCCATTATTCGCCCTGCAACCTTACAACCTCACCATCAGCTACTGACCCGGGAAACAGAACGGCAATGCTGACGGATTATCGTGGCAAACTGAACTGGAAAAGTGATCCGTGAGTACTCCCCGGACATCCCCAAGCCGATCCGTTAAGGATCAGACTGTGTATGCCGGCTTGTGGGTAAGGGGGAGCAGTGTAGCAAAATACTGAACACTGAGAATCTGGTGGGGATCACTTCAAATGTGACAGTAAATATTACTTCCAGGAAATGTAGAGACAGAATGTCTACTGATGTCTGAATAAGTAAATTGGGTTAATTGGGGTCTGAGGTAGCTTTCCATTCATCTATTGTCAGTGTGTTGATGACCCCACCTATTATCTGCTACGGAATGTAATTACACTCCTAGTAATGTGTCTGGCACGGTTTCATTGTTATGGGTAAATATGTGGAGCTCTGTCCATGGGGTGACAAACGTCTCACGCATACCAAATGTGTTAGAAATAGTTCCAGGTAATTAAATCACTGTCATCTGTTAGTTGCTGAAGGGAATGCCCCTGGAAAATGAGTTAAGAAACCCCTTGCATGGGGAATGATATAAAAAGCCAGCTGTGGCTAAATAAAGTGTTGATTTACTCCCAGAACTGTGTGTCGTCCAGTTACTGGGATAAAAGGTTGCCTTGGATAAGTTAGTACTTCCTCAGCTTCAAGGATTTCCCAGTGGACATTGGAGTTCCGCTACAAATACTATATGTGCATTTAATGTTGGAATAACAGTTTTTAAATTTACTACACTATGGTCTGCATTTGTTACATTTTGAGTGTCGGTCACTAATGGCATTGATTAAAGGGGTTGTAAAGGTTCGTTTTTTATTTTCTAAATAGGTTCCTTTAAGCTAATGCATTGTTGGTTCACTTACCTTTTCCTTCGATTTACCTTCTAAATGTTTTTTTTCTTTGTCTGAATTTCTCACTTCCTGTTTCTCCTCACTAAACTTCACACCATCATCCGAGTGGTGTGGAGTCAGCCAGAACAGCTTTCTGAACAGCTTACTGAGGAGGAACAGGAAGTGAGAAATTCAGACAAAGAAAACAAAGAAAAAAAATATTTAGAAGGGAAATCTAAGGAAAAGGTAAGTGAACCAACAATGCACTAGCTTAAAGGAACCTATTTAGAAAATAAAAAACGAACCTTTACAACCCCTTTAAGGAGCCGCGATTCTGAGAGCCAATTGGGAGTATATATTTAAAGCGCTGCTTACCATTTTAAAATGGTCCATGTCATCTTGTAAGATGCCTATGGCTTCATTTCTCACTTAGTGTCAGCACTAATGTGGAGGCATATTATAACACTGGATGGTGGCAGGTCCTATTTGAAGTCCTTGGGCACCAAAAATTGTTACTGATCATTTATGCTTCAATGGTCCACTTTATTTGGTAAGAGGCTTATAATCTTTTTGTTCACAGGGTGAAGTGAAGCACATACACTATATTACCAGAAGTATTGGGACGCCTGCCTTTACACACACATGAACTTTAATGGCATCCCAGTCTTAAGCCTCGTACACACGGTCGGACTTCCATCTGACTTTTCCGTGGTTTTTTTGTCCGAACGGAGTTGGTTGGGAACACCCATAGCATACACACGCTCAGACTTTTCTGCAAACTTTCTTAAAACTTCTTACAACATCGCTGTTTTTTTCTGCTCTTTTCTGCTCTTTACTGCCACCCTTTGGTCAACTTCTGCTATTGTTGGTTGATTTTTACACTAGTTGTTTTGTCCATCGGACTAAAGTCCGATGGTTATCTGTACACACGGTCGGACTTTGCTCCATCGGACTTTTGTTGGGCAAAAGTTTGTCCGTTTGCAGACCCAACTTTTGTCCGATGAAATCCAAAACCAAACGAAAAAAGTTTGTCCGATGGAGCATACACACGGGCGGATTGTTGGTCCAACTTGCTCAAAAGGAAGTTTGTTGGGCAAAAGTCCGACCGTGTGTACGGGGCTTAAGTCTGTAGGGTTCAATATTGAGTTGGCCCACCCTTTGCAGCTATAACAGCTTCAACTCTTCTGGGAAGGCTGTTCACAAGGTTTAGGAGTTTGTCTATGGGAATGTTTGACCATTCTTCCTGAAGCACATTTGTGAGGTCAGGTACTGATGTTGGATGAAAAGGCCTGGCTCGCAGTCTCCGCCATAATTCATCCCAAAGGTGTTCTATCGGGTTGAGGTCAGGACTCTGCAGGCCAGTCAAGTTCCTCCACCCCAATCTCACTCAGCCATGTCTTTATGGACCTTGCTTTGTGCACTGGTCCAAATCATTTGGTGGAGGGGGGATTATGGTGTGGGGTTGTTTTTCAGGGGTTGGGCTTTCCCCCCTTAGTTCCAGTGACGGGATCTCTTAAGGCCATCAGCATACCAAGACATTTTGGACAATTTCATGCTCCCAACTTTGTGGATGGCTCCTTCCTGTTCCTAAATGACTGCGCACCAGTGCAAAAAAGCAAAGTCCATAAAGACATGGATGAGCGAGTTTGGGGTGGAGGAACTTGACTGGCCTGCACAGAGTCCTGACCTCAACCTGATAAAACACCTTTGGGATGAATTAGAGTGGAGACTGCGAGCCAGGCCTTCTCATCCAACATCAGTGCCTGACCTCACAAATGCGCTTCTGTAAGAATGGTCAAACATTCCCATAGACACACTCCTAAATCTTGTGGACAGCCTTCCCAGAAGAGTAGAAGCTGTTATAGCTGCAAAGTGTGGGCCAACTCAATATTGAACTCTACGGACTAAGACTGGGATGCCATTAGACTTCATGTGCGTGTAAAGGCAGGTGTCCCAATACTTTTGGTAATATAGTGTATACAGTGTGTATATAGTGTATACAGTATGTGGTTACATTTCTCTATTGGAAGGAGGCTTAGTTGCATTAAGAAGGTTCACCTTGCTTTGTATTGAGATATTGGGAACACTGTTCTATGTTTTTACACAAATTCATATGTATTGATACTTTGGATTTTTATATATTGTGATATAAGAAGGGCGGTGCCACGCGCTGACGTCACTATTATCACGTGACCCCGGAAGCACGGGCGAACGCTAGGACCTCTTCTTTTTTGGTATCTACACCGGAGGTCTGTTGGTTCCTCTCAAAAATTGGATTACATCAGCCACCAGTGGAGGAAACAGTACAACTAGAGGTAGAGGGAATATCAGGATCTCGGAGTTGTGACATCCCCAGGATCAGCACCAATACCCCGCAGAGGGTCATATCTGCAGGCTTTTCTGACCTTGCCACAGTGGAGGTCCACCTTTTGCGGTAAGGTACCCACCTTGATTTCATACTCACCGTGGTGGATGCAACTCCGCTACGATTTCTGTGGATTTATCCTGGGCACTACCCTTTTCAACATTTCCTCACCACCCCCTGCTTTTTTTCATCTGAAGCAACTGTTTGTTGTATTGGACCTTTTTCTGAACCTTTAAGGAATGGACTTTCCTATTGTTGTCATTTTAATATTTTAGAGCACTATTACAGTAATATTTGATTATAGTATCCAGTAATTTTTGCTTGATTTAAATATTATACACATATTAGTCTAGTATTACTGTTTAGTAGTATTTAGGTATTTATTTGCTTACACAATTTTTGTTTGATCACAGGCTTTGTATTTTGAACAGGGGTTTAGTCCCTGTATTTGCTTACGTATTCATTTTCGTGCATATACACATATAAGTTTATTCACGTTTACCTATTTTTCACATCTTTAGAGGAACTCTCACTAGAGTCCTATTCTTTTCACATGTTTGTGCGCGACATATTTTTTTAATTGATATAATTTATACCTTTTTGCACTTTATTTAAGGTCACATATCTATTGTGTCATTAGCACGGTATGACTTGTATTCATGTTTTATGGAGCTGATATAGTGCTGCACTGGTCTAATAAGTCTAATGCCGCGTACACACGACCGATTTTCCCGTCGGAATAACGGATGGTTTTTCCGACGGAGTTCTGACGGAATTCCGCTCAAGCTGTCTTGCATACACACGGTCACACCAAATTCCGACCGTCAAGAACGCGGTGATGTACAACACTACAATGAGCTGAAAAAAATAAAGTTCCATGCTTCCGGGCATGAGTCGACTTGATTCTGAGCATGTGTGGTTTTTAGTGCGTCAGAATTGCATCCAGACGAACGTATTTTCCGATAGGAATTTTTTTCCGTCGGAAAAATAGAGAACATGTTCTCTATCTAAGTCCGTCGGAATTTCCGAGGGAAAAGGCCGATGGGGCATACACATGGTCGGAATATCCGATGAAAAGCTCTCATCTGACTTTTTCCATCGGAAATTCCGACAGTGTGTAAGCGGCACAGGTTTTTTTTTTGTTCAACCAGTAAATGCGATATATGCGTGTGTAATGCGAGTCTTTATAATATGTGAGTAATATTTTATGGTTTTATGTACATTTTAAATAAACTGAGTTACGCAGTGGAGAATTGTGTGATTTGTATCTCCCCATACATGCAGGCATGATGGAGCAACAGCAAGAACGTCTGCTTTAACCCAAAGAGAACCGTGGGGACAGACTGAGAACCATCAGTGGCATTTACACATGAGCTGCTTATATTCTTTAGGCTTCTGGTGAGTGTGGAAACGAAGGGGCGCACAGAGTGTTATTCACAAGGAAGCTGGATTAAAATTACTGAGCACTTTTATTCTTTTCTACAAATTTTTACACAAATGGACTTGTTCGTGTAGGGCAGTGGTTCTCAATCTCAACACTGTCCTCAAGCACCCCCAACAGGCCATGTTTTTAGAATTTCTCTTAGATAAAATAGCTGTCCAAAATATCAAGCCATTGACTCTGATTTAAAGCACCTGTGCAAGATAAAGGAAAACCTGCAAACATGGCCTGTTGGGGGTACTTGAAGACAGGGTTGAGAACCACTGATGTAAGGCATAGAGCATTTTTTTGTTGTGAACTTTCCTTCTTCGTGGATTTGCACATGTTTATAGTTTTCCGCAATAGCCATTTAAAGCAATAGAGCATTTTTTATATTTTTGAAATTTGCAGTCACGCAGCACTTTATGATTGGGTATGGATTATAAAGTTTATGGTAACACTTTAAACATTTAGGGACATTTAAACAGACAGCCTCCGTTCCCAGCCTTGTATGGGGAAACGCGTCGGATGGAGCACTAGCCCTTGACGTCATCACGCTAACAGTCAGCTGGCTTGAGCTGCGGCTGTTTTTGAAATCTTACCGTGTTCTTGGTTGTAAGCGTTGCTACATTTTTTTAAATAAATTCACTTTGGACATACAGTAGTACACCATGAAGTCCTTTCTTCTATCCTCTATTGAATGAGACCATCCAGGACTATTTGTAAATACAGGATGATTCTCGTATGGAAGCCTTCTCTCTAAAATTGGATATCCCGCTGCAACAGAAGGAGTATTTTCCCCTGAAACAAAACCACAGGAGGATCGTATTCCTGCCGGCAGTCTTGTGCACAGGCGTCTTTGATCTCTATAATTTGAGATCCTACGAATCTGGTAAGCGGCATTGATATTATTTTCTGACTTCAGAATATTGGAAGATATAAGGTGTCTCATATCGCGGTCATTACACTTATATGGACTATTTTTTTGAGCATATGCAATAGTTTCTGTGATCACTTTTTATATTGACAGTTCACAAATTGTTTTATATGTATTTTCTTGTGTATTGGCATGTCATATGAATGTCTTTTTTTGAGATATTACACTTGCAACACACTTGGTATTACTTTAAAATGTTTCACTTATTCACTTTTTTTAACTGAATAGTGGTGGATGCGCGCTTGATTTTTAATTATCCATAAATTTAAAGCGGAGTTCCCCTGCCGCCCCTCCGGTGTCACATTTGGCACCTTTCAGGGGGGAGGGGGGAGCAGATACCTGTCTAATACAGGTATTTTTCTCCCACTTCCGGGCATAGATACCCGAGCTACCCGCGGGTATCTACACCAATTCCGGCGCCTTCTCTGTCCCCCCTGCTGTCTTCTTGGAGACACACAGGTCCCAGAAGGCAGCAGGGACCAGTGATATCGCGCAGCACAACTCTTGCATGCGCAGTAGGGAACCAGGAAGTGAAGCCGCAAGGCTTCACTTCCTGATTCCCTTACTGAGAGGCGAGGGATAGATCGGCTTTGGGTTCTGACATTGCGGGTGCCCTGGACAGGTAAGTGTCCTTATTTTAAAAGTCAGCAGCTGCAGTATTTGTAGCTGCTGACTTTAAACAAAAATTTAAAATCGGCGGACCTCCGCTTTAAACAGACACCAAGTACGGTGAAAGTACGTCGGAGTGGGGATTTGTCACTTCCGGAATCCCATGTGACCCCTATCCAGGCCCAACACTGAGAACGAGGTGTGGAGAGCACGCCGGCGTTACACATATTCCATCTGCACATGCTGTAGATTCCAAGTGCCAGGACGGGCACTAATACATGTGAGTGAAACATAATTTTAAGCTTGTTTTATACTATTTTCAATGAACTAACTACACTATAAAGTCCTTCTTTGTGGCCCTGGTGGATTACATAATTTTTCCCTAGCCAAGCCTGAGATATCATTGGAGTGGAATGGTGGAAGTTCAGAAACTCATGTGTCCTACACAAAGCGTTTTTTGACCTTCTGTAACAAGGTGTCAAACACCTCTGGTGAGTTGCCATCTACCTTCCAAGCACTTGTGGTGAAGCTACCAGAAGACATACATATGTGGAAGCACTTTTATAATTACTGGTGTCAGGCACAGTCACATTGGAATTTATGTACCGTATTTGCATTTATATTCACGGTTATAATTTTGCAAAATGAAATCAGGCCTTTTATTTATACATCTATAAGGTGTGCACTGCTACCAGATTTTGTTTAGAGATTTATGAGCTGTTTAGTGAAGCGCATCATTTTCAGCACATTTAAACAGGAGTGTCACACAAATGTGACCATTCTTATAATCTTTGTGTTTGCATGGTGAAGTGATGCACGTATATGTGGTGAAATTTCCCTAAGGAGGCTTAGCTGAATTAAGAAGATTCACCTTGTTTTAGATTGAGAAACTGGGACGCCGTGATATGTTTTTACACAGATTTATATGTATTGATTCTTTGGATTTTTATCTATTGTGATGTATACATTTTTGCACTTTTTTTTCCCGCTTCTACCCGGATCTCTTCTTCCGATTTGTAGTTTTGCTATTCCACTCTAGCTCTGCCTTCTCCTACTGTCTTGTATTGCATACCCCAAGGATTTTTCTTTGCCCTTTTACTCCTCTCCTTCTATGCATCTATTGTGTCATTAGCACGGTATTTGTATTCATGTTTTCCTGACAGACTCCATGGCAGACTACGTTTGGGTTAACCCCGCCTCCTCTCCACTGCTATAGGACCCCCTACCCATAAATTTGAGCTCACCTCTACAGACAGTGTTCCTTTTTTGTCCTCCTCACATGGACCTTCATCATGCGATTCTGTGCAATGTCCAGGATGTGTGGATACTTGGTACTGTCATTTGCGGTGCACCCAGGGCCCAGCTATGAGCGGGCGAGTGGTTACAGGGCTGGAAATACCCCTATGGTGGAAGGGATGTGGCCCAGAGTACCGGATCGGACGTCGCAGGAATCTCCGGCTGGCAAGGTCTGAAGTCTCTTACTTTCTTCTGCATGGCCTCGGCACTCCTTGGGCAAGGTAGGCATTACACATTGGCAGCTGTACATTGCATGTCTCTTAAAGGGACAGTTTAAAAAAAAAAGAGTGTATTTTAAAACTTTTGTTTGTTATGCCTTCTTAGCCTAAGTAGTCTGTAGCCTTGGATCGTATTGTCTCTTCCTCATCATGGACTCTTCATCACCGCCGTGTGGCCAGCCCTCTCGCACAAGGTATGTGCGGAGTGGGTAGGGGGATGGTGTCTTTGTGTTTTTTACTGCGGGTGGTTGCTAAATGCTTACCCTGCCCACCCTCCTCCCCCCTCCCTCTGTCTGTATTATTTAATTGCAGCCCGGCTAGATCAGATCATCCGTCACAACACAGGGACCTTGCCAGGCCACAGCTTTGTCATCATTAATCCTCCAGGTCCAGACACGGCACTACGTCTTGGACCCATCATCATAGGGGACGTTCACGTTCCCCCTCTAGGCATAGGAGACGTTCCCATTCCTCCTCTAGTCACCGCCACCACCACGTGATAGTCGCTCTGATCACAGCGCCTGCTGGGGATGTAAGACCAGAGTCCCGGAGGGAAAATCGCTATGCGACCCATGTTATGCCCGAGCGGTCGGTGAGAAAGAGACCGAAAAAATAACACTTGAGCCTCTTGTTAACCACTTCCCGCCCAGTCAATAGGAGATTGACGTCCGGGAAGTGGTTCTGTTATCCACACTGGAAGTCTATTGACGACCTGCAGGATAACAGCCGCCGCACGCCGGGGGGGGGGGGGGGGGCGCGCATCGTGGCGATCGGTGGAGCGGTGTGTCAGTCTGACACACCGCTACACTGATCTCGGTAAAGAGCCTCCGGTGTCCAATCACGGCTGATCACGATGTAAACAGGAAGAGCCGTTGATCGGCTCTTCCTCACTCGCGTCTGACAGACGCGAGTAGAGGAGAGCCGATCGGCGGCTCTCCTGACAGGGGGGGTTCGCGCTGATTGTTTATCAGCGCAGCCCCCCCTCAGATACCCACACTGGACCACCAGGGAAGCCCCCCAGGACCACCAGGGAAGCCCCAAGCATGTGGATGGCCAGGTAAGTCCCCCATGGCCATCCACATGCACAAATACACACACAAATACACACACAACATATGCCAATCAGTGCCCACAGATGGGCACTGACTGGCACCATCATGGCACCATCATGGCATGTGATGCCCAGCAATGCCAGCCACCAGTGTCATCAGTGCCACCTACCAGTGTCATCAGTGCCACCTACCAGTGTCCATCAGTGCCACCTATCAGTGCCCATCCGTGCCCATCTCTGCCCATAAGTGCCCACCTATCAGTGCCCGTCTGTGCCACCTATCAGTGCCACCCATAAGTATCCATCAGTGCTGCCTATAAGTGCCCATCAGTGCCGCCTATGAGTGCCCATCAGTGCCGCCTATGAGTGCCCATCAGTGCCGCATACCAGTGCCACATATCAGTGCCCATCAGTGCCGCCTATCAGTGCCCATCAGTGCCACCTCATCAGTGCCACCTCATTGGTGCCACCTCATCGGTGCCCATCAGTGTCGCCTTATCAGTGCCCGTTAGTGCCGCCTTATCAGTGCCCATCATTGAAGTAGAAAAAGGTACTTATTTACAAAAAAAATTAACAGAAACTGAAAGAAAAACTTTTTTTTTTTTTCAAAATTTCCGCTCTTTTTTATTTGTTATGCAAAAAATAAAAATCACAGAGGCGATCAAATACCACTGAAAGAAAGCTCTATTTGTGGGAACAAAATGATAAAAAAATTGTTTGGGTACAGTGTTGCATGACCGCGCAATTGTCATTCAGCGCTGCGACAGTGCGGCAGTGCGACAGGGCTGAAAGCTCAAAATTGGCTTGGGCAGGAAGGTGTATAAGTGCCTGGTATTGAAGTGGTTAAACATGTGGTGCAACAATCTATGAAGAAAATAGACAACCCCCACACGAGGAGCCAGTCCACCACCCTGTCTGGCTCCATGGCTGATGAGGCCCAGGAGGATCCCGGCCAATTCCAGCCTCATGATGCCTCCCATAATTCCTCGCGAGACGAGATGGAGGGAGATGAGTCTACTGTGGGCTTCGACTATGCTTTAGTCTCCCCACTGATTAAGGCAGTTAAGGAGACCTTAAAGTTGGAGGATACTACTGCCCCCCCCCCCCCCCAGAAAAACAAAGAAAACTTTTTAAACAACTGGGGAAAGAACGCTCCAATTTCCCACTTTCCTCTGAGTTGAAAGACGTGTTTGAGGAAGAATGGAGAAAAGGGGATAAGAAGGTTTCGATGCTAAACAAAACTTCTAGATTGTATCCCTTTAAAGCCGAGGACGTCAAGCATTTGGAAAATGCTCCCCTCGTAGATGCAGCAGTAATGCGCCTAGCGAAGCATGTCACCCTTCCGCTAAAAGATACGGTATCTTTTAAAGATGGTCTGGAACGTAAGATTGACCAAAACCTCAAAAGAATCTATAGCTTGACTGGAACGGCCTGCAAACCAGCCTTAGCCCTTGCAGTTACCTCCAAATCAATGGAGGCCTGGGTTTATGATGCATTATGGTTGCGCCCCTGGCTTGCTGATCCAGCCTCCAAGCAGGCATGGTGCAAAATTCCTTTAGAAGGGACTTTGTTGTTTGGGAACAAACTGGATAACGCCATTTCAAAAGCTACTGGCGGGAAGTCGGGGTTCCTTCCCCAGGACAGGCGCCCGTTTAACCAAAGAAGACCTCAGCGGAGACGCAGTACAGAGCGTTCGAGGGAGGCACGCTCCTATAGACCCGGACGGGATTTTAGGAGAAATTGGAATTGGAATAGAGGACAAGCATCCTTTCAAAAGTCTAAGAAACAGCTACCCGGTGGGCGCGAGCCAACTAAATCCTTTTGAGATTGGGCCCGCCCAGGCGGGTCGAGTAGGGGCTCGCCTACGTCTTTTCCGGCACGTCTGGGTGGCCTCGATCTCAGATTATTGGACCATCAAGACGGTTTTAACAGGCCACACGTGGTCCTTCACCAAGATTCCTCCCTACAGAGCTCACTACCTCGGTCAGAAGAAAAATAACAAGTTCTTCTATCTTATGTGAATGCCCTGAAAGATCAAGGAGCAGTAGTACCCGTGCCAAAGAGCGAGGAATTCCAGGGGGTATACTCCCCCCTCTTTCTAGTACAAATGAAGAACGGCTCTTGGTGCCCAGTTATAGACCTCACCTTTCAGAACAGGTATATAAAGCACGAAAATTTCAAGATGGAGTCACTTTCAACCATCCAAAAAGTTGTTCAACCAGGCGACTGGTTGATCTCAATAGATTTAAAGGACGCATATTTTCATGTTCCCGTGGCAGAAGAATTCCACAACACGGTTTCAGGTCGAACGAGAGCACTTATAGTTTATATGTCTTCCATTCGGATTAACGACTTCTCCAAGAGTTTTCTAAAAGGTGCTGTTGGCGCTAGTGTCTCTTATCAGAGTACAGGGTGTGCATCTGTACCATTACCTGGACGATTTGCTAGTACTGTCTCAGAACAAGCAGCAGCTTCTGATCCACAAAGAACAGGTGATCTCTACACTAATAGAGTTCGGATGGCTCCTAAACCGGGAGAAAAGTCAGCTAGAGCCGACCCAGCGCTTAATCTACCTAGGAGCTCAATTAGACACCATAAAGAATACTATCTCCCTTCCGGAAGAAAAAATCCAGGTCATTCGGGAAAGAATCTCCTTAGCCCTAGACTCCTCACACCTAAGGGCGTCACAGTGTCTGAAGATAATCGGCACGATGGTGGCCACATCCCCTATGGTCAAATGGGCAATGTGGAGGCTTCGTCCTTTTCAATCAGGTTTCCTCCAGCAGTGGAGGTCAGACGATCTCAATCAGTTGATCCAGTTAACGCAGTCAATGAGGAACAGTCTCCTCTGGTGGCTTCATCACAAGAACCTGTTAATATGCCACTCCCTTGCTCCCATCCATTGGGTGACTGTTACATCCGATGCCAGCAATGCGGGCTGGGGGGCCCATTGTGGGGTAGAACTGGCTCAGGGCAAATGGGATGCCCGTCTCCACATTCCAGGGTCAAACATTCTGGAACTACGTGCGGCATGGTGTGCCCTTCAAGCCTTTTCCCACCTCCTGAAAGGGAAGTTGGTCCTACTCAAAATGGACAACACCACTGCTGTGGCATATGTGAAGAGGCAAGGGGGCACTCGGAGCTCCACCCTTCTCCAAGAGGTCGAGCCCATCATGACCTGGGCTCAGAGGAATCTACTCAACTTGACAGCAGTCTTCATTCCAGGGGAGCAGAACATTCAAGCGGACTTCCTGTCACGCAGCAATCTAGACAACAACGAATGGTCACTGCACCCACAAACATTCAAGTGGATCCTATCATTGGGAATCAATCCCGAGGTGGATCTGTTTTCATCCCCCTGCAACTACAAGATCGACAGATACTACACTCGAGGTCGGTGCAGTCAAGCTTTCGGAGTGGATGCGTTAACGAGCCAATGGAATTTCAACAGGGCGTATGCCTTCCCTCCACCTCCGATCATGCTCAAATTCCTACAGCGGCTTCAGTTAGAAACAGTCGAAGTGGTGACAATAGAACCATACTGGCCGAGCAGGCCGTGGTTTCCCCTCCTGAACCAGATAAGCTTCCGGGACCCGTTGCCTCTTCCTCTCAGGCCGGACCTTCTTTCTCAGAGGGCGACCCTGAGAAAGAAGACTGAGACTGATGGTCTGGTTCTTGAGAGGGAGAGGCTAGAGTCTCTTGGGTGTGCTTCAGGGGCAGAGGCGTATCTAGTGAAAATGGCGCCTATGGCAAACACTGAAACTGCGCCCCTGTCAAAACATTTGAAACCCGTCTTTCAGATAATACTGTCAGTATATACAGGTATATAGGGAGAACAGTAGGTTAGTGGTTGGGACTTGCCTCACTTGGTTTGAATCTGGGCCAGGAAGCTATCTGCATGTAGTTTGCATGTTCTCTTGGTGTGGGCACACTCCAAAGCCATGTTGGTAGGTGATGGTCCCCTGTCTGTATAAAGTGGCAATCTACATGGGTGATCACCCCATGTCCGAAAAATGATCCAAGATGAGCAATGGCCCAAAATCCACCAAGAGCTGGACAGGACTGAATGGAAGTATACATAGATATGTGTAGAGTCCTCTATGATTGTAGGGTCAGTTTTTAATGTGATCAGCCATGTACACTGCCGGGTACAATTCACCTACCTGCATGTGTTTGGAGTAGGAGAGGAACCACACAGGAAGAACATGCTAACTCCATGTAGCTAGTGCCCTGGGCAGGAATGGAGCCCAGTATATATAGGTAGAAGTTGGTAGGTGGAAACCTGCTTCTCCATGCTCTCCTTGCCCTCGCTGCCCACTATGGGTGGGGTGGGATCCTCTCACAGCTGGCACCCTCCAGCATGTAGAGCCTGGAGGGTCAGGTGCTCTGCTCTCCCTCGAAGCAGAAGAGGGAGAACCACTTGTCGTGCTAACTGTTGGTCTTGGCCGCCTTCTTGCTGAGTTGCCCCCTCTTGGTGCCCTCTTTGCAGGCCAGGAGAACTAGGTACAGAGCGTAACCCTTGTTATAGCGCACACTCTTCTGCATGATCCCGAGCCACAGGACATAGCAATACTCGAGCAGCAGTGCGATCAGTGCCCGGCACCCCGCACCATCTATACCCACCGATCACTCCGGGACAGCGCTGTGCCTCTGATTGTAGGAAAAGTAGCCCCTGAATCTCCTGTTGCTGTGCTGTCACTCTGTCTTCTGTGCAACAGTGGTATCGCTAGTGTTCATATTTAGGGATTTAGGGGGGGGGCACATGGGAGGGACAGGAACAAAAGTAGGGGGCCCAACTATATATATATATATATATTACACACACATACTGTGACAGCAGGAAGGTAAAGTCACCTGGTTGCATCCAGGGGGGTAGATATATTTCTCCCAGATTCAGGCTTTATGCCGACTTATACAACTAGGGAGTTGATGAAGCCCAGCTGAGGCTAGTGGGCTCATGGATGACTCATACCTCTAGGGAGAGTGCTGGGCGTCGTGCAGGCAGGGAGTTGATGAGACCAGCTGAAGCTTGTCAGCTCGTTTAAGGCCTCTATAAAAACTCCCAGCTTCATTAGGTGTTTGCTCATGCCTGGACCCAGACCTGTGTGGACTGTCTAGGGAGAGTGAACCCCTGTGCGGTGAGGCAAAGCCTGTGTGGCTATTTGTTTGGACTTTTACTAAACCAGGGACTTAGGGACTAGGACAGCACCAGGCTGATCCCAGTTGTTAGTTTAGGAAACCTGCATGTTTAGTCAGAGGTCACGCTGACCAGGATTTATTTTGTTTATGTTTCTTTTTGGCTTTGCTGTGTTTTTGTCACTGTACATAGAGAAATAAACCGCACCTTTTGATTTTGAAAACCACAACCTCCGTCTGCTGGCCCTGTTTTTGTGTGGGGAGCCCAACCAGGGGGTCACACACACCCGCTACCGAGTGAACCCCCTCACAGTTGGTGGAGAATGCGGGCAGTTTTTTTTAAGCCAGCATGGAGGAGATACTGAAACAGCTGGCTCTAGCAAATGCCAATCAACAGCAGACAAATGCAGGTTTGCAAAGGAGCCTTGCAGCCCAGCAGCAAGCTCATCAACAAGCCCAGCAGCAATCTGAGGCCCGCTTCATAGACCTGTTACAGAAGCAAGAGCAGAGACTACAACAAATGGAAGCAGTAATGCAGCAACGTCCGCAGACCAGTGAGGAAAGCCGTCCCACTAATACCGCGTCCTTTGGGGTGAGTCGTTTATTGACAAAAATGACTGGAGAGGATGATCCAGAGGTATTTTTGACCACATTTGAAAGGACTGCTGAAAGAGAAAAGTGGCCTGAGGAGCAGTGGGCTGGACTGGTGGCTCCTCTGTTAACTGGTGAATCGCAGAAGGCTTACTATGACCTAGAGCCTGACCAAGCAAAAGACTATGTGATGCTAAAAGCTGAAATATTGGCAAGGCTGGGTGTCACCCTGGCTGTCCGGGCTCAGCGTGTGCATAACTGGACTTTCCAGCTTGGAAAACCCCCCAGGTCTCAAATGTATGATCTCATTCACCTGAGCAGGAAGTGGCTACAGCCAGAGACTTTGTCCGCACCGGAGATTGTGGAACGTGTTGTGATGGATCGTTTCTTGAGAGCTCTTCCTACCGCCATTCAAAAGTGGGTAAGCCATGGAGACCCAGAAACGGCCGGTAAACTTGTGGATCGTGTAGAGAGATACTTGGCTACAGAGAACCTGACGGCCTCTTCCAGAGACTCTCGGACTTTCCACCCTAAGACCAGACCATCCCCAGGGGCGGATAAGAGGATTCCAAGGGGTGAGGGTGGAGAGAGTGAGAGGGTGGGAGCTCTACCCAAAGTTTGGCGAGAACAGCCTGGGAAGTCAGGGGCTCAAGAGGCAGCCAAATGGATTGTTTGCTACCGCTGCCGGCAAGCGGGACATATTGCAGCAAATTGCCCGGTTGTGGAGGAACCCATGCAATGTGACTTTCTGACGGACAGACGTCAGTCGCTGTGTGCGACAGTCGCATGCACTGCCATTCGGGGAACTGAGAAACATTTATGCAAAATGTGTATTAATGGTAGAAATGTTGTGGTATTACTGGATTCAGGTAGCCTTGTGACCCTGATAAAGGCTGAATTAGTTAAAACAGAGGTCTCTGGGAATAGCAAGGTAGCTGTTATTTGTGTGCATGGGGACACCCGAAAGTATCCAGTGACTACAGTGTGTTTCGAGACCCCCAAAGGTACCCTCTCTCATCCAGTGGGGTTAGTATCTCAATTACCGCATGATGCCATTGTGGGAAGGGATTTTCCGAAGTTCTGGGATGATCCTGAGCCCCCCACTGGTGCCCCTATGTACCAGGAATGTGATAGCCAGAACTCCTCTGAGAGTGGTGAGGACTCTCCAGAATTTCCCTTGTCAGTATTGGCAGGGGAGACTCAAGAAACTGGAGAGGAGCCCACCTCCTCAGACGAAAACCTACCGTCTGTGGAGTTTTCTGATCTGGAGGTTCACAGGGAAAATTTTGCCACAGAACAGTTAAAAGACCCCGCCCTAATAAAGGCACGGGAAAACGTAGTGGAAATAGATGGCGAGTTAGTGAACCCAGATAATACCTGCACTTACCCATACTTCAGCGTAGAGAAGGACCTACTGTATCGGGTGGCAAAAAGGGCAGAAGAAACCGTTGAGCAGCTTGTGGTGCCCAAACCTTACAGGAAGTTGGTGTTGGAGTTGGCCCATGGGCACATTCTTGGAGGTCATCTGGGGACAGAGAAAACCCAAGAGAGGGTATTACAGAGATTCTATTGGCCTGGGGTGATGAAGGACATAGTTCCTCCTGCCCTGTGTGTCAGAGGTCGGCCCCGATGCCACATTTCCGTAGCCCGCTGGTCCCTCTACCCATCATTGAGGTCCCGTTTGAGAGAATCGCAATGGATTTGGTAGGTCCTATAATCAAGTCCGCTAGGGGGCACCAGTACATATTGGTTATAATGGACTATGCCACCCGTTATCCAGAAGCGATCCCTCTCAGAAATACCTCGGCCAAAACCATAGCCAAAGAGCTATCTCTTGTTTTTAGCCGGGTGGGTATTTGTAAAGAACTGCTTACGGACCAAGGTACACCCTTTATGTCCCGGGTTATGAAAGAGCTGTGTAAATTGTTCAAAGTGACGCAATTGCGTACATCTGTGTATCACCCCCAAACCGATGGGCTGGTTGAAAGATTCAACAAAACCCTAAAACAAATGTTGAAGAAAGTGGTGGATAGAGATGGAAAGGATTGGGACTGTCTACTTCCTTATTTGATGTTTGCTATTAGGGAGGTGCCCCAATCCTCTACGGGATTCTCCCCCTTTGAGTTACTGTATGGGAGACACCCAAGAGGGCTGTTGGATATTGCCAAGGAAACTTGGGAAAGTGAGAGTTCTCCCCACAGGAGTGTGATTGAGCATGTCGCCCTGATGCAAGATCGAATTGCACAGGTAATGCCCATCGTGAAGGAACATTTGGCCCAAGCGCAGTTGGCACAGCAGAGAGTGTACAACCGTGGAGCCAAGACCCGTACCTTTTCCCCGGGGGATAGGATATTGGTACTTGTCCCTACGGTTGAAAGTAAATTCCTTGCCAAATGGCAAGGCCCCTACGAGATAATGGAAAAAGTGAGCGAAGTGAATTACAAGGTCAGACAACCAGGAAGGCGAAAGCCCGAACAGATATATCACGTTAATCTGTTGAAAGCCTGGAGGGATAGAGAGTCCCTAGTCGCAGAAACTTGGTCACCAGCTCAAACTGGTTGCGTGATTCCGGAGGTTGGAATAGCAGCCACCTTGTCACAACCCCAACAACAGGAGGTTAAGGAGTTTGTGCTTCGCAACAAGGAGGTGTTCTCTGAGCTGCCGGGACAAACCTCTGGGGTAGAGCATGATATTATTACCCCGCCCGGTGAAAGGGTGAAGTTAAAACCCTATCGGATCCCAGAGGCCCGACGGGAGGCAATACGGGAGGAAGTACAGAAAATGCTGAACTTAGGGGTGATAGAGGAGTCCCAAAGTGATTGGTCTAGTCCCATTGTGTTGGTGCCTAAACCGGATGGGAGCTGGCGATTTTGTAACGATTTTCGTCAGTTGAACAAAGTTACAAAATTTGACACCTACCCCATGCCACGTATAGATGAGTTGATCGACCGGCTGGGAACAGCCCGATACATGACGACTCTTGACCTCACAAAAGGGTATTGGCAAATTCCCCTGGCCAAGTCGGCCAAAGAGAAAACCGCATTTGTAACCCCAGACGGGGCGTTCCATTATAAGAGAATGCCGTTCGGGTTACAGAATGCGCCGGCCACATTCCAGCGGAAAATGGACCAGATACTGAGGCCCCATCGGAAGTATGCTGCGGCTTACCTGGATGACGTAATTGTCCATAGCACAGATTGGGCCTCACATCTGCCAAAAGTGCAAGCAGTCCTAGACTCTATCCGGGAAGCGGGGTTTACGGCTAACCCCAAGAAGTGTACCATTGGGCAGGAGGAGGCCAAATATCTTGGGTACACCATTGGCAGGGGAGTGATAAAACCCCAACTCAACAAAGTCGAGGCCATCCAGAGTTGGCCACGTCCCAACAGCAAGAAGCAGGTACGGGCCTTTCTGGGAATCGCGGGTTATTATCGGCGCTTCATTCCCCACTTTGCTTCTAAGGCTGTGCCCCTAACCAACCTGACGAAAGGGAAAGGGTCGGTCATGATTAAATGGACCCCCGAGGCTGAGGCAGCATTCCAATTCTTGAAACAAGCCTTATGTAGCCAGCCAGTGTTGTACTCACCCGACTTCTCTAAAGACTTTGTCGTACAAAGTGATGCGTCAGATGTGGGGTTAGGAGCAGTATTGTCCCAGGTCTGGAACGGGGAAGAGCACCCAGTCATTTACCTCAGCAGGAAGTTGAAGTCCCATGAGGTAAATTACGCCACCGTTGAAAAGGAGTGTTTAGCGGTGAAGTGGGCTCTAGATTCCCTTCGGTACTATCTGCTAGGTAGGCACTTTGACATGGTTACGGATCACGCTCCGTTAAAGTGGATGGCTCAAAACAAGGAGACAAATAGAAGAGTGAATAGGTGGTTCCTGGCCCTACAGGAATTCAACTTCACAGTAAAGCATCGCCCTGGCGTTCAAATGGGGAATGTGGATGCTTTGTCTCGAGTACATGAATGCCTGATTGCTGGTGTTCCAACCCCAAGGTTAAAACAAGAGGGGGGGGTATGTGACAGCAGGAAGGTAAAGTCACCTGGTTGCATCCAGGGGGGTAGATATATTTCTCCCAGATTCAGGCTTTATGCCGACTTATACAACTAGGGAGTTGATGAAGCCCAGCTGAGGCTAGTGGGCTCATGGATGACTCATACCTCTAGGGAGAGTGCTGGGCGTCGTGCAGGCAGGGAGTTGATGAGACCAGCTGAAGCTTGTCAGCTCGTTTAAGGCCTCTATAAAAACTCCCAGCTTCATTAGGTGTTTGCTCATGCCTGGACCCAGACCTGTGTGGACTGTCTAGGGAGAGTGAACCCCTGTGCGGTGAGGCAAAGCCTGTGTGGCTATTTGTTTGGACTTTTACTAAACCAGGGACTTAGGGACTAGGACAGCACCAGGCTGATCCCAGTTGTTAGTTTAGGAAACCTGCATGTTTAGTCAGAGGTCACGCTGACCAGGATTTATTTTGTTTATGTTTCTTTTTGGCTTTGCTGTGTTTTTGTCACTGTACATAGAGAAATAAACCGCACCTTTTGATTTTGAAAACCACAACCTCCGTCTGCTGGCCCTGTTTTTGTGTGGGGAGCCCAACCAGGGGGTCACACACACCCGCTACCGAGTGAACCCCCTCACAATACATACATAATACATACACAATACATACCCATACATACATATATATATATATATATATATATATATACACACATAGTGCCTTGAAAAAGTATTCATACCTCTTGAAATTTTCCACCTTTTGTCATGTTACAACCAAAAATGTATTTTATTGGGATTTTATGTAATAGACCAACACAAAGTGCCAGGTTAGGTGATATACAGTAGTGCCAGGTTAGAGTGGTAGAGTGCCAGGTTAGGATGGTAGTGTTAGGGTGGTATAGTGCCTGGTTAGGGTGGTAGAGTGCCCGGTTAGGGTGGTAGAGTGCCAGGTTAGGGTGGTAAAGTGCCTGGTTAGGGTGGTAGAGTGCCAGGTTAGGGTGGTATAGTGCCTGGTTAGGGTGGTAGAGTGCCCGGTTAGGGTGGTAGAGTGCCAGGTTAGGGTGGTAAAGTGCCTGGTTAGGGTGGTAGAGTGCCTGGTTAGGGTGGTAATGTGCCAGGTTAGGGTGGTAGAGTGCCAGGTTAGGGTGGTAGTGTGCCAGGTTAGGGTGGTAGTGTGCCAGGTTAGGGTGGTAGAGTGTCAGAGTAAATATATGACAACATGCTTAGATAAAAGAATACTGATCCTGATCCCCTCTTCCTCCATCACCTGCATTAAAAGCACAAATCTGCTGCAGAACCTCCTTCTCCCCCTCCCTGAACTTAAAGCGGAGGTTCCGCGGCAAATCTTTTTTTTTTTTAGCTTGCATGCAAAGTATTTTTAGATCACCAATTAGTACTCACGTGTTTGGTGATTTTTAACCTCCCCTGTCTTTTTTCTGGCAAAAGATGCACTTTTAAAATCAGCCGTCTGAATTTTCCATTTTGCTTGTGGGCATTGTGAAGCCCACAAGCACTGACTTCCTGGTAGCGGTGGACGGTGTTCTGCAGAAAAAGTTCCCCGGCGGATAAGGTTCCCCCCCTGTACTGCGCATGCGCGGCACGAACCTCAACTGAGTTTCCGTAAGTAGCAGAACATGTAGAGCTGCGAGTTAGCTCTACACGGCGCCTGCGCAATGACTAGGAGCCATGTAGAGCTGACTGCGCAGGCGCCGTGTACAGCCGACTCGCAGCTCCACATGTTTGGCTACTTTCGGAAACTCCGTTGAGGTTCGTGCCGCGCATGCGCAGTACAGGGGGGGAACCTTATCCGCCGGGGAACTTTTTCTGCAGGACATGTCACATCTGGGCGAACTCCCAGATTACATTGCGGGAGAATAGAAACGCCTACTCCCGCAGGAGTGAGTACACGGAAGCCGGAATTGAAATTACAATAGTACGGTATGTACAACATTAAAAAAATAAAAAAAGTGGCTACTGTACATGTTCGTAGTGTAAGGAGTGTGCTCGTATATGGATGTTATTTTGGCGGAACCTCCGCTTTAAGTAAACATAAAGAAAAAAACTCACATGGCTGCTGGCACACTGAGGACTGATTCTGGCTTCTTCCTGGAAGTGAAGTCAAAATGTGGCGGGTGGGAGGGGCTACAACATGGGCAAAGTTTTATTGGCTGACGAGATGAGATGCAAATATCCCCCCTCCCTGTGATGGTCGGGACACTCAAATATCATCATGTGAGCACTTCACCACACAGTACAGAGCAATTCTCTGCGTGTCTATCCCTCCAGCAGCTGAGAGCTTACAGGAGGGAAAAAGAGACACACACACAGAATTGCTCTGCAAATGCCATGACTATCGTTGTAATTGGGGGGGGAGGGGCACAGATGTGCAACAACTCCGCTCTTCTCATGTGCAGCAACTTCCTCCCGCTGCCCACCCGTATACACTGCACGGCCGCGGAGAGTGAGCGCCCACCGTGCAGGGAGAACATTGCTGGGATGTGCCGAGGGGGGGGAGTCACCTGACCCACACACTAAAAACACTTTCCCAGACCTTCACGGAGAGGAGAGCACCGACTGTGTGCTTTGCTTGGGGTCATCTCTGAGCAGTGTGTAGACTGCCAGCCACTCACCAGCGCCCCCTTCATGTAGCGCCCATGGCACTTGCTATGTCTTTTCATACCCTGGATACGCCACTGTTCAGGGGTAATATCTACCCTTATGAGCTCCAGAAAGCCTAATACAAACAGAGTTTACAGTAGAATCTGGGCCAGGTTTGTCAAACTTCACTACTTCTGCAGGAAAATCGTGTAGAGATCCTGGAGTTGAAGACATTCTGAGTTTTCTCCAATCAGGCTTGGATCTTCCTTTGTCGGTTAGTTCTTTTAGGGTACAAGTTTCAGCCTTATCAGCATTTTCAGGAATATCATTGGCAACTCATCCCCTGGTACGACAGTTCTTTCGGGGGGGCATCAAGAATCAGGCCTCAGAGGAAACCCAGGTTTCCCAAATGGGATCTTCCGCTTGTCCTTCACGCTCTCTCAGCACTCAACAATAAGGATCTTTCCATTAAGGACTTATCAATTAAACTGGCTTTTCTAGTGGCCATTACTTCAGCCAAAAGAGTTTCAGAAATAAGCTTCCTGGGTTGTCAGGAACCCTTTTTGACTTTCTTCCCGGACCGAGTGGTCCTTATTCCCATGCTTGGGTCTAAACCAAAAGTTACTTCTGTTTTCCACGAAAACCAGGAGATAGTTCTTCCCACTTTCAAATCACCGGAGTCAGCAGATGCTCATCCCTTGGATGGGAGCGAAACTCTGAAAGAATATTTACGAGTCACTTCATCATTTAGAAGCTCTAACCATCTGTTCTTGTTACACACTGGCAGCAACAGAGGAAAACGGGCTTCCTCCAGAACGATAGCGGCCTGGATCGTTCAATCTATCCAACAAGCTTACAGAGCGAAAGGCTTGGTTCCTCCAGAGGCGGTGACGGCTCATTACACCAGAGGCATGGCAGCCTCATGGGCAGCAACTCGACACGTGGCTCCTGACGTGGTATGCAAGGCAGCTTTGTGGTCTTCGATCAACACCTTTATGACTCATTACTGTATTGAGCCTGCTTCCCTTTCCTCTGTTAATTTTGGTCTGAGAATCTTGTCAGTTGACGGGAAAGATTAAAAATAGGATTTTTGTACTCACCGTAAAATCAATTTCTCTGACGTCCATGGACTGACACAGCTGGATACTGTAAACGTGTGGGTATATGTCCCTGCTCGCAGGAGAAGATCTAGGCAGAATGTTAGATTGTTAGAAACATACATTCTAGAACAAACCAGAGCTGAACAGCCCCACCCAGGGGGGCGGGCCCTCTGGACATTACCCTCCCACCTGCAGCTAGCAGCCTCAGTTTGTAACAAAGCAGTACAAACCTTAAAAGGAAGGGTGGGTGCTGTGTCAGTCCATGGACGTCAGAGGAACAGATTTTACGGTGAGTACAAAAATCCTATTTTCTCTTATCGTCCATGGACTGACACAGCTGGATACTGTAAACGTGTGGGACGTCCCAAAGCAGTATCAGAAGGGTGGGAGCAGTAGTAAAGGAACAACCAAAACTTCACTCCAAACAAGCAGAGCTCCTCAACGGAGGAGTTGCAACATTAAACAGCGGCCTGCAATGCTTTGCGGCCGAAGGAAGCATCCGAAGATGCAGCCACATCAAACTTATAACATTTTGAAAAGGTATGAACGGACGACCAGGTCGCTGCCTTGCACACTTGTGCAACCGACGCTTGATGTCGGAAGGCCCAGGAAACACCAATTGCCTTGGTGGAATGCGCCGCAACCGGAAAGGGAGGTGCCCGCCCCTTAAGGGCATAGGCCTGTATGACGGTCTGCCTGATCCACCTAGAGACGAAGGCAGACGACACTGCTCGGCCCTGTTTTGGACCAGACACAGACTTCCGAATGGAAACAGTAGCAGACAGGTACACCCGTAAGGCTTGTACCCATCTTAATGTATGAAGCGCAAACTCTCAGGGATGCGAAGGTGAGGACACAAGGACGGAAGAACAATGTCCTTCTTAAGGTGAAAAGCCGAGACCATCTTTTGAAAAGAAGGACGGTCGTGGGCGCAACACCGCCATATCCTTATGGAGGACCAAGTAAGGTGACTTGCAGGACAAGGCCGCCAACTCAGACACCCATCTAACCCAAGCAATGGCCACTAAGAAGGCCACCTTCTGGGACAAGGTCAAGAGAGGAATCTCTCTGATATTCTCAAAGGGATGTTCTTGGAGAACCGAGATGCATCAAATTCAGATCCCAAGTAGGGAGAGGAGGCTTGACAGGGGGGATCACATGGCGAACCCCCTGCACAAAAGGTGCTAATCAAGGAATGGCCCAGTAGCGGCCGTTGAAAAAGACAGCCCGGGACGAAATCCGACCCTCAAAAAGGTATGCAAGGCCAGCTTTTGGGTCACACCACGCTGTGAGAACAGCAAAATCTTGGGAACGGAATACATCCGAGGACGCCACTCAAGTTCCTCGCACCTAGCGATGTAAGCCTTCCAGGTACGGTGCGATATCTTTCTGGAGAAAGATTCCCGTGTCAACAACATAGAAGAGATGACCGAATACGAGAGAACTCGGTCCTTCAGCACCTGGCTTTAAACAGCCATGCCATTAAAGCCACGTACTGTAAAGTAGGATGAAGTATGGGATCATGAGACAGAAGGTCCACCCCAATAGGCAGTCGCCAAGGAACGTCTGCGACTAGCCGAAGTAGATCGGCGTACCAATGTCGCCGTTCCGGAGCAATGAAGATCACCGGAATGGCCTCAGCCCCTACTCTGCGAAGCAGGCGAGGCAACAACAGTAGTGGAGGGTAAGCATATATCAGGCGATACTGCCCCCACGGGCTTCCAACGTCTCTGACGCGTCCGCCCAGGGGTCCCTGGACCTGGCCACGATCTTACCACCTTGCGAGTGAGTCGAGAGGCCATAAGGTCCACTTCCGGTGCCCCACCTCTGGTAAAGGAGGTGGAAACACCTCCGGATGCAAGGACCCTTCCCCTGCAATGCACGCGGCCGACAGGACCGTCTTGCAGCGAGATGTACGAAAATCCCAAAGAGACTCTGCAATGAAATAGAGTGTGGGAGGAAACCCACCCAGCCACAAAGAGCATAATACAACCACATACGGCGCATGTAGTTTAGTATGTGTGGATAAACCTATTAAACACGTTTATACTGTGCCAGCGACGAAGGCGCCCACATCATCGGGGCTTGGACGTAAACCAGCCACGCAGATTGCGTACACAACCGTGTAGGTATGTTAGCCTGCGAATAAACAAATTGCACATGTTTATACTGTGCACAGCGCTGAAAATGCGCACACCATTGGAACGCAGGGGAGAAACCTGAGCACCCGGATGAAACCCATACAGACTGCATACGCATACCGTGTAGGTATTATAGTATGTGTGCTAAACATTTTGCACAAGCCCATGTGTGCATAGCACCGAAGGCGCGCACACCGTTGGCGCGTGGGAGGAACCGAAGTACCCCACGCATACTTAGAGAATGCAATACCTACAACTACTGTGAATGTATTTAGTGTTGTGTATAAACATAATGTGTATGTTTACACCGTGTATTGCACCAAAGGCACGCATGTCATGTAGCATCGGCGGAGACCCTGAGGAAACCCACGCAGACTGCACAGACATACCGGGTAGGTATGTTGGTATGTGGTGTGATAGTGAAAGTCTCTGTCCCTATGGAAAGGGAGCAAAAACGGACACAGAGTCTGCATGTCAGCAGACTGCAGAACTACAGAGCATAGCTTGGAAATTGAGAAAACTGTTTTGGCAGCTTTTTCCGGGTTTTGCTAAGTTCGGATGGGGTTGTGTAGTTTGGAGATCCCGCAGAGACTTGGGTGGGATGGGATCTCCAACCCTGTGTCCGGGTCTTGTGGACAGCCAGCAGGGTGTGTGCTCAGGTGCACACAACCAATATAATGAGGGGCTGGTGAGAGCAGAAGGTGGAGGATGGTGGAGAGTGAGCAACTTGCTACTGCTAAGTGAAGACAGACCTATGTCTGGAGAGCGATCTGCCCTGTGGAAGACTGCAGCCCATGTAAAGGGGATTCTTTGCCCAGGGACTGGGAAAGGCTGGCCAGCCTTGAGAGTCGGGGAGACTGAGGAAGCCAGTAAGTCCAGGGAGCTGGAAAGAATCGTTTCTATTTGAAAGCAAGCAGAGGAACTGCTGACAAGAGCCAGGTGGCTTGGCATGTTTTCATTTATGTGCTGAATGAAGTTTAAACCCCTGCGTGGGAATCCTAAATAGACATTTTGCTTTTGTTTTTCTGTTTAAATAAACGTGGGCTACCAGGCCCTTAACTAGAATGCCTGTCTGAATTGGACTCACTGCATAAAAATGCATCTATCCACTTGAGCTAAAACACCCCAATATCACAGTGGATATCCAATCGCACAAATTTAGACTGTGCATAGCACCGAAGCGCCCATACCAATGGAGTGTGGGAGGGAACCGGAGTACTCGGAGGAAACCCACACAGACTGCATACACATACCGTGTAGGTATTATAGCATGCGTGATAAACATTGAACATGTTTAACTGTGCAGAAGGCCAAAGGCGCACATACCGTCAGCGCGTGGGAGGAAACCGGAACACCCGGAAGAACCCCACGCAGACAGCACACAGATACCGTGTAGGAATGATAGCATGTGAATAAACATATTGCACATGTTTATGCTGTGCATTTCCCTTGGAGCGTGGGGGGAAACCGGAGTACCCGGAGGAACCCCACACAAACAGTATACCCATACTGTAAACATGTATAGTATGTGCAATAAACATATTGAACATGTCTATACTGTGCAGAGAGCCGAAGCGCACGTACCATGAGAGCGCTGGAGGACACCGGAGCCCCCGGCGGAAACCCGCGCCGACCCAGAGAGTATAATACATACTTATACTGTGAATGTATCTGGAGTCGTGCATAAACATATTTTGTACGTTTATATTATGTATGGCACTGAAACACAGCATGGGAACGTGAGGGGACACCCACGCAGACACAGAGACCAATAACACATACATACACTGTGAATGTATGCAGTGTAGAGGTACAGGATGAGTTTAAATTATGGCGCACAGGCGCATAATCTTCTCTGTATCATTCCAACCTGCTTAACTGTGCTGCCGAAGCAGCATGCAGGTAACAGGTAACCTCTGATCCTCAGACTGTGTGTCTGCCAGAGCTCAAAGCGTTCCCCGGGAAATGGCGGGAAACCACAGGTGCAGAGTCCTTGTTGTTGCCTCAGGACATCACACAGAAGGCTCACAGGGACTAGAGACATACATTAATAAAGTCCCCCCCACCATGCTGCACCGACCAGGGGGGAGGGAAACACTGTGTACCACTGTATCATCCATGCTGCTCTTGACGCAGCGTGTGAGGAAATCAGTGAGGAAGCTGTGTAAAAGAAAAGCTTGAAGGAACCAAGGGAAACAGCGTCCACCTGAGGTACCTCAGCCACAGCACCCAGCTTGAGAGTGTTCCTCACATCAATGAGTTCACTTACAAGTGCCCTGTCATTTACTGACACAGAACTGGAGTCTTCCTCACAAGGGAATGTCCTGTTCATAAACATTAAATATTCAGAGCTAGGGTCCTGAGCACAGTAGCTAGGCCCATATCTGAATCAGAGCACTCCTTCACTAAAGATTTTTGTGGGGAGAGGGGGCTTATAGCTCCTTTTGCTCGCACACCGCTTCCATTCTGACAAGGAATCATTCCAGGACTGCCGACAACTGGTCCATAAGGACCGCATGTGCAGGAAACATATGAACATGTTTAACTGTGCAGCACTGCCAGTTGCCCCAGGCAAGTGTGGAGAGCAGGTGTATCAGACTCCATAACGCCACCATCTGAGACCTTATACACTATACAGTGAATATACAGTCCACCCACTGGCTACGCTGAGGCTGAGGAGGGGATATCCGGAGGACTCACCAACCCTTAACCACTTAACGACCGCCCACTGTAAATATACGTCGGCAGAATGGCACCGACAGGCAAAGTCACGTATATCTACGTGATTGCCTTTGTATAGTTGGGGGGTCCGATCGGACCCCCCTCCTATACAGTGAGCGGTCGTTTTCCGTTGGGGAGCGATCCGAGATGAGGGGACGGCCGTTCGATTCCGGCCACCCCCTCGCGATCGCTCCCGGCGAATGAAAAGCTTCCTCTGCTGTGTAAATGTAAACACAGGCAGAGGAAGTGATGTCATCTCTCCTCGTGTCGGTCTTTTCGATCCGGCGCGAGGAGTGAAGACATCTCACAGTAAGTGCACCAACAGCCCACTGACACCAGTACACGTAGGCACACTTTTCACCCCCCAGTCACCCCCAGTACCCCCAGTCACAGTGCACCATTTGCAGTGGTCATTTTTTTACTGATCACTGCAATCAGTGTCACTTGTGACAGTAAAAAGTTGCAGGGCAGTTAGGTTTAGGCCCCTTTAGGTCCAGGGTAGCCCCCTAACCCCCCCTAATAAAGGTTTAACCCCTTGATCGCCCCCCAGGTAACCCTTTCACCCCCTAACGCCAGCGTCACTAAGCGATCGTATTTCCGATCGCTGTATTTAGTGCCGGTGGTGCCCTAGATAGCCAGTTATTTATTTTTAGTTTCGCCGCAGGTTTTTATAGCGTCAGGTACCCCCATATATTATTTTAACCCCCTGATTGCCCCTAGAGTTAACCCTTTCACCAGTGATCACCGTATAAGTTTTACTGGTGGCACTGGTTAGCCAGTTAGTTATTTAGGTTACCCGTCAGGTTTTTATATAGCGTCAGGTACCCCCATATATAACCTTATAAAGGTTTTAACCCCCTGATTGCCCCTAGTTAACCCTTTCACCAGTGATCACCATATAAGTTTTACGGGTGACGCTGGTTGGTTAGTTTGCTTTTTATAGCATCAGGGCACCCGCCGTATATAACCCAATAAAGGTTTAACCCCCTGATCGCCCGGCGGCTGATATCAATTAGGTTTTAGCGCCAGAGAGGGTCTGCGTCGCCCCAGGCAACATCAGGTTAGTGCCAGTAGCGCTAACACCCACGCGCAAAGCATACACCTCCCTTAGTGGTATAGAATCTGAGCAGATCAATATCTGATCTGATCAGATCTATACTAGCGTCCCCAGCGGTTTAGGGTTCCCAAAAACGCAGTGTTAGCGGGATCAGCCCAGATACCTGCTAGCACCTGCGTTTAGCCCCTCTGCCCAGCCCAGCCCAGCCCACCCAAGTGCAGTATCAATCGATCACTGTCACTTACCAAACACAACACACATAACTGCAGCGTTCGCAGAGACAGTCCTGATCCCTGCGATCGCTAACAGTTTTTTTGGTAGCGTTTGATACATTTGCTGACAGTCAGGTGATTTTTTTACCTGTGAATCTTACTAGTGTACCCCTAAATTTAGAGCCCAAAATGGCAAGACGAAGGTACACTAGTAAAGAGGCCTACGAGATTCTGAGCATGACAGATAGTGAAGAGGAGGTCACGCATGTCAGATTCAGGCTCAGAATATCTTCCCGTAGAAGACAGTGAAGTCAGCGGCTCCACGTCAGATAGCTCTGACGACGAAGGTGAGGTCCCTGCTAAGGTCAGGCGTACCCGATCCCGATCTTCTGAGGTTGTTGAGGAGCAAGAACCGCAGGTCTCTCGTATCATGGAGCAGAGTAGTACTAGCGCCGCTATTCCTTCTGGTGAATTGGCAAGCACCAGCGGCCTAGTACAGCCTGGGCGTACATCCAGCACTGCAGTATCACGTGGTGATGTGGCGAGTCCCATAAGTGCAGTTCAAGCTGGCGAGGTGGCAAGCACAAGTAGTGTCCCGCTGCCACCAAGAAGACAAAGGCAGGCCCGTCGTGCCCATAGTGCTCTTCCTGCAGAATTCGCCTTTCCTGATTGGGTCCCCACCACTTCTGCAGAACCCGTACTTCCCCCATTCACTGCCCAACCCGGTATTCAGGTGGAAACAGCTGATTTTATGCCAATTGATTTTTATTCGCTGTTTTTCACGGAAGATCTCTATAGATCTATTGTGGACCAGAGTAATTTATATGCTGGTCAATTCATCGCCGCTAACCCCCCAGTTGCCTTCCATTGCCAAAGATTGGAAACCAATTACGGTTTCCGAAATTAAGACCTTTCTGGGCCTTTCCCTCAACATGGGCACACATAAATTCCCGTCATTGCGTGCTTATTGGTCCACGCACCCAATTGACCACATGCCCGTGTTCTCTGCCTCCATGCCCAGGACACGATACGAGCAGATTTTGCGGTTCATGCACTTCAACGACAATGAACATTGTCGTCCACGTGGAGACCCTGAATACGACCGGCTCTATAAAATTCGGCCCCCCATAAACCACTTCAATGAACGTTTTGCAGCCTTGTTTATTCCCGATCAAGTTGTCTGCGTTGATGAGTCCCTGATTAAATTTTTTGGCCGCTTGTCTTTCAAGCAGTACTTTCCCAGCAAGCGTGCCAGATACGGGGTCAAGCTCTATAAGTTCTGTGACAGGGCAACAGGCTATGTATGGAGCTTTACGGTTTATGAGGGAAAAGACAGTCAGGTTGAGCCGGTCAACTGCCCGGATTACATAGGGAGCGCTGGCAAGATAGTGTGGAACTTGGTGTCACCCTTATTCGGAAAGGCGTACCACTTGTATGTGGACAATTATTACACGAGCGTGCCACTGTTTAGTCACTTGTTTGACCATCAGATTGGAGCATGTGGCACCGTGCAACCTAATTGCCGGGGCTTTCCCCAGCGGCTTGTAGATGCCCTTCTTAGGCTGGGGGAGAGAGCCTGCTTGAAGTGTAATAACTTGATCGCTATGAAGTGGAGGGACAATAAGAATGTTTTCCTTCTTACCTCCCTTCATGCAGACACGACAGTCCAAATTCGTACGGCGACTGGTGTTGTGGAGAAACCCCTCTGTGTGCACGAATATAACCAAAATATGGGAGGGGTGGACCTCAACGACCAGTTGTTGGCGCCGTATCTAATTGACCGTAAGGCGAGACGCTGGTACAAAAAAGTGTCTCTATCCTTATTCCAATTGGCTTTGCTGAACGCTCATGTGCTATACAGAGCTTCAGGCGGGACTTTATCTCTTCTAAAATTCCAGAATGAGATAGTCACAGACCTCCTGTATCCAGGCGGTTCTGCACCTCACCATCCCCAACCAAATGCAGTAAGCCGGCTGCATGAGAGGCATTATCCGTATGTCCTCGAGAGTACCCCTACCCAACGAACCCCCCAAAAAAGATGTCGTGTCTGTAGCAAGCATGGATTTAGGCGTGACACCCGTGTTTTTTGTCCACTCTGTCCTGACAAACCTGGTCTTTGCCTTGGTGAATGTTTTGAACGCTACCACTCAAAAGTGAAGTTTTAGCGTAGGGTACAGCATTTCACAGACTAGGACACACTTACACAGGGTCTCCCAAGATGCCATTACATTTTGAGAGACCCGAACCATTACAGTTGTTAAAGTTACAAAAAAAAGTGTAAAAAATAAAAAATAAACGTAAAAAACAAAACACAAAAAAAATATAAAATAAAAAAACCAAAAATAGTTGTCGTTTTATTGTTCTCTCTCTCTCTCTATTTTCTCTCTATTGTTCTGCTCTTTTTTACTGTATTCTATTCTGCAATGTTTTATCATGCTTGCTTTTCAGGTATGTAATTTTTTGTTTTCAGGTGCACCATTCAGCTGCAGCGCGGAATTATTTATCTTGACAGCAACAGCGTTTGCTCCCACGATACATAAAGCCGTGACTCCAGTGCTGTAGGAGGTGATTTCACCACCACAGTAAAAAAAAAAAGGGCATATATGCCGAAGCATGGGGGCAGCAGGGGCGGAGGAGCGATTTTGCTCCTAATGCCGCGTATATACGGTCGAAATTCCGACGGAGGCTTGCCCGTGGAAAAGTCCGACCATGTGTACGCGGCATAACCTTTTATGCCGCGTACATATGGTCAAAATTCAGACGAAGGCTTGCCCGTGGAAAAGTCCGACCGTGTGTACGCGGCATAACTTTTTTGCGGGAGGATGCCCCCATGCTTCGGCATATATATATTTTAGGCACAGGTTGCGTTAAAAAAATGTTTTATTTTTTACTAGGTTTTGTTTTGGTATTTGCTTTGCAGGTATGGTATGGTAAGGTCTTACTGTTGTACTGTAATGTTACTTTGTTTTAATGTTAACCACCATTTGCTTATCAGGTACGCCATTCAGTTGCAGTGCGGATCTATTTATCTTGACAGCAACAGCGTTTGCTCCCACGATACATAAAGCCGTGACTCCAATGCTGTAGGAGCTGATTTCACCACCACAGTTAAAAAAAGAGCATATATGCCGAAGCATGGGGGCAGCAGGGGCGGAGGAGCGATTTTGCTCCTAATGCCGCGTACATACGGTTGAAATTCCGACGGAGGCTTGCCCGTGGAAAAGTCCGACCGTGTGTACGCGGCATAACTTTTTTGCGGGGGGATGCCCCCATGCTTTGGCATATATGCGCATCATTAGAAGTGGGTGGATGAAGGGAGGTATTCTAATGGTGGGCATACCCACCGATCAATCTCTTTTTTTCGTTCAGCCAACAGGCTGCATGAAAAAAAAGATTACAATACATGTCCAACAAGGACCAGCAACGTACTGGTATGTTGCTGGACTTTGAATGTTTATACCAGAATGATGCCTGCAGGTTTAGGTATCATCTTGGTATCATTCTTTTCAGCCAGCGGCCGGCTTTCATGTAAAAGCAATTCTAGCAGTTAATTAGCCTCTAGACTGCTTTTACAAGTAGTGTTGAGCGAACCCGAACTGTAAAGTTCGGGTCCGTACCGAACTTTAGCTTTTTCCCGAACCCGAACTTTGCCCAAAAGTCCGGGTTCGGGTTCGGCAATCTAATAACGCATTTAGAAATGCTTCAGGGGCCAGCCAATCACCTTTTGATTAGCTGGTGTGCCCTTAGAAGCCATCATAGCCATGCCTACTAATGGCATGGCTGTGATTGGTCAGTGCAACATGTGACCCAGCTTCTATATAAGCTAGAGGCACACAGCACACATGACACTCTGCTTCAGAATAGATAGGGAGAGGATCTAGTCTGCTGCTGCTGCTTTTAGGGAGAGATAGAAAGATAGAAGAGGTAGTCCTGATTCTACAATCTGAGGGAAAAGATAGAGAAATAGTGTAGTGTAGGGCCAGGTTCCTGTGTTGGTGCTTTCAGGGAGAGAGAATATTATATAGGAGTCCAGATTCAGAGATTAAAATCAGCGATCTGCATAGGTCTACCTATTTGTGTTGCAGTGCAGTCTTTTTACACTGCCATGAGCCCAGTGTCAGAGAAAATCTAACTTTTAGGGGGAAAAAAAAGGCACTTTATTGTTCTCTTTTCCAAAAGACCCATAGGGCAAAAAAAAAAAAAAAAAAGGATTTTATTTTGCTCGTGCAAAAAAAGACCCGTTTAGGGCAAAAAAAAAAAAAAAAAATTTGCACTTTAATGTACGCTTGCAAAAAACGCAGTTTAGGGGCACAAAAAAAAGGTTGCAGTGTGTTATACATATTTTGAGGTGTGTGAAATAAACAATTTCTCTATAGTTTTCTCCTACTGTGCTATACTAAAAAAACAACATTTTTTTTGAATAGCATTTTCTGCAGTTCTGTAGCTGTGCGATTCAGCGGTTACGTACTGTGTGTGTGTTCTGCTCTTCCAAAAAACGCCGTTTAGTGGCACCAAAAAAAGGTTGCAGTGTGTTATACATATTTTGAGGTGTGTGAAATAAACAATTTCTCTAAAGTTTTCTCCTACTGTGCTATACTAAAAAAAACAAAATTTTTTTTGAATAGCATTTTCTGCAGTTCTGTAGCTGTGCGATTCAGCGGTTACGTACTGTGGGTGTGTTCTGCTCTTCCAAAAAACGCCGTTTAGTGGCACCAAAAAAAGGTTGCAGTGTGTTATACATATTTTGAGGTGTGTGAAATAAACAATTTCTCTATAGTTTTCTCCTACTGTGCTATACTAAAAAAACAAAATTTTTTTTGAATAGCATTTTCTGCAGTTCTGTAGCTGTGCGATTCAGCGGTTACGTACTGTGGGTGTGTTCTGCTCTTTCAAAAACACCCATTTAGGGCAAGATCCTAAATTTTGAAAATATGAGGAGAAGGTCAAAGGGACGTGGTGGCCCCGGTCGTGGTGCTGCTGGTGGAGCTCCTGTTGCAGGGAGAGGACGTGGTGGATCTGTGCCAGATACACGCACAAGTGAAACACCTTCCTCAGGTGCGAGTAGGCGACCGAGCCTGCGGCGGTATTTTGTCACGCCTAATGAGGCTGTACGAATGTTTAGGCCAGGACAAGTACAGGCGATAGTAGATTGGGTTGCTGACAGTGCCTCGGGTTCCTTCACATTGTCTCCCACCCACTCTTCTGATGAAAGAACAGAGTTGGCACCTGAAATCCATGTCCATCAGACTTTCACCTCACCCCCTTGCAAATCAGCCAAGCAGTCTGAGCCCCAAATCATGCAGCAGTCTCTTCTGCTTTTCGATGACTCTGTTAGCAGGGTTTCCCAGGGCCATCCACCTAGCCCTGCCCCAGAAGTGGAAGAGATTGAGTGCACCGATGCCCAACCACTTATGTTTCATGATGAGTACATGGGAGGACCATCGCAGTACGTCTCGGATGATGACGAAACACAGGTGCCAACTGCTGCTGCTTTCGCAATTGTGCAGACAGACAAGGAGGGCAGGGGTGAAGACTGGGTGGAAGATGATGTGGAGGACGATGAGGTCCTCGACCCCACATGGAATCAACGTTATGCAGGTGACCAGTGTAGTTTGGAGGAAGAGGCGGTGGTCGCACAGAGCCACCAGCACAGCAGAAGAGGGAGCAGGGTGCAAAAGCGGAGCGTCTGTCAGCTAGACAGTATGTCTGTTACTGCCCAACGCAGCAAGGGACCGAGCACACCAAAGCCAAGTCCAAGGAGTTCCCCAGCGTGGCAGTTCTTCACACAATGTGCTGATGACAAGACACGAGTGGTTTGCACGCTGTGCAATCAGAGCCTGAAGCGAGGCATAAACGTTCTCAACCTGAGCACAACCTGCATGACCAGGCATCTAAGTGCAAAGCACGAGCTGCAGTGGAGTAGACACCTCAAAAACCAAGAAAGGTCTCTGGCTCCTCCTGCTTCCTCTTCTGCTGCAGTCTCGGCCTCTTCATCCACCTCTGTAGTGACAGTGGCACCTGCCACCCCGCAAACAGAGCATCTGCCAGCAACACTACCACCTGGGTCACCAACCATCTCCACAATGTCCCATGGAAGCGTTCAGCTCTCTATCTCCCAAACATTGGAGCGGAAGAGGAAGTACCCCCCTAGCCACCCGCGATCCCTGGCCCTGAATGCCAGCATTTCAAAACTCCTGGCCTTTGAAATGCTGTCATTCCGTCTGGTGGAGACGCAGAGTTTTAAAAGCCTGATGGCATTGGCTGTCCCACAGTACGTCGTGCCCAGCCGCCACTATTTTTCCAGGCGAGCCATCCCTTCCCTGCACAACCAAGTGGGGGACAAAATCAGGTGTGCACTGCGCAACGCCATCTGTGGCAAGGTCCACCTAACTACGGATGCGTGGACCAGTGAGCACGGTCAGGGACGTTATATCTCCCTAACAGCACACTGGGTAAATGCAGTGGCGGCTGGGCCTGAGGCAGATAGCAGTTTGGCGCATGTCCTTCCACCACCGAGGATTGCAGGGCGCTTCAGTTTGCCTCCTGTTGCTAACGCCTCCTACTCCGCTTCCTCATCCTCTACCGCCTCCTCATCCGGTCAGCGTAACACCTTCACCACCAACTTCAGCACAGCCAGGGGTAAACGACAGCAGGCATTTTTAAAACTTTCCTGTTTGGGGGAAAAACCCCACACCGCGCAGGAGTTGTGGAGGGACATGGAACAACAGACCAATGAGTGGTTGCTGTCAGTGAGCCTCAAGCCCGGCCTGGTGGTGTGCGATAATGGGCGAAATCTCGTAGCAGCTCTGGGCTAGCCGGTTTGACGCACATCCCTTGCCTGGCGCATGTGCTGAACTTGGTGGTCCAGAGGTTCCTTAAAAATTACCCCAATATGCCAGAGCTGCTGCAGAAAGTGCGGGCTGTGTGTGCGCACTTTCGGCGTTCTCACCCTGCTGCTGCTCGCCTGTCAGCGCTGCAGCGTAACTTCGGCCTTCCCGCTCACCGCCTCATATGTGACGTGCCCACAAGGTGGAACTCCACCTTGCACATGCTGGCCAGTCTGTGCGAGCAGCAGCAGGCGATAGTGGAGTTTCAGCTGCAGCAATCACGCGTGAGTCGCTCTGTGGAACAGCACCACTTCACCACCAATAACTGGGCCTCCATGCGAGACCTGTGTGCCTTGTTGCGCTGTTAAGAGTACTCCAACAACATGTCCAGTGCCAATGACGCCGTTCTTAGCGTTACTATCCCAGTTCTATGCCTCCTTGAAAAAACGCTTCGGGCGATGATGGAAGAGGATGTGGCACAGGAGGATGAGGAGGAGGAGGAGGAAGCGGGATCATTTCAAAGGCTTTCAGGGCAGTCTTTCACAAGTGGCTACGAGGGTGGGTTCCTGCACCAACAAACGCCAGGTACACAATTGTCCGGCAGAAAGGGCACAGTTCTGGACGAGGTGGAGGAGGAGATGGAGGAGGAGGAGCCATTTTCACAGCAGGGTGGCACCCAGACCAGCTCGTGGCCATCACTGGTGCGTGGCTGGGGGGATACAGAGGACACAGACGATACACCTCCCACAGAGGACAGCTTTTCTTTGCCTCTGGGCAGCCTGGCACACATGAGCGATTACATGCTGCAGTGTTTCCGCAATGACCGCCGAGTTGCCCACATTTTAACTGGTGCTGATTACTGGGTGGCCACCCTGCTGGATCCCCGTTACAAGGACAACGTACCGTCCTTAATTCCCTCACTGGAGCGGGATCGTAAGATGCGCGAGTACAAGCGCACGCTGGTAGACGCGCTGCTGGTGGCATTCCCACCTGACAGCGGGCGTACGGTGGAAGCACAAGGCGAAGGCAGAGGAGGAGGAAGAGGTCGCCAACGCAGCCGGGGCACCGGCAGCACCTCAGAAGGCAGGGTTAGCATGGCTGAAATGTGGAAAAGCTTTGTCAGCACGCCACAACAACCAGCACCACCATCTGAGATGGAACGTCTTAGCAGGAGGCAGCATTTCACCAACATGGTTGAGCAGTATGTGTCCACAGGCCTACACGTACTGGATGACGGGTCTGCCCCCTTTAACTTCTGGGTCTCCAAATTGGGCACATGGCCTGAGCTTGCCCTTTATGCCTTGGAGGTGCTGGCCTGCCCTGCAGCCAGTGTATTATCTGAACGTGTATTTAGCACGCAGGGGGCGTTATCACAGACAAGCGCAGCCGCCTGTCCAGAGCCAATGTGGACAAGCTCACGTTCATTAAAATGAACCAGGCATGGATCCCACAGGACTTGTCCGTACCTTGTGCAGAATAGACATGTATACCGGTGTTGTGACAAAAACTGGCCATCGGATTGTGTCCGGCCCATACTGCGAAGGCGCAGCGCTTGCGCAGTACAGAGGACAAGGAGATTCACAAAATCTCCGAAGATGAACGGCGCCTGCGCTGTGAGTGCAGGTTCAAGCCCCACCAACCAAGTGGACATACGGTAGCACATAGTAACAGGGCCCCTCACAGGCTCGGTTCGATCGCCACGCTTCGGGCACGGCCTCACTTGGCTCGTCTTAAACCACGGATGGTGTGGCCTTCACCTGAACTCACCACGCAGGCGCCGTTCGTCTTGGGAGATTTTAGAAATCCCCTTGTCCTACATACTGAGCAAGCGCAGTACAGGGTGGACACTATTTGACGGGGGACAGAATTCGACACATCACCGGCATTACACAGCCATTGTTGTATTTTTGAACCAGTGTTGGCTACCTCGTCCTCCTCCACCGCCGCTTCCACCTACACAGCCACATCCACCGCCACTTCAACCTCCTACTCCATATGGACCTCGTCCTCCTAGGTCAAGATTATTATTTTTTATTTTTATTTTTTTGATGTTATTTTAAGTTATTTCCCTAACCACATTTGTTTGCAGAGCACTTGCCATGCTCTTAACAACATTTTGCTGCCATTTGCAGCCCTCTAGCCCTTTCCATTACCTTTTTAGAGCCTTTTTAGTCCTTAGAAGTCCGGGTCCCCATTGACTTCAATGGGGTTCGGGTTCGGGTTAAAGTTCGGTCCCGAACCCGATCTTTTTTCCGAAGTTCGGCCGAACCCGTCGAACCCGAACATCCAGGTGTCCGCTCAACTCTATTTACAAGCAGTGGGAGGGAATGTCTCCCCCCCCCGGATATAAACAGCGCCATTGGGAAATTGGGAAAGCATTTTATCACACCGATCTTGGTGTGGTCAGATGCTTTGAGGGCAGAGGAAAGATCTAGGGTCTAACCCCCCAATTTTTTTCAAAAAAAGAGGGCCTGTCACTACTTATTGCTATCATAGGGGATATTTACATTCCCTGAGATAACAATAAAAATAGTAAAAAATAAATAAATATGGAAGGAACAGTTTAAAAATAAAATAAAAAAGCAAAATAATAAAAAAAAAAGCACCGCTGTCCCCCCCTGCTCTTGCGCAAAGGCGAACGCAAGCGTCGGTCTAGCGTCATATGTAAACAGCAATTGCATCATGCATGTGAGGTATCACCGCGAAGGTCAGATCGAGGGCAGTAATTTTAGCAGTAGACCTCCTCTGTAAATCTAACGTGGTAACCTGTAAAGGCTTTTAAATGCTTTTAAAAATGAATGTAGTTTGTCGCCGCTGCGCGTTTGTGCGCAATTTTAAAGCATGTCGTGTTTGGTATCCATGTACTCGGCCTAAGATCATCTTTTTCATTTCATCAAACATTTGGGCAATATAGTGTTTTTTAGTGCATTAAAAATAAAAAAAGGGTGTTTTTCCCCCAAAAAAAGCGTTTGAAAAATCGCTGCGAAAATACTGTGTGGAAAAAAAAAATGCAACACCCACTATTTTAATCTGTAGGGCCTTTGCTTTAAAAAAATATATAATGTTTGGGGGTTCAACATAATTTTCTTGCAAAAAATTTTTTTTTTTTCATGTAAACAAAAAGTGTCAGAAAGGGCTTTGTCTTCAAGTGGTTAGAAGAGTGGATGATGTGTGACATAAGCTTCCTAATGTTGTGCATAAAATGACAGGACAGTTCAAAACCCCCCCAAATGACCCCATTTTGGAAAGTAGACACCTCAAGCTATTTGCTGAGAGGCATGTTGAGCCCATTGAATATTTTTTTTTTTTTTGTCCCAAGTGATTGAATAATGACAAAAAGAAAAAAAAAAAATGTACAAAAAGTTGTCACTAAATTATATATTGCTCAAACATGCCATGGGCATATGTGGAATTACACCCCAAAATACATTCTGTTGCTTCTCCTGAGTACGGGGATACCACATGTGTGAGACATTTTGGGAGCCTAGCCGCGTACAGGACCCCGAAAACCAAGCACCGCCTTCAGGATTTTTATGGGTGTAAATTTTTGATTTCACTCCTCACTGCCTATCACAGTTTCGGAGGCCATGGAATGCCCAGATGGCACAAACCCCCCCCCCCAAATGACCCCCTTTTGGAAAGTAGACACCCCAAGCTATTTTCTGAGAGGTATGTTGAGTATTTTGCAGATCTTGCTTTTTGTCACAAAGTTTTGAAAATTGAAAAAAGAAAAAAAAAAATGTCTTTCTTCATTTTCAAAAACAAATGAGAGCTGTAAAATACTCACCATGCCTCTCAGCAAATAGCTTGGGGTGTCTACTTTCCAAAATGGGGTCATTTGTGGGGGTTTTGGGCTATCTTGGCATTTTATGGCCTTCAAAACTGTGATAGGTAGTGAGGAGTGAAATCAAAAATTTGCGCCCTTAGAAATCCTGAAGGCGGTGCTTGGTTTTCGGGGGCCCGTACGCAGCTAGGCTCTCAAAAAGTCCCACACATGTGGTATCCCCGTACTCAGGAGAAGCAGCCAAATGTATTTTGGGGTGCAATTCCACATATAACCATGGCATGTTTGAGCAATATATCATTTAGTGACAACTTTTTGTACATTTTTTTTTTCTTTTTGTCATTATTCAATCACTTGGGACAAAAAAAAAATATTCAATGGGCTCAACATGCCTCTCAGCAATTTCCTTGGGGTGTCTACTTTCCAAAATTGGGGCCATTTTGGGGGGTTTTGTGCTATCTTGGCATTTTATGGCCTTCAAAACTGTGATGGGTAGTGAGGAGTGAAATCAAAAATGTATGCCCTTAGAAACCTTGAAGGCGGAGCTTGGTTTTTGGGGTCCCGTACGCGGCTAGGCTCCCAAAAAGTCCCACACATGTGGTATCCCCATACTCAGGAGAAGCAGCAGAATGTATTTTGGGGTGTAATTTCACATATACCCATGGCATGTGTGAGCAATATATCATTTAGTGACAACTTTGTGCAAAAAAAAAAAAGTTTGTCATATTCCCGCAACTTGTGGCAAAATATAAAATATTCCATGAACCCAACATGCCTCTCAGTAAATATCTTGGGGTGTCTACTTTCCAAAATGGGGTCATTTGGGGGAGTTTTGTGCTATTTTGGCATTTTATGGCCTTCGAAACTGTGATAGGTAGTGAGGAGTGAAATCAAAATTTGCGCCCTTAGAAATCCTGAAGGCGGTGCTTGGTTTCCGGGGTCCCGTACGTGGCAAGGCTCCTAAAAAGTCCCACACATGTGGTATCCCCGTACTCAGGAGAAGCAGCAGAATGTATTTTGGGGTGCAATTCCACATATAACCATGGCATGTGTGAGCAATATATCATTTAGTGACAACTTTTTGTAATTTTTTATTTTTTTTTGTCATTATTCAATCACTTGGGACAAAAAAAAAAATATTCAATGGGCTCAACATGCCTCTCAGCAATTTCCTTGGGGTGTCTACTTTCCAAAATGGGGTCATTTGGGGGGGTTTTGTACTGCCCTGCCATTTTAGCACCTCAAGAAATGAGATAGGCAGTCATAAATTTAAAGCTGTGTAAATTCCAGAAAATGTACCCTAGTTTGTAAACGCTATAACTTTTGCGCAAACCAATAAATATACGCTTATTGACATTTCTTTTACTAAAGACATGTGGCTGAATACATTTTGGCCTAAATGTATGACTAAAATTGAGTTAATTCGATTTTTCTTATAACAAAAAGTAGAAAATATCATTTTTTTTTTCCAAATTTTTTGGTCTTTTTCCGTTTATATCGCAAAAAATAAAAATCGCAGAGGCAATCAAATACCATTAAAAGAAAGCTCTGTTTGTGGGAAGAAAAGGACGCAAATTTCGTTTGGGTACAACATTGCATGTCCGCACAATTTCCAGTTAAAGCAGCGCAGTGCAAAATTCTGAAAACACCTCTGGTCCTTTAGCTACCAAATGGTACGGGGCTTAGGTGGTTAAGGACCGCTCAGTCCTGCTGAAGAAACCGCGCTGTGAGCCTGAGGAGAATGAAGAATCCATGAGGAGATTGTGAGGAGATTCGCGCCACAGCGCCGCCGCTAGAGGCCTAAACCGAAAGTAAATGCGCGGCGGCTACAAGAAAATGGCCGCCGGCCGCAGCTATAGCTGCGCCATTGAACCATGCCAAGATGGCCGGCGAGCGCGAAATTCAAAGCTCTAATGCGCGCTAATGGCGCTCGCAATAACCACCTCAAACAGCACTAATGTGCGCGCTAATGGCGCAGGCAATCACCTCACACACCAGAAAAACTGCCCCTCTCTCCAGAATCCACTACAGACATGAGCGCCCAGCCAGGCCAGAGTGACTCCCAAGCACCCCACAGCACAGCACCAGTACAGGGTGCAGAGAGCAGCATAACAGGGGGAAGACAGGGAGAAACCCCCCATATAAAGAAACACAGCCAGCATGTACTCACCTGCAGTAGGAGAGACTACTTACCCGTCCCTTTCAGGGACCCACTTGCTTGTTTCAGACAGACCTATCACAGAGCAGTACTGCGTAGCTGTCGGCCCGGTCCACCGCGAGAGATACAGTCAGTCAGGTACTGTTCAATCTTGAGAGGACCGCGGGAGCATGAAAGCAACCCGGCCACCCCTGGAGCCATGGGACATGTCGTGAACTGAGTCTCACGCACACAAGGCGAGGATCAGCACGCTCAATGGTCGGACAGGGAAGACTACGAGGATACCAGTGTACCCAACCTGTTGCCCAGCCGACAGTTGATTGAAGGTCTCAAAAATAAAATAATAAAATTCCCAAAGGAATAAAATTTAAAAGTAAAATCTTCCAGGAGACTGGCTCCTGAGAGAGCCACGTCTTCTCCTTCTGCTAGGCAGAAAAAAACTGAGACTGCTAGCTGCAGGTGCAAGGGTAATGTCCGGAGGGACCGCCCCCCTGGGCGGGGCTGTTCAGCTCTGGTTTGTTCTAGAATGTATGTTTCTAACAATCTAACATTCTGCCTAGATCTTCTCCTGCGAGCAGGGACATATACCCACACGTTTACAGTATCCAGCTGTGTCAGTCCATGGACGATAAAAGAAATATATTTTTTGTTCAGCATACCCTCCCGTGTGGATTGGCTAGTTATTTCCCACACGTAGTCTGCCATGGAGTCTGTCAGGAAAACTGAAAATTTATTACCAAATACTTACCGTAATTTTCCTTTCCTGATAGACTCCATGGCAGACGGAGTTCCCACCCATGAATAAGAATATGAGAGTTGGACAATGAGTCGGCTAGTTACAGAACACTGTCTGTAGAGGTGAGTTCAAATTTATGGATAGGGGGTCCTATAGCAGTGGAGAGGAGGCGGGGTTAACCCACACGTAGTCTGCCATGGAGTCTATCAGGAAAGGAAAATTACGGTAAGTATTTGGTAATAAATTTTCAGTTTTTATGGAGCTGATATAGTGCTGCACTGGTCTAATAAGTCTTAGGCAGCCCGTGGATGAGTCAGTTTGTTTGTTCAACCAGTAGGTTGAACGAAAAAAAAAAAAACTGACCCAATTCCTCCATCATCACTTTCGAGGTGGATGGGGGAATCCTCTTCACTGAGCTTTTGTATTCTGACATCGAGAAGACTTCCCCGCTGTCAGAATACACTGATAAGTGTTGCAAGCTATAGCCTGCGGATCAGGCAGGGAAAAATCTGACAGGCCAGGTGTACAGAAGCTGATCTGTAAATCAAATTCTGTACAACCACAGTGCCCATACATGGATTGAAATTTGGCCAGTGCCTTCTGAACTGGCCAAGGTTTCTATCCATTTATGGGCAGCTTAAGACTTTAGGAGACCGTTTCTACCTGGATCTCTTCCTACCCCCTGATTTATAGTTTTGTAATTCCACTCTAGCTCTGCCTTCTCCTATTGTCTTGTATTGCATACCCCAAGGAATTGTCTTTGCCCCTTGACTCCTCTCCTTCTATGCATCTGGATTAGAATAGCTGTGGATTCTAATATCACCTTCATGTTAATGACCCTCAAATGTACCTTTCTTCTCTGTTTTCCCTCCCTCTCTTCTGCCTCCCAGTCATACCTTTATGGATGTCCTCTTGCTGTTTAAAACTTAATATACCTAAACCTATTGATTTTCCAACAGCTAACTTTACTATTCCATCTTTACAATTACTGTTAATAGCACTGAGATCACCCCAGTCAATTAGCTTGCTGCCTTTGGGTTATCTTTGATTCTGTTCTCTCCTTGAGGCTTCACATTCAATCACTCACTACTGCTTGTCACTTTCACTTAAGAAATATATTATGTATTTTTCCTTTTCTTACACAAAAGGCAGTTAAAACATCTCTTCACACTTTGATCATTGTGTAGCTTGACTGTTGTAAAGAGGTGGCCTACAGTCTCCACCTTCATAGACTTTCTTACCTGTCTTTCCATATCGCACATCATAGTTTTGCATATCCCTACAATAGCCATCTGAATGGGTTTTTGTTTCCGCTCCCCTTCCTTGTCTGTGCATTTTATTTGGTGGAATAGTGTACTGGGAATTTACAGTTCAGCTATCCAGGGCCCATACACCTGGCGCCTAGTTTATAGAACCCAAATCTGATTCTGGGAACCTGTTTCTCTTTTGGTTGTGATTACAATTCTGATTTTGGTTGCATCAGTACAGCAATGTCAACAAGGTCCTGAGTATTGTTCTATCAGGATGGTATTGACCTAGTCATAGAAATGAGATGGTGGTCAGAAGATCTGATCACACCAAGAAATCGTTCGGCAGAGTCACCCATGATTAAAGTGATTCTAAAGGAAAGAATTAAAAACAAAAAACAAACGTGGTATAGTTACCTGCTTTGTGCAATGTTTTAGCACACAGCAGCCCCAATCGCCTTTTTTTTGGGGGTGCCCAGCCAGCGCTCCTGGCTCCCCCCCCCCTGCTGAGTCCCCCCAATAGCAATCCTCTTGCTACTTGAGCAAGCCCACTTACGAGCCGCACTGTGTGTGTTCATTCACATACACAGCGTGGCTCGGCCCCCACTCTCTCCTCATTGGCTTACTGGCTGTAAATTGACAGCAGCAGGAGTCAATGGCTCAATACTGCTGTGTGAGCCAATGAGGCCAGAGAGACCCGGGAGAGCCGCTGCTCTCATGCACATCACTGGATCAAGGTGGAGCTCAGGTAAATATGAGGAGGGGTTGGGGGGGGGGAGCTGCACCCAGAAGGTTTTTTTACCTTAATGCATAGAATGCATTAAGGTAAAAAAAAACCTTGAGCCTTTAGAACCACTTTAAATATGCAAAACACATTTTATCAGCTAGCCTTAAATTAGGGTACGGCTTTAAAATACAAACCTTTTCATCTTCACAGAAACAACTTTTCTCTGATTACCTATTCTGCTGCATGTAACATCACTGCTGTGGAATGTCTGCTTTCAATGCACAAGATAATCATATATCTCCTGAGACTTTAAAAGGTATTTTCAATCTCACTACACCGGTTTTTCATCTGTGTACACAACTATCACCACAACCTTTCATTTCTTAACGCCAGCTGTAAGCATATATGTGGCTGCAATGCGTTGGGCTGTAGCGCTGTGCTACCACATATATGCCTATGTCTGACGTCACTGTTTTGTGTAGGGAATGCGCTCAATGCATGCAGCCCCCAGCACCGTCACCATGCTCTCACCAACAGCTTCTTGTCACTTAGGGGTTTATTTTCTAAAGCAAGTGAGTGCAAAATTAATCACAGTTCTGCAGAGAAACCAATCAGCTTGTAAACTCAGCTTGTTCAATTAAGCTTTGGCAAAAAAACCTGGAAGCTGATTGGTTTCTGTGCAGAAGTGTGACTAATTTTGCACTATTTAGCTTTAATAAATAAACCCCTTAGCAACAATCAGGAGCCAGTAGAATAGGCTTCCAATCCCATGATCACTGTAACAGGCCATTATGAGCCAATGGGAATGGGTTAACGTGTACTAGAATGTCCTTAATGAAACATGCACAGGATTTATATGAATTGTGGCTGTTAATTAATATATTTCAATTAAAGTTTTTGTGCCTGGAGTTTAGCTTTATAACAAAAATAATAACAATACCTGTTTGCTAGCTTGTCTCTTCTTGCCTGCTCTGGAGTTATTGGCCTGGATTTTCTCATCTGGTGGTGGATTCTAAAAACAAACAAAATCAATAGCATCCAATGGATACCTGGAAGCAAAGTCTTTTATATACTAACAGACATATGGATGCGATTAGTTAATAATCTTGTGATGTTTCCAAAAAAACTAAGGGGGAGTTTTACCAAGACTAGAATCTGTTGGAGCTTTGTAAGAAACCAATCAGCCTTTAGGTTTTAGTCCAGGTTCACACTGAGCTTCGGGAATGAAGCCGTTCAGCTGAACTCGTAGATTTCCCTCCCGCATGTCAGTCCCGATTTCGGCTGCGATTTCACAGACATCTGTGCGGGTTTCTGCATGCGTACGTGTGATCCAGTCTGTAGACGAGCAGAAGGGAACTGCCACTGAAATCTTTCCAACGTCTGTTTGATCTGCCCTAAACCTGCAGATCCACCTGTTCCGGTAAGGGTATTTTATCTTCTCTACATCCTCAGAAGTCGTTTGATGATCCATATTATTACATGTGTGGTTTCTTATATAATTTCTTCATAGCACGGATTTTGTTCATGGACACTTGTTGTGGACTCACTTTATTGTTGTGTTGCTTTTTTCATTTTGAGACCCGTTTCTCGGAGCTCTCTTACAATCATCATTCCAGCGCTACATCTTCATTCACATATATTTAATTCTAGTCACATTTTATGTAGAAGCTTTTAGTTTTCATTACACAAGTTTTTTAAGTTTTTTGACTAGCTTAATATTTATCTTGATTTTCTGCACAGATGTCAATGGAAATCTCACCCCAAAATCGCAAAAAGTAGTACAGAAACTACTTTTTGAAATTGGCGCAGCACCGCAAATGCAGCGTCGTACCGATTAGGATGGTGCCATTGTCAAATCGCATGTCAAAACGCACCAATGTGAACCAGGGCTCAGGGTACGTTCACACTGAACGCGGTTTTGAAATCGTGTGAGTTCAGCTGAACTCGCACAATTTCAAACCCGCATTTCAGTGCGAGTTTGGGGGCAATCTGAAAGACATCTGTGTGGGTTCATGCACAGATGTCTATTGAAATCGCCAAATTTAGTGCAGGAACTACTTTTGAAAATCAGTGCGGCGGCACAAAGCCGGCGATGCACCGATTGCGACAGTGTCAGGAAAGTGTTTATTGATATACATAAAACGTTTTACAGTCCAAGACAATACAAAACAATAAAAAATGATGTAACCAACAAAAGTTGTGGCATTATTAACATAATCCACTCCAATGCTAAGCTGACCCAGTAAGAAAGTGTAACCAATCCACGTAGACCGAGGACCATTCATCCTAAAGGCCCGTACACACGATCTGAAAATCGTACAAAAAATACCACTTTCGAAACAATCGTACGATAATTGGATCGTTGGTACACAGCTTTTGAGAGCCAATCACGACAATTCATCCGATATTATTAATCGGAAAAGCACAAAAAACTTCCTCGTACGATGCCATATCATACAATTTTCATTTAATCAGTACAGTCGTCGTTCGAAAGAGTAAAGAGTGGCCCACGGAGGATACCCAAGAGTTATGCTTGGGAGGGTCAGGAGACTTCCACATTAATAAAATTTGCCTACGGCATGTAAGGGTGCCCTACCCAAGGCTATCCTAGGATGTTCCTCCTCAAAAACCCCTTCCAATATGTTTAGTATACAATACTTAGGATCCATCGGAATTTTCACCTTGAATACCATATTTAGCGTGTCTACTTCCTGCTTCCAATAGAGATGCAGTCTGGGGCATCGCCATAATAGAGGAATTTAGTCCCCGTGATCTCTTTTACACCTAGTAGAAAGGAGCCGGCATTACTGAAATCCTTGAAGTGTAAAAAAGAGTAATCTTATATAGCCGTAGATGAGTGTAATGAGATAGCAGTAGAATGTACAGTTCAGACAACTTTTGGGCCACATTACTCACTTAGACCCCTTTCATACTGAGGGCATTTTGCAGGTGCTATAGCGTTTAAAAATAGCGCCTGCAAACCGACCTGAAAGAGCCGCTGCTGTGTCTCCAGTGTGAAAGCCTCGGGGCTTTCACGCTGGAGCGTTGCGCTAGCAGGACGGTAAAAAAACTCCTGCTAGCCACATCTTTGGAGCGGTGAAGGAGCGGTGTGTTTACCGCTCCTGCCCATTCAAATCAATGGGACAGCGTGGCTATACCACCCACAATGCGCTGCTTCAGTTTTAACCCTTTCTCGGTCGCTAGTGGGGGGTAAAACCGCCCCGATAGCGGCCAAAATGCGCCGCAAATCCACCCATAGCATCAGCGGTAAAAATGGCGGCGTTTTACCGCCAATGCTTTTGGCGGCTCAGTGTGAAAGGGGTCTTAAGGACCGGAAAGGATTTTCCCCCTTAATGACCAGGCCATTGTTTGTGATACGGTACTGCGTTGCTTTAACTGACAATTGCGCGGTCGTGCGATGTTGTACCCAAGCAAAATTGCACAAATAGAGCTTTCTTTTGGTGGTATTTGATCACCTGCAGTTTTTATTTTTTGCGCTATAAACAAAAAAAGATTTGTTATAATAAATACCCCCCCCCCCCCCCAAATAAAAAATAAAAAATAAATTTCTTCATCAGTTTAGGCCAATATGTATTCTTTTACATTTTTTGGGCAAAAAAAAAATCTGCAATAAGCGTATATTGATTGGTTTGAGCAAAAGTTATAGCCTCTACAAAATAGAAAATAGATTTATGGCATTTTTATTATTTATTATATTTTTTTTATTAGTAATGGCGGTGATCAGCAATTTTTAGTGGGACATTTTTTGTGGCGGACACATCGGACCAGTGACATTTATACAGCAATCAGTGCTATAAAAATTCACTGATTACTGTGTAATTGACACTGGTAGGGAAGGGGTTAACACTAGTGGTGATCAAGGGGTTAAATGTGTTCCCTGGGAGGTGTTTCTAACTGTGGGGAGAGGGGACTGACTGGAGGAGGAGAGAGATCGCTGTTCCTGATCACTAGGAACAGACGATCTGTCTTTACTCCCCTGTCAGAGCGGAAATTTGTTTGGCTCTCTGTGGAGCGATTGCGGGCGGCCGGCCGACATCTCGGCCACACGCATAGGCTCCAGCGCCGCCGTGTGCGCGCCCACTGTATCTATTGCACAAAGCAATGTACAGCTACGGTGAATCGTGCAATAGAGCCAACCTGCCAAAGTATAACTGCGGCGGCTGGTCTTAAAGTGGTTAAGGGAGCATGTCGTCACAGCCTGAAAGGCTTCTTCCCATTGGTCACCCGTCAACAGTCCCAAATCTCTCTCCCAGAGCAATGCCGCCTTACTGGGGTGCCCTTTATGGAATTCTGACAATAGCATTTTATAGCACTGTGAAATTAAACCTTTAGAGCTATTCGTCATTTGAATAAGGTTGAACAAGGTGAAGTTAGAAGCTGATTGACTACCATGCACAGCTGCACCAGATTCTGAGAGCTCCACTTTTCGTAAATCTCCCCCTATGTTTGACCCTTCTTATAGCATCACATCTTCCCTTCCATGTTGAATACCCAAGCTGCTAAGCCTTTAAATATATTGTAGCTAAAAGATTCTGTCAGATACAGAAATATTTTCTGTAAAGCTCAACATTTCCAGAGGAGACGCCATAACAGTCTGGCCAAAAGATACAACTGAGTACTTACAGTTCCCAATAAAGCTAGGATCTGCCAGTTAATATTATTCACTGCCTACCCGTGTTTATCAAGTATGAAAGGTCATCTTAACTCTACCTGGGTGTGCATGCATTGTTGTGAAGGAGAGGAAGCAATGACAATGCCTTCTACATAATAAGACTTGTTACTACAGCTCATATGCCAAGCAGGAAACAAGGTCAGGACAGTACTGGGACACAATGAAAGAAATGAAAATTAACAAGACAAACCTGACCTTATGTCCAAGGCTATAAACGAAACTGACCATGCCCGGGCAGATCCAGTTAGGAAAGACACAGATCAGCCCACCACCTAAACTATCAGACCCACAACAGCTTTCTAACAAAGTTGGTATGTTTTTATATTTTGAAGCATACATCGTGATACTGTAGAATGGGGGTCGGCTACCAATCAATTGTGATCTACCCATCCACCCCCAGCAACACAATGGCACTCTCATGTAGTTAAAACCTATGCACCTGTCATTTGTAAGACAGCATTAGTCCATATGACAGGTGCATAGGTTTTAACTACATGTTAGTTGCCATTTTCATTTCTACCAATAAATATTTGTTTTGCAACATTTGGATCGCACCCTCTGGTGTTTTTCTTTTTGACTAGACTCTACTACCCTAATGGGACTTTGCTAGGATATCTCCTAATAAAAGCACGCTGCATTCTGGTGATCTTTGATCTCATCCATGTTGTTTAGGTAGATCTCCACCTATTTAGGGTTGCCTATCTCTGCTGTAGAATCATCAAATGCTAGGTAATGTCCATAAGCAAAATCATCAAATGCTAGTACTGCTTATGTTGTTTATCATTCACCCACATATAGATCATATTTACAGTGCTGAGGGCATCCAAATCTAATATTTCATTCTGGTTTGATGCTTTTGGTTTAAAATGTCCACCCGCTGATTTCGTCTGTCTGTGACTCAAGCAGATAAATCCGCCCACTGGCCTCTTCTCCCAGGTCTTTGAGGTGATCTGCTTCACTTGAAGAGACGTCATAGAAGACCAATTGCTAATAATTTCTGTCATGATTTCACCAGACAACTGTAATCTACAACATTTTCCCTTAACATTTACTTGAATACCTCCATCACAACTTCTCTACTGCAAAACGCCTGATAAGCTCTTCATACTGCTCCCTTCTCCTTAGTTTTGCTGTACAGTAGGATATATGTATTCATATACAGTGCTGCGCAAAAATTAGCACACCCCAACACATTTGTCAAAAAAATTTTACTTTCCTTGGGACACTATACTACAAAAAACTCCCACAAATGCAGGCCACTAATTGCAACCAAGATTTGTTAATTTGCACACACAACAAAGTATTTTTCCTAACAAAGACCATGTTGCAAAAACGAATACACCCCAATGAAAGTCTTGAGACCAATGCTAAATTTTAGACAACAAAATCCTAATTAACAAGAATTCAGCTACGGCCAAGTTCACACTGGTACGACATGGAAGTCAGACGATTTCCGCTCTGACTTTTCCCTACAACTTCATGTCCGACTTCCATCCGACTTCAATGAACGGGATCTGACCTGGATCCGACAATACCAGGCCCTTTGAGTCTGGTATTAATCTGGACCTCATGCCAAAAATAAATATATAAATAAAGCGTAGCAGAGTCCCCCCAAAAATCCATACTAGACCCTTATCCAAGCACACAGCCCGGCAGGTCAGAAAAGGGGAGGGACGAGCGAGTGCCCCCCCTCTTGGATCATACCAGACCACATGCCCACAACATGTGGGGGCTCTGCGCCCCCCACACCCCAAAGCACCTTGTCCCCATGTTGATGGGGACAGAGGCCTCTTTCCAACAACCCTGGGCAGTGGAAGGGAGGTAACTGCTCAGGTGCAGCCGATGATCTCCTCACAGGATCCAGAACCGTGGGTGCAGCCAATGCATATAGCAATGCAAAAATAGTGAAAAAACTTGGACTGCCGCACTCCAAAAAAATTTGATTGTTCTTTAATTAAAATAAAAATAACAAATACATAGCACAGCAAAGGGAACAGCTAGTGTGAGCAGACGCGTTTCGCACTGAACTTCAGCGCTTAATCATAGCTGGATTAAGCGCTGAAGTTCAGTGCGAAACGCGTCAGCTCACACTAGCTGTTCCCTTTGCTGTGCTATGTATTTGTTATTTTTATTTTAATTAAAGAACAATCAAATTTTTTTGGAGTGCGGCAGTCCAAGTTTTTTCACTATTTTTGCAACCCTGGGCAGTGGTTGTGGGGGTCTGTGGGCGGGGGGGCTTATCAAAATTTGGAAGCCCCCTTTAACAAGGGGGCCCCCAGATCCTGGCCCCCCCACCCTATGTGAATGACTATGGGGTACACTGTACCCCTACCCATTCACCCCAAAAAAGCATAAAAAATAAATCAATACAGTACACAAGTTTTTGACAAAGTCGTTTATTAACCATTTAAGGACCGCTGCACGACGATATACGTCAACAGAATGGCACGGGCAGGCATATGGGCGTATTTGCCGCTACGGGGGCGCGCGCGCTGCGCGAGTGTTCCCGGGCGGCCCGCGATTGTGGTCGGCAACGGCAGAACAGGGGGTTGCCTTTGTAAACAAGGCATTCTCCTATTCTGCCTAGTGACATGTCACTGATGACTGTTCCCCGTTATCGGGAACGGTCATCAGTGATGTGTCACGTGTAGCCACGCCCCCTAACAGTAAGAATCACTCCCTAGTACTGGCTTAACCCCTTCAGCGCCACCTAGTGGTTAACCCATTCACTGCCAGTGTCATTTTCACAGTAATCAGTGCATTTTTAAAGCACTGATCGCTGTAAAAATGACAATGGTCCCAAAAATGTGTCAAAAGTGTCCGATGTGTCCGCCATAATCTCGCAGTCATGATGAAAATCGCTGATAATTATTCTTAAAAATGCCATAAAACTATCCCCTATTTTGTAGACGCTATAACTTTTGCGCAAACCGATCAACAATCGCTTATTGCGTTTTTTTTTTACCAAAAATATGTAGAAGAATACGTATGGGCCTAAACTGAGGGAAAAAAATTTTGTTTTTTTTAAATATATTTTTTGGGGATATTTATTATAGAAAAAAGAAAAAAATATTGCATTTTTTTCAAAATTGTCGCTTTATTTTTGTTTATAGCGCAAAAAATAAAAACCGCAGAGGTGATCAAATACCACCAAAAGAAATCTCTATTTGTGGGAAAAAAAGGACGTCAATTTTGTTTGGGAGCCACGTCGCACGACCGAGCAATTATCAGTTAAAGCGACGCAATGCCGAATCGCAAAAAGTGGCCTGGTCTTTGACCAGCGAAATGGTCCGGGGCTGAAGTGGTTAAAGTAGCTCCAGAGTGTCTTATCCCTCTAATTTCTTCTCTCTCCGGTGATGCCTTCATCCTCCAGTTCTTCTCCTTCCGCTGATGACTTCCTCCTCCGGTTCTTCTTGCTACGCTAATTTCTTCTTCTGGTGGTTTTTCCTCCGGTTCTTCTCTCTCTGTTGTACTCTTCCTCTGCCAGTTCTTTCATCAGTTCTTGTCCTGACACTAGCTCCCACTGTTGTGTTAGCTCCCGGCGTGTGCCATTACTTATATAGCCATGGTGAGGTCACCCAGAGACCCCACCCCCTTGTGACGTCACCGCCCCATCATGCCTACAAGAGTCTGGTATGGTCTTAGAGGGGCGCGCCTTTTTTTTTTGTTGCCGTGGGGTCCCCTTAAGATTCATACCAGACTCAAAGGCCCTGGTATGGAATTGGGGGGAACCCTACACTGTTTTTTTTTTTTTATTTTGGCATAGGGCTCTCCTTCAAAATCCTCAGAGCACAAGTCACATGCCAAAGTCAGGTCAGTTAAGATGATGATCCGACTTTGATCCGAATTCAAAGATATTCAATGGTCTGACCAAAGTAGTGCAGGAACCTTTTTCAAAGTCGAACCGACTTGTGTCGGACCAGTTAAGACAGCTCTCATAGGAACCAATAATTTATACACGTAATGCGACATGTGCTCCCAAAGTCGGAGCGTATGTCGCACCAGTGTGAACCGGGCGCAAAGGTGAGTCTAATTATTCATTAAGCAGGTGTCCAGCAGACAGTTGATTATTAAAGGGCGTTACTTATCAAAGAAAACACCTTCCCATTTCCTGCTGTCAGCAATGGCACCACATGGAAGAGAAATGTCACAAGGCCTGAGAAAGAAAATAATTTCTTTACACAAGAAAGGTGAAGACTACAAGAAAATCAGCAACGCTTTACTTATCAGTCAGAATACAGATTTGTCCAGGCCATCCACGGAAATTAACACCTCGACAGGAGCGTCTTCTGATGAGAAGGGTTGAAGAAAATCACCATGCAAGTTCACTGCAGTTAGCTAAAGAAGTAGAAAGCCAAACTGGGGTGATTGTTTCCCGTGACACAATACGGCGTACACTGCAGAGGAATGGCATGCATGGGTGTCGTCCACGAAAGAAGCCTCTCCTAAAGCCCATGCACAAAAAAGCGTGCCTGGAATTTGCCAAGGCCCATGCTGAAAAAGAAAAAGACTACTGGGACTCTGTACTCTAGAGTGATAAATGTTTTTGGAACTGATGGCTTCAAAACTGTAGGGCGTTGTAAAGGTGAGGAGTACAAAGAAAAATACATGGTGCCTACAGTGAAACATGGTGGTGGCAGTGTCCTTCTGTGGGGCTGCATGAGTGCTGCTGGTGTCGGGGAGCTGCATTTCATTGACAGTATCATGAATTTACAGATGCACTGCTCTATATTGAAAGAGAAGGTGCTACCGTCACTCCGTGCCCTTGGTCGTCGCGCACTTTACTAACATGTCAGTGACCAAAATACACATCTAGGGCCACTCTTGCATGTCTTCAGAAGAGCAGGGTGAAAGTGATTCAGTGGCCAAGTATGTCTCCTGATTGAACCCAATCAAACAAATACAGGGAATTCTGAAGCAAAGAGCATCACACTCCATCCAGCACCCGGGCTCCAAAAGAGGTCGTTCATGAAGAATGGAAAAAGATAGATGTTGCACTAGGTCTCCAACTTGTTCATTCCATGCCTAGAAGACTTGGTGCTGTCCTTACAAATCATGGAGGTCATACAAAATACAGGCAGTCCCTGACTTATGAATGCCCGACTTACGAACGACTCCTACTTACGAACGGCCTCAATGCCGGCTGCTTGTGCTCCACACTGGTCCTGGATACCTCCGAGCAGCTATCTTGCCACATTCCACACTCCAGTACTACATGTACTGCATGGCCATAAGAGCCCCAGAAGTGGCCAGAACATCCTACATCCCTGCACAGGTTACACTTACAAGCAGCGTTCTGACTTATGAACAAATACCACTTACGATGAAACCTACAGTCCTTATTGTGTTCGTAACTCGGGGACTGCCTGTACTAGATTTAGTAGTTTTTGTTGTGGGGTGTATTTATTTTTGGATCAATTCATTTGAGTAAAACTGAAGATTTTGTAATCCAAGTTATATTATTAAACCTACTTTTATGTAATGAGCTAATCTGTCAAGGTCACCTGTGGCCAGGTGACAGATGCACACCGTAGGGGGACAGGAGTGCACCGCGAGGTAGTGAACCCTATGGCTGCGGATAGGAAACTGGGTGGTTGTGGAAAGCGGGACCAGAGGAGCACAACCGGGATCCTAACGGAAGCTAGAGCCAAGATTCCCCAGGGCGCGGAGTCTAAGACCCAGCAGGTCTTCTCCAGGGCCTCTAGTGGTGAGGATGTTATGCTGCAGGCTGGGACCAGGTCGCGGCCCCTGGAGTTTCCTAGCTCACGCCCCGTAGGATAAAGGGAAAAGAGGGGAAGCAGCAGCACAAGATATGAGAGAACCGAATAACAAGCTGAAGGTCAGGGGCCACAAGCAGACAAGGATAACGAAAGAACGAGCCGAAGGTCAAGGGTCACGAGCAGACAGGGATAGTCGGGGACAAGCCAATAACGTAACAGAGAGACAGACGTAGCACACGGCAGGCAGGAACCCAAACACACAATGCCTAACAAACACGTTGATCAGCAAAGCAGGCTTGCAGTGCACAGGTTAATATAGTGTTCTGTGATAGGGCCTGGGGTGGAGTCAGGCTGGGAGGAGATTATAAAGGAAGCCAGGTGAAGGAGGTCTGGTCTCTAAGATGAACACATGAGGAGGAAAGGTAAGATGGCAGACAGACATTAATGCATATCCATGACATAATCAAATGTTCTATAATACTCAGTTGTGTAAAAAAATCTTTGGAAATTGTGTTCATTGAGATATTGATTAAAATCTTACTTTTCAAAAGGGGTGTACTAACTAGCACACTAGCATGTGTGTCCCCATAGCACACGACTTTCTATTGGGGCACATGCACAAGAGGAAGAGCGGAAAGTTCCGCCAGGGGACTCCAGAAGAGGAGGTAAGGGGCCGCTCTGTGCAATACTAAGCAAGTATAACATGTTTATTATTTTAATTAAAAAAAATATCCTTTACAACTGCTTTAAGATAAAATGTATACTATCAAAGGGATAAATTATAAATTATCAGGTGATGAACACTATCTGGCATTAATAGTGGAGAATACAGTATGATGTAAAAAATGTCAACCAATGAAAGCTTCAGAGCCTGCTTACACAAGGCCAAAAAAAGATTTGAAATCTGTACAACAAAATGTATATTCTATAATCTTAAAAACATCTTAGGCCCCTTTCACACGGGACGGATCAGTCATGATCCGCCCCGTGAACCTCCGCTTGCTCAGCGGGGATCGCTCTGTTGATCCCCGCTGAGCCGGCGGATGACTGGGCGGTCCCCGCACACTGTGCAGGGACTGCCCTGTCAGATCTCCGCTGTCCCCTATGGGGGATCGGATGAACACGGACCGTCTGTCCGCTTTCATCCGATCCGCTCCGCAGACGGATAGAAAAATAGAAATTTTTCTATCCTGAAAAACAGAGCATAGCGGGCACGGATAAGATCGGATGTCAGCGGATGTTCATCCGCTGACATCCGCTATCCCATAGGGATACATGTATGTCAGTTTTTCATCCAAAAACGGATGGGTGAAAAACGGACATACGGTCCGCCCGTGTGAAAGGGGCCTTAGGAATTACAGTGTGAATTTAACAAACAAAACGTCATCATTTATAGTATTTACAAATACTTGGAAATACTTTGCATTGCTAATGTATTAATATAGCTGGCTAAACAAACCTTGTTTGCTGAAATGATCCGTCCACTTCTGGTTCTGCGCTCAGTGGTAATTGAGCTACTATTGGCAAGCTACAAGTAAACAAATGGATTGATTCAGAGTAAAAAAAAAAGAACAATGATGATTAAATTTACCTTAATTGTTATCTTTATCGTTCATTGATTTATATTTTAGGCAAAATGGACCTTATTATTTGTTTTTTTTCCTGGGGGGGGGGGGGGGAAGGTACAGATTATATACTGAAGCATTCAAGGCATTTACATGTGCAGGTGTCCACTTATTATAATTATACATCCAGCACCACTTACAGAGCCTCTTTAAAGTCTACTGACTCGCTTATTATACTGAGCTTCAGAGGACTTCCCAGACATTCCTTCCATCATCACAGCCTCCCCAAATTATCCAGTGTAAAGCCTTTGTGGGAGTTTACACAGATGGAGTGCTGGCACCTCTACCTCAAATCATAGTGTTTGACCCTGGCTGTAGGTTGTTAGGCCTGAACACATCATCATTAGGAGACTACATGCTCCCCCATGCCAGCAGAACGATTCTTCACTGCCACGACCCTTCCCTGCCGGCAGAAAACGACGATTACTGCTGGCGGCTATAGCCTCTGGCAGTAATCACATGCAAAAAATCTGACAGGCTGGTTGAACTGAAGTCGATTGATGGATCAACTTACGTACAATCAGCCTGCCAATAGGTCTGTGCTGAACCGGCTGATATTTGATCCATCTATGGCCAGCTTAAAGCGGAGTTCCGGACACTTTTTTTTTAAATGTTTCTATTTTTTATTGATCCGAGCATAATGCATTATTACATTAAAAAACTATTACATATATTTAATAGTGGATGTTGATAAAATATTTTTTTTGTACTCACAAGTTTGTACATCCTCTTCTGGCTGTTGCCATCATGATTGTGGGTATGTGAAGCCCAATTGATACCTCTTCCACGATTAGCGCTGGAGAGGTGCATGCTGGGTAATCACCAGCGACCGTAGCGCCGATTTGTTTCTAAAGTTGCTATAACAACGGGCGGCGAGGCAACCGCAGGAAATAATGTGATTTTTGATTACAGTACTGCCCACAGACTCCTGGGAAATGTCTCCCCTCTGTCTGTTATGAGACCCGAAAAACTGCAGATTCTGTAGATGGGTCTGTTGTCCGGAGCTCGGTGGGTGGAGTTGTGATGTCAGTAGACTCCCCGCCCACCTCTACACTCCCCTTATCAACATGCATTTTCTCCTGTGTATTTATTACACTGAACTTCTGCTATGATCACTAACATCCAGTCAAAACCCAGAAAAGTCACCACATGACTTTAGCATGCCCAATCATGCTGAGGTGTGGAACAGCCAATCCTGGGAGAGCTGGAGAAGACAGGAGGAGGGGATCTGAAGTACACAGAATGCCTCTCTCAGGCTCTTGCATGAGATATGCAAATCACCTGTCACTCATAGCAAGGGGGAGAAGCAGAGTCCTATTTCTCTGTGTGTCTGTTTTTATCTCACTGAAAAAAGATAAGAGGACTGCTCAGAGCTGGATTAACTCTTCGTGGCAAGACTGGGCACAGATGACATGAAATCCTATACTGTACAAGGTGCAAGCCTTAATTAAAATTTATAATTTTTCGGGTTTACATCCACTTTAACCACTTGACCACTGGGCACTTAAACCCCCTTAATAACCAGACCAATTTTCAGCTTTCGGTGCTTTCACATTTTGAATGACAATTACTCAGTCATACAACACTGTACCCATATGAATTTTTTGTCCTTTTTTTCACACAAATAGAGCTTTCTTTTGGTGGTATTTAATCACCGTTGGGTTTTTTATTTTTTGCGCTATAAGAGAAAAAAGACTGAAAATTTTGTAAAAAAATTATTTTTTTTTCGTTTCTGTTATAAAATTTTGCAAATTACTATTTTTTCTTCATAAATTTTGGCCAAAATTTATACTGCTACATATCTTTGGTAAAAATAAGTACAAATTGGTGGATATTATTTGGTCTTTGTGAAAGTTATAGAGTCCACAAGCTATGGTGCCAATATCTGAAAATTGATCACACCTGAAGTACTGACGGCCGATCTCATTTCTTGAGACCCTAACATGCCAGAAAAGTACAAATACCCCCCAAATGACCCCTTTTTGGAAAGAAGACATTCCAAGGTATTTAGAAAGAGGCATTGTGAGTTTTTTGAAGTTGTCATTTTTTCCACAATTCTTTGCAAAATCAAGATTTTTTTTTCTCTTTTTTTTTTTCACAAAATTGTCATATTAGCAGGTTATTTCTCACACCCAGCATATGCATTCCACAAATTACACCCCAAAACACATTCTGCTATTACTCCCGAGTATGGCGATACCACATGTGTGAGACTTTTACACAGCGTGGCCACATACAGAGGCCCGACATGCAGGGAGCACCTTCAGGCGTTCTGGAGCACCCAGGCTAATTCTGACATTTCTCTCCTACATGTAAAAATCATCATTTATTTGCTAGAAAATTACATAGAACCCCAAAACATTATATATGTTTTTTTAGCAAAGACCTTAGAGAATATAATGGTGGTTGTTGCAACTTTTTATCTCGCACGATATTTGCGCAGCAATTTTTTTAACGCGTTTTTTTACGGAAAAAAAATGTTTTGTGCTAAAAAAAAAAAAAAAAACAGTAAAGTTAGCCCAATGTTTTTGCATAATGTGAAAGATGAAGTTACGCCGAGTAAATAGATACCTAACATGTCACCCTTAAAAATTGCACACACTCGTGGAATGGCGCCAAACTTTGCTACTTAAAAAAATCCCCATAGGCGACGCTTTAAATATTTTTACTGGTTACATGATTTTAGTTACAGAGGAGGTCTAGGGCCAAAATTATTGCTCTCGCTCTAACGTTCGCAGAAATACCTCACATGTGTGGTTTGAAAACCGTTTTCATATGTGGGCGGGACTTACGTATGCGTTCGCTTCTGTATGCGAGCACACGGGGACAGGGGCGCTTTAAAAAATATATTTTTTTTTTTATTCTTCATTTTACTTTATTTATTTTAGTTTGACATGTTTTTCCGCCCTAAACATTTTTTTGATCACTTTTATACCTATTACAAGGAACGTAAACATCCCTTGTAATAGGAATATGGCATGACAGGTCCTCTTTACAGTGAGATATGGGGGGGGGGTGTCAATAAGACCCCACATCTCACCTCTAGGCTGGGAAGCCTGAAAAAAAAACAAAAAAAAAAACAACAATCCTGGCTTTGATCGTAGCGGTGAGTCGGTAGAAGCACCGGAGGGCAGCGGGAGGGGGGGACATCCCCTCTCGCCTCCCGTAAGAATGATCAAGCGGCGGAACAGCCGCTATGATTGTTCTTATGGTGTAGGGAATCGCCGGCTGAAAAAGCTAATATCTGAATGATGCCTGTAGCTGCTCCCATCATTCAGATATCTCCGCACAAAGTCAAGGACGTCATATGACAGCCGGCGGGCGGGAAGTGGGCATTGCGGAGTATTGCCGTGCATTGCAGGGCATTGCGGAGTATTGCGGACTATGGCAGGGTATTGCGGAGTATGGCAGGGTATTGCACGGGGTATTGCACAGGGTAGTGCAGGGTATTGCAGAGTATTGTGCAGGGTATTGCAGAGTATTGTGCAGGGTATTGCAGAGTATTGTGCAGGGTATTGCAGAGTATTGCGCAGGGTATTGCAGAGTATTGCGCAGGGTATTGCAGAGTATTTTGCAGGGTATTGCAGAGAATTGCGCAGGGTATTGCAGAGTATTGTGCAGGGTATTGCAGAGTATTTTGCAGGGTATTGCGCAGGGTATTGCAGAGTATTGCGCAGGGTATTGCAGAGTATTGCGCAGGGTATTGCAGAGTATTGTGCAGGGTATTGCAGAGTATTTTGCAGAGTATTGCGCAGGGTATTGCAGAGTATTGCGCAGGGTATTGCAGAGTATTGCGCAGGGTATTGCAGAGTATTGCGCAGGGTATTGTAGAGTATTGCGCAGGGTATGGCAGGGTATTGCAGAGTATTTTGCAGGGTATTGCAGAGTATTGCGCAGGGTATTGCAGAGTATTGCGCAGGGTATTGCAGAGTATTGCGCAGGGTATTGCAGAGTATTTTGCAGAGTATTGCGCAGGGTATTGCAGAGTATTGCGCAGGGTATTGCAGAGTATTGCGCAGGGTATTGCAGAGTATTGCGCCAGGGTATTGCAGAGTATTTTGCAGAGTATTGCGCAGGGTATTGCAGAGTATTGCACCAGGGTATTGCAGGGTATTGCAGAGTATTGCGCAGGGTATTGCAGAGTATTGCGCAGGGTATTGCAGAGTATTGCGCCAGGGTATTGCAGAGTATTGCACCAGGGTATTGCAGAGTATTTTGCAGAGTATTGCGCAGGGTATTTTGCAGAGTATTGGCAGGGTGTATTGCAGAGTATTGGCAGGGTATTGCACCAGGGATGGCTGAGCAGGGATGGATGGATGGCTGGATCTGTGACTGCAATTGTCACAGATCCAGCCCACAGAGCTGCTGCTGCCATCCGCTCCCTCCCCTCTCCTCTCACACTGTACCGATCGGTACAGAGAGGGGAGGGAGGAACCGGCGTCATCAAATGACGCCGGTCTGTTTACAAGTGATTGCTCCGTCATTTGACGGAGCGATCACGTGGTAAACGGCCGCTATCGGCGGCGATTTACCACAATTCGTGATCCGCCGGGTCCTCTGGACCCGGCGGTCACGGAGTTTCCCGTGTGCGCGCCCCAGGGGGCGCGCGGGAGCGCGATTCTGGGAGGACGTTATATAACGTCCTCCCAGAGTTAAGCAACCACCTTGTCGACGTTATTTGTCGGCAGGTGCTTGTTAAGTGGTTAAGGAAAAATAATGACCAACTACCTGTTTCCACCCCCCCCACTGTCACTACTTACATGCCTCCCTTTTCTGATCCAGCACTGTCCCCGACTGCATCACTGCTGTCACGGGACACGCTGAGAGCAGGGGGAGCCATAGTCTCCTGCTGCTTTCAGTCAAAACTTGTGAGGAGGGAGAGGGAGTGGCCGAGCAGAGCTGTGAGTGTCTATTTGGAGCGTGCTCGCAGGGGTGTCCCCTCAGCACATGGCTTGCAAACCGGGCACCCGCAACAAAAAAAAAGGAGGAGCGTACAGTGCCAGCGGGGAACTCCACAGGAAATAGTAAGCAACCACTCAGTGCGATACCATTGCTATGCACAGCAGGTAACTATAACATCTTTTTTTTATTTTTATTAAAAAATAAATAAAAAATGTGCATTTACAAATCACTTTAACCACTTAAGCCCCGGACCATTTCACTGGCCAAAGACCAGAGCATTTTTTGCGATTCGGCACTGCGTCGCTTTAACTGACAATTGCGCGGTCGTGCGACGTTGCTCCTAAACAAAATTGACGTCCTTTTTTTCCCCACAAATAGAGCTTTCTTTTGATGGTATTTGATCACCTCTGCGGTTTTTATTTTTTGCGCTATGAACAAAATTAGAGCGACAATTTTGAAAAAAAAATTCAATGTTTTTAACTTTTTGCTATAATAAATATCCCCCCAAAAAATCTATAAAAAAAATATATTTTTTCCTCAGTTTAGACCAATACGTATTCTTCTACATATTTTTGGTAAAAAAAATCGCAATAAGCGTATATTGATTGGTTTGCACAAAAGTTTTGGGGTCTACAAAATAGGGGATAGTTTTATGGCATTTATATTATTTATTTATTTTTATACTAGTAATGGCGGCGATCAGCGATTTTTATCGTGACTGCGACTTTATAGCGGACACATCGGACACTTTTGACACATTTTTGGGACCATTGTCATTTTTACAGCGATCAGTGCTATAAATATGCACTGATTACTGTGAAAATGACACTGGCAGTGAAGCGGTTTACCAGTAGGGGGCGAGGAAGGGGTTAAGTGTGTCCTAGGGAGTGATTCTAACTGTTAGGGGGTGTGGCTACGAGTGACATGTCACTGATCGCTGCTCCCGATTAGAGGGAGCATACGATCAGTGACAGGGGTTGATTTACTAAAGACCTGCGCCTGTGGTGCAGTGGAGAAATTGGAGCAATTGCACAAAAAACGGGACTCAAAATATTTATCAAAAATGATGGTGCGCTTATATGCACCAAACCATAATTACATAGGATGCGCTGTTGCGCACTTGCGCAATCTTTCGCGCCTACCATTAGCAAGCGCAGACAATGTAATCTTCAACATTTTTGTCTGAATACTGTAGATAACTTTACTAGTTTACCATCTTCTGTTACCAGGCTAAAAAGTATGTACATAATATTGTTTAACCACTTAAGCCCCGGACCATTTCGGGCCATTAGGACCAAGCCTGTTTTTGGGATTCGGCACTGCGCTGCTTTAACTGGAAATTGTGCGGACATGCAATGTTGTACCCAAATGAAATTTGCGTCCTTTTCTTCCCACAAATAGAGCTTTCTTTTAATGGTATTTGATTGCCTCTGCGATTTTTATTTTTTGCGATATAAACAGAAAAAGACCGAAAATTTTGAAAAAAAATGATATTTTCTACTTTTTGTTATAAGAAAAATCGAATAAACTCAATTTTAGTCATACATTTAGGCCAAAATGTATTCAGCCACATGTCTTTAGTAAAAAAAATGTCAATAAGCGTATATTTATTGGTTTGCGCAAAAGTTATAGCGTTTACAAACTAGGGTACATTTTCTGAAATTTACACAGCTTTAAATTTATGACTGCCTATCTCATTTCTTGAGGTGCTAAAATGGCAGGGCAGTACAAAACCCCCCCAAATGACCCCATTTTGGAAAGTAGACACCCCAAGGAAATTGCTGAGAGGCATGTTGAGCCCATTGAATATTTTTTTTTTTTGTCCCAAGTGATTGAATAATGACAAAAAAAAAAAAAAAAATACAAAAAGTTGTCACTAAATGATATATTGCTCACACATGCCATGGTTATATGTGGAATTGCACCCCAAAATACATTCTGCTGCTTCTCCTGAGTACGGGGATACCACATGTGTGGGACTTTTTAGGAGCCTAGCCACGTACGGGACCCCGGAAACCAAGCACCGCCTTCAGGATTTCTAAGGGCGTAAATTTTTGATTTCACTCCTCACTACCTATCACAGTTTCGAAGGCCATAAAATGCCAAAATAGCACAAAACCCCCCCAAATGACCCCATTTTGGAAAGTAGACACCCCAAGCTATTTACTGAGAGGCATGTTCAGTCCATGGAATATTTTATATTTTGCCACAAGTTGCGGGAATATGACAAACTTTTTTTTTTTTTGCACAAAGTTGTCACTAAATGATATATTGCTCACACATGCCATGGGCATATGTGAAATTACACCCCAAAATACATTCTGTTGCTTCTCCTGAGTACGGGGATACCACATGTGTGGGACTTTTTGGGAGCCTAGCCGCGTACGGGACCCCAAAAACCAAGCACCGCCTTCAAGGTTTCTAAGGGCATAAATTTTTGATTTCACTCCTCACTAACTATCACAGTTTTGAAGGCCATAAAATGCCAAGATGGCACAAAACCCCCCCAAATGACCCCATTTTGGAAAGTAGACACCCCAAGCTATTTGCTGAGAGGCATGTTGACCCCATTGAATATTTTTTTTTTTGTCCCAAATGATTGAATAATGACAAAAAGAAAAAAAGAATGTACAAAAAGTTGTCACTAAATGATATATTGCTCACACATGCCATGGTTATATGTGAAATTACACCCCAAAATACATTCTGCTGCTTCTCCTGAGTACGGGGATACCACATGTGTGGGACTTTTTGGGAGCCTAGCCGCGTACAGGGCCCCAAAAACCAAGCACCGCCTTCAGGATTTCTAAGGGCGTAAATTTTTGATTTCACTCCTCACTACCTATCACAGTTTCGAAGGCCATAAAATGCCAAAATAGCACAAAACCCCCCCAAATTACCCCATTTTGGAAAGTAGACACCCCAAGCTATTTGCTGAGAGGCATGGTGAGTATTTTACAGCTCTCATTTGTTTTTGAAAATTAAGAAAGACATTTTTATTTCTTTTTTTTTTTCTTTTTTTACATTTTCAAAACTTTGTGACAAAAAGCGAGATCTGCAAAATACTCAACATACCTCTCAGCAAATAGCTTGGGGTGTCTACTTTCCAAAATGGGGTCATTTGGGGGGGTTTTGTGCCATCTGGGCATTCCATGGCCTCCGAAACTGTGATAGGCAGTGAGGAGTGAAATCAAAAATTTACACCCATAGAAATCCTGAAGGCGGTGCTTGGTTTTTGGGGTCCCGTACGCGACTAGGCTCCCAAAAAGTCCCACACATGTGCTATCCCCGTACTCAGGAGAAGCAACAGAATGTATTTTGGGGTGTAATTCCACATATGCCCATGACATGTTTGAGCAATATATCATTTAGTGACAACTTTTTGTACATTTTTTTTTTTTTTGGTCATTATTCAATCACTTGGGACAAAAAAAAAAAATATTCAATGGGCTCAACATGCCTCTCAGCAAATAGCTTGAGGTGTCTACTTTACAAAATGGGGTCATTTGGGGGGGTTTTGAACTGTCCTGGCATTTTATGCACAACATTAGGAAGCTTATGTCACACATCATCCACTCTTCTAACCACTTGAAGACAAAGCCCTTTCTGACACTTTTTGTTTACATGAAAGAAAATTTTTTTTGCAAGAAAATTATGTTGAACCCCCAAACATTATATATTTTTTTAAAGCAAAGGCCCTACAGATTAAAATAGTGGGTGTTGCATTTTTTTTTTCCACACAGTATTTGCGCAGCGATTTTTCAAACGCATTTTTTGGGGGAAAAACACACTTTTTTTATTTTTAATGCACTAAAAAACACTATATTGCCCAAATGTTTGATGAAATAAAAAAGATGATCATAGGCCGAGTACATGGATACCAAACACGACATGCTTTAAAATTGCGCACAAACGCGCAGCGGCGACAAAACTACATTCATTTTTAAAAGCATTTAAAAGCCTTTACAGGTTACCACGTTAGATTTACAGAGGAGGTCTACTGCTAAAATGATTGCCCTCGATCTGACCTTCGCGGTGATACCTCACATGCATGATGCAATTGCTGTTTACATATGACGCTAGACCGACGCTTGCGTTCGCCTTTGCGCAATAGCAGGGGGGGACAGCGGTGCTTTTTTTTTTTTTTTTTAATTATTTATTTGGCTTTTTTATTTTATTTTTAAACTGTGCCTTCCATATTTTATTTTTTTACCATTTTTATCGTTATCTCAGGGAATGTAAATATCCCCTATGATAGCAATAAGTAGTGACAGGTACTCTTTTTTTGAAAAAAATTGGGGGGTTAGACCCTAGATCTTTCCTCTGCCCTCAAAGCATCTGACCACACCAAGATCGGTGTGATAAAATGTTTCCCAATTTCCCAATGGCGCTGTTTATATCCGGGGGGGGGGGACATTCCCTCCCACTGCTTGTAAAAGCAGTCTAGAGGCTAATTATCTGCTAGAATTGCTTTTACATGAAAGCCGGCCGCTGGCTGAAAAGAATGATACCAAGATGATACCTAAACCCGCAGGCATCATTCTGGTATAAACATTCAAAGTCCAGCAACATACCAGTACGTTGCTGGTCCTTGTTGGACATGTATTGTAATCTTTTTTTTCATACAGCCTATTGGCTGAACGAAAAAAAGAGATTGATTGGTGGGTATGCCCACCATTAGAATACCTCCCTTCATCCACCCACTTCTAATGATGGGCATATATGCCGAAGCATGGGGGCATCCTCCCGCAAAAAAGTTATGCCGCGTACACACGGTCAAGCCTTCGTCGGAATTTCGACCGTATGTACGCGGCATAAAAGGTTATGCCGCGTACACACGGTCGGACTTTTCCACGGATAAGCCTCCGTTGGAATTTCGACCGTATATACGCGGCATTAGGAGCAAAATCGCTCCTCCGCCCCTGCTGCCCCCATGCTTCGGCATATATGCTCTTTTTTTTAACTGTGGTGGTGAAATCACCTCCTACAGCACTGGAGTCACGGCTTTATGTATCGTGGGAGCAAACGCTGTTGCTGTCAAGATAAATAATTCCGCGCTGCAGTTGAATGGCGCACCTGAAAACAAAAAATTACATACCTGAAAAGCAAGCATGATAAAACATTGCAGAATAGAATACAGTAAAAAAGAGCAGAACAATAGAGAGAAAATAGAGAGAGAGAGAACAATAAAACGACAACTATTTTTGTTTTTTTTATTTTATATTTTTTTGTGTTTTGTTTTTTACGTTTTTTTTTTTCTTTTTTACACTTTTTTTTGTAACTTTACAACTGTAATGGTTCGGGTCTCTCAAAATGTAATGGTATCTTGGGAGACCCTGTGTAAGTGTGTCCTAGTCTGTGAAATGCTGTACCCTACGCTAAAACTTCACTTTTGAGTGGTAGCGTTCAAAACATTCACCAAGGCAAAGACCAGGCTTGTCAGGACAGAGTGGACAAAAACTACGGGTGTCACGCCTAAATCCGCGCTTGCTACAGACACAACATCTTTTTTGGGGGGTTCGTTGGGTAGGGGTACTCGGGAGGACATGCGTATAATGCCTCTCATGCAGCCGGCTTACTGCATTTGGTTGGGGATGGTGAGGTGCAGAACCGCCTGGATACAGGAGTTCTGTGACTATCTCATTCTGGAATTTTAGAAGAGATAACGTCCCGCCTGAAGCTCTGTATAGCACATGAGCGTTCAGCAAAGCCAATTGAAATAAGGATAGAGACACTTTTTTGTACCAGCGTCTCGGTCAATTAGATACGGCGCCAACAACTGGTCGTTGAGGCCCACCCCTCCCATATTTTTGTTATATTCGTGGACACAGAGGGGTTTCTCCACAACACCAGTCGCCGTACGAATTTGGACTGTCGTGTCTGCATGAAGGGAGGTAAGAAGGAAAACATTCTTATTGTCCCTCCACTTCATAGCGAGCAAGTTATTACACTTTACGCAGGCTCTCTCCCCCAGCCTAAGACGGGCATCTACAAGCCGCTGGGGAAAGCCCCGGCGATTAGGTCGCACGGTGCCACATGCTCCAATCTTATGATCAAACAAGTGACTAAACAGTGGCACGCTCGTGTAATAATTGTCCACATACAAGTGGTACCCCTTTCCGAATAAGGGTGACACCAATTTCCACACTATCTTGCCAGCGCTCCCTATGTAATCCGGGCAGTTGACCGGCTCAACCTGACTATCTTTTCCCTCATAAACCATAAAGCTCCATACATAGCCTGTTGCCCTGTCACAGCACTTATAGAGCTTGACCCCGTATCTGGCACGCTTGCTGGGAAGGTACTGCTTGAAAGACAAGCGGCCAGAAAATTTAATCAGGGACTCATCAACGCAGACAGCTTGATCGGGAATAAACAAGGCTGCAAAACGTTCGTTGAAGTGGTTTATGAGGGGCCGAATTTTATAGAGCCGGTCGTATTCAGGGTCCCCACGTGGACGACAAAGTTCATTGTCGTTGAAGTGCATGAACCGCAAAATCTGCTCGTATCGTGCCCTGGACATGGAGGCAGAGAACACGGGCATGTGGTCAATTGGGTGCGTGGACCAATAAGCACGCAATGACGGAAATTTATGTGTGCCCATGTTGAGGGAAAGGCCCAGAAAGGTCTTAAATTCGGAAACCGTAATTGGTTTCCAATTTCTGGCAATTTTAGGCAACTGGGGGTTAGCGGCGATAAATTGACCAGCATATAAATTACTCTGGTCCACAATAGATCTATAGAGATCTTCCGTGGAAAACAGCGAATAAAAATCGATTGGCATAAAATCAGCTGTTTCCACCTGAATACCGGGTTGGGCAGTGAATGGGGGAAGTACGGGTTCTGCAGAAGTGGTGGGGACCCAATCAGGATAGGCGAATTCTGCAGGAAGGGCAGTATGGGCACGACGGGCCTGCCTTTGTCTTCTTGGTGGCAGCGGGATACTACTTGTGCTTGCCACCTCGCCAGCTTGAACTGCACTTATGGGACTCGCCACGTCACCAAGTGTTACTGCAGTGCTGGATGTACGTCCAGGCTGTACTAGGCCGCTGGTGCTTGCCAGTTCACCAGAAGGAATAGCGGCGCTAGTACTACTCTGCTCCATGATACGAGAGACCTGCGGTTCTTGCTCCTCAACAACCTCAGAAGATCCCTTAGCAGGGACCTCAACTTCGTCGTCAGAGCTATCTGACGTGGGGCCGCTGACGTCACTGTCTTCTACGGGAAGATATTCTGAGCCTGAATCTGACAGATACGTGACCTCCTCTTCACTATCTGTCATGCTCAGAATCTCGTAGGCCTCTTTACTAGTGTACCTTCGTCTTGCCATTTTGGGCTCTAAATTTAGGGGTACACTAGTAAGATTCACAGGAAAAAAAGCACCTGACTGTCGTCAGCAAATATATCAAACGCTACAAAAAACCTGTTAGCGATCGCAGGGATCAGGCCTGTCTCTGCGAACGCTGCAGTTATGTGTGTTGTGTTTGGTAAGTGACAGTGATCGATCGATACTGCACTTGGGTGGGCTGGGCTGGGCGGAGGGGCTAAACGCAGGTACTAGCAGGTATCTGGGCTGATCCCGCTAACACTGCGTTTTTGGGAACCCTAAATCGCTGGGGATGCTAGTATAGATCTGATCAGATACTATACCACTAAGGGGGGTGTATGCTTTGCGCGTGGGTGTTAGCGTTACTGGCACTAACCTAACACTGCCTGGGGCGACGCAGACCCTCTCTGGCGCTAAAACCTAATTGATCTCACCCGCCGGGCGATCAGGGGGGTTAAACCTTTATTGGGTTATATACGGCGGGTGCCCTGATGCTATAAAAAGCAAACTAATCAACCAGCGTCACCCGTAACTTTTATATGGTGATCACTGGTGAAAGGGTTAACTAGGGGCAATCAGGGGGTTAAAACCTTTATTAGGTTAAATATGGGGGTACCTGACACCAATAAAAACCTGCGGCGAACCTAAAAAAAAAATAACTGCCTATCTAAAACACCAGCAACACGAATACAGCGATCGGAAAAACAATCGCTTAGTGACGCTGAAGTTAGGGGGTGAAAGGGTTACCTGGGGGGTGATCAAGGGGTTAAACCTTTATTAGGGGGGGTTAGGGGGCTACCCTGGACCTAAAGGGGCCTAATCCTAACTGCCTTGCAACTTTTTACAATCACAGATGACACTAAATGCAGTGATCAGTAAAATAAATGATCACTGCAATCAGTGACACTGTGATTGGGGGCTTTGGGGTGACCTGGGGGGTGATCTGGGGGTGACTGGGGGGTGATTTGTGTGCCTATGTGTACCTACGTGTCAGTGGACTGTTGGAGCACTAACCTCTGTCTTCACTCCTCGGCGCCGGGAACGAAAAGACCGCGGCGAGGGAGATGACATCACTTCCTCCAGCCTGTGTTTACATCACATGGCGGAGGAAGCAATTTCATTGGCCGGGAGCGATCGCGAGGGGGGGGGGCGGAATCGAGCGGCCGCCCCCTCATGCCTGATCGCTCCCGAACACTTAACGGCCGCTCACTGCAGTGAAGGGGGGTCCGGATGGACCCCCCAACTGCACAAAGGCGATCACGTAGATCTACGTGATTCTGCCTGTCCGTGCCATTCTGCCGACGTAAATCGGCGGTGGGCGGTCGTTAAGTGGTTAAATGCACAAATTCTGTCCAGAACATGTAGATCTGTCTTACTACTAATCAAGCCTTTTTACACCCTTCTTTCAGCTACTCAACTGCACATGCGCATTGACAAAGCACACCATTTTATGCTCGCCTGACAGGGCGCACGCGCTTTAGTTTGTTAAATATGTGTGTTGCACACGGGCGCATCTGCGTTCTCCAGAGTGCACAACTGCTTATACATTGGGCTTGTGCTCATTGTAATGCTGATCATGTTAATGAGCTTTTCCTTATCACATGGAGAATATTGCTTCCACTTTTATTCCTTTCATTCTTTTTGAAACAACTCAATATTCATTCTAGAGATCTTCTTCCTATCAACAACCGTGCAGATGTTTCCTGGACTTGTAATTGTGCATTTTATGGTGATAGTCTATAATCATTGGTGGAGCCAAAACTTCCATGAAAACATCTTCTCAACACATGTCTGTGTATTGTGCATTCTGGACAATTCATTTCCCCATACACTGTGCAGTCTGATTGTATAACGTTTAAATCCACTCATTTCTCTGAGCAATTCATTTCCCCATACACTGTGCAATCTGATTGTATAAAGTTTAAATGTAATCAGCTATCTGAGCAGCTAAGTTTCCTAAATGAAGTTAGATAAACTAAGGGACGAATTTTTTCATTGCGCATGTGCGCATTAATAAGCAGCACGTGAGAACGTTCATTGCGTGTTCGCGCCAAAACCCATCTCCTATGTTATATAAGGGGGCATGTGGTTTGTGTAGATTTGCCTAAAGTGAGGCCACCTTGTTGTGTGTATACTTTGTTATCCAGGCATCGATTTTATTATTGCTTAGAGTTTAGATTGTTTTTAGTAACTATTCTAAATATCTGCAAATCACGGTTACTTTACTAATAAGAATTGTTTACTAAAATGTTTTCAGCTGTTACCTATTTTGACCTTAAATTTCTTATAAAGTGTAGCGTGATCCACACAAGACAGGGAGGTCTATGTATGTAGTACATGTATGTAGTTGGCGGGATGTCTGTGTGTATAATGACTTGCCTTTTTTTTATATACTCACTTAGCTGTATGAAAGTTTATGAAATTGTCTTGATTTTGTTAGCTATGTGCTAAAAACTTGTCTGTCCTGAGTGTTCGCTCTTTTCTATGTGGAATGTTTTGTTTGTTTTTCTGTGCATAGGCAACCTTCACTTGATTTTTCTAACGGCCGAGTAATTACTTTCACAGTGCTGTTTATTTGCCTTTATTTTATCTTCTTTTTTTTTTGGTGAACTTTTACTGTGTTTCTCAAATAAAGTTGTAAAATTTTTTGCAGTGCTTTTTCTGTGTGATTGGGTCTTTTTTCAGGATAAAGGTGAACTCAGATATCAATCCCCATAGCATGTGTTCATTTATTTGCAAACAGATCAGATATTCCTTTTTAAAGTGGAGTTCCACCCAAAAATGGAACTTCCACTTTAAAGAAAGGTGACCCCCTGACATGCCATTTTTCTTTTTAGAGGCTTCCAGCTCCCACTTCCTCCCTAGGTCACCTCGGCGACCGGAAGTAAGTCACCTCTCCCCCCCCCTCTCCGCAATCATCTTGGACACGTCACAGATCCCAGATGATTGCTCCGCAATCACGGTGCACAGCGCGGCTCGTGCATGCGCAGTGCGTGCCCGGCTGTGAAGTCACAGCCGTGCGCCCACAGTGACAATGCCGGCGGAGAGGAGGGGGAGACGAGCGGGGCTTCGTTCCCCCGCCTCGCAGCCGCCCTAGGCAGGTAAGTGTCCAATTATTAAAAGTCAGCAGCTGCAGTATTTGTAGCTGCTGACTTTTAATATTTATTTTTTAGGCGGAACTCTGCTTTAAGTTGGAAACGATAAGACTTTCCCTGTTTTTAGTTATCTTGGGTTTACATTAAGGGGAGTTTACATGCCACAGATTGTACATGAAATGTTTGTATTGGTTGCAGTCTCCAATGTTTTGAGGAAGAAAGCCCAAAGAAATAAAAAAAGCAAACTACTTTTTGATTATTAATTCTGCAACTCCAGTTTACATTTAGAAAAATAATCAAGAACTTTTCATGCACAAACATATGCGCAAAATATGTAGTATGTGAATGTTTGTGGGTGAATGCTCAATTTCTATGCAGATGATGCACGACCCCTGGAAATATGACTACTTCCTGGTTCATTGTTTGGCTAACGTCCAATCAGCTTTTTCCAGGAAGTTGATTGATACTGCTACCAGCATGCCAAACCTTCTCTGAGGAGGAGCTCTTTGTTATTTGCAGTGTGAGTGTGAAGTGCATCCACGAGGGGGTGGTGATTTGACTATGTTTAGCTGTGTGTACATTGCCATTCACATTTTTGTTGTGTGTGTGTGGGTGCATTATATAAATACACATTTTTCTGTACATACATACACTCAACCTATATGTCTCTCTCTCCTTATTGATAAATGTAAATATTTTTTAGAAGGTTTACTCTAGGCACATACGGACTGGCAACCGTGTATATATGTTGCTACTTTGACATTATATACCATTATGGCAGCAGCTAGCTGCCACTACCCTGGTATATTTTTAAACAGTGGCCCATTCTGTTTCACATAAAAGTGGTCCCAGTGGCGTTTTCACCACAGGATCACTCTTATGGGCAGCAGGAGAAGTGCCACCTGTTTCTGGTCATTTTCCTCACTTACCATAGAGATCAGCAGCGGCAGAAACAATCTGTTTTGGTGTAGTGATGGGCAGGAAGTCAAGTGAGGGCAAGATGGCTCCCACTCAACTCTATGCCCTTGGAGGACTGGAGCAACGTCAATCGTCACTTCTGCCTGCGGCCTTAAAGTGCCCATTTTGTTTTTTTTAAGAATATTTTTTTCCCCATTGCTTTCAAGTGTAAATGTGAGATCTGAGGTCTTTTTGATGTTAGAGGCCCTGTCCTGCTTATTTCCATTACAAGGGATTTTTATATTCCTTGTAATAGGAATAATAGGATTTTTGTACTCACCGTAAAATCCTTTTCTCTGAAGTCCATGGACGGACACAGCTTCCTTAAAATCTTGACTTGTGGTTATGTTCCGTCTGTTAGGAGAGGACTAGGCAGACATGTAAATGGTTAAACATGTAATCTTTAGCAAAGCTGAACAGCCCCGCCCAGGGGGCAGTCCCTCTGGTCATAACCCCTTTCACTGCAGTGAACAGCCCAGTTCGTCAAAAGCAGTACAAACTTAAAAATGAGGGGTGGGTGCTGTGTCCGTCCATGGACTTCAGAGAAAAGGATTTTACGGTGAGTACAAAAATCCTATTTTCTCTTTTGTCCATGGACGGACACAGCTTCCCTATAATCTTGACTTGTGGGACGTCCCCAAGCAGTGTCAGAAAACGAGGGGTGGGAACAGCAGTAAACAACTTCACCCCAAACAATCAGAGCTCCTCAAGGAGGATTTGCCACTTTAAACAGCCACCTGCAAAACCTTGTGGCCGAAGCAAGTATCCACAGATGCATGCACGTCAACTTTGTAAAACTTAGTGAAAGTGTGAACGGACGACCAGGTCACCGCCTTTCACACCTGTAAAACAAACGCCCGATGTCGGAAGGCCCAGGAGGCACCAAGTGCCCTGGTCGAATGCGCCGAGACAGGAAAGGAAGGCGCCCGCTCTTGAAGGGCATAGGCCTGAATCGCAATCTGTCTGATCCATCAAGAATGGTGGCCGACGACACCGCCAGGCCCGTTTATGGGCCAGTCACAGAGACAAACAGTGAGTCTGACTTCCGAACGGAGCCGTAGCAGACAGATACACCCGCAGAACACGTACCACGTCTTATGCCCCGTACACACAATTGTTTTTACTGTCATTTTTTAAACCGACGTTTTTCTCCTCGTTTTTTTTCATGTTTCCTCTCAAGCCTGCCTTGCGTACACACCATCATTAAAAAAAACGATCAAGCAAAGCGCAGTGACGTTCAACACGTACGACGGCACTATAAAGGGGAAGTTCCGTTCGAATGGCGCCACCCTTCATGTTAGTAAAGTTTGTTGAGCGACGATTCGCGCTTTTCAGTCCGTTACTGTGTAATGAATGTGCTATCTCCATTACGAACGCTAGTTTTACCAGAACGAGCGCTCCCGTCTCATACTTGATTCTGAGCATGCGCGTTTTTTTTCACGTCGTGAAAGCATACACACTATCGTTTTTCATGTCGTTAAAAAAAAAACGACATGAAAAACGACGTGAAAAAAGAGAGCATGTCCGGAATTTTTAATGGCCGTTTTTCACGTCGTTAAAAATGCTCTGGAGCCTACACACGATCATTTTTAATGGCCATTTTTTAAAATGGCATTTCTTTCTCGTACATCACGGGACACAGAGCGACATAGTCATTACTAATGGGTTATATAGATACCGTCAGGTGCTGGCACTGGCAACTTCCAAAACCGGAAGTACCCTCCCCTATATAAGCCCCTCCCATCCGGGAGCACCTCAGTTTTTTGCCAGTGTCTAAGGTGTTGGCCAAGAAGAAACATGTGTTTTTCACTGAGCTTGCGTACAGGTTCTTTTGGGCCTCAGTAAGCTATTCCGGATCCGACCAAAAAAGCTTCATAGCTAAACGGTCGGTACCCGGGCCTTGCAGAGAAGAGCAAGGTTTTGCCTGTAATGCTTCTCTTAGGAGAGCTGGACCCTGGGATCCAGAGCTCTGGTCATACCCACGACCAAGATGTTTTCTGTGCAGGGTGCTATACAGGTCCAGGGGAGTGGAATCCTTGGGAACCCGGTCCCTGAAGGTTTGATTACAATGCCTGCCGTGATAGGTGAAGTTTGGGCTTTTGTGGACCAAACAAAGTCCTGCGGCGGGGAACAGGTAAGTGGGGGCCCCCAGGAACTTGGTTCTATTGGGGGACCCCCAAGCCTAATTTGTCTTTCTGTCTGTTACCTAATGGTATTCCCGCAAAATTCTGTGCATGCCTGTAACTACTAAAAAAATGTAATAATTTTTAATGGTGGTCAAGAAAAAAAAAAAAAATTTTTTTTTTATATATATATTTAATATATTAGACTGCGGTACCTGTGTTTGTCCACTAGAGGCCGCTGTGGAATGTTTTCTTGTCATGTGGACTAGCTTCTTCTCAGCAGAGCAAAGTCCAGGCAGATGGTGAGTTCTCTTATAGGAAACTGCTTCCTCTGCCATGTTGCAGTGCTCGTCCATCCCCCGGCCTGCGGCAAAGAGGGGCCCTGGCTCCTGTCCCTTGTTACCATATTTGAAATTAGCGCCGAAGGCGCACGTGCCCGCGCGCGTGCGCGGGCACGCGCCTCTATATATAGAGGTGAGCCGGGAAAGGGGGCGGAGCCTGGGGGATGACGCTCTGTGCGCGCCGCAGCGCTTCTGCGCATGTGCGGGCGTCCCAGCAGTTTATAAAAACCATATTGTAGTGAGCTGGCTATGAAGTACAGAGACAGAGCTGGCAACATTTAAAGGCATACAGCAAGCGGTTGATACAGGCATCCCCTAGAAAGGCACATTAGTAGACACCAACTGTGATATAGCAGCAATTGTGCTAGACTATTCTCAGTAAAAGTGGTGTATTACGGCTGGAATACCTCAGCTTTAGGCTTAGGAATATGCCGTCCAGAAGCTCCGGAACTGAATCTTCCAGGAAGCGAAGGGGGTCTCATCGGGCTCGGAGGATCTTGGGCATACTCCTGCTGCACCAGTCTCCCCTGAAGTTCAGAGGTAAGTGACCGTAGAGACCCCGCAGGGGTACTTGGTACTGTGGCTGTCCTCAGTTCACCTGCTCCTGTGTATGTAACAGAGGAGGTTTTTTCCTCAGCTCTGGGAGGATTAGAGAGAGATTGTCAACATTTATCGCTGCCTCCCTGTCAGGGAAAGCACGCCCGATCTCCGTCTCCTCCTTCAGAGTGCCTGTTAGCAGAGCAACAGTCCCATACAGGGATCGACCTGCCTGAAGGGGATCAGGATAAGGTTGATTCTGTTATAGAGGAATCAACAGTGGGGGAACCTTTTCTCAGCATCTCAAGCTGAAAGATTATGGGTTCAGTCTCTGACTAACATGGTCCGATCAGCATTTAAAAATGCACCTTGCGGAACCATCAACCACTACTGTATCCTCGTTGGGGTCGCTAGAAGCCCCCAGACTGTTTGTTCTTTTCCACTTCACCCTTTACTGAAAGGGCTCATTTACCAGGATTGGGAACGTCCTGAGAAAATATTTATTCCCCCAAGAGATTTCCGGTGGTCTATCCCATGGAGGATAAGTTCATCAAAAAAAAAAAAAAAAAAATAGAAGGTCCCTACAATGGACGCAGCCATCTCTTGTATGTATAAATCACTGACATGTCCAGTGGATAATGTCCAAATGTTCAAGAACCCAATAGATAAAAGATTGGAGTCCTTATGAAAATCTGCTTGGTGATACAACCAGCAGTAGCAGCTATTGGGGTCTGCTAAGCAGTGAAGGATCAGTTGAAACAGGTCTTGAGGGACTTGACAGATCAGCAGGCTTTGCCCTAGCTGATCTACCTAGAGCCTTAGGCTTTGCGGTTGACGCCATAGAGGATTCAGTACATCAGGCCTCCCGCCTTACGCTGTCTATAGTACATATGCGTAGGCTCCTATGGCTCAAAAACTGGTCTGCTGAAGCTCCCTGTAAGGAATGGCTGGTTAGCGTCCCATTTCATGGTGAACGCTTATTCAGGGAAAACCTGGACAAATATATCCAGAAAATTTCCAGCGGTAAAAATACGCTCTTGCCGGTTAAAAGCAGAGTTAGAGGTCCCTCTTTAAGAGGCCTGCTTCTCCAGTCCCTGGGGCATCGGCTGTGTAACAGTTCCGACGGCCTCCTCGGTCAAATCCCAGGGGTAAAAAACAGGGACAGTAGCAGGGTAATGAGAAACCCTGGGTCAAGGGAGGTACAAAACCTCCCCCAAAGTTAAATTCATGAAGCCCCCACTCAGTCGGGTGGGGGGAGGACTCCAGTTGTTCGCAAGAGACCTGGCGGGACACGATCAAGACAGATAGGTGCTCTCCGCAGTAGGTTTGGGATACAGTTTGGAGTTAAAAGACTCTCCTCCTTCCCATTTTTGAGGTCAAACGTGCCAAGGGATCCCCGGAAGAGAGAGTCCCTCCTGTTGGCACTAGAACAACTATTGCTCCAAGGAGTAATTATGGAGGTTCCCCTGGAAGAATGAGGGTTCGGGTTTTACTCAAACCTCTTTACAGTCCCGAAGCAAACGCGGACGGGAGGCCCATATTAATTCTAAAAGGGCTATACAAATTCCTGTATATCAGGACTTTCCGATGGAGTCGATCCGATCGGTGGCCACTGCCCTACAAGGGGAGGATTGGTTAGCCACGATCGACATCAAAGATGCTTATTTGCACATTCCCATCTTTCCAGTCCACCAAAAATTTCTACGCTTTGCAGTAGAAGGGCGCCATTTTCAGTTCAGAGCCTTACCCTTCGGTTTGGCCACAGCACCACGAGTGTTTACAAAAATTCTGGCCCTTTATTGGCCAATCTAAGAACACAAGGTGTAATGATAATGGCATATCTGGATGACTTGTTGCTGATAGACCACTCAGTGAAAAAACTAGACGTGGTCGTTCACAAGACGATCAAGTATCTGGAATCTCACGGTTGGATTATCAACCGAGACAAGTCAGCCCTAAAAACCAGTCAAAAGTCTGGAATACTTGGGGCTAAGGTTGGATTCAGGCCAGAGAAAAATATTCTTGCCTCGAGGAAAGGTGTTGTCTTTGAAAGATTTGATCCACTTAGTGGGTACAAAAAAGACAGCCGTCCATACGCCTGTATATGAGGCTGCTGGGAAAAATGGTGGCATCATTCGAAGCAGTACCCTACGGTCAATTCCATTCAAGGAATTTGCAAGGGGCCATACTGTCAGCCTGGAACAAAAAAGTTCAGGCCCTAGACTTACAATGTCCTTGTCCCCTTCCGTTCGCAAGAGCCTCCGTTGGTGGTTGGTTCCCCAGAATCTGGAAAAAAGGAAATCCTTCAGTCCGATTTCTTGGAAGGTGGTCACTACAGATGCCAGCCTTATAGGCTGGGGAGCAGTACTGGAGCAATAGTCTCTCCAGGGCAGATGGTCGGATGCAGAAAAGGCCCTGCCCATCAATCTCTTAGAGATACGAGCAGCCCGGTATGCCCTAGTAGCATGGACATCCAAACTCCAAGGGTCCCCTGTCAGAATGCAATCAGACAATGCCACAGTGGCATATATCAATCATCAGGGGGGCACCAGGAGTCGTGCAGCCCAGAGGGAAGTAAATTACATCCTGAAATGGGCAGAAAAATATGTCCCAGCCATATCTGCGGTATTCATTCCAGGAGTGGAGAATTGGAAGGCGGACTTTCTAAGTCGCCAGCAATTAGGCCCAGAGGAAGGGTCCCTTCACCCCGAGGTTTTCTGGACAATATGTCAGCGGTGGGGAACATCGGATGTAGATCTTCTAGCATCCAGATTCAACGCAAAGGGGGACAGGTTTGTCTCTCGGACAAGGGATCCCCTAGCTTGCGGCTCGGATGCCCTAGTGTTCCCTTGGGATCAGTTCAAGCTGATATATGCATTCACACCGCCACAATGGTTACCTCGATTACTCCGCAGAATCAGGGTAGAAAAGAAACCAGTGATTCCGGTGGCTCCAGCGTGGCCCCGAAGAGCGTGGTACGCGGAGATTGTAAAATTTCAGTGGGGAGTCCTTGGACTCTCCCACGTCGTCCGGCTTTCGCAAGGACCGATATACCACCCTTCCTTACCAGCCCTAGGTTTGACGGCCTGGCTATTGAAGCCCACATTCTAAAAAAGAGAGGGCTCTCTAATGCTGTGGTATCTACCATGATCAATGCCAGGAAGCCGGTATCCAGGCAGATCTACTATAGAATCTGGAAGGCGTACATCGCGTGGTGTGAGGCCAAGAAATGGCATCCACATAAGTACGTAATAGGTAGGATTCTGGACTTCCTACAATGGGCTGTAGATAGGAAGCTTGCCTTGAGTACTATCAAGGGTCAGATTTCGGCCTTGTCAATATTTTTTCAAAGGCCCTTGGCTTCGCATTCACTAGTCAAAGCCTTTATACAAGGAGTGATGCGTATTAGTCCTCCGGTTAATATTCCCATATGTCCATGGGATCTAAACTTGGTTCTGTCGGTTCTACAGAAACAACCATTTGAACCATTACAGCATATTTCCTTGGTGCTTCTCACCAGGAAATTTATTTTTCTAGTAGCCATTTGTTCGGCTAAAAGAGTATCGGAATTAGCAGCTATGTCCTGTAAGGAGCCATATCTGGTTATCCATAAGGACAGAGTAGTGTTACGTCCTCATCCAGCCTTTCTTCCTAAGGTGGTATCGAGGTTTCATTTGAACCAAGATGTGGTTCTTCCTTCTTTTTTCCCCAAACCTACTTCGGTAGAGGAAAAGTTATTGCATTCTTTGGATGTAGTAAGAGCAGTTAAAGCTTATCTAAAAGCCACTGCTCAGATTCGCAGAACGGATACTTTGTTTATTCTGCCGGAAGGCCCCAGAAAGGGTCAGGCAGCGTCAAAATCTACTTTAGCCAAGTGGATTCGACAGGTCATTATGCAAGCTTATGGCTTGAGAAGGAGACCGCCTCCGTTCAAAGTTAGAGCGCACTCCACGAGAGCAGTTGGAACTTCATGGGCAGTGCATCACCAGGCCTCCCTGGCTCAAATCTGTAAGGCCGCAACATGGTCTTCGGTACACACGTTTACTAGGTCCTACCAGGTGGACGTTAGAAGTCAGGAGGATGTCGCCTTTGGGCGCAGTGTGTTGCAGGCCGCAAAAGATCCTCATGTCTGATAGCGCTCAGCTTATATATGGTGTATCCCCCCCCTCATTTGGCATTGCTTTAGGACATCCCATTAGTAATGACTATGTCGCTCTGTGTCCCGTGATGTACGAGAAAGAAAATAGGATTTTTATAACAGCTTACCTGTAAAATCCTTTTCTTGGAGTACATCACGGGACACAGAGCTCCCACCCCTCTTTAGGGACACTTATTGCTTTGCTACAAAACTGAGGTGCTCCCGGATGGGAGGGGCTTATATAGGGGAGGGTACTTCCGGTTTTGGAAGTTGCCAGTGCCAGCACCTGACGGTATCTATATAACCCATTAGTAATGACTATGTCGCTCTGTGTCCCGTGATGTACTCCAAGAAAAGGATTTTACAGGTAAGCTGTTATAAAAATCCTATTTTTTAACGGCATGAAAAACGATCGTGTGTATGGGGCATAAGGAATGTAACGCAACCTCTTTGGGATGAGACGGCCGAGGACACAAGGATGGAAGTACAATGTCCTTATTCAAAAGAGAGGCCGAAACCACCTTCGGAAAAAACAAAGGCTGCGGGCGTAGCACCGCTTTATCCGTATGGAGGATCAAGTAGGGGGACTTACAAGACAATGCCGCCATTCAGAAACCCTCCTGACAGAGGTAAAGTCACCAGAAAGGCAACTTTCTGAGAGAGTGTCAAAAGAGGAATCTCCCTGATGTTCTCAAAGGGAGGTCTCTGAAGTACCGAGGGTACCAAATTCAAATCTCACGGAGGTAGTGGTGGCCGAAACGGAGGAGCCACATGTCGGACCCCTTGCACAAACGGACTCACCCATGAATGAGCCACCAAGGGTAGTTTAAAGAAAAGCAGCCAAGGCTGAAAAACTGCCCCATAACGGGGCTTAAGGCAAGTTTTTGATCCACACCATATAAAAACAGCAGGATCCTGGAAACCGACTATGCCCGTGGGCGCCAACCCATCTCCTCACACAGAGATGTAGGCCTTCCACGTGTGATGATAGATCTTCCGAGAAGAATACTTCCGTGCCCTCAGCATGGAGGAAATTACAGAGTCCGACAGGCCTCGGTCCCTCAGAACCTGACTTTCAACAGCCAAGCTGTTAAAGCCAGCGACTGCAAAGCAGGATGAAGTATAGGACCTAAGGGGCATCCGCCACCAGGCGCACTAGGTCGGCGTACCTGGGACGCCGAGGCCAATCTGGTGCAATTAGAGTCCCCGGAATCCCCTCAGTCCCCACTCTGCGGAGCAGGCGAGGCAGAAGATTCAGTGGGGGAAAGGTATAACTAAGCCAATACTGACCCTACGAGGCCACCCACGCGTCCGTCGCGTCCGCCCAGGGATCCTTGGCCCTGGCCACAAACTTCAATACCTTCCGATTGAATTGAGAAGCCAGGAGATCCACGGCTAGCGTGCCCACCTCAGGCAAAAGAGTCGACACACCTCCGGGTGTATCGACCATTCTCCTTGGTCCAGCAAACTGGCGACTTAGGTAGTCAGCTTGCCAGTTTTCTACACCCAAAATGAACATGGCCGAAAGAGCCGGCACGCTCCGTTCTGCCCACCGCAGGATGTGAGCGACCTCCAATGCTGCAGCCAAGCTGCTTGTTCCTCCTTGACAGTAGACATATGCCACCGTCGTGGCGTTGCCTGAGTACCATCCAGTGAAAAGGAAGGACGACTCTCCGGACTGAAGGGCCGGAGATTTCAACCACCAGACCAGGGGGGGCCTGACTAGGTGGCTCACCCAGGTTTGACAATCCAGGGACAACGGAGACTTGTCCCATTTGGACCGGATCTCCCTCAGCCAGACATGAGTATGGAATTTGAGCATACGGTACTGTCTCAAAGGAGGCTACCATAAGACCCAGGACTCACATGCAAAAGCGCAGCGACGACCACCAGCGGGATGCCACAGCTTCACCGCCGTCTGAAGAACCTGTAATTTGTTCAGCGGGAGAAAAAACCCTCGCCTCTGAGATACCAGGATCAAGCCAGGTATTCCAGGCGCCGAGTCGGCACCAACCCCGACTTCAGGAGGCTCAGTATTTGAAGGGTCTAACTGTCAATCGCCACATCCTCCTCTATTTCTGAGTAAGCAATAGCCCTCAGATGGAGGTCGTCCAGGTAGCCCACAATAGCAATTCCTTGCTGTCTTAGCAAGGCCAGGATCGTGGTGAACATCTTGGAGAAACCCTTGGTGCCGATGCCAGGCCATAAGGGAGAGCCCCAAAACTGGTAGTGATCGACCCCGACTGCAAAACGCAGAAATTTCTGATGCCCGACATAAACGGGGACCTGTAAATATGCATCCTTGACGTCCAAGGACGCCAGAAAAATCTCCCGGATGGAGAGCAGCGAACTGATTCCATCCTGAACCTTCGTACTTTTACAAAGGAGTTGAGGTCCAGGATTGGACGACCCCGTCCTACTGTGGGACTAAAAACAGATTGGAATAGAATCCCTGAAGCCTTTCCGGCAGTGGCACAGGAGCTATCACCCCGCGCTTCAGCAGGTACAAACAGGGCGTTCCAACGAGCCGGAGAAAGATGAAAGATGGAGGGAAAAAAATCTGTTGTTTTGTGGACAAGACAGCAGATCTATCTTGTACCCTGATGAAAACCCTTTCGCAAACCCACTGGTTAGAAAGCAGGGAAGTCCACTGCGCGAAGGCGACCCCCCACCCGAGAGTCAGGCAGGGTCAGCCCATCATGCAGTCGTAGATTTGTTCGCAGGCCGTCTGGCTTGCGAACCCAGGGACACTTTTTCCCCTCAGCTGGCCCCTTGTAGGCCTGGGAACGCTCACCTGCGGACCCGGCGGAAAGAAAATACCGCTTGTGAGCGGAAAAAAAAGGGGGGGCCCCGGGCCTATGGCGTGGCTCCTCACCATTTCTGGATTGTGGGAGCGCTGTGCTCCCTCCCCAACGACATTTTTAATAATGTCATCCAGCGAGGCTCCAAAAGGCCCCCAACCCTGGAAGAGCAAATCCGCCAGAGTCTTCTTGGACGTCTGGCCCACAGACCAGCATTTCAGTCAAATCATGCGGCGTAGCCCCAACGCAGGTACTGAAAATTCTGGACAGCCAGGGAGCTGTATCTAAGGCCGCATTGCAGACATACTTGAGGCCACGCACCAACCGGTCCGCTATCATCCAGACCGGGGAAGCCTGTTGCTACAGTGATACCAGGGTCGTGGCCAACAGCGGCCGCAACGCAGACCCCAAAACCATGAACAAGGACCGGGCCACCGCCTCGGTCCTCCAGTCTGCAGGGTCCTTAAAACCAGGGGTCCCTTCCACCAGAATAATGGTAATTATCTGGAGATCGGGGGGCCCCATCGGGGGAGAAGTCTCTTTTTCAGGAAATACTTCTCAAAAGGGATAACGGACTGCCATGCGATTTTTTTTTTGGAGCGCTGCGCCCGTTTTCATTCTTAGAATATAAACTTATCAAATAAGCTCGCAGGGAAACATCCTAGCGGTGCGGGTCGGCTTCTAGGACCCAGAAGGGACCGGCACCTTAAAAGATGTCCTTGCCGTATCCTCCATTTCAGTGGGGACAGTGATAAGTGCTCCAACAAGCGCCTTTTGCGCCGACCCGAACACAGAAGCAAGCAGGAAGCAGTTGCGCACTGTCCGAAAAGTCCTGGTCTGCATCTTCTGACAAGTCAGAGCAGGGGACACCTGCCACAGCAAGGCCCGAGTCTGAATCAGAAACTCTTCCCCGAAGATGGTGGAGGAGGGGGCCCCAAGCTGAGGTGTTCCCTGTGTCACTCTCTCTCTTCTGAGGTGATTACAGCCGTTTGCGCCGTCCAAAGGACCATTTGTGACCACTAGAGGCAGAAACCGGGTGGAAATAAACACAAGAAAATGGCCGCCAGCCCTGTAAAGGCGAGCGGTCCACAAGAAAATGGCCCCCCCTTGCGCCCGCACACCACTTCCATCCTGACAATAAGAGTCTTCAGGACCGCCAACATAGCGTCAACAGCCCCAGCAGGTGCAGGGGCACCGGCTGCCAGGACAGGAATGTCTGGGGAAGAAGCGCCAGTATGGCGCCATGCTGACCCACTCGCCCGACCCTAGGGACCCAAGGCAAGTACACAGACCACCCCCCTAGCTGCCACAGATGACGAGGGGACCCCCCCTGGAGGACTTACCACCCGACCCAGGCACTGCACAGTCGCTGTCCGCTCTTTCCCAATAGAAAACGGCGCAGGTCACCGCCAAAATGGCCGCCGACCATGCTGACAAAAGCACACAGGTAAAAAACATGGCAGCGAACACCCGGGCACCCAAACTGAGGTCCACACACACACACACCAGACAGCACACCCCAGCAGAGAGCGGCCCCCAAGCGCAGCATAGCCCACATATGGTATCGAACATCCTAGAGATGAAAGCAGCGTTCCAAGCTCTCCTAGCTTTCAGTCCTCTCCTGAAAGGGAAAGAAGTCCTGTTAAAGATGGACAACAGGGTGGCAGTTGCCTATATCAACAGGCAAGGAGGCACCAAAAGTCGCTCCATGATGCAGGAATTCCGCCCAGTCCTCGAATGGGCGCAAGTGAATCTGTCGGGGGGAATAGGCGATGTATGTCCCAGGAACCCAGAACCAGCTGGCCGACATGCTAAGCAGAAGCTTAATTTCCAACAACCAATGGGCTCTGAGTCACCAAGCCTTTTCCCTCATAACAAGAACTTGGGGCAGGCCGGATATAGACCTGGGAGCGACTCCAGACAACGCGAAGTGCCGGAGGTATCTGACAAGAACCCCCTGCCCGTTAGCGGAGGGGACAGATTGCCTACAACACGAGTGGAACTTCCATCTGGGTTACATCTTTCCCCGACACCTCTCATACCGAGATTTCTTCTCAGGCTCAAGAGGTCATCATCCACAGTAATAACAGTCCTTCCTTTTTGTGCCGACACGGCCATGGTTCACCACTCTCCTTCAGCTGAATACAGCGATACCCTTACCGCTTCCTCCAGCAGCAGATCTACTCTCCCAGGGGCAACTTCTTCATCCATCCCCGGAAAGGATGCACCTGACAGCCTGGAGATTGAAAGGGCTAGGTTCTTAGACCAAGGTTGCTCTCAAAAAGTGGTAGAAACTCTTCTTCAAGCCAGAAGGTACACCACCAACAGTACCTATAAGAGGATCTGGGAGAAGTTTCTCTCAGTTACACAGCAACAAGCCTGGAACCCATCATCTCCAACAGTTGCTCAAATCCTTTAGTTTCTCCAGTTAGGCCTAGCGAAAGGCCTTGGGTCAAGTACTTTGAAAGTCCACGTATCAGCCTTATCTGCCATGACAGGAGACAAGTGGGCGCAAGAGCCTCTAGTCATTCAGTTCCAGATGGCCTGTCTAAAGATAAGGCCCTCCAGAAAGCCTTCCTTCCCGACCTGGGATTGTACTGGAAGTTCTATCACATGAACCATTCTTTCCGTTGGAAAACATCTCCTTGTGGGACTTAACACTCAAAGTCACCTTCTTAATCGCAATAACATCGGCCAAGAGAGTCTCAGAGATGCAAGCTCTATTGGCGAAAGAACCATACCTAATCGTCTTCCCAGACAAAGAAGTCTTAAGACCATCTGATCGGTTTATTCCGAAGGTATCATCCTCCTTCCACTTCAATCAGGAGATTAACTTTCCTGCTCTCTCCACAGAACAAGGGGATCCACATCCGCTGGATGTAAGAACTAACATTCTAACCTACCTTTCGACAACAAACGACCTTAGGAAGTCGGAAACCCTCCTGGTCATCCCACACGGCTTTAGAAGAGGTCAAGCAGCAACCTCTCGCACCTTCGCAGCATGGCTGGTGAAGACCATCAAAAAGTCTTATTCACTGAGTCAAACACAAATACCTGAGGGCTTAAAGGCACATTCTACAAGGGCAATGGTGACCTCCTGGGCGGCCTACTGCAGAGTGTCCTCGGAAACTATTTGCCGAGCAGCGACCTGGTCTTCCAGGAACACCTTTATTTCTCATTACAAGGTGGACTCTGCCAGATTGTCTACGGCAGAGTTTGGACGAGCAATTATTCAGTCAAACATGTAAATAAAGTTGTCTTTATGCTCAGACCCACCCAGTTTGGAAGTTATTCACCCAAAGGTGTATGCTCCCATGATGCGACAGGAAAATGGAAAATTGTATATTCACCTTTCCGTAATTTTCCTTTCCTGTTGCATCTTCATGGCAGCATACAGATACCCACCCGTCTGAGGTGAGGTATATATATACTGAGAATACCTGGGCGGGGGCGCTCTCTGGGCTTAATAGCTAAACGGTCCTATCAGGTTGTGGGGGCGGAGCCACAACCCAAAGGTGTATGCTGCCATGAAGATGCGACAGGAAAGGAAAATTACGGAAAGGTGAGTATACAATTTTCCATTTTCTGTGTTGTGGCAGCTATTTTGGTTAGAGGTGCAGAGCTTTACTTCCTTATACCTGACCCTCCCGGTGAATTAATCTATGAGCTGCTGCTATGCAACCTAATTAATGATGTTTGCTGAATGATATACAGTTGGTTCTTTCCGTGTGTGATGTCTAAAGGTCCCATCTTGTTTAATTCACAGCTATTTTCGTGGGAAGAACCAGTCACTGTAAATTGTAGATAAGGAACAGGGGTGAAAACCTTTGTGACATCAAAGGTCGGATATTCTAGGATGCATTTTACTGCCTCAATTGTCAGAAATGTAAGTACCACTCATGAGGCTGTTCACGTGGAAAATACAAGCATCTTATTCCCTCTCCCTAAAAATCTACAAACACCTATTAATTTACCAACAAGCCTCTGCTAGTCATGAGTACACATATAAATACAACATTTTTTATAGAGCAGAGAATATTGTCAGACAGTACCTGCACAGGCTGATTAATACAATGATCAGTTTTCATCATATCATCCTCTTGAGAACCGAGACTGAGATCTGAAAATGAGATCAGCAAAAATAAACCTCAAAATAACATCTGCAAGGAGACTCACTGGCTTCTGTTTTTTTTTCTGTTAAAGAACAAATACAAAAACTGACAACTATTACCAAAGAAAGGCCAGGGTTTGAATATATAGAGGTCCTTTACAAAGAAGAAAATGACACACAATAATTTTTCTACCATGTCAATACATAGATGCAAAACCAGGTTAACCACTTGACCTTCTAAAAGTTTTACCCCCTTCATGACCAGAGCATTTTTTTGTTATTTTAACTGGGAATTGCGGCGCAGTCATGCAACTCCTGTACACAAATTACATTTATTTGTTCTCACAAATAGAGCTTTACTTTAGTGGTATTTGATCACCACTTGGTTTTTTATTTTTTAATACATAAACAAAAAAGAAAAGACAGACAATTTTGAACTTTCTGTTATAAAACACATCCAATAAAAAAATCTAAAAAATGTAATTTACAACCCCTTTAACATCAAGGGGTTGGTTACCTGTGTGCCTAATAAGTGTAATGTGTGCTGCTTTTACGAACAGATCTGGCTGTTTTTTTAGCTGATATGTTTACAGAGCCCTGTGTGTTTCTGCTGTGATTGGCTACAGCCAATCAGCAGGTCTCAGCCATAAATCATTGGCCAGGACCTGCTGACAAAATCCTGCTGTAGCCAGTGACAGCACGGGTTACTGGAACAGGCTGGATGACGTACATGTACATGATCCAGCCTGCCTGTGCCACCTGCAGTAAATGTACTGTGGATGGGCAGGAACTGGTTAATTGATAAAGCTAGGTATAAACTAGTTGAATTCCGTTCAACATTTTTGGTTGTAAGAATGCTTGTTTTTCTAATTATTAGTGGGTCAAATTGATGTTCGTTTTAAAAGGAGAAGAATAGAAAAATGTATTCTATAGTCGATCAGTAAAGATCGTTCATTCCAAAATCGAATGATAAAAGCAAAACAAATCTTTAACCACTTTCAAAACGACATTAAAATGCAATTAGAATTTTTGAACAAATTTCTCTAAGAATTATCATACAAATTTTTGTTAGAAATTCTACCGTATACCCAGCTTTAGGTTTTTCTGTCTTTTTGTGTATTTAGGAGGAGCTACAGAGGAAGCTTAGGCTAACAGATCTTGGAATTCAATAACCTGGTTTCCATATGTTTTTACTGATTTACACTGTATTGCCAAAAGTATTGCGACGCCTGCCTTTACACGCTGTCAGGAATCAGATGTGATCAGAACTATGTGGACTGCATCAGAGGAAACCGCAAACAGAAATAGGTGAAAGTAAGTACGTTTATTTAAGGTAAATACATATAAATGTGAATACACCACCAATACAAAAAGTGAACAAACCAAACAACCAAAATAGTGACAGTAACCAACCAGCATATATAGCAAAAGGGAGAACCAGAATCGTAGTCAAGCCAGGCCAGGATCATTAACAGGAGATCAGCAGATAGGGGGCCAGGAGTAGACGGACAGGGACAAGAAGAAAGGAATCAGGCTTCAGGGCAAGGATCCAGGGATGCAGGAACAGATACAACGGGTTCAGGATACAGGGTTCAGGTAAACAGGCTGCAGGTCAGGGCACGAGGACAATACCAGGGCAGTGTGTGTGTGCGCACTTGCCGGGTATTTATACTATTACCTGCTTACAAGTTCAGGTGACGCCTGATTGCAGAAGGTAAAATCTGCACCACACTGACAGGATCCATCCGCTGGTGGACGCCAGTCCTGCAGCCCAAAGATGACATAACACCAGCAGGTAGAAGCTCCCCTGACAGTTCCAAACTGCCAGGAGATACCTGCTGGTGGACCCCAGTACTGCACACCAAATGATAGATATTACCAGCGGATGGAACCTTTCCTTACACACGCACATGAACTTTAATGGCAGCCCAGTCTTAGTCCGTAGGGTTCAATATTGAGTTGGCCCACCCTTTGCAGCTATAACAGCTTCAACTCTTCTGTGAAGGCTGTCCACAAGGTTTAGCAGTGTGTCTATGGGAATGTTTGATCATTCTTCCAGAAGCGCATTTGTGAGGTCAGGCACTGATTTTGTATGAGAAGGCCTGGCTTGCAGTCTCCGCTCTAATTCATCCCAAAGGTGTTCTATTGGGTTGAGGTCAGGACTCTGTGCAGGCCAGTCAAGTTCCTCCACCCCAAACTCGTTCATCCATGTCTTTATGGACCTTGCTTTGTGCATTGGTCCAGATAATTTGGTGGAGGAGGGATTATGGTGTGGGGTTGTTTTTCAGGGGTTGGGCTTGGCCCCTTAGTTCCAGTGACAGGAACTCTTAAGGCGTCAGCATACCAAGACATTTTGACCGATTTCATGCTCCCAACTTTGTGGGAACAGTTTGGGGATGGCCCCTTCCTGTTCCAACATGACTGTGCACCAGTGCACAAAGCAAGGTCCATAAAGACACGGATGAGCGAGCTTGGGGTGGAAGAACTTGACTGACCTGCACAGAGTCCTGACCTGATAGAACACCTTTGGGATGAATTAGAGCGGAGACTGCGATCCAGGCCTTCTAGTCCAACATCAGTGCCTGGAAAGTGAAAGGATAATACTGCGCTGGAAATAATGTGAAACGAAGCTGCCAACACTGCTGGTACAAAAAGCTAGTAATAATCGAAAATTAAAAGTGTAGCGCTATCTAAATAAATATGTATAAATGTGAAAATATACACAAAAAACTGAATATGATAATATAGTGATAAACACGTGTATCACCCAAAATAACGTGCTGGGTGACTCCAGTGATAAAGTCCTCAAATTATATTAACACAATTATGCAAATATATGCAAATTAATGTCCATTATAGGCAAATGAATGTCCATTAGAAATGGAATCCATAAAACGAAGGTGATGAAGATCAGTCCAGAGAGAACGTGATGAATCAAAACGTGAAATTGTAATCAACAGTCTTCTGTGTGTGAGAGAAAGTAGCCACCACCAAAGTGAATAGAGGAAGGCTTACCAGAAGTTATGGATTTGGCGGGGCATAAGCCACCCAAATCAAATAAACTTAAAGAGTGTGAACACTCAAACATTAATAAAATAGAGATGTGATGTGAGATCCGCCACCAAGTATATGTTGAGGAGGCTTACCAGAGGTCTCGGATTTGGAGAGGCATACGCCGCCCAAATCTGAGATTGCTTAGGGGGTTAATGGACGCCAATGGAGATGGTCTTGAGTGGAGGGGTAGTCTGGAGTCAAAGGGGTTTAGCACTTCAATCAGACGGGACATCCAATAACACAAAACACCAATTCATGTAGGGACTCGGTATCCAATGCATATGTGTGGAGATAGAAAAGCTCACATAGCATAATTCCGTTTGGAAAGAATTTAATAAAAATCATACAATGTAACACTCACATTTTAAGATGGTCTAAAAACATGGATGCAGGTACAAGAGCGATGTATATGGACAAATCCAGGGTGGATTTGTCCATATACATCGCTCTTGTACCTGCATCCATGTTTTTAGACCATCTTAAAATGTGAGTGTTACATTGTATGATTTTTATTAAATTCTTTCCAAACGGAATTATGCTATGTGAGCTTTTCTATCTCCACACATATGCATTGGATACCGAGTCCCTACATGAATTGGTGTTTTGTGTTATTGGATGTCCCGTCTGATTGAAGTGCTAAACCCCTTTGACTCCAGACTACCCCTCCACTCAAGACCATCTCCATTGGCGTCCATTAACCCCCTAAGCAATCTCAGATTTGGGCGGCGTATGCCTCTCCAAATCCGAGACCTCTGGTAAGCCTCCTCAACATATACTTGGTGGCGGATCTCACATCACATCTCTATTTTATTAATGTTTGAGTGTTCACACTCTTTAAGTTTATTTGATTTGGGTGGCTTATGCCCCGCCAAATCCATAACTTCTGGTAAGCCTTCCTCTATTCACTTTGGTGGTGGCTACTTTCTCTCACACACAGAAGACTGTTGATTACAATTTCACGTTTTGATTCATCACGTTCTCTCTGGACTGATCTTCATCACCTTCGTTTTATGGATTCCATTTCTAATGGACATTCATTTGCCTATAATGGACATTAATTTGCATATATTTGCATAATTGTGTTAATATAATTTGAGGACTTTATCACTGGAGTCACCCAGCACGTTATTTTGGGTGATACACGTGTTTATCACTATATTATCATATTCAGTTTTTTGTGTATATTTTCACATTTATACATATTTATTTAGATAGCGCTACACTTTTAATTTTCAACATCAGTGCCTGACCTCACAAATGCGCTTCTGGAAGAATGGTCAAACATTCCCATAGACGCACTCCTAAACTTGTGGAAAGCCTTCCCAGAAGAGTTGAAGCAGTTATAGCTGCAAAGGGTGGGCCAACTCAATATTGAACCCTACGGACTAAGACTGGGCTGCCATTAAAGTTAATCTGCGTGTAAAGGCAGGTGTCCCATTACTTTTGGTAATATAGTGTGTGTGTGTGTGTGTGTACATATATATATATATATATATATATATATATATATAAAATCTCATATGAAAACATTATGGACCCAAAACGACTATAGTTTCCCTTTACTTGAATAAAAAGTCCAACAGGAAGAGGAAGAAACCTTCATAATGTCATTGAAGTTGCATGTGCGTATAAAGGCAGGCATCCCAATACTTTTGGTAATATAGTGTATAAGCCCAGAGAACAGCAGGTGACACTAATAGATGAGCACAGAAGCCAAGAAGGAGGTAATAATTACACTGGCATGAAAACTGCAGGCTAAATCCTGACAAAGAGATGCTCCATCTGTCTCAAGCTTTTCACCCCAGTGGAACCCTTATAATAATTTCTTTGGGGAACTCTTACTAAAATCAATTCATGGGGCGTCATTGACAAAAAATGGCCCTTACTTGGGGATCAATAGGAAAAATGCAACCCTTACAGTGGTGGTCTAAATGCCTCCCTTATAGCTAGCCAAAAAGATCAATGGTTTCATGCTGCTGCTCTGCCAAGTGGTATTGGCCTTGGAACTATGCAGGCACTATCAAATGGGAGATCAATCAGCCACAGCTCAAGGAACCCCTAGCAACCTCTGGTGGAACCATAAGGTTCCATGGAACCCTGGTTGAGAATGGTTGCTCCAAACAATCATACCGTTAGCAAGTAGTCCATGTCCTGCTTGCCTTGAGGATGCGTTTATTTCTTTATATATTCCACTAATGTAATTCCTTCCATAGGGATTTATGGAAAGGTGTTCTTTTTCCTGTGTCCATTTAAAACAACTGGAAAAACATGCAACGCTTTCCTACCATTCATGAAATACATGCTGCAATGTTTCGTTAACTCATCCCTTTGCGAAAATAAAAACAGACAACTCTATAACGTTAAATGAGTTTTGTATCAAATTCTAAGCTTAGACTACACTACCAACAAGAACAGCATTTAATAGAAACTGTCTACAGAGAAATAAAGTTAGCAGATGCTGGTTAGCTGACCACTCAGCTCAATGTTGCCTTAAAAGAGAACTCTAGGATTCCTCTCACTTTAAAGCGGAGCTCCGCCGAAATTTTTTTATTAAAAGCCAGCAACTACAAATACTGCAGCTGCTGACTTTTAATATTAGGACACTTACCTGTCCTGGAGTCCAGCGACGTCCGCAGCAGAGGACGAGCAATCACTCGTCACTCTGCTGCCCCCACCGCCATCCTCGGTGAGGGAACCAGGCCGTGAAACCTTGCGGCTTCACTGCCCGGTTCAATACGGCGCATGCGCGAGTCGCGCTGCGCCGTTCTGACTGGTCCCCCTGTGTTCTGGGAGCCGAGTGTCTCCCAGAACACAACAGGTATTCTGCAGGAAGTGACGTACTTCCCGCAGATTTCCCGCAGAGAGGACTCCCGGAAGTGGGTGCAAATACCTGTCTTAGACAGGTATCTTCACCCCCCTGAAAGGTGTCAATTGTGACACCGGAGGGGGGGAGGGTTCCGATGAGTGGAAGTTCCACTTTAGGGTGGAGCTCCGCTTTAAATAGTTTGGGGCAGTTTAGATCAAACAAATTTGAACAGTCTGGCCACTGGGGATGCTGTAATAGACTCTAGTAGCTTGAGCTACATACAGTAAGCGGTGTTGTCTCCATGCAGGGGTACAAGTGACTTCCCTTCTGCTGCCGGAAAGAGAATGAATTGCGTGTACGGCATCTTAGCCATTCAGGAACAGCCTTGTATTTTTATCAACTCCTTCACTACCCCTCTGCTTCACACAAACAAGGCATAAAACCCACTATGTCTGAAAGGTTGTGCTTGGAGTCACAACTGCCTAATCATTCCATCTCCCAATCCTTTAAACTCCTAATACAGCCTCCAGACTCTTACTCACCTCCTTTCTTACTTAACCTCTTCAATACCGGGCATTTTCACCCCCTTCCTGCCCAGGCTAATTTTCAGCTTTCAGCGCTGTAGCATTTTGAATGACAATTGCGCGGTCATGCAACACTGTACCCAAATGCAATGAATTATAATTATTTTCCCCACAAATAGAGATTTCTTTTGGTGGTATTTGATCACCTCTGCGGTTTTATTTTTTTTGCGCTATAAACAAAAAAACAACAAGTTTGAAAAAAAAAAAACACAATATTTACCGTACTTTTTGTTGTAATAAATATCCCTAAAACTATTTTTTTTCCTCAGTTTAGGCCAATATGTATTCTACTACATATTTTTGGTAAAAAAAACAACGCAATAAGCGTATATTGATTGGTTTGCGCAAAAGTTATAGCGTCTACAAAATAAGTTATTGATTTATGGAATTTTTATTATTATTTTTGTTTTTATTAGTAATGGCGGTGATTTTTATCCTGACTGTGATAATGTAACGGACAGATCGGCCCCTTTGACAATATTTTGGGACCATTGACATTTATACAGCGATCAGTGCTATAAAAATGTACTGATTACTGTATAAATGTCACTGGCAGGAAAGGAGTTAACACTGCGGGGCGATCAAAGGGTTAAATGTGTTACCTAGGAAGTGATTCTAACTGTGGGGGGATGGGACTGACTAGGGGAGGAGACCGATCGGTGTTCCTATATACTAGGAACACATGATCTGTCTCCTCTCCCCTGACAGGACGTGGATCTGTGTGTTTACACACACAGATCCACGTTCCTGCTCTGCTACAAGCGATCGCAGGTACACAGTGGATATCGTGGCCGCCGGGCACGCGCATCGGCTCCTCGATGACGCAGCGGGTGCGCCTACTATACCGCCGGGAAGCCGAGGACGTCTTATGACGCCCGCCCAAGATGGGAGATCCCATCTGCGGATGTCAAATGACAATAGAAGTAAAGTCGCATGCATATACTGTACCTATAGGTAAGCCTATAATAAGGCTTACCTATAGGTACTGTAAATATTGCCTAAACATGCGACAAACCCCCCTACATTACCCCCCTTTTTTTTTCTTCCCTCTTTCCCTTCCCTCCCTACCTTTTTCTACCATGATCTGTATTTCCTGCTATTCCCCTGACCATATGCCTTGCAAAGAAAGGACTGGACATTTTACTGGCTGTACATGTAAACGATTCTCCAATGACCTGTAATCTACATCAACATCGTATACTCAGACTGGGATATTTTGAAGACATACTGGGGGAAATTTATTAAAACTTTTTGCAGAAGAACAATGACAATAATAAAGCATGTGTATGCATAAGTCAACAGAATATTAGAACATACATGTAAAAAAGGATGTCATAATAGAGAATGCGACTGGCTGCAATAATATAGTTATGGGGATTTAGTAAAACTGGTGCACGCAGAATCCGGTGCAGCTGATCATAGTAATCTAGTAATCATAGTAAACTTTAGCTTGTTCAATTAAAAACCTCTTCCGGACCAACGATCGCAGTTTTTCTGTGGCAAGTTCACTCCCCTGGGCGAAATTACTTTACCTTACGTCGCTTCTCCATTTGGCCACTAGGGGGTGCACGCGCGCCCGCGGCTCGCTGCAAGTGCCCGGCGGGCGCGATGGCCGCTGGGCACCCGCGATCGCTCGTGACAGAGCGAGAACCGGGATCTGTGTGTGTAAACACACAGATTCTGGTTCTCTCAGGGGAGAGGAGACAGATTGTGTGTTCATACAAAGTATGAACACCGATCTTTCATCTCTCCTAGTGAGTCCCATCCCCCCCCACAGTTAGAACACACACTAGGGAACACATTTAACCCCTTGATCGCCCCCTAGTGTCAACCCCATCACTGCCAGTGACATTTACACAGTAATCAGTGCATTTTTATAGCACTGATCGCTGTATAATTGTCAATGGTCCCAAAAAACTGTCCGCCGCAATATCGCGGTTCCGATAAAAATCGCTGATCACCGCCATTACTAGTAAAAAAAATAATAATAATAAAAATGCCATAAATATATCCCCTGTTTTGTAGACGCTATAACTTTTGCGCAAACCAATCAATATACGCTTATTGCGATTTTTTTTAACCAAAAATATGTAGAAGAATACGTATCAGCGTAAACTGAGGAAATTTTTTTTATTATTTAAAAATAATTTAAATTTGGGATATTTATTATAGTAAAAAGTAAAATATGTGGTTTAACGCTCTTCTTTTGTTTACAGCGCAAAAAAAAAAAAACGCAGAGGTGATCAAATACCACCAAAACAAAGCTCTATTTGTGGGAAAAAAAGGACGTCAATTTTGTTTGGGTACAACGTTGCAAGACCGCGCAATTGTCAGTTAAAGTGACACAGTGCTGAATCCCAAAAAATTGCCTGGTCAGTGAGCAGCCAAATCTTCCGGGGCTGAAGTGGCTTTTACAATAAGCCCAGGTTCACACTGACAGCGGGTAGAAATTTCATACCCGCATGTCAGTCCCGACTTCGGGGGCCATTTTAGAGACATCTGTGCAGGCTGCTGCACAGATGTCCATACAAATCACACCCCGAAGTCTGCAAAAGTAGTAAAGAAACTACTTTTGGGAATGGGTGCGGCGTCGCATCGATTCGGACGGTGCCATTGATGGCAATAGGCACCGATTTGGCATGCGATTTGACATGATAGGCTCAAACCTAAAAGCCAACCTGTTCTAATATTCTGTTGACTTACGCATACACATGCTTTATTATTGTCATTGTCCTTTTGCAAAAAATGTAAATAAAGACTATTAAAAAAAAAAGTTATTGTTGAGTAAGCCGTTGCATAGTCAAGCTTCAAAATTTGGCCTGGCCACAAAGGTTTCAGCTACCCCTGGACCTAAATGGTTTAACCTTCCTGATGGTAATCCCAAGTTTGACTTCGGGGTTAATTTTCAGTACCAAAGGCGATAACCCCGAGCCACACTCAGGATTACACTGTAGTGATACTTAGCTTGTCCCAGCGATCCCCGATGTCCTCCCGCTGTGTTCTCCGGCCAATGCCGGTGTTCCGTCAGATTAAGCGACCCGTCATATCTTGTAACGGAAGTGATGTTCCATCGCCACCATTTGCTACACCTCGCACTCGTCCACAGTAAGGATACAGTGAGAAGGCGGCAAGCGCATATCTTATTATACCCACCGAAGTTTTGCATTTCACACTTATTTGTAACAATAAACTGAGCTTATATACTAAAATACAGTATTTAGAAATACGTGACACTCATTTGATGTTGAATTGAGGCTGATCTCAGAGGACTGCGGATCTGACAGAACACTGCTGCTTTTATAATTCAACATCAAAACAGTCTGATGGATTTGAAAATACTGTATTTCACTATATAAGCTCTGTTTACTGTTCCATGCAAAACAATGTACCACTTTGAAATTCAAAAATAATGACATAATTAGACCGCCAGGGAGGTTAAGCTAAGTGAACATTCACTTTACCAAGGAAACAGTCTCTGTTTTTTTAGTAGATCCACACTAGCATTTGTATTCTCTATTGTATCCCTTTATACGTTCTGAAAATTACAATCAAAAGTCAAAAATCAAGCAAGTCTGTTACAAATAGGGTTGCCTTTTGGGCTATATTTTACTGGTCTAGCCACTAAAATGAGGCTTGCTACTTATAGGAAAGAGATGATAAGGCTGGTGGCATCTTTAGTTAGAGATAAAGAACAACTTTGGAAAAGCACAATGCACAAAGTGAGTCCAGGTTCAGCTTTGCTCTAATTTCACATGCCCTGTCTATGTCCTCACAAATAAGATACCCATTGAAACAGGAGTGAGTAAATACAACTAGATTTACTAATAACAGTTTAGCAGGGAGAGCCCATCTTTCTAACCTGTGCCGCTTTTCTTACCTTCCACACACAAAGATGAAACGTCCTTCTTCAGTACATCAGCTTGATGATCACGCAGCTGCTCATCCTTCATAAAGGTAAATAGAAAAGAGAGCCGTTTATTCTTCCTGCAACAGATTTCATTTCTGCCTATTGATTTTGTTTTTTGTGTAGTAGAACGGAATGAGCTTCAGAAATCTAATTTCCAGACAGCACCAGGCAGATAATAACTAGGTTTCAGCATTTATGAGGTAAATCATAGAAATGTAGCTTTCAATAAATGTGCCGCTCAGTTAAGATACAATGGATAAATTCACTACATTATGAAACATAAGACTGCATGGAAAAGGCAGAATAAATTAAATAAGCAGCAAAAAAAGGAATGGTATTTGTTCATCTGAGTGCAATGTAAGAATAAGTGAACAGCAGCATTTAGCGTCAAGTTTATTGTAGTATAGATTATGCTCTTATTCTACTAAGTATAGATTATACCAGTAATACAACATTCATAATGTCTGATGCCGCGTACACATGATCGGATTTCCCGTCGGAAAAAGTCAGTTGTGAGCTTTTGAACGGAAACTCCGACCGTGTGTAGGCTTCATCTGACTTTTTCTGTCAGAATTTCCGCCAGCAAAAGTTTGAGAGCTGGTTCTCTATTTTTCCGACGGAAAAAAATTCCTATCGGAAAAACCGATCGTCTGTAGCAATTCCGACGCACTAAATTCCGACGCATGCTCAGAAACAATTTGACGCCTGCTCGGAAGCATTGAACTTCATTTTCTCGGCTCGTCGTAGTGTTGTATGTCACCGCGTTCTTGACGGTCGAAAGTGCCGAGAACTTTTGGGTGACCGTGTGTATGCAAGCCAAGCTTGAGAAAAATTCCGTCGGAAAAACCGTCCAAGATTTTTCCGATGGAAAATCCAATCGTGTGTACGCGGCATTAGGGATGTTTGCTTTTAATGATTTCCTTGCATAAAGTGCCCCTACAGCTTAACCCACTTTCACCCAGTCTTCTAGCCATTCCATTCCTTGAAATCAGCAAATGTTAACTTAACTCCAACCAAAACTTTTTTCCCTCTTTCTGTCCACACATATACAAATCCATTCAGTATTGAAAAAAGTGATTGGACACATATACTCAGACACAACTCATAAACCACCAGCAATGTTTAAAAAAAGAAAAATATGATACAATCCTCAAAAACAGAAAACGACACAAACAGGGGACCAGCAGGTTGATAATAACTTATAAATTATGAATCAATGAGGATATGGGTATCCAACTCCTCATTTAACCCATGGGGCGAGAGAGAGTTTAATTCATATATCCACATGGTTTCCCTTTTGCATATTAACGAGAATCTCTCGTTATCTGTAAGGGACACCTTAGGGATATGTTCAATCGCTAGAACTGTCATGGCTTTGAAATCTCTTGCATGATGTTGAGAGGAATGTCTTGGCACACTATGTTGGACCAGGCCTTTCTGTATAAATCTGCGATGTTCGCCTACCCTAGTGCGCAACGTTACATGTTTTATCAGCAATACATTTTAAATTTCACATGGATTCCATCTCCAATTGATTCCTTGCCACCTCCTGGATCTGCGCTTCCCAATTCTGTTGTTTTTGTCTGTTTCTCATTTGGTCATTTGAGTGCGGTAGCAGCGGTCCAGTGCGACTTTTATAATTACTTTGACTCCTTGGTTTACTTTCTGCGCTTGGCTCCCTGCTGGAATTTTCATGCTCCTTCCACCAGGAGCATCCTTAGTGACACTATCAAGATCCAGTCCTTAGAGGCGTCGTTCCTTGAGGCCACGTAGATCAAATGCCTCTTATAAAAGAGTTTCTCAGTCCAGCACATAAGCCAAAGTGCCTTACGCATCCAACTGAAGGGAACATGCAAGATAAAAAGATGGGAGGCTTCCAGCAAACCACAGTCAGAGTAATGCCGCGTACACACGCTCAGAGTTTCCGACAGAAAAAGTCCGATGGGAGCTTTTCATTTGAAATTCCGACCGTGTGTATGCCCCATCTGACTTTTTCTGTCGGAATTTCCGACGGGCTTAGATAGAGAGCAGGTTCTCTATTTTTCCGTCAGAAATTCCCGTTGGAAAGTCCGGCCGTGTGTACGCGGCATAATAGTTGAAAAGTGGGTGCAAAGGGAAAGTCTTTACAGCCTTAGGGACCCAATACAACCCAAGGCTGGAGACAGGTGGACCTCTCCAGGATCCTAACGGGTTGACACGTTTCAAAATATATACTTTCTTGATCAGAGCTGATGTAGAAGGGTAAACCTCTGATGAAGAAGGTATACCCTTCGAAACACATCAGCCAGTTAGGATCCCGGAGAGGTCCTCCTGTTCCGGGGAGCCTGAAGAGTTTGTGACTATTGGACTATGGATGATTAGCTTGATGAGCGTTTCTGATTTATGATGTGTTTGTGAGTACATTTTATGTTGTTTTTATTTTAATAAACTTTGTGGGATAATGCACTAGGCTGGTGCACATTCTTTTGTTTATTTTTTGTAGAAGGGGTTATACTCTGGGCTGGCCTACAGTATTTGGTTTGTCAGTGTCCAATCCTCCTGTAGGCAGAAGTACAACCCTGAAATACTTCCCTGACGACAGACATGGCGTAGATCGCCGCGAATACTGCGGCAATCTTTTGCTGGAAGTGGGAGCAAATACCTGTATTAAACAGGTATCTGCTCCCCCCTGAAAGGTGCCAAATGTGACACTGGAGGGGGGAGGGACCGGATAAGCGGAAGTTCCATTTCTGGGAGGAACTCCGCTTTAAAAGGGTTCTTGTTGGGGCAGGAAGTAATTGGAAATCTCATGCATGGGCCATAAACACTAATAAAAACAAGAGCTCCATGGATAATTTCTGAGAATTGAAATTAGCAATGCTTTCTACAACTTAACTAAAAATGCTTATATACCATATAAAATATTGGATCGCTCACTAAAATGACTGTATCTTGCTGGTATAGACTTTGTATATAAAGAGTCTGTGACAGACTTCCCTATGTCAAGAGGTTGTCTTTGGGAAATAGATGTATGAGTGCTAAGAAAGGGAGTGCTGCCAGCATTGCTGCAGAGGTTGAAGGGGTGGGGGGTCAGCCTGTCAGTGCTCAGACCATACGCTGCACACTGCATCAAATTGGTCTGCATGGCTGTCGTTCCAGAAGAAAACCTCTTCTAAACATGGTGCACAAGAAAGCCCGCAAATAGTTTGCTGAAGACAAGCAGACTAAGGACATGGATTACTGGAACCATGTCCTGTGGTCCGATGAGACCAAGATAAACGTATTTGGTTCAGATGGTGTCAAGCGTGTGTGGCGGCAACCAGGTGGGGAGTACAAAGACAAGTGTGTCTTGCCTACAGTCAAGCATGGTGGTGGGAGTGTCATGGTCTGGGGCTGCATGAGTGCTGCCGGCACTGGGGAGCTACAGTTCATTGAGGGAACCATGAATGCCAACATGTACTGTGACATACTGAAGCAGAGCATGATCCCCTCCCTTCAGAGACTGGGCCGCAGGGCAGTATTCCCACATGATAACGACCCCAAACACACCTCCAAGACGACCACTGCTTTGCTAAAGAAGCTGAGGGTAAAGGTGATGGACTGGCCAAATATGTCCCCAGACCTAAACCCAATTGAGCATCTGTGGGGCATCCTCAAACACAAGGTGGAGGAGCGCAAAGTCTCTAACATCCACCAGCTCCGTGATGTCATCATGGAGGAGTGGAAGAGGACTCCAGTGGCAACCTGTGAAGCTCTGGTGACCTCCATGCTCAAGAGGGTTAAGGCAGTGCTGGAAAATAATGGCGACCACACAAAATATTGACACTTTGGGCCCAAAGTGTAATTTCTTCAGTGTTGTCACATGAAAAGATATACTAAAATATTTACAAAAATGTGAGGGGTGTACTCACTTCTGTGAGATACTGTGTATAGGTGTGTGTGTGTGTGTGTGTATATATATATATATATATATATATACACACATACACACTGATCAGCCATAACATTATGATCACCCACCATAACATGACCATCCACCTAATATTGAGTAGGGCCCCCTTTTGCCACCAAAGCAGCCCTGACTCGTCGAGGCATGGACTTCTCTAGACCTCAGTAAATGATTGCTGCCTCCGCCGGCTTGCCTTCTTTCCATAATGCATCCTTGTACCATCTCTTTCACAGGCAAGCGATGAACATGCACCTGACCATCCACATGATGTAAAAGAAAACATGATTCATCACAGCAGGCCAAATTCTTCCATTGCTCCGTGGTCTATTTCCAATGCTCGTGCCCATTGTAGGCATTTTTGGCTGAGGACACAGGTTGGTATGGGCAACCTGACCGGTTTTATGCTACGCAGCCTCATATGCAACAAACTGTGATACACTGTGTGTTCTGACTCCTTTCTATCAGATTGAATAAGATGACTAAAGGGTGGGACTTTGAATGAAGCATACTGCTAACTAAAAGGAACCAATCAATGTATACACAGTTTATTAATACAAAAAAGGACATACATACACATGTAAAATAGTAACATTTTATAGTAGTAGGTCATAGTATAGGAGGCTAAACAGTACATGGTAATATACAATTGTCTCCACGTATACACATAGTAACAGACCTTGGGCATGTAGACCGAGATTGCAGTGGTAACATGTAAACAAAGTAACAGTGGGAGATCGGTTCATTATAATAGAATACAGATATTGAACATAAAAACTGTGACGTAGCATCATATAGAAGCCCTACGCGTTTCGTGGTTACATACCACTCGTCAGGAGCAGATGCACAGTATGGGGGTGTCTATAATGAGATAGAAATGCCACAATGATATAATAGTACAAAAAGGAAGATAAAAATTTGTAAAAGCACAAAAGAAAGAGGGGGAACAAATAAGGTCCCAAACACTCTCACCTATCTGTATTGTATGGGTACAATTGTAGGATGATGTCAGAGGTAGCGGGCAGCTATAGAAGGCATAATCTTCTATTACTATTTTACATGTGTATGCATGTCCTTTTTTGTATTAATAAACTGTGTATACATTGATTGGTTCCTTTTAGTTAGTAGTATGCTTCATTCAAAGTCCCACCCTTTAGTCATGGTATTCAATCTACTGGGGATGGAGATATATATAGCTATTGCCTCACTAAAAGTCCGAACCTTAGCTTCAGCCTTAGTTGTTTTTTCTTCACCTTTCTATCAGAACCAGAAATACATTTTTCAGCAACTTGAGCTCAAGTAGCTCTTCTATTGAATCAGACGACACAGATCAGCCTTCACTACCTGCGTGCATCAATAGGCCTTGGCCGCCCATGACCCTGTCACCGGTTTGCTGGTTTTCTTTTCTTGGACCACTTTTGTTAAGGTCCTGACCACTACAGACCTGGAAGTTTGGAGATGCTCTTTATTGACCATGCTTTGTGCACTGGTCCAAATCATTTGGTGGAGGGGGGATTATGATGTGGGGTTGTTTTTCAGGGATTGGGCTTGGTACCTTAGTTCCAGTGAAGGGAACTCTTAAGGCGTGAGCCACTTGACCACCTCTTCTAGACTGTAAGCTCTAATGAGCAGGGCCCTCTGATCCCTCCTGTATTGAATTGTATTGCAACTGTACTGTTTGCCTCCATGTTGTAAAGCACTGCGCAAACTGTTGGCGCTATATAAATCCTGTATAATAAAAATAATAATACCAAGACATTTTGGACAATTTCCTGCTCCCAACTTTGTGGAAACAGTTTGGGGATTGCTCCTTCCTGTTCCAACAGGAAGGAGCACCAGTGCACAAGCAAGGTCCATAAAGACTTGGATGAGTGAGTTTGGGGTGGAGGAACTTGACTGGCCTGCATAGAGTCCTGACCTTAACCCAATAGGACACCTTTGGGATGAATTAGAGCCAGGTCTTCTTGTTCATATCAGTGCCTGACCTCACAAATGTGCTTCTGGAAGAATGGTCAAACATTCCCATAGACACACTCCTAAACCTTGTGGACAGCCTTCCCAGAAGAGTTGGAGCTGTTGTAGCTGCAAAAGGTGGGCCAACACAATTATAAACCCTACGGACTAAGACTGAGATGCCATTAAAGTTGATCTGCTTGTAAAGGCAGGTGTCCCAATACTTTTGGTAATATAGTGTGTGTGTGTGTATATGTGTGTGTGTGTGTATATATATATATATATATATTGTGACAGCAGGAAGGTAAAGTCACCTGGTTGCATCCAGGGGGGTAGATATATTTCTCCCAGATTCAGGCTTTATGCCGGCTTATACAACTAGGGAGTTGATGAAGCCCAGCTGAGGCTAGTGGGCTCATGAATGACTCATACCTCTAGGGAGAGTGCTGGGCGTCGTGAGGCAGGGAGTTGATGAGACCAGCTGAAGCCTGTCAGTTCGTTTAAGGCCTCTATAAAAACTCCCAGATTCATTAGGTGTTTGCTCATGCCTGGAACCAGACCTGTGTGGACTGTCTAGGGAGAGTGAACCCCTGTGCGGTGAGGCAAAGCCTGTGTGGCTATTTGTTTGGACTTTTACTAAACCAGGGACTTGGGGACTAGGACAGCACCAGGCTGATCCCAGTTGTTAGTTTAGGAAACCTGCATGTTTAGTCAGAGGTCAAACTGACCAGGATTTATTTTGTTTATGTTTCTTTTTGGCTTTGCTGTGTTTTTGTCACTGTACATAGAGAAATAAACCGCACCTTTTGATTTTGAAAACCACAACCTCCGTCTGCTGGCCCTGTTTTTGTGTGGGGAGCCCAACCAGGGGGTCACATACACCCGCTACCGAGTTAACCCCCTCACAGTTGGTGGAGAACCAGTGGCAGTTTTTTTTAAGCCAGCATGGAGGAGATACTGAAACAGCTGGCTCTAGCAAATGCCAATCAACAGCAGACAAATGCAGGTTTGCAAAGGAGCCTTGCAGCCCAGCAGCAAGCTCATCAACAAGCCCAGCAGCAATCTGAGGCCCGCTTCATAGACCTGTTACAGAAGCAAGAGCAGAGACTACAACAAATGGAAGCAGTAATGCAGCAACGTCCGCAGACCAGTGAGGAAAGCCGTCCCACTAATACCGCGTCCTTTGGGGTGAGTCGTTTATTGACAAAAATGACTGGAGAGGATGATCCAGAGGTATTTTTGACCACATTTGAAAGGACTGCTGAAAGAGAAAAGTGGCCTGAGGAGCAGTGGGCTGGACTGGTGGCTCCTCTGTTAACTGGTGAATCGCAGAAGGCTTACTATGACCTAGAGCCTGACCAAGCAAAAGACTATGTGATGCTAAAAGCTGAAATATTGGCAAGGCTGGGTGTCACCCTGGCTGTCCGGGCTCAGCGTGTGCATAACTGGACTTTCCAGCTTGGAAAACCCCCCAGGTCTCAAATGTATGATCTCATTCACCTGAGCAGGAAGTGGCTACAGCCAGAGACTTTGTCCGCACCAGAGATTGTGGAACGTGTTGTAATGGATCGGTTTTTGAGAGCTCTTCCTACTGCCATCCAAAAGTGGGTAAGCCATGGAGACCCAGAGACGGCCGGTGGTCTTGTGGATCGTGTAGAGAAATACTTGGCTACAGAGAACCTGACGGCCTCTTCCAGAGACTCTCGGACTTTCCACCCTAAGACCAGACCATCCCCAGGGGCGGATAAGAGGATTCCAAGGGGTGAGGGTGGAGAGAGTGAGAGGGTGGGAGCTCTACCCCAAGTTTGGCGAGAACAGCCTGGGAAATCAGCGGCTCAAGAGGCCGCAAGAAGGATCGTTTGCTACCGCTGCCGGCAAGCGGGACATATTGCAGCCAATTGCCCGGTTGTGGAGGAACCCATGCAGTGTGACTTTCTGACGGGCAGACGTCAGTCGCTGTGTGCGACAGTCGCATGCACTGCCATTCGAGGAACTGAGAAACATTTATGCAAAATGTGTGTTAATGGTAGAAATGTTGTGGTATTGCTGGATTCAGGTAGCCTTGTGACCCTGATAAAGGCTGAGTTAGTTAAAACAGAGGTCTCTGGGAATAGCAAGGTAGCTGTTATTTGTGTGCATGGGGACACCCGAGAGTATCCAGTGACTACAGTGTGTTTCGAGACCCCCAAAGGTACCCTCTCTCATCCAGTGGGCTTAGTATCTCAGTTACCGCATGACGCCATTGTGGGAAGGGATTTTCCGAAGTTCTGGGAACTGTGGGATGATCCTGAGCCCCTCACTGGTGCCCCTATGTACCAGGAATGTGATAGCCAGAACTCCCCTGAGAGTGGTGAGGACTCTCCGGAATTTCCCTTATCAGTATTGGCAGGGGAGACTCAAGAAACTGGAGAGGAGCCCACCTCCTCAGACGAAAACCTACCGTCTGTGGAGTTTTCTGATCTGGAGGTTCACAGGGAAAATTTTGCCACAGAACAGTTAAAAGACCCCGCCCTAATAAAGGCACGGGAAAACGTAGTGGAAATAGATGGCGAGTTAGTGAACCCAGATAATACCTGCACTTACCCATACTTCAGCGTAGAGAAGGACCTACTGTATCGGGTGGCAAAAAGGGCAGAAGAAACCGTTGAGCAGCTTGTGGTGCCCAAACCTTACAGGAAGTTGGTGTTGGAGTTGGCCCATAGGCACATTCTTGGAGGTCATCTGGGGACAGAGAAAACCCGAGAGAGGGTATTACAGAGATTCTATTGGCCTGGGGTGATAAAGGACATAGAAAATTATTGTTCCTCCTGCCCTGTGTGTCAGAGGTCGGCCCCGATGCCACATTTCCGTAGCCCGCTGGTCCCTCTACCCATCATTGAGGTCCCGTTTGAGAGAATCGCAATGGATTTGGTAGGTCCTATAATCAAGTCCGCTAGGGGGCACCAGTACATATTGGTTATAATGGACTATGCCACCCGTTATCCAGAAGCGATCCCTCTCAGAAATACCTCGGCCAAAACCATAGCCAAAGAGCTATCTCTTGTTTTTAGCCGGGTGGGTATTTGTAAAGAACTGCTTACGGACCAAGGTACACCCTTTATGTCCCGGGTTATGAAAGAGCTGTGTAAATTGCTCAAAGTGACGCAATTGCGTACATCTGTGTATCACCCCCAAACCGATGGGCTGGTTGAAAGATTCAACAAAACCCTAAAACAAATGTTGAAGAAAGTGGTGGATAGAGATGGAAAGGATTGGGACTGTCTACTTCCTTATTTGATGTTTGCTATTAGGGAGGTGCCCCAATCCTCTACGGGATTCTCCCCCTTTGAGTTACTGTATGGGAGACACCCAAGAGGGCTGTTGGATATTGCCAAGGAAACTTGGGAAAGTGAGAGTTCTCCCCACAGGAGTGTGATTGAGCATGTCGCCCTGATGCAAGATCGAATTGCACAGGTAATGCCCATCGTGAAGGAACATTTGGCCCAAGCGCAGTTGGCACAGCAGAGAGTGTACAACCGTGGAGCAAAGACCCGTACCTTTTCCCCGGGGGATAGGATATTGGTACTTGTCCCTACGGTTGAAAGTAAATTCCTTGCCAAATGGCAAGGCCCCTACGAGATAATGGAAAAAGTGAGCGAAGTGAATTACAAGGTCAGACAACCAGGAAGGCGAAAGCCCGAACAGATATATCACGTTAATCTGTTGAAAGCCTGGAGGGATAGAGAGTCCCTAGTCGCAGAAACTTGGTCACCAGCTCAAACTGGTTGCGTGATTCCGGAGGTTGGAATAGCAGCCACCTTGTCACAACCCCAACAACAGGAGGTTAAGGAGTTTGTGCTTCGCAACAAGGAGGTGTTCTCTGAGCTGCCGGGACAAACATCTGGGGTAGAGCATGATATTATTACCCCGCCCGGTGAAAGGGTGAAGTTAAAACCCTATCGGATCCCAGAGGCCCGACGGGAGGCAATACGGGAGGAAGTACAGAAAATGCTGAACTTAGGGGTGATAGAGGAGTCCCAAAGTGATTGGTCTAGTCCCATTGTGTTGGTGCCTAAACCGGATGGGAGCTGGCGATTTTGTAACGATTTTCGTCAGTTGAACAAAGTTACAAAATTTGACACCTACCCCATGCCACGTATAGATGAGTTGATCGACCGGCTGGGAACAGCCCGATACATGACGACTCTTGACCTCACAAAAGGGTATTGGCAAATTCCCCTGGCCAAGTCGGCCAAAGAGAAAACCGCATTTGTAACCCCAGACGGGGCGTTCCAATATAAGAGAATGCCGTTCGGGTTACAGAATGCGCCGGCCACATTCCAGCGGAAAATGGACCAGATACTGAGGCCCCATCGGAAGTATGCTGCGGCTTACCTGGATGACGTAATTGTCCATAGCACAGATTGGGCCTCACATCTGCCAAAAGTGCAAGCAGTCCTAGACTCTATCCGGGAAGCGGGGTTTACGGCTAACCCCAAGAAGTGTACCATTGGGCAGGAGGAGGCCAAATATCTTGGGTACACCATTGGCAGGGGAGTAATAAAACCCCAACTCAACAAAGTCGAGGCCATCCAGAGTTGGCCACGTCCCAACAGCAAGAAGCAGGTACGAGCCTTTCTGGGAATCGCGGGTTATTATCGGCGCTTCATTCCCCACTTTGCTTCTAAGGCTGTGCCCCTAACCAACCTGACGAAAGGGAAAGGGTCGGTCATGATTAAATGGACCCCCGAGGCTGAGGCAGCATTCCAATTCTTGAAACAAGCCTTATGTAGCCAGCCAGTGTTGTACTCACCCGACTTCTCTAAAGACTTTGTCGTACAAAGTGATGCGTCAGATGTGGGGTTAGGAGCAGTATTGTCCCAGGTCTGGAACGGGGAAGAGCACCCAGTCATTTACCTCAGCAGGAAGTTGAAGTCCCATGAGGTAAATTACGCCACGGTTGAAAAGGAGTGTTTAGCGGTGAAGTGGGCTCTAGATTCCCTTCGGTACTATCTGCTAGGTAGGCACTTTGACATGGTTACGGATCACGCTCCGTTAAAGTGGATGGCTCAAAACAAGGAGACAAATAGAAGAGTGAATAGGTGGTTCCTGGCCCTACAGGAGTTCAACTTCACAGTAAAGCATCGCCCTGGCATTCAAATGGGGAATGTGGATGCTTTGTCTCGAGTACATGAATGCCTGATTGCTGGTGTTCCAACCCCAAGGTTAAAACAAGAGGGGGGGGTATGTGACAGCAGGAAGGTAAAGTCACCTGGTTGCATCCAGGGGGGTAGATATATTTCTCCCAGATTCAGGCTTTATGCCGGCTTATACAACTAGGGAGTTGATGAAGCCCAGCTGAGGCTAGTGGGCTCATGAATGACTCATACCTCTAGGGAGAGTGCTGGGCGTCGTGAGGCAGGGAGTTGATGAGACCAGCTGAAGCCTGTCAGTTCGTTTAAGGCCTCTATAAAAACTCCCAGATTCATTAGGTGTTTGCTCATGCCTGGAACCAGACCTGTGTGGACTGTCTAGGGAGAGTGAACCCCTGTGCGGTGAGGCAAAGCCTGTGTGGCTATTTGTTTGGACTTTTACTAAACCAGGGACTTGGGGACTAGGACAGCACCAGGCTGATCCCAGTTGTTAGTTTAGGAAACCTGCATGTTTAGTCAGAGGTCAAACTGACCAGGATTTATTTTGTTTATGTTTCTTTTTGGCTTTGCTGTGTTTTTGTCACTGTACATAGAGAAATAAACCGCACCTTTTGATTTTGAAAACCACAACCTCCGTCTGCTGGCCCTGTTTTTGTGTGGGGAGCCCAACCAGGGGGTCACATACACCCGCTACCGAGTTAACCCCCTCACAATATATATATATATATAAAATATATATACATATATAATCTCATATGAAAACATTATGGACCCAAATCTACTATAGTTTCCCTTTACTTGAATAAAAAGTCCAACAGGAAGAGGAAGAATCCTTCATAACGTCCACTGCAGGTCAGCACACATGAAAACTCATGTGTAGAGACCATGTAGTTTTGGTCCCCTAAAGATATAAGTAGCCAGTGCTATGGATCCCTCCCAATCCTGGTATTGCTTTTTAAGTGACCAACCCTTTTAATCAAACAGATTTATAGATCTTACACTGAGAGTACAATCAGGGAGTTGTGCTTCATCAATATCCAGCTTGATAGCTTGTGTAGGCGTTTTACTCTCTGGCTCTTTCAATATGCTTTTTCCAACATTCTCCATTCTTTCTTTTTCTGTAGTGACCCTGACTTTTAGAGCATGAAAAGGCGTGGCCACCTCACCAACACTGAGGTACATGGGTTCCCCTTCGAACAGCATGCCATCGCAGCTTCCTTCTTTGAAGCCTGGAGGTTGGTACTCCGCTGGAGTAACTGCAATAAACCAAAAAAAGCCAAAGATCGTTGTATGTCTGAAAACAGTTGTCATGAAAACATTCAAGTGTATTTCCCACAGAAAAATAACATTTAGTTTTGAATAGAGTGGGGAAGAGTTAGAAACCCTGTCATGTTCTTACTGCAACCCAGTGCCCTTCTTATTGTCATGATGACAACGGTTTTACCAGACAGAAATTGAAAAAAAAAATCTCCAACACCAACACAAACAAATGCAAAGATGCTTTTTTCAGTAGAGCAGAAGAAGGGACAAAAAATCCCCTATGTAATATAATGTAGACTACAATACTCTGTTGGATAGATTTCAGCCGAACAATCTTTTCGGGCCTTGTTTGGCATTCCCTTATGTGCGCTATCCAGTGACGGTTTTTCTTTCAACTTGACATCGAGTCGCAGGCAAAAAGATCTTCATATGGGTGAGTGATTAGGGGTGGGCATGGCAGGCCAACAGCATATTTTACCCTACTATTATCAATTTTCTGTACTGTATTGTATTAAAAGTCAATGTAATGTTTTTAACTGTGTTTTGTTCTATGCAGTGTCACATCTAATTGTCTTTAAAACATCCCTTGAGGAAGCCCAGAGTGGCGAAACATGTCGGGACAATCACTCCAATGCTATTGTTGAGTGATCAATTTTTCCATCTGTTTTGAATTCTAGACGTTTTCCTGTACTTGTGCACACAACTTATAGCCAACTTTTTTAACTATGTCTTGTATGTAGTAATAAAATCTGTTATTTTATATTCTGGAGTATTGAAATTACTTCTTTTTGCTGGCACCCCCAAAAATCCCCCTAAAAAAACCTCCCTTGTCTACATTTGTTTACAGGGATGTTGGTGCCATTTCTTTGACATTGTCACCTATCCATATCACCACCTTATACTATGTAATATAATATTTTTAAGACAGGTTCTCTTTAATGAGACATCAGAGGTCATTTGTGCCTTCCACTTAAAGGGTTTGTAAACCCTAAAAAAAATAAAAAAATAACAAACATGTCATACTTACCTCCACTGTGCAGTTCGTTTTGCACAGTGTGGCCCCGATCCTCCTCTTCTGGGGTCCCCCAGCAGCTCTCACAGCTCCTCTTCGCATCGGTTAACCTCCTGGGAGAAGCGCTCTCCATGGGGGTTACCATCCGGGCGCACTATCGAATCCAGCATTTTCATCTATAGACACAGAATGCCAGACTCGGCCCTGCCCCCGCATCATTGGATTTGATTGACAGCAGCGGGAGCCAATGGCTGCACTGCAATCAATCGATCCAATCAAGAGCCGAGAACCCCAGGCAGAAAGCTAGAGCGTGTCTGCGCCAAGGGATCGAAGGGCTCAGGTGAGCAAAATGGGGGGGCTAGGGGGCCGGTCACTGTCAGAAGTTTTTTCATTTTAACCACTTAAGCCCCAGACCAATATGCAGCATAAAGACCAGGCCCCTTTTTGCGATTCGGCACTGCGTCGTTTTAACTGACAATTGCGCGGTCGTGCGACGTGGCTTCTAAATAAAATTGACGTCCTTTTTTCCCACAAATAGAGCTTTCTTTTGGTGGTATTTGATCACCTCTGCGGTTTTTATTTTTTGCGCTATAAAACAAAAATAGAGCGACAATTTGGAAAAAAAATTCAATATTTTTTACTTTTTGCTATAATAAATATCCCCAAAATTATGTATAAAAAAAGTTTTTTCTCCTCAGTTTAGGCCGATACGTATTCTTCTACATATTTTTGGTTGTTTATTGATTGGTTTGCGCAAAAGTTATAGCGTTTACAAAATAGAGATCGTTTTATGGCATTTTTATAAAAAAATTTTTACTAGTAATGGCGGCGATCAGCGTTTTTTTTTCGTGACTGCGACATTATGGCGGACACATCGGACACCTTTGACACATTTTTGGGACCATTGTCATTTTTACAGCGATCAGTGCAATAAAAATGCACTGGTTACTGTTAAAATGACACTGGCAGTGAAGGGGTTAATCACTAGGGGCGCTGAAGCGGTTAAGTGTGCCTAAGGGAGTGATTCTCACTGTTAGGGGGCGTGGCTACGAGTGACATGTCACCGATCTCCGCTCTGATTACACAGAGCGGAGATAGGTGACAGTGTCAGTAGGCGAGCGGGGAGATGTGTTTACACTAACATCTCCCTGCTCCATCCCCCCGTGAGACGATCGCGCGGATCCCCGCGGCGATTGAGTCCACGGGACCTGCGGTCCGACTCACGGGGATGACTGCAGGGTCGCAAGCGCGCCGCCGGCGGCGCACGCGCGTGACCACATGGCAGGCAGTTAAACGGGACATACAGGTACGTGATTGTGCCTGTACGAGCCATTCTGCCGACGTATATATGCCGTGAGCGGTCGTTAAGGGGTTAATGCATAGGATGCATTAAGGTGAAAAAACATGAGGTCTTACAACCTCTTTAAGCCAATGGAGCGCAGATCACATTCCATTAGCTTCTTCCCTGGCTGCAAGAGCCAAAGAAAGTGAAACCAGAAACCAGAAGTGACCTTTTACACATTGCTTCTGGGTTCAATCTAGCGAGTGGAGATCAGCAAATGGATGTTCGCTTGTCTCTCTCCCTTTCACCTGCCATGGGAGTTCTGGGCCTGCAGGTGGGACAGTAAACCCGGGAAGCATGGTGGAGGGGCAGGTACACTCCGGAGGTCACAAAAAGTGAATGGGCGGCTTTACAGTCGCAGGATCACTTTCAATAGAAAGCTGACAATTGGCTAGTGGAGTGTCCGTAAAACACTCCCACCCGCTGCCACTGCTCTAGGATTTACAGAGGTGGCAGTAAAGGGATTAAGGGGTTTCCCCGTACTCATTGTCCCAGGGACAACCTTTTCACGAGACAGGAAGTGAAGGAAACACTCCAACAGAAACACAGACAGAAGTAAAAACATTATTTTTAAGTTAAGCAGGGAAATGCTAGTACTCAGGGTGGATATTGTATATACTCGAGTATAAGCCGAGATTTTCAGCCCTTTTTTGGGGGGCTGAAAGTCCCCCCCCCCTCGGCTTATACTCGAGTCAGCGAAATTTTACATTGGAAATAGTACCTGAAAAAAAGTTGCGGCTGCGGCGTCCATCGTTCAAATCCTGCGGTCTCTTCCTGGTCCCTTCCGTGATTGGCGGAACACCCAACACAGTGTCTGCTGGGAAACTGAGGATGAGAGAACGTTCGTGATAGGCGGAGAGTGTCTGATGAGAATCGCCTATCACGGAAGGAACCAGGAAGAGACGCGGGATTTGAACGATGGACGCTGCAGCCGCAACTTTTTTTCAGGTACTATTTCCAATGTAAAAATTAAACAGTGAGGATAGGAACAGTGAGGATAGGAACAGTGAGGATAGGGAACAGTGAGGATAGGAACAGTGAGGATAGGAAACAGTGAGGATAGGAAACAGTGAGGATGGGAACAGTGAGGATAGGGAACAGTGAGGATAGGCAACAGTGAGGATACGAACAGTGAGGATAGGAACAGTGAGGATAGGAAACAGTGAGGATGGGAACAGTGAGGATAGGGAACAGTGAGGATACGAACAGTGAGGATAGGAACAGTGAGGATAGGAAACAGTGAGAATAGGAACAGTGAGGATAGGCAACAGTGAGGATACGAACAGTGAGGATAGGAACAGTGAGGATAGGAAACAGTGAGGATGGGAACAGTGAGGATAGGAAACAGTGAGGATGGGAACAGTGAGGATAGGGAACAGTGAGGATAGGCAACAGTGAGGATACGAACAGTGAGGATAGGAACAGTGAGGATAGGAAACAGTGAGGATAGGAACAGTGAGGATAGGGAACAGTGAGGATAGGCAACAGTGAGGATACGAACAGTGAGGATAGGAACAGTGAGGATAGGAAACAGTGAGGATAGGAACAGTGAGGATAGGAACAGTGAGGATAGGAACAGTGAGGATAGGAAACAGTGAGGATGGGAACAGTGAGGATGGGAACAGTGAGGATAGGGAACAGTGAGGATACGAACAGTGAGGATAGGAACAGTGAGGATAGGAAACAGTGAGAATAGGAACAGTGAGGATAGGCAACAGTGAGGATACGAACAGTGAGGATAGGAACAGTGAGGATAGGAAACAGTGAGGATGGGAACAGTGAGGATAGGAAACAGTGAGGATGGGAACAGTGAGGATAGGGAACAGTGAGGATAGGCAACAGTGAGGATACGAACAGTGAGGATAGGAACAGTGAGGATAGGAAACAGTGAGGATAGGAACAGTGAGGATAGGGAACAGTGAGGATAGGCAACAGTGAGGATACGAACAGTGAGGATAGGAACAGTGAGGATAGGAAACAGTGAGGATAGGAACAGTGAGGATAGGAACAGTGAGGATAGGAACAGTGAGGATAGGAAACAGTGAGGATGGGAACAGTGAGGATAGGGAACAGTGAGGATAGGCAACAGTGAGGATACGAACAGTGAGGATAGGAACAGTGAGGATAGGAAACAGTGAGGATGGGAACAGTGAGGATAGGGAACAGTGAGGATAGGCAACAGTGAGGATACGAACAGTGAGGATAGGAACAGTGAGGATAGGAAACAGTGAGGATAGGAACAGTGAGGATAGGAACAGTGAGGATAGGAAACAGTGAGGATAGGAACAGTGAGGATAGGAACAGTGAGGATAGGAAACAGTGAGGATAGGAACAGTGAGGATAGGAACAGTGAGGATAGGAAACAGTGAGGATAGGAAACAGTGAGGATGGGAACAGTGAGGCATTGTTGACCCTCGGCTTATACTCGAGTCAGTAAGTTTTCCCAGTTTTTTGTGGCAACATTAGGTACCTCGGCTTATACTCGAGTATATACGGTATAAATCAATGATTTTTTTTAAAAGGATTTAAATAATCTGTTTTTTTTTTTATTATTGAATTTTTGGGATTTAAATCGATCTTTTGGATTTTTATCAAATTTATTTTAATAAAATGCTTTTGGAGTAAAATCTATCTAAAGATAGTTTTCTATATAAGATACATTAATAATTTAGTTGTGTAGCATGAGGCTTTATATTCTGCAATATTTACAATTTTGGTAAACTCATTCAATGAATCCAAGCTCTGCAAGCTGAGATAAGATGCACTGCATTGATGCATTCACACACTTTTACAGTAACCATGGGATAAACCAAAGTTCAGGAATATTCCTTTATCCCATTGTTTTTCAAATCTATGTACGCTACAAACTGTATGATTGTATGGGTTCTGATATCGCCGTTTTACTAACCTGACAGCTTATTATTCTAAATAGGAAACCTTCATTTTGTTTGCAAATATTAAAGATTCTAACTACCAGTAAGAATAAGTCCTTACATTTAAAGAGCACCTGTCATTTCAGATCCATCATGGCAGCGCCCGTTCGCGGGCGTCCACTCACCTGCTGCTGCCACGTCCCTCACCTTGTTGTGTCACTGCCACATCACTAGCCGTCCCATTAAAGTGAATGGGGCTGTCGGTGAGTCAACAGCGGGTCAGAGGAGGAGCCACTGCGGGACAGAAGAGGAGCCAATAGCGGGTCAGAGGAGGAGCCAACAGCGGGTCAAAGGAGGAGCCAACAGCGGGTCAGAGGAGGAGCCACTGCAGGACAGAGATGACAGTTGCTCTTTAAAAATTATGATTTAAATCAAGACATTTTACTAGTGATTTAAATCAAATCCACCCTGCAAGGACTTCTGTCAGCTTTTTATTGCTGTCTGTTTCCCCACTGCAGTTTTTTCCTGACTCCCTGTCTGGACTGGTTAAACTTTGTCCCTAGAATATAAAGTGAAGAAAAATCTCCCCATAGAGCATTAGAACGTGACAGGGGTTCTAATCCTTCCCCACACTATTCAAAACTAAAACAAAAACTTTGGGCTATAGATAGATACGCTTTAATTCAATCAACAATCTGCTTATACTAACAGGAAATATTGTAAATATGAATCATAAATTCAACAAAGTTCCTCTTAAAGGGTATAAAATAATCTAAATAAATAAAATTAATTCCTCTTTTAAAAACAGCCCATGAGAGTTTTGAGTGGGGAGATCCAGATCTGCTCACATCATGGGACAGGATTTTAATTTGCTGAATGTAGACAAGCCTTTTAATTCAGTTCAGGTTATAAGATACACTCACTGGCCACTTTATTAGGTACACCGGGTTGGACACCCTTTTGCCATCATTCTTGGTGGAATAGATTCAACAAGGTGTTGGAAACATTCCTCAGAGATTTTGCTCCATAGTGACATGATAGCATCACACAGTTGATGCAGATTTGTCTGCTGCACATCCATGATGAGAATCCATCCGTTCCACCACATTCCAAAGGTGCTCTATTGGATGAGATGTGGTGACTGTGGAGGCCATTGGAGTGCAGTGACCTCATTGTCCAGTGGTGAGATGATTGGAGCTTTGTGACATGGTGTATTATCCTGCTGGAAGGAGCCATCAGAAGATGGGGACACTGTAGTCATAAAGGGATGGATATGGTCAGTAACAATACTCAGGTAGGTTGTGGTGTTTAAACAATGCTCAATTAGTACTAAGGGGCCCAAAGTGTGCTAAATATGTGCTAAAAAAATACCCCCCACAACATTACACCACCACCAGCCTGAACCTTTGATACAAGGCAGGATGGATCCATGCTTTCATGTTGTTTACACCAAATTTTGACCCTACCATCTGAATGTCGCAGCTGAAATCGAGACTTAACAGACCAGCCAAAATTTTTCCAATCTTCCAGTTTTGGTGATCCTGTGCGAATTGTAGCCTCAGTTTCCTGTTCTTATCTGACAGCAATCCTTCACCACGAGAGAGACACCACATCACTGCTTTCACATTCTTCTTTACACATGCAAGATTGGTGCGGATTGTTATTAGAACATCTTTCCTCTCTGGGATTGCATTGTGATGACTTGGCCTGTCTACGAGCTGACCCCCTGACTTGGTATGGGTTTCCTGCCTCAGCTTCAGGCCGGGCATTTTATGGGGACCCCCTCTCCCACTCCCTTCATCCTCACATGAGCCAGTTCAGTTCTTGGGCTGATCATGAATGAATTTTTGCATCCATACTCCTAATGAGTAAACGTTATTCACGAAACGCGTACAGTTTTTCTATTCATGTGATGCCAAGACAATTCGGCTTTTATACAGCATGTACTTATCTGTGTATATGTATAATTATATATCATCATTGTATACAGTGTATGTGTTCATGGTATATTTTTACCAATATGTCAGCCTTTGTATATGGTTATGTTTATGTTGAAAACATTATCATGCATTTTTAGACCACGCAATTGCCTTTGATATAATAAAGGTTCTGTCATATATTTACTCCATACACTCATTCTTGCAGCAATAAGCCTCATTTAAAGTCCCATCTTTTCTTTTGTTTCTATTTCATATAGCCAGGGATGGAGGCATTTTACTGTGGATAGGTCAGGTCACACTTTTCTCTTTATAGCTGACAGCAGTGGAACCCGGTGTGGTCTTCTGCTGCTGTAGCTCATCTGCTTCAAGGTTCGATGTGTTGTGCATTCAGAGATGGTATTCTGTATACCTTGGTGGTAACGAGTGGTTATTTGAGTTACTGTTGCCTTTCTATCATCTCAAACCAGTCTGCCATTCTCCTCTGACATCAACAAGGCATTTTTGTCCACTTTCTTCCCCATTCTGATGCTCAGTTTGAACTTCAGCGAGTTGTCCTTACCACGTCTAGATGCCTAAATGCATTGAGTTGCTGCCATGTGATTGGCTGAATATCAATTTATGTTACCAAGAAATTGAACAGGTGTACCTAATAAAGTGGCCGGTGAGTGTATATAGAAAAACATACGCCTTTTTTGCACTTTATTGTATTGTACTAATATGAATGGTATTATTCTTATGACCTTTGTTATGCTTTATGAAAACATAATAAAATATTCACACAGAAAAACAGTTGACATTTGGAAAGTATGAAAATATGCTGCAGATCACATTTTTGTGAATAAATATGTGACTGTAGGTTGTTAACACTTCATATCAGTAAATATATCTAACATATTGACTGATTTCATAAGAGTTGGACTGCGGTCATCAACATACCTTCATCGTAATAAAACAGCTTCATGGTTAAACAGACATCATTTGGCAGGGGGCCCAGATTCTGCATAAGGACATAGAGTTTACGGACGAGAAGGACACTGGCTTTCTTCACATCTGAGCTGGCAGATATAGAACTGCCTTTGCCACTGCAAATGAAAATTGTGGATTAATCTAAAGAAAATGTGAACTACTGAAAAGACATGTGCCGAGGGATTGCTAAAAACCATAATTTACAACTTAAGTTTCCTTTTCCTTTAAATTGTTATTTTATATGGTCACATCCAGGTAGAAAAATCTAAGAGCGTAGCTAAAAGGATGGAGGTTGGATGCTACAGTGTTCTACATTGAGCTGCCATTTTAGGCATGGGTGGTAAAAGTGAAGGCCCATGTCGCCTGGCTTCTGTTTGCATAAAAAAACTGCTTTTCTCCCTCTACAAGTATATGGCATTGCAAAAATAGCTTGAAGCAAGTCAAAAGATCAACTGCAGGTCATAGGCATCTGCCAGTGAATTCTTAGTAATTGCAGAAGCATCTCAAATGGATGTCAAAAGCGAGCTGCATTTTCCCATTGACAGAAGCCTTTTTTTCTCTATAAGGCAGCCTTTCTCAACCTTTTCAACACAGAGGAACCCTTGAAATAGTTCTCCGGTCTCAGGGAACCCCTGCTAAAAAATGTAAATCTACAACTCATGATACATTAGTGTAATGGTCAGTGGGAAGAATGGTCCTTACACTTGTGGTCATTGGGAAGAATTACCTCCTTACAGATAGATAAAAAGATCAATGGTGTCAGTGAGAACTTATCTGAGAGGCAGAAATTGCCAAATGCTGAAGGAACCCCTAGCAGCCTCTGGAGGAACCCTAGGGTTCCACGGAACCCTGGTTGAGAATCACTGCTATAAGGGTATATTATTTACTCTTTGCTTGAAGATGATTGACTGCAAATTTAGCCTTATGCCCTGTACACACGATCAGAATTTCGGACAAGAAAAGTCCGATGTGTGCTTTTTGTCAGAAATTCCGACCGTGTGTATGCTCCATCGGACCTTTTCTGTCGGAATTTCCGCCAACAAAAGATTGAGAGCAGGTTCTCTATTTTTCCAATGGAAAACGTTTCTATCGAAAAATCCGCTCATCTGTATGCAATTTCGATGCGCAAAAAAACTTGCATGCTCGGGAATCAAGCAGAAGAGCCGAACTGCCTGTTGAACTTCATTGATCTCGGTTCGTCGTACGTCTTGTACGTCACCGCGTTCTTGCTAGTCAGAATTTCCGACAAGATTTGTGTGACCGTGTGTATGCAACACAAGTTTGAGCCAACATTCCGTCAGAAAAAATCCACGGTTTTCTTGTCGGAATTTCCGAAGCGTGTGTACGCAGCATTAGGGTCAAATCCTCATGCTGGTGACAACTGGTCAATTACAGGATCACCAACCTTCTCCTATGGAGTCTCTCACTAGCCACTTTTTGTGAGGACCTACAGATGATACTCAAAAAATTTGAATATCGTGCAAAAGTTCATTTATTTCACTAATGCAACTTAAAAGGTGAAACTAATATATGAGATAGACTGTAGCTGTAAGCCATAATCATCACAATTATGACAAATCACGGCTTGAACTATCTTGCTTTGCATGTAATGAGTCTATCTCATATATTAGATTCACCTTTTAAGTTGCATTAGTGAAATAAATGAACTTTTGCACGATATTCAAATTTTTCGAGTATCATCTGTAGATCACCTGCTGGTGGCACTGTGGTTCCCAGAGCAGAAGATCGTAGTTCCGGTGCCCTCCAGCAGGTGTCTCCCTCAGATCCCTGTAATCAGCCTCCACCGATACTGGCTGCTTATTTAGTTCCTCCTCTGCTATTCCCTGATTCTTCAGTGTTTTGCCCTGCTAGCCAGATCCTGAGCCTGATTCCTGCCTTGTACCCTGTACCCTGCTGCCTTGTACTTGGGTCTCCCTTCCTGACTGCTCCTTACATCTCCAGTTTTACCCAGTTGATCTGTGTTCTTCATTTTCCATATATTGTATTCTAGTTAGGTTGTTAGCTTGTCACTCAGTTTTTGCTTCACTTATATCTTCAAAATCTTCTGTTTGCTGTTTTTTCGATGGATTTTGTTTCACTGTAAATAAATCCTACTTAACTACTTGCCAACCAGCCTTCGTCGTTATACGGCGGCAGGTTGGCTCTCCTGAGCGAATCACCGTAGCTGTACGGTGGCTCGTGCAGGCGTAGCTGTGGGAGCGTTCCCTTGGATCGAGTGAACTCATTTGGGGTCAGATTTATCTGCCGCAATGTCGTAGTCCCGCAGATCGCTGCCATTACTAGTAAAAACAATTAAAAATAAATAAAAGTCCCTAAATCTATCCCATAGTTTGTAGAGGCGATAACTTTTGCGCAAACCAATCAATATACGCCTATTGGGATTTTTTTTTTACCAGAAATATGTAGAAGAATATATATCAGCCTAAACTGATGAATACATTTGTTTTTTTTATATATTTTTGGGGATATGTATTATAGCAAAAAGTTAAAAAAAATTGTTGTTTATTTTCAAAATTGTCGCTCTTTGTTTGTTTATAGCGCAAAAAATAGAAACTGCAGAGGTGATCAAATACCACCAAAAGAAAGCTCTATTTTGTGGGAAATAAAGGACGTCAATTTTGTTTGGGTACATCGTCGCACGATTGCGCGATTGGCAGTTAAAGCAACACAGTGCCGTATCGCAAACCATGGCCTGGTCATTAAGGGTGCAAATCCTTCCAGTCCTTAAGTGGTTAAAGCATATATAGTCTGGTTTCAGTCTCCTAACTGTAGCTACGCAGATTTGGCCATCCCTGCTGTTGGATGCCTGCAGTTCGTGACATTTTGCTCTTTTGCTGCTCCCTCACTATCAAGTGAAATTCTGCAAGATCCAGGCCAGCAAGGTAGCTATTCCATTAGATAAAGTGCACATTTGCATGTGTAATTCGGTTGCTGGCAATAGCCATTACTGAGCCCCCTTCCCCTCTTGCTTCATTTTTGTATTGTGCTAAATTACCTGTAACCCAGCTGCTCCGAGGCTTTTGCTATGCGGCCTGCTCAGCGCCACAAAGCCTCTTCTACAACATCTTCCTGGCCTACACTGGCAATGTACAGAATTTCCACTGTAATAGATGGAGCCTGCAGTGCATACCTGTGGGAGGTGATCTGATTGACCGGGAAGAATTTGCAGAGTGACATTACAGGTAAGTACAATAGCATAAAAAGCTAAGGGGTTGGGAGGAAGGTCCTCTAAGGGTAGGCGCACTATAGGTGAATTTGCAATTTATTCCTACTACTGAACTCATGTGCAATGTGGTCTGGCACTAAGATTTTACCCATTCTTCTTGATACAATGTATTGCACGGCACCATAGAGTTTTTCTAGCAACTTGTTACAAGCTTGTCACTATCTTTGGTGATGTGTATTCTGGTAATGTGATTGGCCAGGGCAAGAGAAGACATTTGGACTATTGCATGATAATAATTCTAAACTGAAGGCTTCACAACAGAACTGAGAATAAAGGAATTTTGGAAGAAGGAACCATACAGTAATGCAGCACTGGAGTGCCTAAAATACTTTCTATCATGTCATTTAACTGAATATATATCAGGGTACAGGAATTCTATCAGAGCTTGGAGAGTACTCCGTTTCTATTATATTTGTGTACCTGTTACATATTTACGCTATGTTGTGTTTTGTTTGTTTTTTGTCATTTAATGTGCGAAATGATCTAATTTTATATCATTAATAAACATCTTTTATTCTATGCTAGTGGTGTTGCTGCCTTTAAAATCCCACCAAGGGGGGGTCTTTCACTTTTCTTATATCAGTATATGACATTACAATATTACTGATAATAAGAAAGATCACACAGTAAGATGCTGACCAATCACAAGTTACACAATAACTATAAAAGTGATGTGCACAGAAAAAGACTTTTAAAGGAAAGCAGTTCTAAGAGAAATGCATATCATTGTCGACCTGGCTGTCTCTCACTTCAGCATTTCCAGTGTTATGGACTTGAAAGAAATATAAAGCAAGTTGTAAATCTTTTTGGTGTATCTCTGGGTCCAATAATACACTTTCAGTATAAGCATTGTCAGCCTCTGTATTACTCTTAGTACAGGTTTCCTGTGTTTACTTATCAGAGACAACTTCCTGGTTTCTACATTGTATAAGCTGCTAAAAAAAAAAAACACTCCTCCTGTCAGGCCGCGTACACACGACCGGTTTTCTCGGCAAAAAAACGACAAGAAAATTGCCGGGAGAGCTTTCTTGCCGAGAAAACCGGCTGTGTGTTACGCGGGTTTCAGTTTTATCGTCAAGAAAACTGGCCAGATTCCCCGACGAGAAAAAAGACGACCTGCGGTCTTTTTTCTCGTCGAGAATCTCGTCGGCCTGTTTCTCGACGAGAAACCCGAGCGTGTGTACACTTACCTGTCGCCGTGGAAACCCGCGCATGCTCGAAATGACTTTGACGCATGCGCGGTAGCTTCCTAGGCATAGGCATAGGGTGTAGCAAGATAGCGGCGACGGCATTGAATGTGACGAGCGCACGCTCGTCGTAGTCGATGACGTCACCGCGTTTGTGCCATTCAAAAGAACGGCGGTTCTTCTGAATCGTACATGTGTACACTCGGCCGGGACAAGTTTCTTGTCAAGATTCTCGTCAGGAAAAACAACGTTTTTTCCTGACGAGAATCTCGGCCATGTGTACAGGGCTTGAGTGGAAATGTTCCTGGTTCTACATATCCCACATTATGCATTACCTATCAATCACCACAAGATGGTGCAATATTAAAGCTACGTGGGTACAATATACAGCATATACTAAGTTTAGCCATAAAATAATTTAAGTTTAACAAAAGGAATACAATCTTATTAGCAAGATGCACCTTTAAATGTGTCAAAATGCTGTTGCTTTTTTTTTGCCATTTCAATCATCTGTATTACTTTTTCAAGAAGAAAACTAACAACAGTAATGTCCATGCAGGGGCAATGGATCGACACAGAAAGATAACATAATAATCAAGAGCAAGCAATAATGGAAAACAACAATACGTTGACAAGAACCTACTCAGACTGTCTCCCATAGGGTCAGCATGATATGGATATGTAGTGGCCCTGTGACAAGGGTACATGGAGAAACCGTTCCAAGAAGAGAGAAAGAAAAAACAAAGTGGGGGGGGGGGATTGGGAATGGCAGAGAAAAGTTAGGAGAGGGGAGGAGGGGGTAGAGGGGAAAGTGAAAAGAGAAAGTCAGCAGGCAAAGACATCCATGATCTCTCTATGATCAATCCCAGAAATCCCAAATTACCATGATCTCTATATGATCAATCCCAGCAATTCCAAATTACCATGATCTCTATATGATCAATCCCAGCAATTCCAAATTACCATGATCTCTATATGACCAATCACTGCAATCCCAAATTACCATGATCTCTATATGATCAATCCCAAATTACCATGATCTCTATATGATCAATCCCAAATTACCATGATCGCTATATGATCAATCCCAAACTACCATGATCTCTATATGATCAATCCCAAATTACCATGATCTCTAAATGATCAATCCCAGCAATCCCAAATTACCATGATCTCTATATGATCAATCACTGTAATCCCAAATTACCATGATCTCTATACGATCAATCCCAAATTACCATGATCTCTATATGATCAATCCCAAATTACCATGATCTCTATATGATCAATCCCAAATTACCATGATCGCTATATGATCAATCCCAAACTACCATGATCTCTATATGATCAATCCCAAATTACCATGATCTCTAAATGATCAATCCCAGCAATCCCAAATTACCATGATCTCTATATGATCAATCACTGTAATCCCAAATTACCATGATCTCTATACGATCAATCCCAAATTACCATGATCTCTATATGATCAATCATTGCAATCCCAAATTACCATGATCTCTATATGATCAATCCCAAACTACCATGATCTCTAAATGATCAATCCCAGCAATCCCAAATTACCATGATCTCTATATGATCAATCACTGTAATCCCAAATTACCATGATCTCTATACGATCAATCCCAAATTACCATGATCTCTAAATGACCAATCCCAGCAATCCCAAATTACCATGATCTCTATATGATCAATCCCAGCAATCCCAAATTACCATGATCTCTATACGATCAATCCCAAATTACCACAATCTCTATACGATCAATCCCAGCAATCCCAAGTTACAGACTGGCTCTGTACACAATGTCTATGAACCAAGCTGTCAGAGGAGGCCCATTCACAGGCATTACTCGGTGTACTTGGCACCAATATGGTTCGCACTGTGCCATCTGCCTTGATCCCCCTCTCCCTCCCCCTTCCTATCAGGAAGATGCTGATAACATTACATAGACTACAAACATAATCTAATCTAAAAGTAAATAATTATTTTAAAATGATAAAAGTGTTTTTATTATACACAGGGAAAGGGAACTAAGAGAGCCAAAAGTGGACAGGATCCTGGAAGTCAGCTTTAGGACAGAGTATTCATCTTGATCATTTACTGTATAGAAATCTTGTAGTAATAACTCATATTGCTTACCTTTTGCATGCGTTAAGGCAATTATATGTATATTTTCATTATATTTACTTTAATTTTAATAAGAATGAAACATGAGGTTGTCAAGCTAATTTTTGTAGCTACCAAGTCTTCTTCAGATATAAATTGTATACATGTATAATGTCAATAACATTGGTATCTGGCAGCACTGGGGCCTGAGTACATTGTAATTCTGAGAAGAGAAACTATGTACATGTAGTATACACTCACCAGCCACTTTATTAGGTACACCTTGCTAGTACCGGGTTGGACCCCCTTTTGCCTTCAGAACATCCTTCATTCTTCATGACATAGATTCAACAAGGTGTTGGAAACATTCCTCAGAAATTTTGCTCCATAGTGACATGATAGCATTACACAGTTGCTGCAGATTTGTCGGCTGCACATCCATGATGGGAATCTCCCGTTCCACCAGTTGTGGAAAATTTTATTAATGTATGTTGTCAGATGTCCGCTAGTGTCGGTTTTGCTGCAATGCGCTCATCTGAGCGTATTCGCCCATACAGACGTTGGTGGAAGACCAGTGGCGTGAAAATCTTCCTGTGGACACAGCGATGTTTTCTCTTTTAGAGATGTTTGTTTTATGCCTCGCCAAGGGACTGGCCACTTCTTGGCGTTGGCATTAAATGACTCCCGCTCGGACAGATCTGCGTCCACAAGAACTATAGCATAACAATACGACAATTGTGGTCCATTGAGCCATAGCTTTTGTATGGTTCCCGTCATTGGAAGCAGTGCATGTCACTGCTAGTCTATTTGAATGTATACATGTCTGTAATTGGTTCTTTTGTTGTATTCATGTATTGTATGTATTTAAATAACCCTGTTGGAAGAGATATCCTTATATGGTCATCTGCTGGGTGGAGCTCACACCCTGTGAGCTTACTTCCTATGGAGGAGGTCATGTTGTGACATCACTTCCGGCTGAAAGTTTAATAAAAACCTTTGAGGGCGTCGGCTTGGCAGTCTTTGCAGTGAGGCTGTGATGACGGGATGAGAAGGACAGGGTGGTGATGTCTCTTGACTTGTATGAATGGAAGGTGAGTGAATTTTAGTTTAAGATGCATTATTACATTAAGATGAAGAGTGTGCTTATGAGCACAGGGAGAAATGGCTGTGTGCTCTGCAAACAGCCAACTTCCACGACACACCACATCCCAAAGGTGCTCTATTGGATGAGATGTGGTGAGTGTGGAGGCCATTGGAGTGCAGTGACCTCATTGTCCAGTGGTGAGATGATTGGAGCTTTGTGACATGGTGTATTATCCTGCTGGAAGGAGCCATCAGAAGATGGGGACACTGTAGTCATAAAGGGATGGACATGGTCAGCAACAATACTCAGGTAGGCCGTGGTTTGTAAATGATGCTCAATTGGTACTAAGGGGCCCAAAGTGTGCCAAGAAAATATCCCCCCCGCAACATTACACCACCAGTCTGGACCATTGATACAAGACAGGATGGATCCATGCTTTCATGTTGTTTACACCAAATTCTGACCCGACCATCTGAATGTTGCAGCTGAAATCGAGACTCAACAGACCAGACAACATTTTTCCAATCTTCTATTGTCCAATTTTGGTGATCCTGTGCGAATTGTAGCCTCAGTTTCCTGTTCTTAGCTGACAGGAGTAGCACCCGGTGTGGTCTTCTGCTGCTGTAGCCCATCTGCTCCAAGGTTCAAAGTGTTGTGCGTTCAGAGATGGTATTCTGCATTCCTTGGATGTAACACGTGGTTATTTGAGTTAATGTTACCTTTCTATCATCTGGAACAAGTCTGCCCATTCTCTTCTGACATCAACAAGACATTTTTCTCCACACAACTGCCGCTCACTGGATATTTTCTCTTTTTCGGACCATTCTCTGTAAACCTGAGAGATGGTTGTGTGTAAAAATCCCAGTAGATCAGCAGTTTTTGAAATACTCAGACCAGCCCGTCTGGCACCCACAGCCATGCCACGTTCAAAGTCACTTAAATCCCCTTTCTTCCCCATTCTAATGCTTGATTTGAACTTCAGCAAGTCGTCTTTACCACATCAAGATGGCTAAATGCATTAAGTTGCTGCCATGTTATTGGCTGATTAGCAATTTTTGTTACCAAGCAATTGAAATCATGTACCTAATAAAGTGGCCGGTGAGCGTATGTTCTCCTTCTGTCCCCATGTTTCTTCCAGATGTTCTGGGGACCTCCCTGAAATATATAGGTAGGTTACCTGGATCACTCCTGAACTGGCACCACTGTGTGTATGTCTATATGACTGTGGCTGGGGCACAGGGCTGTAAACACCTTTGGCACAGATACTGATATGAATGGATCTGGGTACACTGTGAGGTGCTGAAAAACTTTCTGATAATCCATACATACTGTATATCATCTCATCTACTGTCATTATCAAACAGAAAAATAGCTACTTGCCTTGAGAAATCCATAATGGCCCCACTAGGAGTATATTTAAACTTAAACTGGTAACATTCTGTAATAGTCTTAGAAAAAAGAAAAAGGTTTTTTAACACACGTATTGAAGGCTGAAATGTTATACTTTTATACTTACTAAAGGATTATCACTTTTGTGACTCCCCATTCCTCCCATAGAAAATCACCCCACATGTGCCTTAAATCCAGCGGTCCTCTGTCTATTCATGTGATGTCATACGTCCTTTCTCTTCTCCGACTTCCATTGTCCTTACTCCTGCACAGAATGGCAGTCATGTAATGATAGGTGAGTGCCGTATTGTGCAGCAGTACTGTGAACCCAGGCCAGTGTGATCACACACCTCCAGGGTGCCCCCCATGATGACCTGGGCTCACGGAAAGTCGGTTGAATGACTCTGGATGTCAATTAACCTGGAAGAGGAAGGGCACTGGACCACTGAGGTCGGGTGAACAATGCAGTGATAGCTTTTTTTTTTTAGTCTCACACATGCTAGGGAAATGGATTTTTAAGTTTATAAGAAAAATGTGGATTTGGACTTTAAAGAAAACTAGTCACAGGAGAATTACAGAGGCTATTATTGTGGACCTAGTTCTAAAATTGCTAGTTGCATTATTCATTATACAGTGCCTTGAAAAAGTATTCATACCCCTTTTAAATGTTCCACATTTTGTCATGTTACGACCAAAAACATAACTGTGTTTTATTGGAATTTTATGTGATAGACCAACACAAAGTGGCACATAATTGTGAAGTGGAAGGAAAATGATAAATGGTTTTCAAAATATTTTACAAATAAATATCTGAAAAGTGTGGCGTGCATTTGTATTCAGCCTCCTTTAGGCCCCTTTCACACGGGACAGATCCGTGATGATCCGCCCTGTGAACCTCCGCTAGCTCAGCGGGGATCACTCCGCTGATCCCCGCTGAGCCGGCGGATGACAGGGCGGTCCCCGCACACTGTGCAGGGACCGCCCTGTCAGATCTCCGCTCTCCCCTATGGGGGGATCGGATGAACACGGACCGTCTGTCTGTGTTCATCCGATCCGCTCTGCAGACGGATTGAAAAATAGGATTTTCCTCCGTCTGCAGAATCAGAGGATTGCGGACCCGGATGAGATCGGGTGTCAGCGGATGTTCATCCACCGACACCCGCTATCTCATAGGGACCAATGTATGTCCCCTTTTCATCCGTAAACGGATGGATGAAAAAGCAGACATACGGTCCGCTGGTGTGAAAGGGGCCTAACTCTGCTACCCCTAACTAAAATCCAGTGGAACCAATTGCCTTCAGAAGTCACCTAATTAGTAAATAAAGTCCACCTGTGTGTAATATAATCTCAGTATAAATACAGCTGTTCTGTAAAGCCCTCAGAGGTTTGTTAGAGAATCTGTGAACAAACAGCATCATAAAGGCCAAGGAACACACCAGACAGGTCAGGGATAAAGTTGTGGAGAAGTTTAAAGCAGGGACACAGTATCTCACAAAGGAAAGTACACCCCTCACATTTTTGTAAATATTTTATTCTATCTTTTCATGTGACAACACTGAAGAAATTACACTTTGCTACAATATAAAGTAGTCAGTGTGCAGCTTGTATAATGTAAAGGGGTATGAATACTTTTTCAAGGCACTGTAACTTAACTATTTATGTGTGTGGGAATGGTGCCTTATAAATAGTAGTACCATTGGAGGGTCTCATCCCTAAGCTCAGTCATAGGTCCAAAAATACGTGGTAGGACTTTAGATACAGGACTTCACTCACACTAATCCTTATTATCACCTTACTATTTTTGTAATGGATAGCTGAACCAAATTATATATGAGTGATACAGTTTCTGAAAGATACATAATTTATAAAAAAATATATATACAATATATTATTGGAAAAATAGTTTAAAAAAAACAACATTTTTCTCCTCTTTCTCTTTAGGGATAGCCGTTCATTATTCATATATAAATAATTGTTGTTAGACACACTGTGATTTCATAAATAAATGGTATGTGATTTATATGTACTTTTATCTTTAGAGTTATTTCATTGTACTTATATTTGCATTATTTAATACCTGCAGAGGTGAAATCAGAACTTTCTGATTTGCATACATGTTCTGAGATGAGCAATTTGGAGCAGATAATAGGCTGTTGCGTTCAGAGTCAGCTAAATGACGCCTCTGGAGACAGCAGCCCGTCCATTAAGGGCGCACGGGCCCCGCCCCACTATCAATGCCGCCACCACTCTATCCATGCGTCCGGCCCCTTGCAGGACGCATAAATTACAATGACGGGGGGGGGGGGGTTTAAGCACTGGTTAGAGCCTAAAGCCTCGCACAAACTGTATAATTGTTGGAAGGGGATTGTCTGTTGACAGACTGCTGTCCTAAAATCTTACCGTTATTACGCTCCTTTTGACAATTGTTCTCCCAACTTTCAGCCAACAATTGTTGGATGACATGCTAGTAAATTTTCGGCGGACAACGGCTGAACGTCAGATTTTCGTACGGTCAGTACACAAATCCGTCACACAAAAGTCGAAAGTACAAACACCCATGCTCGGAATCAATGCTCACCAAACACGAAATTAGCAGAAGGGGCCCAAAGGGTGGCGCTCAAGAGCTGAAATTCCTCGTAGTACCTCACTATGTTGGTGTTTGTGGCATGACAATTGTGTACTGTTAGTACGCAAGACAAGATCCTGACACACACCCTTTTGACAAAAATCAGACGCTTGGTTGGCCAACAATCGTACCGTATGTAGGAGGTTTAAGGCTCTAATAGGCTTCAAAATAGGGTGCAGTCCAGGCGCAGAGAATGCGCTCACAGCCCACCCAGGTGTGTTAGAATAGCGAATATTTATTCGCTATGGTAACACTGATCCTCCTCCTGGCTAAGCGGGTCTGAGACCCATCACCCGATTGGCTGAAAGGATAGGTGATCCTATTGGACGCATAAGAGGAGGGGAGGAGACGCACAGCCGCCGCGATGGAGGAAAGGGACACAGGAGCCGCTGCTCGATGCTTGCTGCCTGCTGCCCAATGCCTGGGCCCGCTGCCTGCTGCTCAATGCCTGCTGCCTGCTGCCCAATGCCTCAATGCCTGATGTCCGATGCCTGCTGCCTAGATGGGGTAAGTGCCGGACCGACCGGCAGACAGTTGCGCCCTCCCCAAAAAAAAAGAGCAGCCGCCACTGAGCAGCACACTGTGCTATGGACACATACAAACTGGCTATTTAGTGATGGTCAGAAATGCTGGCCCTGGGCAGAAACTGTCTGTGTCCAGGACCAGTCAGAGTCCCTAATTGCACGAAACCTCTCAGATAAACAGTTACATGCAAACTGCAACAGTGCCTGCCAGCTTGTCACTAATTTCTGAAGGGTGCTGCCCACAGCTGGGCATGCCCACCAGAAGCTGCCCCAGATTCCCTGTGTGAATGAGGCCTAAGCGACTTATAAATAATTGAAACTGCAGAAACAACAGAACAGCCCGGCAAGCATATTTTTCTCCTAACTGCAGTTTCACAGTGATTCTGTCAGAAGAGAAGTATGGTAGGTTGCCATTGCAATCCTTCTCAAAAGAAGTACCGTATATACTCGAGTATAAGCCGAGTTTTTTAGCACATTTTTTGTGTGCTGAAAATGCCCCCCTCGGCTTATACTCGAGTCTGTGTCCATCTTCAACTTTGTGCGCCTGATCCCGGCCAGCCGTAGGTCCCCTGGATCCCAAACTTAGCACACATGTAGCCCCACTCTTCCTCTACAAGTGTGCAAAGGTTTTTTTTGTCCGGGGGACCTACAACAGGGGAGCTCCGATTTTTCAAAGCCGGGCACCCCTTCCATAGACTCCCATGTTAAACATTAGTCTAGTCACACAGCGCCGGAGATCAGGTAGGGAGATTGGGCACAGTGAGGCATGGGCACAGTGAGGCACAGTGAGGCATGCAGATGGACACCCTAGGCTTATACTCGAGTCAATACGTTTTCCCAGTTTTTTGTGGTAAAATTAGGTGCCTCGGCTTATATTCGGGTCGGCATATACTCTAGTATATACGGTAGATGCCTGGCATGTCTGACTTCAGTATATTTCAATTACAGTTCTGGAACAAGCATGATATAAATGAATGTCAGGAAAATGTCTGAACTACTTGTTTCAGGTCAGCGACTTAGACAGCAAGGAAGTCAAAGTATCAGAATGACAGCCGGAGAAATAGCATTCTAAAAGGAAAGATCAGTAATGTCAGCCTCCGCTAATCTCTCATGAGTGTCCCTTTAATATCACAAAAAGCTGACATGACATAAATGTACAGTAGATGGCAGCACAGCACCAAACATACCTGAGGATCATCAATATTGGTATAGATCTATAGAAAAAAATTAAAATGTAGGACTTGTTAAACTTGCTAAAATTTTAATATAAAGGCAATAAGATAACAGTGAATGTAGGAATCTCATCACAGATGGGGAAGTGTCAAGGCAATTAAATCAGCCATCACAAGTGGTGAAAATGAATCACTCTCTAACGGATAATAAGAGACAAACACACCCACTCTAGATTAGATGGTAAGAAAAGTTCACACACCTGGTTCTTTTTTTCTTTTTTTTTATCTCTGAATTCTACAACTTGCATATATGATCAGTTAAAGAAGGTAAATAGACCGTGTATAAATAAAAGAAAGGCTCATAAATAGGTGCATTTATAAAACATTTGCAGGGCTATTCATCCTGTGAAAAAATAAGTGTTACTAGGCTACCCAAAAATGGAACTTCCGCTTTAAGTGCTGGTGACCCCCTCATTTTTTGGGGGGGGGTGGGTACCCTGTTTTTAAAGGCACCCAACTCCCACTTCCTCCCCTGGCGCTGCGGCGCCGGAAGGAAAATCACCTCTCCCCCTCCCTGCAATCTTCTGGGGCAAGTCACAGGTCCCAGAAGGTTGCCCGGCCATTCACAAAGCCCGCATCGCTGGACCGTGGGACAGATGAGTGTCTGATTATTAAAAGTCAGCAGCTACACTTTTTGTAGCTGCTGACTTTTAAATGGATGGAACTCCGCATTTTAGAGATTGCAGCTCACCTCCACTCTTGAGCCAGTGTTTATTCTTGCATTTGCCTTTTCAAAATTAGGCAATTCAAGAAAAACGGCACTGCACACATTTGGGCTGACAGATTATTAATTAAATCAATGGATCATGAACTGTTGCATAACATGAAGTGTCATGATGCAATATGCTAATGCAGATTATTGAGAGAAGCCCTGCAATGCACTGTGGGACACAACAGCAGCATTTGCTGAATCAGGGATTGGTATACTACAGACGGTCTCAGGTTTCACGGGATTCTCTGGCATCCGGCAGAGATAGATTTTTTTTACAAAGCTCAACCAAAAAGTACCTGCCGGTGCCTAGTGTATCACACTGAACTATAAATTTATAGAATACAAATATAGCAGAAATCATGTACTTACTGCCAGTACCACCATCCTGAGCTGTGCAAGAAACAAAGAGATAATCTAAGAAAGTTGAATTTATTTGCCTTAAAAAAACAAGCACTCAATTGACTTCTTGTTTTCTATTACACAAGTTTAAAGCTAAATTCCAGGGCGATATAAAAACAAATACAATAAATAACACATTAAACAAATACAAATAAATAAACACAGAACCTGGCTGTGTTGCCAGACCTAGGTGACCTCATTACAAGATTGGCTGAACAGATTCACAAATCTTTTTGCTGATAAAAAAAAAAAGGTTTGCTCGTATGCATTTCAATTCTGTGTTTTTCTGTCTGTCAGGTGTCCAGCTTAACCAGATATCTACATTTAACCACTTCAGCCCCGGAAGGTTTTACCCACTGTGTTGCATTTGTTAAAAAAATATGATTTTTATTATTATTAATCAGACATAGGATACATGGGACAATTTTACAATAGTGAGTTGGTCAGATTACTGTCGTCTTTTTTGGTTTGAGTAGATTTCTCAAACAAATGCTGTTTTTTATACAATGGGGTTAGATACCATTGTTGTATTCAGTAAACAAGTAAGACATTACTTGTTTGAGATTTCTTTCAGCTCTCAAACTGAAAGAATGACTGTTTAGATTAATGACAGGTTTGTTTTGAGTAAACAATAGGTAGATAGCATTGTTGTATTCAATAGTCCATTGTTTTCTACAGCTACAGTAAACAGGTATGTTTTCTGCTGTTTGGTAACAATGGTAAACAGCCCGACACATAAAAAGGGGGATTCAGGCATAAGCTAGGACACACACATCATGTTGCTGTAACATCAGAAGAAGCCACTCATCATAAGAACAGAACCTGGTCTCCAAGAAGAATCATTGCCAATGGAGATCACGAGTAACAGAAGATAAGTAACTTAAATGTATTTGTAGTTATAGACCATAGGCTGTTCTATTTTCTAGGCAATTTGCTTGTTATAGATATCTGTCAGTCTTGTAGTATATTCCTAATATTGTAATAGTTTTGTATGTACAGCATCTTGTATAGTAAAAGCACATTTACACACTGCAGAAGTCTCAGCTTCCTTGTTATACCACAGAGTAACCTTGCTAGATAGACGCAAGCAAAACACCCACCTACATGACCAGTCCATTTTTTACTATATGGCACTGGTTAACCACTTCCATACCGGGCCATTGTAAAATGACGCCGGCAGGAACCCTCTCTCCCTCCGGGTGGACGTCATATGACGTCCTGGGATTTGTGGGGGGATATCTGAATGACGCCTGCAGCTAGAGGCATCATTCAGATATCCTTCTCTTCTACTGGCGATTCTGCGCACCATAAGTACGATCATAGCGGCGGCTTGATCGTTCTTATAGGCGGCGGGAGGGGGCATCCCCCCGCTCCCGCCGCCATCCGGTGCTTCTCCGGGCTCTCCCGTGCCATCGGGGGCCCGGAGAAAGAATCGTCCGGCGCCGGTGGTCACATGACGAGCATAGAGATGACTGGTGACCAGATAGTCACCAGTCATCTCTATGACCGTCGGAGGCCTGGGCGCGATGTGATGACGTCACGCCCGGGTTCCCAAAGGTATACAAAGCCGCAATTGCGGCTGAAAGCATGAGATCTGTGATTTATTTTTCCCGATCTCATGTTTTCCAGCCTGGAGGAGAGATGTGGGGTCTTATTGACCCCGCATCTCTCCATAAAGAGGACCTGTCACACACCATTCCTATTACAAGGGATGTTTACATTCCTTGTAATAGGAATAAAAGTGATCAAAAAAAATAAAATAAAAAAAAAAGTGTAAAAATAAAATTAAAACGCCCATGTCCCCAAAAGCTCGCGCTCAGAAGTGAACGCACACGTAAGTCCCGCCCACATATGTAAACGCTGTTCAAACCACATATGTGAGGTATCGCCGCGTGCGTTAGAGCGCGTGCAACAATTCTAGCACTAGACCTCCTCTGTAATTCTAACCTGGTAACCTGTAAAAAAATTCAAAGCGTTGCCTATGGAGATTTTTAAATACCGAAGTTTGGCACCATTCCATGAGTGTGCGCAATTTTAAAGCGTGACATGTTAGGTATCTATTTACTCGGCGTAACATAATCTTTCATATTTTACAAAAAAATTGGGCTAACTTTACTGTTTTGTTATTTTTAAAATTCATGAAACCATTTTATTTCCCAAAAAAAAGGCGTTTGAAAAATTATTGCGCAAAAACCGTGCAAGATAAAAGGTTGCAACGACCGTCATTTTATTCCCTAGGGTGTCTTCTAAAAAGACATATATAATGTTTGGGGGTTCTGAGTAATTTTCTAGCAAAAGAATGATGATTTGTACATGTAGGAGAGAAGTGCGAGAATAGGCCCGGTATGGAAGTGGTATAAAAAGCCCGGTATGGAAGTGGTATAAAAAGCCCGGTATTGAATTGGTTAATTAGATGTCACATATGGGACCCGGAAATGACGAATCCCCACTCTATGTGGGAACAAGGTATATTCCCTGTTTTTTCTGTCTATAATGTCCTAGTTTGGGGAGTCTTGCCAATCACATTTATTCTTCCATCATAAAAGCAAACAGGAAATGGCGTGTTGTCACTTCCTGATGATGCCAGTACGGTGAAACGTATGTCGGAGCGGAGATTCGTCATTTCCGGGTCCCATATGTGACAGTATATCCAGAACAAGGATGCCGCCACGAGCCTGGTATACCCATCCGCACATGCTGTAGACACCTTAGTGCCCAGATAGGCACAGTCACATGTGAGTGCAACTTTTGATACAATTTTTAACCATTTTAATAAAAACGTACTACACTATAAGAGCTATTCTTTGTGTCCCTGGTGGAGTCTGTTCCCATATCCTCAGCCTTTGTCAGAGGAGGTCCCACAGTGGAGAGATGTTTACCCAGGATCTATTTGGTCCATTCAAACAAAGCGCATTTTGACCTACCTTTAAAAAGTGGTCAAACACCTTTGGCGAGTTGTCATCTACCTCATGAGCACTCGTGGTGAAGCTTTTATTTGAAGATCCATCAATACTAGAAGAACATACATGTTTTTATGGTGTTGGGATTGTCACTTTGGATTTTATTAGTTTGCCATTTGCACATGGGTCATTTGCACCATTATTTATGTTGTATTATTTCAATTATGTTTTGTAGCGCCAACACCTTTACCTTTGTATATTCACTAATTAAACTCCTACCTTTTTAAGGGGGCAGCTACATGATTTAATATCACTCTAGGCACCATTATCAGCCACAATTTTTTTTATTAGCTTTAAATATGCTTTACCTGAGGAAGGACGATGAATGGTTTAAAACTGACAGCTGTTGTTCTAACTGCATTGATGAATCACATGGGAAGTTTTTGGATTTTGCAAACAATTAAATAAATCACTGGAAGTGCTGCAGAACTACTATTGTGGTCTGTTTTAAGTTCAAGGGAGCTATGGAGGGTATATCTCTCATCAGCATCTAATTTGAGGTGAGAGTTCTCTGAATAATATATAAATAAATATATATATATATATATATATATATATATATATATTTATACACTGATCAGCCAACTTTATGATTGACAGGTTAGGTAAAAAAACATTGATTATCTTATTATAATTGGATCTGAATGTGGGTGGGATATTTTAAGCAGCAAGTAAACATGACCCTGAAGTTGATGTGTTGAAAACTGAAATAATGGACATCGCTGGTTGTTGTGTATGGGGCTATGTAGACGCAGATCTGTCGGGGTGCCCATGTTGACCCGTGTCCACAGCCAAAAGCCCCTACAATGGGCACATGAGCATCAGAACTGGACCACAAAGCAATTAAAGAAGGAGGCCTGGTCTGAGGAATCACATTTTCTTTTACATCATGTGGATGGCTGGGAGTGTCACTTACATGGGCAAGAGATGCCACCAGGATGCAGTCAGGTAAGAAGGCAAGCAGGTGGAGGCAGTGTGATGCTTGGGGCAATGTTCTGCTGGGAAACACTGGGTTCTGCCATTCATTTGGATGCTAATGGACATGTACCACCTACCTAAACACTGTTGCTGACCAAGTACACCTCTTTATGGAAACGGTATTCCCTGATGGTAGTGGCCTCTTTCAGCAGGATAATGCACCCTGCAAAAATGGTTCAAGGATGGTTGGTTTGAGGAACACAACAAAGGGTTTGAGGTGTTGACCTGACCTCCAAATTTTCCAGATCTCAATCCAATCGAGCATCTGTGGGATGTGCTGGAAAAGCAAGTTTGATCCATGGAGGCCGCACCTCTCAATGCACAGGACTTAAAGGGGTTATAAAGGCAGAAGTTTTCTTTATCTTAATGCATTCTATACATTAATATAAAAGGCCTTCTGTGTGCAGCAGCCCCCCTAATACTTACATGAGCCCCCTCTCTGCCCAGCGATGTACACTACTACCTTGGACGACCCGGACTCTCCCTCCTGATTGGCTGAGACATAGCAGCAGTGCCATTGGCTTCCTCTGCTGTCAATCAAAGTCAGTTAGCTAATCAGGAGAGAGAGAAGGCGGGGCTGAACCGCGGCTCCATGTCTGAATGGACATACGAAGCTGCAGCTCGGCTCGGGTGCCCCTATAGCAAGCTGCTTTTTGTGGGGGCACTCAACAGGGAGGAGGGGCCAGGAGCGCCAAAGAGGGACCCGAGAAAAGGAGGATCCAGCCTACTCTGTGCAAAACCCCTGCACAGAGCAGGTAAGTATAACATGTTTGTTATTTTTAAAGTAAAAAAAAATAGACTTAAAGCGGAGGTCCACCCTGAAATTTTTTTTACACTAAAATTCATTTTAAAAAAAAGAAAAAAATTAACAGAAAAAAAAAAAAAGTTATACTCACCCGAAATGCCCGTTGCTATGCGGAAGTCCCCTTATCTGCCTCTAATGTGCCTCTTCCTTATCCTCGGATTGAGAACTTCCGTTTCCTCTTCTTGTGAATGGGGCGTGCTGCCTTCTGGGAACTGTATGTCTCCCAGGAGGCAAGCCGCCCATTCACAAAGCACCGTGCGAGTGGCGCATGCGCAGTAGGAAAACGGGCAGTGAAGCCGTAAGGCTTCACTGCCTGGATGGAGGAGCCGGGACCTGCCAGCAGCGATCGATCGGCGTCGGGGGGCCATCAGCGCAGGCGAGTAGGACAAGTAAGTGTCCTTATTAAAAGTCAGTAGCTACACTGTTGGTACCTGCTGACTTTTAAAAAAAAAAAAAAATCTGGGTGGACCTCTGCTTTAAGTATTACTTTAAAGAATCTGCTACTGAAGGTTTGGTGCCAGATACCAAAGCATACTTCAGAGGTCTAGTAGCGTCTGTCTCCATAGGTCAGGGCTGTTTTGGCAACAAAAGGGGTCCTACTCATTATTAGAGGGGAGGTCATAAAGTTATGGCTGATCAGTGTATATTGTATAACGAAAAATTTCCAGAACTGTTCAGTCCTGTAAAAATGTAGGGATCGAGTCATAGAACCAAAGTGCATGACAGGGGACGCAGGCATCTGTCTCTACCATAAGTATTGAATGCTGAAAGACAATGCTGCCTTGGATAAATAGGAGGGTAAAAGACCCCGGAGAGGTGAGTATAATGCATCTTTTATTGGAGGGAATTTTTAGGTGCAGTTTTTGGAGCCTGACAGGGCTGTCCTGACAGGGCCATCTTTAACCACCTCAATACCGGGCTTATTCTGGCACTTCTCTCCTACATGTACAAATCATAATTGTTTTGCTAGAAAATTAGTCAGAACCCCCAAACATTATATATACTTTTTTAGCAGACACCCTAGGGAATAAAGTGGCGGTCATTGCAACTTTTTATCTTGCACGGTATTTGCGCAATCATTTTTCAAATGCCTTTTTTACGGTTTCATGAATTAAAAAATAACAAAACAGTAAAGTTAGCCCAATTTTTTTGTATAATGTGAAAGATGATGTTACGCCGAGTAAATAGATACCTAACATGTCACGCTTTAAAATTCCAACCACTCATGGAATGACACCAAACTTCGGTACTTAAAAACCTCCATAGGCTTTACAGGTTACCAGTTTAGAGTTACAGAAGGGGTCTAGGGCTAGAATTGTTGCACACACTCTAACGCACGCGGTGATACCTCACATGTGTGGTTTGAACAGCATTTACATATGTGGGCGGGACTTACGTGTGTGTTCGCTTCTGAGCCCGAGCTACCGGGGACAGGGGCGTTTTAAAAAAAAAATGTTTTGATCACTTTTATTCCTATTACATGTAAACATCCCTTATAATAGGAATCATTGTGACAGGTCCTCTTTATGGAGAGATGCGGGGTCACTGCCGCTTTGATCGTTCTTATGGTGCGCAGAATCGCCGGCTGAAAAGAAGGATATCTGAATGATGTCTGTAGCTGCATCAATCATTCAGATATCCCCACACAAAGTACAGGACGTCATATGACGGCGTGCGGTATTGAGGCGGTTAATATTGATTGGGTCCTGGGCAAACATATTCTTGGTCCCCATGCAATTTCACTCCCCAGGGGAGAGGCGCCTCTGAGTGCAGATGTTTAAAACAATTTAATAAGAGATTGCAATACAAGCAACTCACATTTTAGAGGATTAAAACAGGCATTGTACGATATCCAAGTGCGGAAGAGGGTGTCATCAGATCAGTCATCAGTCTCCTTATCCTGCTGGGGCGCTGTGTTGCTGGTTCTTCTTTCCTCTGCACCGCTTTAGATGTATAGAATAGCCGGCGGCGGTGGAGATGCTGCAGAACACGGCCTGGATGTTGTTTTTTCCGGCAGGCGAGGGCTGATGACTTCACTGGCATGCGACGCGTTTCCTGAGCCGGCGTGCTGCGTGTGACGTGGCAGTCGCGCTCCTTTGTGAAGCTAGTGAAGGGGCTGGAGGAGCTACTATTTGATGGACATGGAGGGGGCGGAGAAAGGACAGAGGGGCGGGGCTAGAGTACGGAGGTAAAAACTGTGTGTGTCAGCAGAGAGAGCTATCAGTCATGGCGTGTTGGTAAAGCCAGACTGAGACATATAAATGGTGATTGAAGCAGAATACTGAGCACTATATATAAGGGAATATACTAAAATCTAACATCTATCAATATATGTGATGAGCGTAAGGATAAGGATAATTGTAAGGGGCTGGAGGAGCTGGTTTTAAATGGACATGGAGGGGACGGAAAAAGGAAAAAAGGGGGGCGGGACTAGAGTATAGAGATGAGAGATATGTGTCAGCAGAGAGAGCTATCAGTCATGGCAAGCCAGACTGGAGCATGTATATGGTGGATGGAACTTAATACTGAACAATGCTGAGCACTATACTGGGCACAATATCTAAGGGGATATAATAAATATATGTGGTAAACGTGTGGATGAAAATGATTATAAGTAAAAGGGCAATAGATTAAAGAGGGATAGATAATTTGTATATACATAAGAATCCATATGCATACATACAAGAGGGGGGGGAAGGGGGGGTGGGGAGGGAAGAATATACGTGTATGCATATGTGAAAATGCACGTGAAGACACATATGACTGTGCATATGGAAAATAGGGGAAAAGACATAGATATGTGTACACAAATGTATGCGCACATGAGGATAGATCAAAATGGTCATACAAGGTGGGTGGGGGGAGGGAAGGGAAAATAACTATATCTACATGCACATGTACATGAGCGTACACACCCGCATGTACATATTTGAGACAAAAAGGGAGATAAATAGTCAATACAGTTATGAGGAGGTGTGCATGTACATAGGTGCATGATGAAAGGGGAGGGGGGGGGGGGGAGATTAGATAAATGGAACCGTAAATTCTAATGTAGAGGAAATGTGTCATCATACAAAGATGTGTCATTTTTTTATTGCCCAGTCCTCCTCTGCCCCTAGCCTCAAGAAAAAGAAAACTTACAGGAGAGGCTGCAGAGGAGGACGAGGAAAACAACTATCCAAAAATCCAGAGGTACCAGAAACGGTAAGAATATTCAACCTTTCTTCTCACACCTTATCTTCGGCTGATACTTCTCTTCTTAGTCATGGACTAAACTTTGCTCCTATCAATAAACCCAATCCATTCCTCCTCTTTAAAGACCTTAACTACTACATACGTAATCTCACTTTGAAAAGACACTTTCATATCAAACAAGAAAAAGATAACAACAACATCACCAACAATGTCCTGATCAGCCCCCTTCTAACACCACCCGATCCTGACTCAGTGGAACTTCTCTTCGAATCTTTCGATACCAACACGGATCCCCTCACCGAGGATTTTCTCGATGAAGATAATATCTCAAAACTTTATACCCAACATTTCGCTACCTCACCCCCGGTAGTCCATTCCTCTCTAAAACCCAAATCAATCTTTTTCCCCACTCATTCAAAAGGTCCATATATTGAAAGCTTCTATAGAGTGGTTTACGCAGACCTAGTTAAATTGTGCAATTCTACCTCCTCTTCCAAACACAACAACCTCTCACCATCGGAAACTAAAGCACTAGATCTATTACTACACACTGACAACATTATAATAAAACCTGCTGATAAAGGAGGAAGCATAATCATCCTGGATAAGGCCGACTACCTAAAGGAAGCTTACAGACTCTTGTCTGACAGCATCACCTATACCAAACTCAATAAGGACCCAACTACAGAGTTTGCCAAAGAAGCAGATGTTTTAATATCCAACGCACTCAAAGATGACATTATCTCCAAAACCGAAAGTTCATTTCTACGGAAAAACTTCTACCACATCCCATATTTCTACTACCTGCCCAAGATTCATAAAAACTCACAACATCCACCAGGTAGACCCATCGTCGCAACTATGAATAGTGTAACTACAGGATTCAGTATGTATATAGACCTATTCCTTCAACCCATTGTTTGCCAATTACAATCATACATTTGTGACAGTACACATCTCCTAGAACTCCTGTCCCCCTACAAGTGGGAGCCATCAAACGTCTGGCTGTCACTTGATGTATGTTCATTGTATACATCAATTCCACACACTTTTGGGCTCATGGCACTGGAACAATTCCTGCTTCTGGAACCACTCATTAACCCCCGCCAGGCTGACTTTATCAAGCTGGCCACTCAATTCTGTTTAACCCACAACTACTTTAATTTTAATGGAGACTTCTATCTACAATCACAAGGCACGGCGATGGGGGCCAATTTCGCTCCCTCATACGCCAACCTAGCCATGGGTTTCTGGGAGACCCACCATATTCATGCCAACAATCCGTTTGCAGCAAATATCGTCTTTTTCGGACGATATATAGATGACCTTCTTATTATTTGGGACGGTCCCCTTGAGCTTATTCACCCCTTCGTACAACATTGTAACAACAACACCTACGGCCTGTCCTTTACATCCGTCTGTGACCCTTCCACTATAGCCTTCCTGGATCTTGAACTTGGACATGAGGAAGACACCATCTTTGCCAGAAACTATACCAAGCCTACCGCTGGAAACTCGTACTTGCACTATAATAGCTGTCACCACAAGAATTGGATTAACAATATCCTTAAGGGCCAATTCTGTTGCCTCAGACAGAATTGTACCAGAGATTCGGACTACATTGAACTTAGTACAAACCTCAAAAAGAAATTCATGGACAAACAATATCCTGAAAATCTGGTTGATGACGCACACAGATTCTACCTCCATGGCAAGCCACCAAAGACTGAGCGAGCCATACGTGATTGGTCGACCAGATTCATTACCACTTTCCACTCTAGACACAAGAACATGGAAAAAATACTATCCAAACATTGGAACATTCTTCAGCAGGATCCACATCTGAAATCCGAACTGCCACCTCACCCCAGAGTTATCTACCGTAGGGCTCCAAATCTAAAGAACAAACTCGCTCCCAGCAAACTCAAACCCACCACTTCATTCATACCTACACCGGTTCTCATACCAATCACAGGAATGTACCAATGCCGTAAACCACTGTGCAAAACATGCAAATTTGTTCAACATGGCCAAAAGTGTTTCAGCACCAAAGGGAAAACATATCAGCTAAAGGAATTCTTCAACTGTTCCTCAGATTTTGTAGTGTACGGCCTTAGTTGCCCATGTGGCCTAATGTACGTAGGCCGCACCATACGCCCACTAAGACAGAGGTTTGGGGAACACCGTAGATACATAGGGGGTGGAACAGACCCCCACAGTGTCCCCAAACATTTTGCCAAGGTACATCAAAAATCCACCACAGGACTTCAGGTGTGGGTCATCGAGCAAATCGACAGATCCCTCCCTGCAGCCGAAAGATTCAAAAAACTTTGCGCCCATGAGACCTATTGGATTTATAGCCTTGATGTCCTCTCACCTGGAGGTATTAATGAGAGTATCGAAGTTCACACCATCCTGTAATACCTCTCCTCTGACTTCCCTGTCCCCTTCTTTAGAGAGATATATATGTATGCATAGGTGTATGTATATGTATATATATGTGTATGTATGTGTATATATGTGTATATATATATGTATATATATATATATATATATATATATATATATATATATGTTTTAGCATTATGTTAACATGATTTTGATACGTAATCTTACTCTTGAATTATTTATATATATATCTCACAGGTTATCGTATATATATCTCACGGGTTATCGTATATTGCTCTACCCATACTTGGGGGTGGCGGGTGTTTTTAAGTATAGTTCCCCTGTCCCACTTACCGACTACTGTTCCCAAAGGTAAACTACTACCCCCTATCCCGTATCCCCATCCTGTCTTACCCTTCCCCTCTTTCTTCTTTTCTTTCCCCCCCCTTCCCCCCCTTCTCTCTTCCCTCCCTCCGTTACTCCTTTCCCCCCCCCCTCTTCTTTCCTCTCTCTCTTTTCTCGCCTCCTTATATTTTAATATATATTTTTAATGTATAAGGAATTTTTATAATTTTTATTATTTATTTATTTTTTATATATATCTATATATATTTTTATCGTTGATATATTTCTGTATTCTTATCGTTGCTATGTATTTCTGTATTTTTGTACGATGACACATCTTTTTATGATGACACATTTCCTCTACATTAGACCTTACGGTTCCATTTATCTAATCTTTCCCCCCCCCCCTCCCCTTTCATCATGCACCTATGTACATGCACACCTCCTCATAACTGTATTGACTATTTATCTCCCTTTTTGTCCCAAATATGTACATGCGGGTGTGTACGCTCATGTACATGGGCATGTAGATATAGTTATTTTCCCTTCCCTCCCCCACCCACCTTGTATGACCATTTTGATCTATCCTCATGTGCGCATACATTTGTGTACACATATCTATGTCTTTTCCCCTATTTTCCATATGCACAGTCATATGTGTCTTCACGTGCATTTTCACATATGCATACACGTATATTCTTCCTCCCCCCCCCTTGTATGTATGCATATGGATTCTTATGTATATACAAATTATCTATCCCTCTTTAATCTATTGCCCTTTTACTTATAATCATTTTCATCCACACGTTTACCACATATATTTATTATATCCCCTTAGATATTGTGCCCAGTATAGTGCTCAGCATTGTTCAGTATTAAGTTCCATCCACCATATACATGCTCCAGTCTGGCTTGCCATGACTGATAGCTCTCTCTGCTGACACATATCTCTCATCTCTATACTCTTGTCCCGCCCCCCTTTTTTCCTTTTTCCGTCCCCTCCATGTCCATTTAAAACCAGCTCCTCCAGCCCCTTACAATTATCCTTACGCTCATCACATATATTGATAGATGTTAGATTTTAGTATATTCCCTTATATATAGTGCTCAGTATTCTGCTTCAATCACCATTTATATGTCTCAGTCTGGCTTTACCAACACGCCATGACTGATAGCTCTCTCTGCTGACACACACAGTTTTTGCCTCCGTACTCTAGCCCCGCCCCTCTGTCCTTTCTCCGCCCCCTCCATGTCCATCAAATAGTAGCTCCTCCAGCCCCTTCACTAGCTTCACAAAGGAGCGCGACTGCCACGTCACACGCAGCACGCCGGCTCAGGAAACGCGTCGCATGCCAGTGAAGTCATCAGCCCTCGCCTGCCGGAAAAAACAACATCCAGGCCGTGTTCTGCAGCATCTCCACCGCCGCCGGCTATTCTATACATCTAAAGCGGTGCAGAGGAAAGAAGAACCAGCAACACAGCGCCCCAGCAGGATAAGGAGACTGATGACTGATCTGATGACACCCTCTTCCGCACTTGGATATCGTACAATGCCTGTTTTAATCCTCTAAAATGTGAGTTGCTTGTATTGCAATCTCTTATTAAATTGTTTTAAACATCTGCACTCAGAGGCGCCTCTCCCCTTGCTTTTCTTCACAGTACCTTTGGAACACGGTTTCTGTTTCCCATTGATGGCAGCCCTGAGACTGTATATGTGACTGTTTTAACTATTCCCCATCCGGATCCCTCTTTTTTTCCCCCCAGAACTTCCCCCCCCCCCCATTTTATTATTATATTATTACATTTTCTATATTCCCAAAGCCTGGACTCCATGTTCATTTGTACATATACTGTACATACACTACTTTTACCCCATACTCAAGTGATACCAGCGATTTGGACACATGTGCATATTTACTTGTTTAATTAATTTCACTCCCCAGCCCAGCATCCCTAAAAACACACAGGACTTATTTCCCAAAAACTTTAATAATGTAAACATAAAGAACTGGTCCACACTCACTGACTGGTTCAGGCTCACTAATTGGTTGCTGGAGGTTACTGCACATCTTTACCACTCACTCATTGGTTTCTAGAGGTTACTGCACATCATTTTCTCTCACTGATTGGTTGCTATAGGTCAACGTACATCATTACTACTTACTTATTGGTTGCTAGAGGTTACAGCACATCATTACTGCTCACTGATTATTTGCTAGAGGACATCATGGACTGGGAGGTGAGGGGACTTACCAATAGACAGAAATCTCCTAAACCTTGTTATTAGCAATGAGCAGAGTGCACACACAGCTATGAAAGTTAACTGAGTGCAGGTAGAAACAGAGCCCAATGTGAGCATCATCCACGAGGATGGGCTGCCAGGAATAAATGACTAGTCATGCCGCCTGCAGTAGAGGGACCGGCTGGGTATAGACTTACTTATGAGACTTACACAAATTTTGTCCTGGTGCATCTCGTTGTCGGGTGTCCAGAGGTAGCCAGCGCCTCTCTCTCCTCTGCCGTCACCTTCTTTCCCCACCGCCAGCTCAACCTACACAAGTCAGCACAGCCTTGGTCAGGCACTTCTGAGCCCCACCCCCTGCTCTGTCAACATTGGTTGCAGCCACCCTGCTATCTGAGCCATGCCATCGCTCTCATTGGCTCTCTGCGCTGTCCATCTACCATGGGGCTGCTGCTGATTGGGCAGGACGCCGTAGACTCCCAGTGTAAAGGCTGCATGTGTTGTGCATCCGTATATTGCAGAGTGTGTGCGCTGGAAAGAAAAAGATGGGAAAAATATTTGGGGGGAAGCACAGGCTCAAGGGGCAGCTGATTTGGGCCCCACAACAATGACTGGGCCTGGGGCAGCTGCCCCTTTTGCCCCACGGTAGAGACGACCCTGGCTGTCCTCACAATTACCTGAATAATCAATCTTTCTTTCTAATGTTACATTTTTAGTCTTGGTAATAAATATTTTAGAACAAAATCACCTACAAATCATTACACATTTGCTTTAAAGAAGAAAACTAAGAATTTGCTACTTACTGTATGATAACTAGCTAAGTGCATTTTCATTTTCCTATTGTATACCTGAAGATTTACTTCAGGTAAATTTCACCATATTCTTTTCTGTAGGAGAGCCAGCTTCTCATGTACCAACTGCTGTCCTCTGGTAGCACTCAGGGTGCTTTGATGAAAGGGAATTTGGAAACCAATTACATTTTAGCTTTTAATATTCAGCACAAAGGAAATAAGGTAAGGGGGGGAAATTTTAGTGAATTTTGTTTGTATTTCTTTGTTTTTTTCATGTGGATTCATGTGGATACACACAACTTATACAATACAAACACTGCTTCTCTATACAGCTCTGAAAAAAATGTAACATCGAGCTAAGAAAAATAGGATTTTTTACTCACCGTAAAATCCTTTTCTCTGAGTCCATGGACCGACACAGCTTCTCTATTGACAAAGTGGGTATTATCCGTTAATTAGGAGTGACTAGGCAGAAAAACTTGTAAAAAGTGTTGCATCACACCTTCTACAATACCGCCCAGGGGGCGGACCCTCTGGGTATACCCTCTCAGTCTGCACATCGCAGATCAGTTCGTCAAAAAGCAGTACAAACTTAAAAGGAGGGGTGGGTGCTGTGTGGGTCCATGGACTCAGAGAAAAGGATTTTACGGTGAGTAAAAAATCCTATTTACTCTTTCGTCCATGGACCGACTGTCATGGATATGCATTAATGTCTGTCTGCCATCTTACCTTCCTCCTCATGTGTTCATCTAGAGACCAGACCTCCTTCACCTGGCTTCCTTTATAATCTCCTCCCAGCCTGACTCCACCCCAGGCCCTATCACAGAACACTATATTAACCTGTGCACTGCAAGCCTGCCTTGCTGATCAACGTGTTTGTTAGGCATTGTGTGTTTGGGTTCCTGCCTGCCATGTGCTACGTCTGTCTCTCTGTTACGTTATTGGCTTGTCCCCGACTATCCCTGTCTGCTCGTGACCCTTGACGTTCGGCTCGTTCCTTCGTTATCCTTGTCTGCTTGTGGCCCCTGACCTTCGGCTTATTATTCGGTTCTCCCTTATCTTGTGCTGCTGCTTCCCCTCTGTTCCCCTTATCCTACGGGGCGTGAGCTAGGAAACTCTAGGGGCCGCGACCTGGTCCCAGCCTGCAGCACAACATCCTCACCACTAGAGGCCCTGGAGAAGACCAGCTGGGTCTTAGACTCCGCGCCCTGGGGAATCTTGGCTCTAGCATCCGTTAGGATCTCGGTTGTGCTCCTCTGGTCCCGCTTTCCACAACCACCCAGTTTCCTACCCGCAGAAGCCAGCCATAGGGTTCACTACCTCGCGGTGCACTCCTGTCCCCCTACGGTGTGCATCTGTCACCTGGCCACAGGTGATCCTGACAGTTTGATCAGCCATGAACCCGGCTGACATTCCGCTTCCCGCGGATGATCCATTGCAGGGCATAGTTCGCAGACTCGAAGCCCAGGAATCAAATCAGACTCAGGTGATGCGATTCCTCCAGGATCTGGCTTCTCGATTCGAGCAGCTTCAGGTCTCCTTGGGAACCCCGAATCCGCAACCCCAAGTACAACCAGCGGCTGTACCTATCGCACCAGTCGCAGCCTCACACTCACTAAGATTGCCAGCTCCGTCCCGTTTCTCTGGGGACTCCAAGGCCTGCAGGGGGTTTCTCAGCCAATGCACAATTCATTTTGAGCTTCAGCCTCAAAGCTTCCTGTCTGACCGGGCTAGGGTAGCCTATGTCATTTCTCTCCTCTCCGGTGAAGCTTTGGCCTGGGCTGCCCCCCTGTGGGAGAGGAACGATCCGGTGGTTTCCAGTCTGTCCGATTTCTTGAAGCTCTTTCGTAATATCTTCGAAGAGCCGGCTCGGGCTTCTTCAGCAGCTAGTGCTGTCTTACGTCTTCGCCAAGAATCTAGTTCAGTGGGGCAATATGCTCTTCAGTTCCGTATCCACACAGCTGAATTGAGCTGGAATAATGAGGCCCTGGTCGCTACCTTTTTACATGGCCTCTCTGACCGAGTGAAAGACGAATTAGCGGGAAGAGCCATTCCCGTCGGTCTGGACGATGTAATTTCATTATGCAACCAGATCGACATTCGTTTTCAAGAGAGGTCTTTAGAAAAAAGACGCCAGCACTCTCTGGGTCCTAGCCAGTCTGAGCTCCCCTCCCTTCATTCCGTGGAGCATCCTCTACCTGCTGAAGAACCTATGCAGCTGGGCCGGACCAGACTAACCCCCGAAGAACGTGCTAGGCGCAGAACTCTGGGCTTGTGCCTCTATTGTGGGGGCAAGGGTCATTTTCGTGACTCCTGCTCGCTTCGTCCGGGAAACGCTTGGGTCTAATACATTTGGAAGGTGGAGTATTGGACCCAGAAACATCACCTTCTCGCCTGCTCTTGCCGGTGTTCCTTCATGTAGGCACTTCTCCTCAGTCAACCCTTGCATACCTGGATTCCGGGGCTGCCGGCAATTTTATGGATTGGAGAACTGCTTCTTCTATGAAGCTTACCCTTTCACCTCTCACTACCCCATTGGTAGTCTCGGCAATTGATGGCACTGTTCTCCCAGGGGGCCCTATTCGCTTCCAGACGCTACCCATTAGGATGTCGGTAGGGATTCTCCACCAGGAGTGGATATCCTTTCTTATTCTACCCAAGGCCTCTACCCCAGTTGTATTGGGCCTCCCTTGGCTACAGCTCCACTCTCCACATGTGGACTGGGTCTCTGGGCAGATCCTGGCCTAGGGTTCCTCATGTTTCTCGTCGTGTCTTCTCAAGGTGACCCCCAAGGAGAGTCTTCCGGTTGCTGCCACTTCTGTTTCTTCTGATCTTCCTGCTGCATACAGCGATTACCGGGATGTGTTCTGTAAGAAATTAGCTGAGGTGCTTCCTCCCCACAGGTCTTTTGACTGTGCTATTGATCTTGTCCCCGGAGCAACTCTACCCAGGGGTCGTACCTACCCTCTGTCCATCCCAGAGACCCAGGCCATGTCGGAGTATGTCGCAGAGTATCTGGAGAGAGGTTTCATCCGGAAATCCTCATCGCCTGCAGGGGCAGGGTTCTTTTTTGTTGCCAAAAAGGATGGTACCTTAAGACCCTGCATCGATTATCGGGGTTTAAATGCGGTTACTATTAAAAATCGATACCCCTTACCCTTAATATCTGAGCTATTCGATAGGTTGAAGGGTGCCTCCATTTTCACCAAGTTGGATCTCAGAGGCGCGTACAATCTCATTCGAATACGGGAGGGTGACGAATGGAAGACTGCATTCAACACTAGAGACGGGCATTACGAATATCTGGTGATGCCTTTTGGTCTGTGTAATGCTCCAGCCGTGTTTCAAAACTTTGTCAATGAAATTTTCAGAGATCTGCTGTACCAGTTTGTTGTCATCTATCTGGATGACATTCTGATCTTTTCTGAAAATCTGCTCGTCCACAGAAACCATGTCCGCACTGTACTTCAACGTCTTAGAGAGAACAATCTCTATGCCAAGCTGGAGAAATGTTCCTTTGAATGTTCTGAGGTCCTGTTTTTGGGGTGCTTCGTCTCATGTTCGGGTCTTCGTATGGACCCTGGGAAGGTCTTGGCTATCACCAACTGGCCTCTTCCTGCTAGCCTCAAGGCCACACAGCGCTTTCTTGGCTTCACTAATTATTATAGGCAGTTCATAAGGAATTACTCTTCCATTGCCGCGCCTATTATCGCTTTGACCAAGAAGGGTGTGAATGCCAGAGACTGGCCTCCCGAAGCTGTCTCTGCATTTCACAACCTGAAACAGGCCTTTGTTTCTGGCCCCCTCTTGAGGAGACCAAATCCTGGGAATGCATTTTTTATTGAAGTGGACGCTTCCTCAATGGGGGTGGGAGCTGTGCTTCTTCAAATCTTTGAGAAGAGACGCCAACCATGTGCGTTCTTCTCCAAAAAAAATTCTCAGGCAGAGAGGAATTATGCCATCGGTGATCGGGAACTTCTCGCAATTAAATTGGCGTTAGAGGAGTGGCGTCATCTCTTGGAGGGTTCCCCTCACTCCATAACGATCTTTACCGATCACAAGAATTTACAGTATCTACAGAATGCTAAACGTCTGAATCCTAGACAGGCCAGGTGGAGTCTCTTCTTTGCCCGTTTTAATTTCACGATTACCTACAAACCTGGTTCCTGCAACGGTCGGGCTGATGCGCTCTCTAGGTCATTTGACACTTTGGACGAGGAGTCCGCCCCTGAACCTGAGCCGATCATTCCAACCTCATGCATTGTTGCCCACTCTACCACCCTGAAGTCAAAAATTCCGCCTGGTAAGACCTTTGTCCCCACTGAGCTAAGATCCTTCGTTGGGGACATGATTCCAAGGTGGCAGGGCATTCTGGATTCCTCCGATCCTTCCTACTCATCAGTCGTTACTACTGGTGGCCTAATCTCCGCTCAGACATCAAAGACTACGTTAAAGCTTGTCATGTCTGTGCTCAGTCCAAATCCTCCACACAAGCTCCTGCTGGTCTCCTCATGCCCTTGCCCATTCCTAAGGAACCCTGGGCCCATATTGCCATGGATTTTATCACCGATCTCCCACTGTCTGAGAATAATACAGTCATTTGGGTGGTAATCGATCGATTCTCCAAGATGGCTCATTTTTTTCCTCTTCCTTCTGCCCCTGCCTTGGTTCCCATTTTCATTCGAGAAATTCTCCGCCTACATGGGGTCCCTTCTCATATTGTTTCCGACAGGGGAGTCCAATTCACGTCTCGTTTTTGGAGAGCCTTTTGCAAATCCCTCAATATTGTCTTGGATTTTTCTTCTTCTTACCATCCCCAATCCAATGGACAGACTGAGAGGGTTAATCAGGAGTTAGAGGTCTTTCTTCGCACCTTTGTGTCTTCTCACCATGACGATTGGTCCTCTCTACTCCCGTGGGCAGAATTCTCCCATAACAATCATGTGAATACCAGTTCGCAGAAGACACCCTTTTTCACAGTTTATGGAAAACACCCTCAACTTCCTCTTCCCATGATCTGTTCTCCTGACATTCCAGCTTTGGCTTCGGTTCAGGAGTCTTTCAATTCCGTTTGGGGTCACGTTCATGATTCCCTCCGGGCAGCTGCTGAAAAATTCAAAGGCTTTGCCGACCGCCGCAGGCGTAAACCGCCTTCTCTTCAGCCAGGGGACAAAGTCTGGCTCTCTACCAGGAACATCAAGCTCCGAGTTCCTTCTCTGAAGTTTGCTCCACGATTCATCGGTCCATACACGGTAACTGCTAAACTGAATCCGGTTTGTTTCAAACTCCAGATTCCTAAGAGCCTTAAAATCACTAACTCCTTTCATGTTGCTCTTCTAAAGCCTTTAGTCCTCAATAAATTCTCTCGTCCTCTCCCTACCGTGGCGCCTGTCTCTGAGGATAATCAGGAGTACGAGATCAGTCAAATTCTGGACTCCCGACTCTGTAAAGGCGTTCTTCAGTACCTCGTTCATTGGAAAGGGTTTGGTCCTGAGGAGAGGTCTTGGATCACTGCATCTGAGGTCTTTGCACCTCGTCTGTTAAAGGAGTTTCATCTGAAGTTTCCCTCTAAACCTGGACCCAGGCGGGGAAGGGGGAGGCCTCGTAAGAGGGAGGGTACTGTCATGGATATGCATTAATGTCTGTCTGCCATCTTACCTTCCTCCTCATGTGTTCATCTAGAGACCAGACCTCCTTCACCTGGCTTCCTTTATAATCTCCTCCCAGCCTGACTCCACCCCAGGCCCTATCACAGAACACTATATTAAACTGTGCACTGCAAGCCTGCCTTGCTGATCAACGTGTTTGTTAGGCATTGTGTGTTTGGGTTCCTGCCTGCCGTGTGCTACGTCTGTCTCTCTGTTACGTTATTGGCTTGTCCCCGACTATCCCTGTCTGCTCGTGACCCTTGACCTTCGGCTCGTTCCTTCGTTATCCTTGTCTGCTTGTGGCCCCTGACCTTTGGCTTGTTATTCGGTTCTCCCTTATCTTGTGCTGCTGCTTCCCCTCTGTTCCCCTTATCCTACGGGGCGTGAGCTAGGAAACTCCAGGGGCCGCGACCTGGTCCCAGCCTGCAGCACAACATCCTCACCACTAGAGGCCCTGGAGAAGACCAGCTGGGTCTTAGACTCCGCGCCCTGGGGAATCTTGGCTTTAGCATCCGTTAGGATCTCGGTTGTGCTCCTCTGGTCCCGCTTTCCACAACCACCCAGTTTCCTACCCGCAGAAGCCAGCCATAGGGTTCACTACCTCGCGGTGCACTCCTGTCCCCCTACGGTGTGCATCTGTCACCTGGCCACAGGTGATCCTGACACCGACACAGCTTCTCTATTGACAAAGTGGGACGTCCCAAAGCAGTGTCAGAGAAAAAACGAGGGGTGGTAACAGCATAAAAACAAACTTCACCCCAAAACACAAAACAGCACTCCTCCAACGGAGGAGTTGCAACTCTAAACAGCCGCCTGCAAAACCTTGCGGCCGAAAGAGGCATCCGAAGATGCACCTACATCAACTTTGTAGAATTTTGTGAAAGTGTGAGCGAAAGACCAAGTCGCCGCTTTACATAGCTGGGAAACAGACGCTTGATGTCGGAAAGCCCAAGAGGCACCTATTGCCCTGGTCGAATGCGCCGTGACAGGAAAGGGGGGCGCCTGACCCTTTAAGGCGTAAGCCTGGATTACTATCTGTCGGATCCACCTAGAGATGGTGGCCGATGAGACTGCTTGGCCCTTCTTGGGACCAGCCACCGAAACAAACAGTGAGTCTGACTTCCGGAACAGGGAAGTAGCAGATATGTATACTCTCAAAGCTCGGACAACGTCCAAGGAATGCAACGCCGACTCCTTAGGATTCGACGGCTGAGGACACAAGGATGGAAGTACAATGTCTTCGTTGAGATGAAAAGCCGAAACGACTTTCGGAAGAAAGGAAGGCTGCGGCCGCAGCACCACCTTATCCTTGTGGAAGATCAAATAGGGAGCCTTGCAGGACAGGGCTGCCAGCTCAGAGACTCGTCTAACTGACGTAACAGCCACCAAAAAGACCACCTTCTGAGAAAGTGTCAACAGGGGAATATCTCTAATATTCTCAAACGGTGACTTCTGAAGCACTGAGAGGGCCAGGTTCAAGTCCCACGGAGGTAACGGGGGGCGGACCGGAGGGGCCACATGTCGAACCCCCTGCACAAATGTACTCACGAGAGAGTGAGTCGCCAGGGGTCGCTGAAAAAAGACAGCCAGGGCAGATATCTGTCCCTTAATCGTACTTAGGGCAAGCCTTTGGTCTACCCCATGCTGTAAAAACAGCAGGATTCTGGAAACCAAATAGGTACGCGGATGCCATTTCATTTCCTCACACATGGAGATGTAGGCCCTCCAAGTGCGGTGATAGACCTTCCTAGAGGACGGTTTCCGAGCACTTCTCATAGTAGAGATTACTGAGTCTGTCAGGCCCCGATCTCTCAGTACCTGGTTCTCAACAGCCATGCCGTTAAAGCCAATGACTGTAAAGCAGGATGGAATATGGGACCTTGCGATAGCAGGTCCTTCCGTAGTGGTAGGCGCCAGGGGACGTCTGCTACCAGACGTACTAGATCGGCGTACCAAGGACGCTGAGGCCAATCTGGAGCGATTAGGATCATTGGAATTCCCTCTGCCTCCACTCTGCGGAGCAGAAGAGGAAGAAGCCTTAAGGGAGGGAAGGCATAGATTAGCCGATACTGACCCCACGATGCTACCAACGCGTCCATTGCGTCTGCCCATGGGTCTCTTGACCGGGCCACAAACCTCAATACCTTCCGATTGAGTCGGGAAGCCAGAAGATCTACGTCTGGTGTGCCCCATCTTTGGCAGAGGAGTTGGAACACCTCCGGGTGTAAGGACCATTCTCCCTGGTCCAGCATCTGGCGGCTCAGGTAGTCCGCCTGCCAGTTTTCCACACCCGGAATGTACACGGCCGACAGTGCCGGTACGCTCCTCTCTGCCCACTTCAGGATGCGAGCGATCTCCGATGCTGCAGCTGAGCTTCTTGTTCCTCCTTGATGATTGACATATGCCACTGCTGTGGCGTTGTCTGACTGGATCCTGACTGGACGCCCTTGCAGTCTCTGAGACCATTTGAAGAGGCACAGCTTGATCGCCCGGATCTCCAGGACATTGATCGGCAGGAGGGCTTCCTCTGGGGTCCAGCGACCTTGCGCCGACTGGACACCCCAGACTCCCCCCCAACCTGTAAGGCTGGCGTCCGTCGTGATCACTATCCAGTAAACCGGAAGAAATGACTTCCCAGCCATTAGAGCCGGTGCTGTCAGCCACCATACCAGGGATCTCCTGACTAGGTGGCTCACTCGGATTTGATAATCCAGAGATGAAGGGCATCTGTTCCATCTGGACAGAACTTCCTTCTGTAACACTCGAGTGTGGTATTGAGCATATGGGACCGCCTCGAAGGAGGCTACCATGAGGCCCAACACTCGCATGCAAAAACGGAGTGACGACCAATTCCTGGAAGTCAGCTGCCGTACTGCAGCCCGGAGGGTCTGCAACTTCTCCACAGGGAGGAATACCTTTGCCTCTGAGGAATACCTTTGCCTCTGAGGAATCCAGAATCAACCCCAGGTACACTAGGCGTTAAGTGGGCACCAATACTGACTTTTGCGTGTTTAGTATCCAACCACAGTCTCGAAGAGTCTGACAGGTAATGGACACGCTTACCTCTAATTCTGAGCTTGAAGGGGCCTTCAGCAGAAGGTCGTCCAAGTAACCTGTGATAGCGATACCCCGCTGTCTTAGAAGTGCCAGAATCGGAGCGAGCACCTTGGTGAACGTCCTGGGTGCTGAGGCAAGGCCAAACGGGAGGGCCACAAACTGGTAGTGGTTCTTCCCGATAGCAAATCGCAGAAACCTCTGGTGTCTGGAGTATATGGGGACATGCAGGTATGCGTCCTTGATGTCCAAGGAGGCCAGAAAGTCCCCCGGATGGAGAGCCGTGATTACGGATCGAACCGACTCCATCCGAAATCTTTGTACCTTCACAAAGCAATTGAGGGCTCTGAGATCCAAGATTGGACGAACCCCCTCCTTCTTTGGCACAATGAACAGATTTGAGTAAAAACCCTGACCCCGTTCCTGTTCTGGAACTGGAATAACTACCCCATGTTCCAGTAGACCCTGGACCGCCCCATACAGGGCCTCCCGACGGGTCGGTAGTAGCTGGAGATTGGAGGTGATGAATCTGTCTGGTGGACAAGAGAGAAATTCTATCTTGTAGCCTGAGGAGATTACTTCGCAAACCCACCTGTCGGAGACTAGAGCAGTCCACTGAGTCGCGAATTTGCGAAGACGTCCCCCCACCCGAGAGCTGGGTGGGGGCGGACCTTCATGTGGACGCAGATTTGTCCGCAGGCTTGTTGGGTCTGCAGGACCAAGGACGCTTTTGTCCTTGGGCAGGCGCTTTATCGGCCTGGGGTCTTTTCCCTGTCGCCTTAAGGGGGCGAAAAAACCGCTTACGTGCAGTAAAGGAGGGCCCTTGCCCTTGGCGTGGTCCCTTACCCTTGCTAGTTTGGGGAAGCAAAGTGCTTTTACCTCATCCTTGATGATGTCATCCAGAGAAGCCCCAAAAAGTCTGTCGCCCATAAAAGCAGATCCAATAGGGCTTTCTTGGAAGTCTGGTCCGCAGACCAGCCCTTTAGCCAGATCAGGCGGCGTATTGCTACTGCATAAACCGAAGCTCTTGACAGCAGGGGAATAGTATCCATGTCTGACTCGCAGACAAACTTAAGGCCCTGGACCAACTGGTCGGCCAAAGTTATCTCATTAGGAGGAGCATCTCGCTCCTTTAACCCCTGGAGTAGCAATTTTGCCCATTCAGTAAGTGTCTGAGACACTAGGGCCCCCGCCAATGCCGGGCGTACTGCCGAGCCTACCACTGAGTATAGGTAGCGAGCGAGTGCTTCAGCCTTCTTATCCACAGGGTCCTTGAAAACAGGAGCCCCTTCTACTGGAATAGTGGTGGCTCTATTAAGTCTGGACACCGAAGGGTCCACTATAGGGGGAGAGGTCCATATCTTCAGAAAACTCTCCTCAAAGGGGTACCGTACTGCAAACCTCTTTGGGGCTGTAAAGACCCTCAGTGGGTTCTCCCATTCCTTGTATAAGAGTTTGTCAAAATAAGACACACAAGGGAACACCTTAGCAGTGCGGGCAGGTTTACAAAACCCAAAGGGGACTGGAGTATCTGCTACTTCTTCAGTCCTTTCCAACTTTAGCGTATCCCGCACTGCAGTAATAAGGTCAGATACCAAAGCTGTCTCGCGTACTGACCTGGACTTGGAGTCCTCCTCACTGTCCGATCGGTCACGGTATGCAGTCTCTGATGCATCAGAATCTGGGCCATGAGCCGTAGCTGGACCTGGTTCTGCATCAGAAATATCCCCAGAAGATTGCAGGGAACGGGGGCGTTTATTACCCCCTGTATTCCCGTGTGCTGCTTCCACCCTGGCAGCAAACGCCTCTAGGATTGCCGACATAGCGTCCATAGACACCTCAGGGACACCAGCTGCTAAATCTGGTGTTTCAGGGGAGAAGACATCTGGCTCAGATGCCATGCTGACCACACGCTGACACTCACAGGGCTCCAGGCAAGATATCAATAGGCCACCCTCCTGCGCTGCAGAGATGCTGGGTTACCCAGAGGACTCACCACCCTGGATAGGTACTGCTATGCTGCGCCTGTGATGCTGTCCCCTTGCTGCTGTGTCAGTCTGCTTCTTTTATCAGCACTTCCTGTGTGAATTTTCGTGCCAGTGTAATGCACTCTAGAGGCCGGAGGCTCTCGCAAAATGGTTGCCAAAAACGTCTGTATGGAAGATAATGTGGGCTCTAAGAAAATGGCCGCCGACAGAAGATAGAGGTCAGGCAGCCATAGCCCACAAAAAGATGGCCGCCGAACGGCAATATCTGCATACAGGGTGGACAAACATGGCCGCCGATCACCTGATAGGGGCCAGTGGGTGTGGCCGAACCACAGGAAGATGGCCGCCAGGCAGTTACAAGAGGCCAAACTTGGCATGGACCACCTCAAAATGGCCGCCGACAGCATGGAGACACAGAAACACAGGTAAGCAAAAATGACATTTCTTTTAAATGTTAGTTACAGCCAGCCCCGCTCCAGTGGGACCCCCTAGGTGACCCCCAGCACCCAGCAACCTTTAGATAGAAGCCCAGGGAGGAGGGAAAGGCAGGGAGAGAGGGAAGAAAGGGGCCACAACCACTTACTTGATCTCTCCAGGAATGTCCAGCTAAATCACCCAGCCGAGGCAGGGGAGTTTTACTTACCTATCCTGCATGTATTCTGCTGGAAGACATTCCAAACAGATCATCGTCCGCGCACGGAAGGTGACTGTTGGCCAGGCATGCTGTGATTGGACCCAGAAGGGACGATCATATGTATGCCCTGGAGCATGACGCTCACCGGACAGGCTGCTGCGACTCGGCCGTAAGGTCAGCCGAAGCTGAGCGGTCCGATGCAAGCCTTGGAGCGTAAGCTCACCGGCCAGGCTGCTGCGACTCGGCCGTAAGGTCAGCCGAAGCTGAGCGGTCCGATGCAGGCCCTGGAGCGTAGGCTCACCGGCCACCCGTGGAGCGACAAGCATGTCGTGGAAAACCCAGCGCGTAGCTAGGGTCGGCACACGCTCGATGGCCGAAACTGGGGAGACTACAAGGATCGAGGATCCAGCCTGTCACCCAGTCGGCAGTTGATCGAAGATCGCAGGAAACAACAAATGTAGCAAAAAAAAAAAATATATATATATATATATATATATATATATATCTTTTTTCCCCGGACCAATGGGCCCGAAGGGAGCCATGTCCTACTCCTTGCTAGACAGAAAAAAACTGATCTGCGATGTGCAGACTGAGAGGGTATACCCAGAGGGTCCGCCCCCTGGGCGGTACTGTAGAAGGTGTGATGCAACACTTTTTACAAGTTTTTCTGCCTAGTCACTCCTAATTAACGGATAATACCCACTTTGTCAATAGAGAAGCTGTGTCGGTCCATGGACGAAAGAGTAACAATGATTCCAACAGATGAGGATGGTTTGTTTGTGAAGGTACAAGTTTCAGGGGAGTCATCATAACCTTCAGTCCACTACTTGGTGAGACACTTACCTGACACAAATATTCAGCAGTTTTATTTTCATTGATTGTATACGTGCTCCAGTGATGTATTCGGCAGTGAAATAAGGTTAAAGTGATTTTAAAGGCAGAAGTTTTTTTTCATCTTAATGTATTTTATACATTAAGATTAAAAAAAACTGTGTGTAGCAGCTCCCCTCAGCCCCCCTAATACTTACCTGAGTCCCATCTCTATCCAGTGATGTGCACGAGTGCCTCGGCCATCCAGGTCCCTCCTGATTGGCTGGGACCCAGCAACAGCACCATTGGCTCCTGTGGCTGTCAATCAAAGTCAGTTAGCCAATCAGCAGAGAGAGATGGGGGTGGGGCCAAACCGCAGCTGTGTCTGAATGGACACACGGAGCTGAGGCTCAGCTTGGGTGCCCTCATTGCAAGTTGCTTGCTGTGGGAGCACTCGGCAGGTGGGAGGGGCCAGGAGCACCGGCGAGGGACCCGAGCAGAGGAGGATCTGGGCTGCTGTGTGCTAAACCACTGCAACAGAGTAGGTAAGTATAACATGTTAGTTATTTTTAAAGGAAAACAAAAACGAGACTTTAGTATCCCTTTAATATGTTGCTGCCCTCGTAACACATATGTGCAGTGGAAAAAGAGGTAGGCTTTAACGTCACATGCCGCACATATGCGTTCACGGGCGGCAGAGCTGTCTGTGCTGAGCGTGCTCAATGACAGCTCTGCCACTGTGCTGGGAGCATGCAAAGACAGCTCTTGGTCTCTACTAATGATCTGGAGGCAGCAAGACTGGCTTCTGATCATAATTAGAGTATTTACGTGATTTGCTGGTCCTTCCTGTCCTCTGGGGGTGAAAAACCTGTTAAAGGGACACTATGACTGGACAGCAAAGGGTTAAGGAAGGTAGCCCTGAACCTGCACCTTTAAAGACAAGTCTGCAATGACAATTCTATATTTCTATCCAGAATCTGTCCCCTTAGACTGCACGCATTTGAACTTTTATCTGCCAAAGGATTTGTAATTCTGTCCAGCTACCTTTGTGATTTGGCTTTAAGCCCACCATACATACTGTCTTATAAAACCAAACAACAGTTCATGTTTTAATGCACTGGCTTACAGAATTGCAATATAAATGCTTTTCTTATTATTTAGATGCTAACGCTCAAATCTTTAATAGATGGCAAGGGGTGAACCTGAAAGATAGGAGGACTACTACAGGAGGGATCTTTCAGATTGCACCATACAGCATGCCACCTATAGAATCTGAGAAGGATATTTTCACTCACTTTAAACTGGGATACTCACATATTTTCTTTGCAATGCATCGTAACATCCTAACATCCTAGAACAGATAAGTGATGTCAGTACAAGATAAATAATGAACAAACAATAAATTACAATAAATTGAATGAAAGCAAAGACTGAAGTGGGTAAAGAAAACATCTAGGAATTTTGATTGACAGCGAAGGTATACGTATGTCTGCTGACTGGCTCCTACACTCATCCAGTTGGTTTGAACTCTACATCGATCTGTCCACTCCTTATAAAAGAAAACGTAATATGGAAAGCCAAAATTGATATTTGAATTCACTCAGAGGGAAGTCAGGTGTAAAGGGACAGCCAGTCTGTTTACATCGGACTGCCCATAGGGCAAAGCGGCTGTGTCCAGATCTGCTCTGCATGAACCAGTCATCGGGCCGCCCTGGATCCGGCCCATCTGCAGGGGGCATATTATTATAAATCAGGCGTTCAGTGAAACCCTAGGGATTCCTCCAGAGTTTGCTAGGGGTTCCTTGAGAAATGAGCAAGATCTGCCTCTCAGATACGTTCCCACTGACACCATTGATCTTTTTAGCTGTCAGGGGGGATTCTTCCCAATGTCCACAAATGTAAGGAGCATTCTTCACAGCAACCATCACACTAATGTACTGTGAGCTGTAAGTATAACAATTATTAGAAGGGGTTCCCTGAAGCCAAAAATGTATTTCAAGGTTTCCTCCATGTTAAAAAGGTTGAAAAAGGCTTCTCTAGATAAATCATTGTTTTATCATTTGGTTCTGTTGGGGGCCACAGGAGCAGAAGAATGTTCATGCTTGTCCAAATTTCCATTACATGTTTAACCGCTTGCGGACCAGCCGCCGTCATTATACTGCAGGTCGGCTCGTTCCCACGGACCGTCGTAGCTGTACGTCGGTCCCTTTAAGCGGGATAGCGAACGCGCTTGCGCTCCCACTGCACAGCGGGGGTGCCGCGCAATTGTCAGTTAAAGCGACACAGTGCAGAATCGCAAAAAAATGCTCTGGTCATTGAGCAGCCAATTCTTCCGGGGCTGAAGTGGTTAAGGTACTATACTCCCTTAAAAGAGAAGTATGCCCCCCCCCATTACATTTACCTAGGTGGATGCTGCATCTGTCCCCCGCCACCTCTGCACTGAGAACCGAGCGACTGAACACCGCAGATGGCTCGGTTCTCACAGATCTCAGTCAGTCAGCAGATCTCTGCTCTGCCCCTCCCCCACCCTCACTGGAGAACTGAGCTGTGGAGGGGCAGGGAGTGGCCGTCTCAAGCTCTCAGCGGCTCCCTAAGAGCCAGAGGCAGGCATCAGTCTAGGCACCTGGCGGATCCAGACTTTATTGTCGTGATTGTCAGTGACGTCAGCAGAGAGTGGACTGCAGACCGCTCTCTGCTGAAGACGGGTCACAGGAGTGCAAAACGAATTGCACTCCTGTGATCCATAGGAGAAGCTCAGCCAAATGAGCTCAGGCTGGACTTCTCCTTTAATAATGAGAAATATTAGCAGGACTGACATTTTTAATATCTGCATTAAGTTTATGTATGTTTCTTCTAGATTCTCCGGTTTCCGCCAAATAACTGCTGCCCAATCTACTGTGTGTCTACTAAGACATGTGGCGAAGGGGCTTTTTTAGGTTTAGATGGATTTTGCATCCTCATACAAGTCTATGGGAATGCAAAATGGCTTTGAAGACGGTCAAATGCAGGTTAAAGGAGGTGTAAAATGCACCTCTCAATGAATTCTGAATGATCTCTGAATTAACACAAAACCAAAACTCATTTCCACAGGCCTAAACTGTAGTAGAAACATGAGACTGTAAGCTCTTTTCAGAAAGAGATTCATAAAAATAGGGGTGATTTACTAAAGGCAAATAGATTGTGCAGATTGCAATGGATTTTTCTCCAGAGCTTAGTAAATGAGGTAAAGATTCACTTTGCAAAGAATATCCAATCACATGCAAGGGAAGTAAAAAAAAAAAAAAAAAACATTTTTACTTGCACATGATTAGAGGATAAAAGTCCGCAGATATTCCCCTCATTTACTAAGCTCTGGAGCAAGTTCCCCTTGCAGAGTGCAACCTCGCTTGCAAAGTGAACAGTCTATTTGCCTTTAGTAAAGCAACCTCAGTATTTCTTTCTATTTGTTCTTTGAATACTTTAATATCCCAGTGTATTCATTGCCTTTCCTTGGACACACCAAAAGCTGGATACACACTATACAATTTTCTGTAGATTTTTTCCTTCAGATCAGTGGTTCTCAACCTTCATAGTGCCGTGACCCCTTGATAAAATTTCCAAAGTTGTGGGGACCCCTAACAGTAAAATTATTTTAATAGCGTGGGTTGTTAGCACCCAAGGCAGGACAAGTAATTTGCGCCCCTAACCCACAGACATTTAGCGCTTCCTGAGTCCCTTCCACTCTTACAGTATTAAAACCCCTTATGGTACTCTCTTCTCCTTTCTTTCCCTTTTATCTCTCTACGCAAATTTCTTGTTCCCCCCCATCCCTCTCTAGCCGTCTTTCTTGTTCTTTCTCTTTGTTCCTCCCCCTCTTTTCCTCTCCCTTCCATGTATTCTCTATTTTTGGTGGCGGGGATTTGGGATGAGTGGCAGTGCTGGGGGGAGTTCTGATCAGCCAACTTAGGTGCTCTTGATCAAGGTCATCGGTTGATCTGAGAACTGTAGTGGGGACTTTAATTGGCAACTCTAATCACAGGTAGTGTTGCTCACTGTGTCTCCGGCATCACTGTGTCTCCGACTTTGTGGTGTCCCGTAGCAGTGACACCTATGCTGAAATCAGGAGACAGGGTCTCCTCCAGCAACTCCCACTTCACATTCCTCACCAGTCAGCTGACCTCTAGTCTCTGACCCCCAGCCATGCCGTGAACTGAATGGGCGGCTGTGAAAAGGCTGAGCTGGGCGGCCACAGGCTCCAGGGACAGCCCTGCTGAGCGGCCGCAAAAAGGCTGGGAGAGCAGCGCGGGCTTCAGGAACAGCCCAGAATTTGGTGACCCCTGGCAAATCGTCATTCGACCCCCGAGGGGGTCCCGACCCCCAGGTTGAGAACCACTGATTTAGATTTACCAAAACCATATAATATGAGGTCAAACCTAAACACTTTCAATTTGTATGCAATCAGGCAGGCCCTTGCACTACATAGTTTTGGTAAATCTAAAGGAAATCAAACAACAAAAGTTGTATAATGTGTATGGGGTCTAACTCTTTTTAGATATCAAAGGCAGCACAGTAATAGTTTGCTTATTGTGTACATTAACTATTATTAATACTCAGGTTCTAAACACTGCTGTCCTACACGTGCCATCTTCTCATGCTAGTAAATGACTTAGAATTGTACAATCAATGACCTTAGATAAAATAATCACTGGCAAATCATTTACCATTTCACAAGCTGAGTCGAGCCAGGACAGCTTTTATCTTCCCTCAGAATTTTCACACATATATCTAGGAGGAAAGATAAACTAGAATTTAAAAAGACAAAAACTGCAATTTTTTTATAAATTGCATACATTTTCTAATACAACGTTTTTCTTAAAAAAATCTAACACAGTGAGGAATAATTTTCTGAATATTTTGACACCTAAGACCAGGTGTGTCAGGGGTGTCCAAGCTGAAGTCCAAGACGGCTATCCTAAACTTGCTTGAAAATGTTGATTTTTAGAAAAATTTTGGGGAAAAATGTCTTTACACTTAGCAAACAGATGCGGGCTGCGGCCAAAGAAAAATTCGATAGTAGGGGAGATTTACTAAAACCAGAGCACTCAGAATCTGATGTAGATGTGCATGGTAGCCAATTAGTTTCTAAATAGTTAGTTTCTAACTTCAATGGTTCGCATTGATGCCATTTGACAAGTCAAATCGCATTCCAAATCGCCGGCAATGGCAGCGTCTAAATCGGCGCAACCGGAATGACATGCAGGAATGAAATTGTGCAAGTTCAGCTGAACTTGCACGATTTCATTCCTGCAGTCAGTGTGAACCTGGGCTTAAACCTGGAAGCTGATTGGTTTCTATGTAGAGTTGCACCAGATTTTTTAAGCTCCAGTTCTAGTAAACCTACCCCAGTGTCTCCTTACTAAACCATTATAAGTTTTAAGAAAAAACTCCCACTCTTCACAATCACGCCTTATTCATGTCATCAGATTTTGGCAGCACTGAAATTTGTGAGCAACTATTTTCATAGATGAAGCACACAAAGGGCAAAATTAGAAACAAAATATCCGATCAGCACCTTGAAAATTCATTGAGAATTGCTACTCCATCCATCCAACCAGATATTCATGAGTTAGTTTACCAAAAACAGTGCCTAGTTTTATGTTTCCCTCATTTACTTTTAGGCTCCATGCACACTGGAGCTCATAAACCGCAGTTTATTGGCATTCGGCCGTTTTTTTTAAAAGCCCATAAACTGCACTCTATGTTAGCCTATGTGTCCATGCACACATTGACGTTTTTTAGCGTTAATGAGCAGTGGAGTTTATGGGCTTTTTTCTGAACGCAAGAAATTCGCGTTCAAAGTGCCGTTTTTCGGCGGGAAAAAACGCCCAAAAAAGCCAAACACCGATAAATGCACATAAACGGCCGCTAATTAGCGTTAGGCGTTTCTCTGGCTCTATTCAAAATCAATGGTTCCCTATGGGAGCCCATTGATTTGAATAGAAGTCACACTGCAAGTCGGATCATCATGATCCGACTTGCATGCTCAGGATGAAGGGGAACCCCTCCAAAAAACTGAAAAGAAAATCTGGCGTGGGATTCCGCCTCAGACGATACCAGGCCTTTCAGTCTGGTATGGATTTTAAGGGGAACCCCCTACGCCGAAAAAACAGCGTGGGGGTCTCCCCAAAATTCATACCAGACCCTTATCCGAGCACGCAGCCTGGTCGGTCAGGAAAGGTGGTGGGGACGAGCGAGCGCCCCCACCCCTCCTGAACCGTACCAGGCCGCATGCCCTCAACATGGGGGGTAGGTGCTTTGGGGCAAGGGGAGCCTGCACCCCCCACCCCAAAGCACCTTGTCCCCATGTTGATGAGGACAAGGGCCTCTTCCCGACAACCCTGGCCGTTGGTTGTCGGGGTCTGCAGGGGTAATAAGGGGGCCCCCAGATCCCGGCCCCCCCACCCTATGTAAATGAGTATGGGGTACATCGTACCCCTACCCATTCACCTGGGGAAAAATGTGTAAAAAATAAAACAAACTACAAAAGTTTTTAAAGTAATTTATTAGAGAAGTCTCTTCCGACTTCTCCGCGCTCTCCGGCCTCTTTTCCCGCTCTCTGGTTCTTCTCCCCGCTCTCCGGTGCCTTCTGCCGGGCTCCTCCGCTATCTTCTGCCCGCTCTTTTGCTAGAGTTGGCCCGGTCTTCTTCTTCCCTCTTCTCTTCTGATGTTGACACGACGCTCTCTCCCGCTGTAATGCTGTGTGTTATTAAAGGGGGCTCCCAGATTCCGATAAGCCCCCCGCCCACAGACCCCGACAACCAACGGTCAGGGTTGTCGGGAAGAGGCCCTTGTCCTCATCAACATGGGGACAAGGTGCTTTGGGGTGGGGGGGCGCCCCAAAGCACCTACCCCCCATGTTGAGGGCATGTGGCCTGGTACGGTTCAGGAGGGGAGGGGCGCTCGCTCGTCCTCACCCCCTTTCCTGACCGACCAGGCTGCGTGCTCGGATAAGGGGCTGGTATGGATTTTGGGGGGACCCCCATGCCGTTTTTTCGGCGTAGGGGGTTCCCCTTAAAATCCATACCAGACCGAAGGGCCTGGTATAGTCCGAGGGGGAACCCCACGCCAAATTTATTTTTCATTTTTTGGTGGGGTTCTCCTTCATCCTCAGCACGCAAGTCGCACCGCAAGTCGGATCATGATGATCCGACTTGCGGTGCGACTTCTATTCAAATCAATGGGCTCCCATAGGGAACCACTGATTTTAAATAGAGCCATAGAAACGCGGCTAAAAGCTAGCGCCGCTAAACGTGCATTGATGGCAATGCAAAACGCTGATAAAATCTTGTTTTTAAAGCAGCGTTTTCCTGCCAGTATTTTGGCGTTCAAAACGATCGTTTTTGAAGTTTTTGAGCTCCGGTGTGCATGGAGCCTAATAATAAAAAATATTACAAAAAAATTAAGTCTTAGATAGGTACATTATCTATATCAGTGATTGTTAACTTGTGATCTGCCCGACTTTTTCTGCTCATCAGCTCTCCCTATTGTTAGTGTCATTTATGTGTGGCCCAACACAATTCCTCTTCTTCTAATGTGGCTCAGGAAGGTCAAAATGTTGGACACCTCTGCCTAAGGCTCCATTCACACATAGGCAATCCGAATCATGGGCGGATTTGCCATGATTCTGCCCACGCTTCCAGAATTGCAGCAAAATGCGGGACTCGTTTGCAATGTCCTCACCCGAAGCCTATCTGTCCCTCGGCTCTGGGTGGAGGAGCCGGCATCTTCAATAAGGGAATCAGGAGGTGAAGCCTTGCTACTGCGCATGCGCGAGTCACTCTGCGCGTTCTCACTGTTCCCAGCTGTCTTCTGGGACCTGTGTGTCTCCCAGAAGACAGGGGGGGCGGAGGAGGGGCCGGACATGGAGTAGATCGCCGCGGAATCTGCGACGATCTATCGCCGGAAGTGGGAGAAAATACCTGTATTACACAGGTATCTGCTCCTCCCTCTCCCCTGAAAGGTGCCAAATGTGACACCGGAGGGGGGAGGAACCGAAAAGCAGAGTTAGTTTCTTACCGGTAACTCTGTTTCCAGTAGTCTTCCAAGGCAGCCCTTGAGAGATGGAGCTCCTCCTCACAATCAGGAAACACATTGCCATTAATTTTTCCTCCCTTTAAGAGGCGGTCCCTCAGGTCCCTGGTCAGTCATCCCCGAGAACCGAAGGCCGGAATCTGAAATGATATAATACACAACACAACCCCACGAGGTTAGACATTTTAGGGTGGGATCGTGCTGCCTTGGAAGACTACTGGAAACAGAGTTACCGGTAAGAAACTAACTCTGCTTTTCCCCCAGTCGTCTTCCAAGTCAGCTCTTGAGAGGATAACCAAGAACTCACCAAATCTAGGGTGGGACAACGGCTTGGAGGACTTTCCTACCAAAAGCCTGATCCTGGCTGGAAATCAGATCCAGTCTGTAATGCTGAACAAAGGTCGAGAATCTTGACCAGGTTGCAGCCCTGCAGATTTGTTCTGGAGTGGCTCCTGCCCTTTCTGCCCATGAGGCTGCTGAAGCCCTTGTTGAATGAGCTTTAAGTTCTTTAGGTGGTGTAATTTCCATGACACTATAGCACTCTAATATGGCTGTCTTGATCCATCTAGCTATTGTCTTTTTGGACGCTTGTTTACCCTTTAGTTGGCCTGCGTATAAGACAAATAGGGCATCTGATGTTCTAAATTCATTAGTGACTTCTAAATATTAAAGTAGACACCTTCTGACATCAAGAAGACTTAGTTCCTGCTCTTTGCTGTTATTGGGTGAACTGCAAAATGAAGGCAAGACTATATCCTGGGATTTGTGAAAAGTTGATGTCACTTTTGGAGTAAATCTCGGATCTGTTTGAAGGACGATTCGATCGTCGTGAATCTTCAAAAAAGGTTCTCTAACGGATAGAGCCTGTATTTCCCCTATCCTACGTGCCGTTGTGATGGCTACTAGGAAAACTGTTTTAAGAGTCGATAATCTTAAAGATGTATCTTGTAGTGGCTCGAAGGGAGGTTTAATGATTCCCCTGAGGACCACTGACAAATCCCAAGTAGGACATTTTTGTGTCTTGGGCCTTTTGTATTTTGCCAATGCCCTGCAAAAACGAGAGACCAAAGGGTCCTCTTGTAGTGTCCTTTCTAGATACACCGATAGCGCTGCAATCTGTACTTTCAGAGTACTGAGCGCTAACCCTTTATCAACGCCCTGTTGTAAAAATTCAAGGATGGTGGGTGTATCCATTTTTAGTCTTTTATTTTCAGTGCACCAACTGTTAAATTTTCTCCAGGTCTTTCTGTAGATGGCTCTGGTGTTTGGTTTCCTAACGCTCAGAAGCGTTGTCACCACCTTATCTGAGAGTCCTTTAGATCTCAAGAGGTCCTCCTCAGTAACCAGGCCGCCCATTTGAAACTCTCTTGTTTTAGGCCTGTCAGGGGACCCTGACACATCAGGTCTTCCCTGTGAGGTAGAAGCCTCGGCTCTGCTGCCGAGAGACTGAGGAGTTGAGAGAACCAGGTTCTCTTGGGCCAGTATGGTGCGATCAGTATCAGTTTCGTCTGTTCCTGTAGAAACTTCTTTACCACCCGCGGTATCAGATGAACCGGAGGGAAGGCATAGCATAGCTTGAAGTTCCAAGGGTTTTGTAGAGCGTCTATCCCAAGAGGCTGATCTTGCTGGGTTAGCGAGAAGAAATGTTTCACCTGAGCATTCTTCCGAGAGGCAAACAGGTCTATGTTTGGCATTCCCCAGCGGGCTGTAATTTCCCTGAACACCTCCGGGTGTAATACCCATTCCTCTTGGGAGATCTCCTGGCGGCTGAGGAAGTCCGCTACTTGGTTGTCTTCCCCTTTTAGATGGACTGCTCCTAGTGATAGCAGATTCCCTTCTGCCCACCTGCAAATTTGGTTGGAGATGTGGCTTAGGGATGGGCTTCTTGTGCCCCCTTGCTTGTTCACATAAGCCACTGCTGTGGCATTGTCCGAAAGAATCAGAATGTGACGACTTCTGAGTTGGTTTTGGAAAAACTCCATGGCCTTGGCTATCGCCATAAATTCTCTCCAGTTCGAAGATGCCTTGGCTTCTTCTGGGGACCATCTCCCCTGAGCAGGTTGCCCTGCTAGGTGAGCTCCCCAACCCCAACTGCTTGCGTCTGTGGTCAATTTCTGTGAGGTCGGAAATGACCAAGCCAGACCCTGATTTAGGTTCGTGTGGATCCTCCACCACCACAGCGACCTTTTTACGGATGTCGGGAGTAAAACTGACATGTCCAGATCTTCTCTTTGGTTTTTTAAGAGAAATACTTGAAGTGACCTTATTGGTATTTTGCCCACTGGACTGCTGGTATCGATGATGTCATCAGACCCAGAACCGACATCAGCTCCCTGATAGATATTGGGAGGTTGTTCTGTATTGAACTCACCCTCTTGATGAGGTTTTGGATTTTCTCCTCCGGTAGGGAAGTCTTCTGTTCTATGGAGTTGAGCAGATATCCCAGGAACCGAATGCCTTGAGTGGGACATAGATTGGACTTTTCTACGTTTAGAATCCAGCCTAGTGACTTTAACCACAGTTGAGCTTCTGTGAGGTCTTTTGTCAGCTGTGCTTTCGAAGGCGCTGCAAATAGTAGATCGTCTAAGTATGGTATTACGGTCATCTTTTTTAACCTTAGAGGGGCCAGAGCTTCTGCTAACACTTTGGTGAATATCCTTGGGGATGAGGATAACCCGAAAGGAAGAGCTCTGCTCTGGAAATGATATTCCTTTCCCTCTATCTCCACTGCTAACCTCAGATATTTCTGTGACTCCTGTCGGATGGGAATGTGGAGATATGCATCTCTGAGATCCATGGTCGCCATGAAGGTTTCTGGTTGTAGAATGTTTTTGACCGAAAATATGGACTTCATGCAAATTTTTTTGTATTGAATCGCTTGGTTTAACAGTTTTAAGTTTAGTATTAACCGAAACTTCCCGGAAGGTTTTTTTGATCACAAAAATGTGAGAGTAAAAACCCTTTCTTTTTTCCTTCTCTGGGACTGGAGTAAGGACCTTCTGGTCCACCATCTCCCCTAGCAACAGTGGAAGAGCCTTGGCTTTCTCTGGATCCCTGGGAAGTCTCGTTACTAGAAATCTCTCTGGAGGATGACAATTGAGTTCCAGAGAGTAGCCCCTTGCGGTAATGTCCAAAATAAATTGATTGGCTGTCGCCTTCTGCCATTGAGGTAGGAAGGTAGCCAGTCTCCCCCCTACTGGCACTCTGTTGTCATTGTTTGGTAGCTTGGTTAGAAGAGCCAAAGAGGACATTACTCTTTGGTTTCCCCTTGTGACCTGTCCAGTTTTTCTTAGGGTACTCTTTCTTTTCTTCTTGGGGACGATCTCTTCGCCCACGAAAAAACCTCTTTTGTGGAGGTTTTCGTTTTTCAGCCGGAAAGGCTTTCTTCCTGTCCGCTGTTCTTTCCAAGGCCTCGTCCAGGCCGGAACCAAAAAGCAAATCCCCAGTAAATGGGAGATTGCACAGCCTTGTTTTGGATGCAGCATCACCTGTCCAGGTCTTCATCCAAATCGCACGTCTTGGTGCAACTGCTAGTCCACCTGACCTTGCTGCTAGCTTGACTGATTCTGCGGATGCATCCGCAATATAACCAACCGCTTTGGAGAGAACTGGAAGTGTATTCAGAATCTCCTCCCTAGGCGTACCATTTTTAATATGGTCTTGCAGCTGTGAGAGCCAAAACTCTAAGTTTCTTGCCACGCAAGTGGTGGCTAGGGCTGGCTTCAGACTAGCGACACTTGTCACCCAAGCTCTTTTTAGTATAATGTCGCCCTTTTTATCCATGCCATCTTTTAGGTGTCCCATGTCTTCAAATGCCAATGAAGAATTTTTTGAGACCTTAGAAAGTGGCGCATCCAATTTGGGATTTTTATTCCAAACTTCTTTTGGATCTTCACTAAAAGGAAATCACTTTTTGTGACTGGCCGCAAAAAAAGGTTTCCTTTCTGGGTCTGCCCATTCGTTTTTCACGGTATCTGACATTACCGGATGAACTGGGAATACTTTGGATTTTTTCTTCCTCAGACCCTGGTACATCAGGTCATGTTTGGAAGGCAGTTATTTTTCCTGCTCAATTTCCAAAGTTTCGTAAATGGCCCCAAGCAAATCATCCATGTCTTCTAGAGATAACTTGTATTTGGGTCCCTTTCTTTCTTCTCTCCCATCTTCCTGCTCTGGATCTGAGCTATCGGTAGCCATAACACTAGCTGTGCTGCTGCCCGCTCGCTCTCTCACCGACTCGTGCGACCCTGAGGCGACTTCTGATCTGGGTGAGGCCATGGGAGAGGAAACTCCAGTAGGAACTGCTGGAGGTTTAACTTCTGCGATAAACTTTTTGAGATCCTTAAAGGTGTTAGCCATATCATCTCTTACGGATCCAAAAATCTTCGCATAAACTGCATCTGACTGTTTTTCAATCAGTTTGTCAATGCATGTTTTGCATAGCGGCTCTGTGTTTTCCAAGGGCATCTTGGTATTACACTTTGCACACCGCTTCTTGGGAGTGGGCTTTGGCTCTTTAGGTGGTTTCACCTGCCAAAAGATAAACACAGGGGGACCCATGGCGGTGAGAAAAAAATACACACTGCACCAAACAATACTAAAGTGCACACCCAGTGACATTAGTAACCCCCTGGCCCCAGCTTGCTAGTGCACCATCACCACCTAGCTGCTGTCCCGACTCCCAATACAAAGGATACAAAGGTCACCCACTGGTGCCTACCTGCATCCTGCTGGTGCTTTTGCCTCCTGGAGCCTGGGCCGATGGAATCTCATCCTCTTCCAGCATCCTGGCTTGCTGTGGCATTCGATACTGCCGTCTGCAGCCGCGTCCACGCTACTAGCACCAGCCGACCGTTCGAATTTCCCGTGCCTTTAAGGGGATTGGACCAGCTTCCCCCGGTGCACGCCGATTGCGTCATTCCTACCCGGAAGTGATGCCCCGCGTCTTCCGGGGGCAAGCGGCGTTCAGACGTGGGTACCGCCCCCCCCCGCTGACGCCGCCAAGGGAAGGCAGCAATGGCGCCTTTCTCCTCACCTGGGCACAGAAGAAATTCGAACCCAGGACACCTCCTGCCCACAGCCTAAGGAGGGTTGCCCGTGGTCAAAGAACCGTCCTCCTCCACGCCAGTGATGCGGCTCCGGGTAAGGTCCACTGACCCTCTGCCGCACAGAGACTCCACACAGTCAGCCCTGCTGACACACACTGCTGCACCCGCAGACACCTGTCCCGGTCAGCCCATGGGAGATGGAGCCCCCCCTCAGGTCCTTTTGGCAACATGTCTCCTCCGGACGGAGGAAACACTAAGACTGACCAGGGACCTGAGGGACCGCCTCTTAAAGGGAGGAAAAATTAATGGCAATGTGTTTCCTGATTGTGAGGAGGAGCTCCATCTCTCAAGGGCTGACTTGGAAGACGACTGGGGGAAAAAGCAGAAGTTACATTTTTGGGTGGAACTCCGCTTTAATGGCATCCTACACATGGTGCGATTTTGCCGTGATTGTCACACGATAAATCACGGTTCAATCGCACGACACATATCACCCAAAAGAAGTTCCAGAATTTGTTTGTGTGATTGCAATGTGATTTGTCGTGTGGCAAAATCGCACGCGTTTAGAGTGCCATTAAGAAATAATAATCTCTAAATGGCAATGATATATCTGTATACCCTTTTTTAAGAAAATAAAATAAAGAATAAAAAAATAAAATAAAAAAAATAATAATAATGGCATCGCAAACGTGTCATGTGTTTTGCCGCGATTCTGGAATCACGGGGAGAATTGCGGCGATTTCGCATGTGATTCAGATCCCCTATGTGTGAACGCAGCCTTAGGCCTGATTCCCACCTATGCAGGTTGCAGTTTGCATATTGCAGGTGCATTTTGCGTTTCTCAATAAACGCTTTTGATCCATTGGAGTCTATGGAACCAAAAACCAGAAAAAAGTCCCCCTAGTCCTTTCCATATAATGCACAGATGTGAACTACCTCCATAGGAAACCACGCTAAATGGACTGCAGTGTGTTTCTGCAAAACTTAAAACTCACAAAAAAATGCATAGGTGTGAACCAGGCTTTAGGGCCAGTTCATACCACATGCAGTCCAATGCGGTTTTTTTCTGCATCAAAAATGCAGTGTGGTCAGTTCCAGGGTGTTCCCGTTTCAGAAAAAAAAGTAGAACATGCTGCATTTTTCCTGCACGGGTCTGGACAGGAACGCAGTGAAACGCATCATAAAAAAATAGGATTTTTGTACTCACCGTAAAATCTTTTTCTCTGAAGTTCATTGACGGACACAGCACCTTAAATCTTGACCTTAGGGTTATATCGCCATCTTCAGGAGAGGACTAGGCAGAACATGTAAAAACAGGGGGTGGTCCTACTGGCTATAACCCCTCACACTGCATCCAGCAGCTCAGTTCGTCAAAAAGCAGTACAAACAGAAAAAGGATGGGTGGGTGCTGTGTCCGTCAATGAACTTCAAAGAAAAGGATTTTATGGTGAGTACAAAAATCCTATTTTCTCTTTCGTTCATTGACGGTCACAGCACCTTAAATCTCGACCTTAGGGAAGTCCCCAAGCAGTGTCAAAAAAACGAAGGGTGGGAACAGCAAGCAAAAAAAAAAAAACTCCACCCATGACAACCAGAGCTCCTCAACGGAGGAGTTGCAACCTTAAACAGCCGCCTGCAAAACCTTGCGGCCGAAGGAAGCATCCGCAGATGCACTCACATCAATCTTGTAAAATTTAGTGAAAGTGTGAACGGACGACCAGGTCGCCGCCTTACACACCTGGGAGACAGACGCTTGATGTCGGAAAGCCCAGGAGGAACCAATTGCTCTGGTCGAATGTGCCGTGACAGGAAAGGGAGGCGCCCACCCTTTTAAGGCATAAGCCTGGATCACGATTGGTTTAATCCACCGAGAAATGGTGGCCGACGAGACCGCCAGGCCCTTCTTCGGACCAGTTACCGACACAAACAGTGAATCCGACCTCTGAAACTGAGCCGTAGATGACAGATACACCCGCAGAGCCTGGACCATGTCCAAGGAATGCAAAGCAATTGGGATGCGACGGCTAAGGACACAAGGATGGAAGCACAATGTCCTCATTTAGATGAAACACCGAAACAACCTTAGGAAGAAACGAAGGCTGCAGGCGTAGCACCGCCTTATCCTTGTGGAGGATCAGGTAGGGAGACTTGCAAGACAAGGCCGCCAACTCAGAAACCCTCCTGGCAGATGTAATAGCCACCAGAAATGCTACCTTCTGAGAGAGTGTCAATAGGGGGATCTCCCTAATGTTTTCAAACGGCGGTTTCTGAAGTACCGAGAGCACCAGATTCAAATCCCACGGAGGTAGCGGTGGCCGGACTGGAGGGGCCACATGTCGAACCCCCTGCACAAACATACTCACTAATGAATGAGTCGCCAAGGGTCGCTGAAAAAAGACAGCCAGGGCTAATATCTGCCCCTTAATGGAGTTTCTGATCAACTCCCCGCTGCAAAAACATCAGAATCCTGGAAACCGAATACGTACGCGGACGCCACCCCATCTCCTCACACATAGAGATGTAGGCCTTCCGTGTGCGATGATAAATCTTCCGAGAAGATGACTTCCGCGCCCTCATCATAGTGGAGATCACCGACAGACCTCGGTCCCTTAGCACCTGACTTTCAACAGCCACGCCGTTAAAGCCAGCGACTGTAAAGCAGGATGAAGTATAGGGCCTTGCGACAGAAGGTCCTCTCGCATCGGCAGTCACCAAGGAACATCCGCCACCATTCGTACTATGTCAGCGTACCAGGGACACCGAGGCCAATCTGGGGCAATTAGAATCACCGTAATCCCCTCGGCCTCCACTCTGCGAAGCAGACGAGGGAGAAGTTTTATCGGGGGGGGGGGAGGCATAAATCAGCCGATAATGCCCCCATGGAGCCACCAACGAGTCCGCCGCGTCCGCCCAGGGGATCTTTGGACCTGGCCACAAACCTCAGTACCTTCTGATTGAGTCGAGAAGCCAGAAGATCCACATCTGGCGTGCCCCATCTCAGGCAAAGGAGTCGAAAAACCTCCGTAGTGACCATTCCCCTTGGTCCCGCATCTGACGACTTAGGTAGTCCGCTTGCCAGTTTTCTACGCCCGAAATGTACACGGCCGGTAGAGCCGGCACGGCCGCTCTGCCAACCTCAGGATGTAAGCGACCTCCAATGCTGCAGCCGAGCTCCTTGTGCCTCCTTGATGGTTGACATACGCCGCGTTGTCCGACTGGATCCTGACTGGGCATCCCTGCAGCCTCCGTGACCATGTGGAGAGGCACCAGCTGATCGCCTGAAGTTCCAGCACATTGATCGGCAGGCGGGATTATTCCTGCGTCCAGCGACCCTGTGTCGACTGTATGCCCCAAACTCTCCCCCAATCGGTCAGGCTGGCGTCCGTTGTGACTACCGTCCAATGAAAATGAAGGAACGACTTCCCGGACCAAAGGGTCGGAGACCTCCGCCACCAGACCAGGGAATCCCTGACTAGCCGGCTCACCCGAATTTGACAATCCAGAGACAAGGGAGATTCGTCCCATTTGGACAGGATCTCCTTTTGCAAGATTCGAGTGTGGAATTGAGCATACGGTACCGCCTCGAAAGTGGCTACCATGAGACCCAGGACTCGCATGCAAAAGCGCAGCGACGACCACTTGTGGGACGCCAACAGCTTCACCGCAGCCTGAAGGGTCTGCAGCTTGTCCAAGGGGAGAAAAACTCTCACCTCTGAGGAGTCCAGAATCAAGCCCAGGTACTCCAGGCGTTGAGTCGGTACCAACACCGACTTCTGGAGGTTCAGAACCCAAAAAAACTCCCAAAGAGTCTGACTGGCTATCGCCACATCCTCCTCTAATTCTGAGGTGGAAGCTGCTCTCAGAAGGAGGTCGTCCAGGTAGCCCACAATTGCAATTCCTCGCTGTCTCAGCAAAGCCAGAATCGGGGCGAGCACCTTGGTGAAAACCCTTGGTGCCGACGCCAGGCCAACAGGGAGAGCTACAAATTGGTAGTGCTCGTCCCCGACCGCAAACCGCAGAAACCTCTGATGCCTGACGCATATAGGGACATGTAAGTATGCGTCCTTGATGTCCAAGGACGCCAGAAAATCCCCCAGATGGAGTGCAGCGACCACAGAGCGAACTGATTCCATCCTGAACCTTTGCACTTTCACAAAGCTGTTGAGGGCCTTGAGGTCCAGGATCGGACAGACCCCTTTCTTCTTTGGGACTATAAACAAATTGGAGTAGAATCCCTGAAACCTTTCCTGCGCCGGCACAGGCACTATCACCCCGCGCAGCAACAGGTGCTGCACTGCCCCAAACAAGGCTTCCCGACGAGCCGGAAGATGAAGGTTGGAGAAAAAAAACCTGTTTGGCGGACAAGAAAGAAACTCTATCTTATTTGGTCGGGAAGCAGGGAGGTCCACCGAGCTGCAAACTCCCGAAGACGACCCCCCACCCAAGAGTCGGGCGGGGGCAAACCTTCATGCTGTCGTTGATTTGTTTGCAGGCTTGTTTGGCTTGCAAAACCAGGGATGCTTCTGTTCCCTCAGCGGACACCTTGTCGGTCTGAGAACGCTTACCTGCCGACCCGGGCGGACGGAAAAAAACGCTTCTGAGCGGAAAAGGAGGGCCCTGGCCTATGGCAAGGCTCCTCACCTTTTCTGGATTGTGGGAGCAACATACTCTTACCCCCAGTAACATTTTTAATAATGTCATCCAGCGAGGCTCCAAAGAGCCTCTCTCCCTGGAAAGGCAAATCCGCCAGAGCCTTCTTAGATGCCTGGTCTGCAGACCAGCATTTTAGCCAAATCAGGCGACGTAGCACCACAGCAGATACTGAGGCTCTAGAAAGCAAGGGGGCCGTATCTAAGGCCGCATCGCAGACTTACTTAAGGTCATGCACCAACTGGTCTGCCAGTTCCACGCAGACCAGGGAAGCCTGTTGCTGTTCCAACTCACGGTGCAACAATTTTGCCCATTCAGTAAGCGTCTGGGACACCAGGGCCATGGCCAACACTGGCCGCAAAGCTGACCCCACCACCGTAAACATGGACCGGGCAACCGCCTCTGCCCTCCTATCGGCAGGGTCCTTAAAAGCAGGGGTCCCCTCCACCGGAATCGTAGTCCACAATCGGGGGAGATGTCCATTTTTTCAGGAAACTCTCCTCAAAGGGGTAACGTACCACCATGCGTTTTGGGACCAAAAAGGCCCGCTGCAGGCGTTCCCATTCTTTGTAGATAAATTTATCAAAATAGATCAGGTAGGGAAACACCTTAGCCGTGCGGGCCGGCTTGAGAGAACCAAAAGAGACCGACACCTCTGTAGATGCCCCCGCCGTATCCTCCATTTTTAGGGTATCCCGCACCGCTGCGATAAGCACTCCTACAAGCGCCCTTTCCTGTGCTGACCCAGACACGGATTCATCCTCACTGTCCGAACGGTCCTGGTCTGCATCCTCTGAAACTTCAGAACAGGGGCCGGTTGCCACAGCAAGGCCCGAGTCTGAATCAGAGCTTTCCCAGAAGACGGTGGGGGGAGGGGCATTTTTTACCCCCTTGTGCCCGTACGCCGCTTCCACCCTGGCAACAAAAGACTCCAGGACCGCCGACAAAGCGTCCATAGGCACCGCAGGTGCAGGGGAACCGGTTGCCACCACAGGGATGTCTGGAGAAGAAGCGCCAGCTTCAGACGCCATGCTGACCAACACTCGCCTGACGCCCATTAGGGACCGAAGGCAAGCCACACCAAAAGTCCACCCTCCTAGCTGCCACAGACTAAGGTGCCCCCCGTAGGACTCACCACCCTGACCCAGGTACTGCGCTGTGCTGCCGTCCGCTCTCCCAGTCACGAGGGGTTCTATGTGATTCGCGCCGAAGAAGATAGTCCCCCAGCGCTAGAGGTAAAAACAAGCTGAGACTATCAGAAAATGGCCTCCGGCCGCCTCAGCAACAAACCGCTTGAGGGCTCCGGAAAAATGGGCGCCGGACTTCCCTGGCTGAGGCTACAGATAAATGGCCGTGACCACGCTGACCCTCTGCACGGCGGTGGCCTCCCCACAATGTGTACACCTAGAACACCCCAGTATGCCCAAGAATAGGGAAGTGACGAGTGGACCCCAATACCCAGCACAGCCCCCTGTCCGGACTCGGAGCGCCCCCGGAGGACCCCCGGTCAGTCACACAGCGGCCCAAGCATGGGGAGGAGGGAAAAGGCGGGGAGAGAAGAAGGGGAGGGTGAGAGACCACCTAATTGACCTCCCAGGGAATGACCAGCTGCCCCATTCTGCCGAGACAGGTGGGCCATACTTACCCCTCCTGTGGGGACTGCTGGACGCACTCCGCGGACAGACCCATTACCCGAGCGGTACGGGGAGGCTGTCGGCCACAGCACACTGTGACACAGATAGCAGTAGCCCAGTCATATGTGTGCCCCGGGTCATATAGCTCGCCGGCCACCCTTGGATCAGACGGGGCATGTCGTGGCCGACCCAGCGCGTAGCTAAGGCCTGCACACTCTCGATGGCCGGGCTGGGGAGACTAGGAGAGACCAGGATTTATATTATCCAGCCTGTCACCCAGCCCGGCTGTTGATAGTAGATAACAGGAATCAAAAGAAAAAACGAAAAAAATCTCCAGGACCAATGGTCCCCACCGGGAGCCAGGTCCTTATCCTACACTAGGCAGAAAAAAACTGAGCTGCTGGATGCAGAGTGAGGGGTTATAGCCAGGAGGACCGCCCCCTGGGTGGTACTGTGCAGTTTTGCTGTTATTACATGTTCTGCCTAGTCCTCTCCTGAAGATGGCGATATAACCCTAAGGTCAAGATTTAAAGTGCTGTGTCCGTCAATGAACGAAAGAGAAAAGCATCGGACCCAAGTACAGTGAAAAAAAATGAAAAAAAAAGAAAAATGAAAAAAAAAAGCACCTGGAAACACATCGAAAAAAAGTGCATGTAGATACTCATCTGGAACGGATCTCTAATGGGAGTTTTTGTGGTGTGAACTGGCCCTTAGACATACCTGATTTAAGTTGCCCAGTCACCCAGCTACTCACAGACATCAGGCGGTGGTATAAAAATAAATTAATAATTCACTTGATTCACTTTTTTCCAAAAATGGGACAGCAACCATTGGGCATGCATGTCTGTGCTCAGCAGACATCTCTATTCCAGCTTTGGGGAGCAATAGATTCACCACTCTTTATTACCAGCATTAATGAGAATGTTTATGTAGAGATTTAGGTTGGATACACGTAATACATGCTAGCAATTTTTATTTTTTTTAAACTGACGTCACTTCCAAGTGCATCCATGACATTTATTTTACAAAGCATGCTGGACATTTACTACCTGCATACTCGCTAGAAGGCTCAGCAAGCTGACTAAATAAAACAAGAAAAGGTGGGGGTGTCTGTACTCTAAATACAGCAAAACTAATTTTAGGCCGTCCCTGCATGCGGCTCACACCGGTGCGTGCTGGTTCACCGGTTCAGGTCCGATTTCAGCCCGAATTTTGGGCTAAAATCGAACCCAAAACCAAAAAAGGCACGCGTTTTTCCGGCACACCACACTGGACCCGCTGCAGAGATATGTGAACCGGCTCCATAGAGAGCCGGTCACATTCTCCTGCTATGCGAATTGAATGCGAGGAAATGCACATTCAATTCGCACAGGTGTGAACCCGGTCTAAGTACTATAAAAAAAATGAGTACACCAGCCACTCCTGGCTGACGCAGCAAGCTCATATCTATAAGAAATCTGCAGACATTATTTAGCCTTTTTAGATAAACTGCATATTGAGTGTATTATATACATTCACAGTAGTTCTTGAAACTGTACTAATCTCAACACAAGAAAATGCATCCTAGTGCATGGAATTTAGTGCAAAGTACAATAAAAACAGAATCCGTCTTGTGCTAGATTGTGCTAGATTGCCTTCTGTGAGTTGTGCGTTTTGCAGCTTTCATATTTTATAAAAAAAAATTAAATAAAAAAAACCTTTGTTTTTGCTCTTTCTAAGCTAATCACTGGAGCAGTGGGTTAGAATAAAAATTAAAAATTAGTAAGCAAGGTAAATACCTCTACTGTTTTTTATGTTTTCTATAATGAATAGCACAGTAGAAATAATTGGGAGATGAATACATACTATTTCAATGTAAAAACTGAGAGGAGTAAACCGCTATTATACAATGCTATACAGAAAGGAAGCAGTGGTTTTGCGTGACCTTTGAAAAAAATGAGCATTCAAATAACAAGTCAGACACCAGAGGCTGACATTTCCAATGATCTCATAAAGCCTTAAAGCGGTAGTAAAATCTTGTGAAAAAAAAAGTTTTCTCCTGCAAGGCAATATCATAATGTGCTAGTATGCACCACATACTAGCAAATTATGAGAAACTTACCTTGAAACAAAGCCCTCCAGAGGCGCGCTGTCACCGCTGCAGGTGCTTCTATCTTCACCTGGTCTTCCTTCCGGGTTCACCGACTCCGGCTGCCTGAGTCGCGATGACATCACTCCCGTGCATGCGCGCGGGAGACTCGTTCAAAAAACACAGCTCTGAAGGAACGGCACGGGTATGCCATTCCTTCAGAGCACATGTACCGGTAACATCACCGCCTGCTGCTCGCCTGAATATCTCCTAAACCAGGGGTAGGCAGCAACCTTAGAGAGGTGGAGATCTATCTGAACAACACAGGAGAAGTCAAAGATCACCGGACACAATGTTGCCTCCTCACACCCGATTTAAACCTCCTATTGCAGGACTACCGTGTTGCAATTGTGTGCATTGCACATTCATTCCTTTCATCTAAAAGAGCCGAGAGATACATTGTATGTCTTCTCTTCTCTATGGCCCGGTTCACATAGGGGCGACTCATCAGGCGACTTAGAAAAAGGTTCCTGTACTTCTTTTGGGGGCGACTTGCATTGACTTCTATACAGAAGTCATTATGCAAATCGCCTCAGGCGGGCGTCTCAAGTCATCTTGAGATCGCGTCGCCGAGTCGCCCCCAAAGTCATGCCGCCTCTGTGTGAACCGGGCCTATCTTTCTTTGTTGAGGAATGTTGATAAACATTTGTGGGCTTTTTATTTTTTCAGAGTTCGGCTCTGCACTGTTTACATCGAATCGCGGAAACAGCTGATTAGCATCGCGAGGGGGGTTGAATCGAGATTTTAGTCTTTTAACTATTAATCGTGTAGCTCTAGCACTGACATGAGCAGACAGGCAGGGAGGAGGGGACAGGGAAGGACAGAGGAAAGCTGCGGATGACGGAACCCCTGAAACTGACAACGGTGTCAGGGCTCAGCAGCCATGATAAACCATGGTCAGTTTACGGGGGGGGGGGGATATAGCCAGAGAGGAAAAGCCAGGTATTTCAAGTGATAGAAGGGGCCAAATCACTCAGCACAAGCACTGTGCTGTTATTCGTGCTTTAAGGGAACAGGATCTGTCTTTTTTTTTTTTTTAGGGTAACAAACGCTTTAACCACTTCAGCCCCGGAAGAATTTACCCCCTTCCTGACCAGAGCATTTTTTGCGATTCGGCACTGCGTCGCTTTAGCTGACAATTGCGCGGTCGTGCGATGTTGCACCCAAACAAAATTGACGTCCTCTTTTTTCCCACAAATAAAGCTTTCTTTTGGTGGTATTTGATCACCTCTGCGGTTTTAATTTTTTGCGCTATAAACAAAATAAGCGACAATTTTGAAAAAAAAGCAATATTTATTATATTATTATTTTTACTTTTTTTTCCTCAGTTTAGGGCGATACGTATTCTTCTACATATTTTTGGTAAAAAAAAAATCACAATAAGCGTATATTAATTGGTTTGCGCAAAAGTTATAGAGTCTACAAAATAGGGAATAAATTTATGGCATTTTTATTATATATTTTTTTTTTTTACTAGTAATGGCGGCGATCTGCGATTTTTATCGGGACTGTGACATTATGGTGGACACATCGGACACTTTTGACACTATTTTGGGACCATAGTCATTTATACAGCGATCAGTGCTATAAATTGCCACTGATTACGGTATAAATGACACTGGCAGGGAAGGGGTTAACACTAGTGGGCGATCAAGGGGTTAAATGTGTTCCCTCATGTGGGTTTCTAACTGTGAGGGGAGGGGACTGACTAGAGGAGGAGCCAGATTGTTGTTCCTACTTAGTAGGAACACACGATCTGTCTCTCCTCCCCTGTCAAAACAGGAATTTGTGTGTTTACACACACAAATCCCCATTCTGGCTCTCTTGACCGCGATCACGTGTGCCCAGCAGTGATGGCGCTGGCCTCGTGCAGCGTAGGTGCGCATGCCTGTTACGGCTCTTAGGCTGGGTTCACACTTGTGCGGTGCGAATTACAGCTCTCTTATCTCTGAAAAAAGATAAGAGAGCTGTTCAGCAGATCATCTCCGTTTTAGCTGCGAATTTGGTGACCTGGGAGAGAGGAGGGGGAGGGGGGGAAGTGTAGTGAGGTGAAGGAGAGAAATCCTGATGAGAACTGAACACATCTGCGAATCAGATGCGTGCCCATAGAAGATAATGGTCCTGAATTCGCACCTGAGCCGCACCGCAATGCCTAGAAAACGCACACAATTTTTGGGCAATGCGCAGTGCGAATGCATCGCACATATGTGAACCAGCCTCATTAAAATCAATGTATTTTATAATGTTATGCAAATTGGATGCGGTTTAAGCCGCAACCAATTCGCATAGGTGTGAACGGGGCCTTAAAGGAGCCACCGTACAGGTACAGCGGTTCGCCCAGCGATGCCACTCTGCCGATGTATATTGTCGTGTGGTTAAGGGAACAGGATTTTTTTTTAGGGTAACAAACGCTTTATTATAACAAATGGGGGTTTACATACACTTTAAAGTGGAAATAAACTCTGGAAAGTGATCCAAAAACAAAAACAGACAGAGGACAAAGGCCTAGTCACCAGTATTGGCTGTGGCCCCCTGCAGCAGATTTCTCCCCATTATTCACTTACAATGCCTTGTTCTGTCTCTGCGCGGATGTGACCGTCTTGGCAGAGACGGGGCTTTACTTCCTCAAAGTCAGAACCTCCGGCAAGAACAGTGAGCAGCCCAGCATTGACATTATCAAATCTTTTGAGACCGGATTAATTTCAATCCATGTATGGGCACTTTCGTTGTACGGAAGTCAATCAACCGATTGACTTCTCTACAACCACCCAGTCGGGTTTTCTCCATCAGAGCCAGAGGCTATTGCCAGCAGCTCTGATCAGTGTATTCTGACGGCAGAGAAGTCTCCTTGTTGTCAGAATACAAAGGCTCAGCGGGGAGGATCCAAGTCATTCAAGTTCAACCCGCTGGTTGAATGAGCATATGAAGAGCTATAAAGCTGTAGACACAGGAGTGCTTTGGGTCACATACCAGGAAATGCACTGCTATTTATCAGGAAAATTCCAGACAAGAGATACATTTTTTCAAAGTCATGTTTAAGTGCAATTACATTTTTATATATTTCTTATAGCACAGCAATTGAGTTCAGGTCTGCTCTGAGGAAAGAAAAAACAAAAGTATTGACTTGACAACCAATCAGACATCAGCCCCCAAAAAGTTGGAACATAACTGAGTTTTGCAGACTCAGAAAATGTACTTACTCTTTTTTTTTTTTGGATAACCTAGGTGCATTGTATCAATCAGGCTATGGCAATGGTAACAAGGAACTCCTGATATGTTTTCTTACCTTCTAGATATCTGGTTCCATAGGCATATTCTGGAAACAACCCCCTCAGGTAAGTAATACAGGAAACAGAAACAGCCAGCAGCCTCTTCATCAGAACCAATGACTGTTGCTCTGTGGCTATGCGATTGGGTAGAGTCACTGTACTCTGTAAAATGTTTTCAATCAATAACATTGTAATGTTCTGTAAACAGCCATCATTAATGCCTAGTACATATGATGAGAAAATCAGACAAAAAATACTGCTTTCGGAGCAATCGTCCAATAATATGATCGTTATCCAAAGGGACAAGCACTCCTACAATAACAAATTTAATGATTTTCGTTTAATCAGTACAGTATCCGTCCATAAAAAATTGAATGACCGAGGCCTCGCATGCTCGGAAATGAAAGAATACTTACAATAAAATACAATACATTACATCATCGTGGAAAGTTGTATTCTGTCTTCTGAGAATTTTCATAATTCTACTAATCTATTGGTTTTCGATATGAGACTAGCATGCAGAAAAAAAAAACGGACAATCATTCATCTGATATTCTCATTGTGTGTACGAGGCTTTAGGCCTCATTCACACGAGGCGGATCCGTTTCAGCAGCCAGCTCAGCTGGAGATCTCTCCGTTGATCTCCACTGAGCTGGCGGATGACAGGTCCATCTCTGCTCACTGAGCGGGGAGGGGCCTGTCAGAGCGCCGCTGATCTCTATGGGGAGATCGGACGAAAACAGACAGCATGTCCGTTTCCATCAGATCTCAGTCGATCCGATCCGCCAAGACGGATGGCAAACGTATCGCCATACGTCCTGATTTTAGCAGATCCGATGGCAGACGGGTGTCAGCAGACGCATCTCCGCTGACACCCGCCTGCCCATAGGAGTCAATAGATGGCCCGCTCGGATCCACCTGAAAAACAGACAGGCGGATGGGAGCGGGCTTGCCGTGTGAAAGGGGCCTAATGCAAAAATCATACTAAAGTATTCCAAATTAGAAACGCCTCTACTTTCCAAATCCACCCAGATCTGAAATATAATTCTTTGGTGGAACTGGTGGCCACACAAGAGCAAATCTTTGCTATGACAAAAGACATGTTGTTTACTCATCTGTAAAGCAACTATGAAGCAGCCAGGATTTAATCCTTTCACCTCAAATGATTTTTCATCATATAGTATCTGAGCAGGCCGTTCCCAAGTGTTTATGCAATGTAGAAAAGAACAGATAAGGAGGGATTAAATGGGTTGTAAACCCTCATGGTTTCACCTTAATGCATTCTATGCAGATACTGTCCAGGTGCTTTTTTTTTTTTTCTTCTTTTCTCCTGTTTTTTTATTTTCACTGTACTGGGGTCCAGTGCGGTTTTTGATGTGTTTTTGATGTGTTCCAGAGCAGAAAAAATGCAGCATGTTCTATATTTTTTCTGAAACTGGAAAGCCCTGGAACTGCAAGCATTGGTGTGTCATTGGAAACCATATAACCTACTTTCCATGCTTTTTTGATGCAGAAAAACAACAAACTGGACTGCATGTAGTGCAAAATGGCCCTTCAGGCTGGGTTCACACCATCCAATTCGCAATTGCAGGAGATTTTGACCAGCTCTCTATGAAGCCGGTTCACATATCTCCGCAGCGGGTCCGGTGCATTTTGCACAAAAACTCTGTGTGTCTTTTGGTCTGTTTTAGGTCCGAATTCAGCCCAAAATTCGGGATGTCAGACCGTTAAAGGAAAGGTAAGTATCAAGAAGTTTTTGAAGAAAAAGGAAGATTGGTCGCACACCATGGAAAGTGAACAAAAATGTTTTTGTTGTGAACAAGCATGAGTTATCCGTGTGAAACCGGTCTACCAATGTTCCTGTAATGTCCTGTTTACTTCCTTTGAAAATAAAGCGAGTGTTACACAGAAGTTCTTCTTTGCATGGTGTGAGACCAATCTTCCTCTCTTTTCAATTACTATGGTGAGCCGGGGCCAGCACCCACGAGGAATTCTTTATCCACAGTCTGAGCGGTGTTACACTCTTTCTGTATCATGAAGTTTAGTTCCACTTAAGCCCAGGTTCACACTGAGCTGCGAGAATGAAGCTGTTCATTCAGTTCAGCTGAACTCGCATGATTTCACTCCCGCTTGTCAGTCCCGATTTCGGCCGCGATTACAGAGACATCTGTAAAGGTTTCTGCACACATGTCAATGTAAATCGCAACCCAAAAACGTAGTTCAGAAACGACTTTTTGAAATCAGGGCAGTGCTGCAGATGCGGCGTTGCACCGATTAGGACGGTGCCATTGCTGGCAAATGCTGACGATTTGACATGTCAAATCGCATATCAAAACGCACCAGTGTGAACCAGGGCTAAAGGAGACAGCATTGCAGGGGACACATATTATCACCACAATTCCTTCCTTTTCAACTTTCCATCTATTAAATCCTCTGCCCTCGTTGTTTTAACTTTGGATAGTAAGGGTGCTTTCACACCGAGGCGTCGGGGGGGTAAAGCGCTGCTATTTTTAGCGGAGCTTTACCGTTGTTTTTGCGTAGGTATTTGGCCGATAGTGTCCAAAAAAGGGGTTCGGCGGTGCTGCCCATTCATTTTAATGGGCAGGAGCCGTGGAGGAGCGATGTGTACACAGCTCCTTTACCGCTCCAAAGATGCTGTCAGTAAATCCCTTATACAGGCCACCTCCTGTTTCTTGTCCGGTCATTAGTCTAGGCTTATGACGTCATGCACAGCTCTCTCTCACTCTCGTGAGATTTTGCCAGACAGGGAGGGGGAGGGCGAGTCATAAGAGGGCCAATGAGAGCTGCAGAGCTGGAGGTGTCTGTGTAAATCCAGGAAGTGAACAGACAGGAGCTTCAGCTGCCCACAGTTAAAATGGCTGCAGCCAGACTCAGTGGAGGGAGATTTCTGCAGCATATTTGGCAAGTATAGAATCACAGTATATATAAAATAATGAGGGAAGCTTCAGAATGGCTAAGATGTGTTTATTACAAATTATGTGAGCAGACTGCAGTTCCTCTTTAAGGCTCTCAGGAGCCATTCTGTGTCAATAAACCTAAATGATCCCAAAGAAAAACTGGTGACTGAAACACTGTTTATGCCTTTACCTTCACATTACTTCGCTGTATCTGAGCAGTCGCCATTGCCAATTTATCTTGTCAACCTGAAATTCAAAACACCTCATTTACATTACACAATGTCCTCCAAAGTAAAATAAATAGCTAAACATTTAGTAACTTTTAGTCCACTGAGTAGGGATTGATTGTAGCACCATATAGTGACAATAAATGATTCCCCACAAGTGAATGTTTGATGAAAGTCACTTTTACTGCTTTATAAATACACCCATAGTTCCCAACTGTCCCTGATTTTGAGGGACTGTCCCTGATTTGGAGCAAGGGCCCTCTGTCCCTCATTCTCCTCATTTGTCCCTCATTCTGGTCTGATTTATATACCGTATATACTCGAGTATAAGCCGAGTTACCTACTTTTACCACAAAAAAACTGGGAAAACTTATTGACTCGACCACCTCACTGTGCCAATTGCCCAACCTTACTGTGCCCATTGCCATCTCACTGTGCCCATTGCCACCTCACTTTGTCCATTGCCACCTCACTGTGCCACCTCACTGTGCCCATTGCCACCTCACTGTGCCCATTGCCATCTCACTGTGCCCATTGCCATCTCACTGTGCCACCTTACTGTGTCCATTGCAGCCTCCCTGTGCCCGAGTCAGTCAGTGTACCTGAAAATCTTCTTATTCCGCGGCCGGCGTCTATTGTTTAAATCTCGCGGCTTTCTCCTGGTCCCTTCCATGATAGGCGTTTCCAGCAAACACTGTGTTGAGTGTTCCGCCTATCACGGAGATCCTCTCATTCTCGGACTCCGTTTCCCAGCAGGCACTGTGTTCAGTGTTCCGCCAATCACGGACGTCGGACAAGAGAACGTTCATGATAGATAGGCGCAACACTCAACACAGTGTTTGCTGGAAACGCCTATCGCGGAAGGGGCCAGAAGAAAGCCGCGAGATTTAAACAATGGACGCCGGCCGCGGAATAAGAAGATTTTCAGGTACTGACTCGAGTATAAGCCGAGGGGTATACTTTCAGGGCTGAAAAACTCGGCTTATACTCGAGTATATACGGTAGTTGTATATAAAATGCACTTTTTATCTATCAAAAAGTGTTTCCCAGTGCTAAACCTTTCATCTGATTTCTAAATTTCTGCATTTGTAAATTCCAAAAGCCAATATAAAGGAATAGTAGTGGTAAAAAAAAAGCACTTGTGGGTTTAACAAATCTTTTTTTTTTTTTGTACAATTCTCCTTTAACCACTTGCCGACCAGCTCGGCTGGGCGAAATCACGTTATATAACCTCACTTCACCCTGTGGCCACTAGGGGCGCGCGAGCGCCCCCTGCTTGCCCCCCGGTGCCGATGCGAGTGCCCGGCGGGCGCGATGGTTCTTTCAGGGGGAGAAATGACTGATCGTATGTTCATACAAAGTATGAACAGCGATCTGTCATTTCCCCTAGTCAGTCCCATCCCCCATTCAGTTAGAACACACTTAAGGGAACATAATTAACCCCTTCCTCGCCCCCTAGTGTTAACCCCCCTTCACTGCCAGTGACATTTTTACAGTAATCAGTGCATTTTTATAGCACTGATCGCTGTATAAATGACAATGGTCCCAAAATAGCGTCAAAAGTGTCCGATGTGTCCGCCATAATGTCGCAGTCCCGATAAAAAAGTTGGGAGGTATGTACACCCAATAAGTGTATTTAATTTAAAATATAAGTATAGCCCAAACTTTTTTGAGTATTGGAGTGGTAAGGAGTTAATACCAATTGATATCCCCCATTAATATTGATATAAGGGGTGGGGGAGGGGATTTAACCCCATTGATATGAATAAGGTAGGGGGAGGGGAGAGGGGATTTAAACCTATTGGGGCTAAGGGGCGAGGGAGGATGATATAGACCCATTAATACCAATGTAAGTACTAAGGGATGGGGAGGGGACTTAAATCTATTGATACCGATACAGGGTGGGGGAGGGGATATAACCCCATTGATACCAATAAGGAATGGGGGAGGGTATTTAACCTCACTAATACCAATGTAAGTTAAGGGATGGGGGAGGGGATTCAACCCCATTGATATGAATACAGAATTGGGGAAGGGTATTTAACCCCAATTATACTAGTAACTGAATGGGAGGGAGGGGAATTTAATCCCATTGATACCAATGTAAGTAGTAAGAAGGGGGGGGGGGGGTTTAACCCTAATGATACCAACAAGGAATGAGATTACAACCTATTCGGGGTAAGGGATGGGGGATTTGACCCCATTGATACCAATAAGAGATGGGGGAGGGTATTTAGCCCTTTTGCTATAAATACGGAATCGGGGAAGGGTATTTAACCCCACTGATACTAGTAACTGAATAGGAGGGAGGGGGGTTTAATCCCATTGATACCAATGTAAGTAGTAAGGAGTGTGGGGGGGGGTTTAACCCTAATGATACCAATAAGGAATGGGGGAGGGTATTTAACCCTACTGATACCAGTAACTGAATGTGAGGAAGGGTGATTTAATCCCATTGATACCAATGTAAGTAGTAAGGAGTAGTAGAGTGGGGGGGGGGAGATTTAACCCCACTGATACCAATGTAAGTACTAAGGGATGGGGGAGGGGATTTGACCCCATTGATATCAATACAGAATTGGGGAAGGGTATTTAACCCCAATTATACTAGTAACTGAATGGGTGGGAGGGGGATTTAATCCCATTGGTACCAATGTAAGTAGTAAGGAGTGGGGGGGGGGGGGGTAGGGGTTTAACACTAATGATACCAACAAGGAATGGGATTATAACCTATTGGGGCTAAGGCCCCTTTTACACTGGGGCGGGCAGGTGCGCTGGCGGTATAGCAGCGCTATTTTTAGCGCCGCTATACCGTCGTTCTTACCGCGATATTCGGCCGCTATCGGTGCGGTTTTAACCCCTGCTAGAGGCCAAAAAAGGGTTAATACCGCACTGTCCCATTGATTTCAATGGGCAGGAGCGGTAAAGGAGCGGTATACACACAGCTCCTGTCACCGCTCAAAAGATCCAGCTTGCAGGAGATTTTTTTCCTCCCGCCAGCGCATCGCCTCAGTGTGAAAGCCCTCAGGCTTTCACATTGAGAATGCTGGGGCAGGATTATTTCAGGCGTTATTTATGCGCTATTTTTAAAAGTAGTGGTGCAACGGATCAGTGGTGATCCGTGATCCGAACGGGTCACCCTGTTCGGATCGGATCACCACGCGATCCGCGGAGTGCTCTGAAGCCTCGGCCGTAGGAAAGGCCGCGGCTTCGGCCTAGCTCCGGAGTGGCGGCCATCTTGGTACACCCGGCGGCGGCCGCTGTAGTGACGTTTTGCCACCAACTTGCTCCACCCCACACTCCTGCACAGTAATGATATAGGGGGGGCCAAGCGGACATCTTGTTACACCCAACAAGTTTTAGGATTTCAACACAAAACGGAGCTTATCAGCTTTAATACATTATTTGGAAATCCATTGGACTGTTTACATTTAAAATTTTAAAAGCAGCAGCAAACCTTACATGATTGCTAATGTGACGGAACACCTCTGATTTTCACATTTAACATTTAGTTAAATGTGAAAATCAGAGCTGTTCTGTCACATTAGCAACCATGTAAGGTCACCATGTAAGGTCACCATGTAAGGTCAGCAGGTTTGCTGCTGCTTTTAAAATTTAACATGTAAAGAGACCGTTGGATTTACAAATACTGTATTTAAGCTGATAAGCTCCGTTTTGTGTTGAAAATAACTGTGAAATCGAAAATTCCGGTGGGTGTTGCCAATCCGAAAATGATCTGATCCGTGGCTCTGATCCGAGGATCGATCCGATCCGTGAGTTTTTTGATCCGTTGCATCCCTAATTAAAAGCGGAAGTAAACCCATCCCTTTACCAGTTTCAAAAAAGTTTCATTCCCGACACATGCCGGAAAATGTAACACTCCAATTGGTTGTGCTCTCAACCAAACTGTCAAACCACCCAATGGCTGGTGTCATAACTGATCACATGTGCAGCATCATGGCAGTTTAGATACAAACAAGGAATGGGATTTAAACCTATTGGGGCTAAGAGATGGGGGATTTAACCCCATTGATACCAATAAGGGATGGGGATTTAATCCAATTAGATAGGTTGTAAACCCCAATGCAGAAGTTGTACCTATAGGTGCTGTAAATATCTCCTAAACGTACGCCGATGATGTCATCGGCGCATGCGCTGCGAAGAAGCAGCCCTCTGTGCCTTTACTTCACTAGCAAGTGCGGGTGTTTCATCAGATTAGGCGAACCACCAGAACGGAACGGAAGTGACGTTCTGTTGCCGCCATCTTGCTACACCCCGCACTCCTCCACAGTAAGGATAGAGTGAGAAGGCGGCAAGCGGACATCTTGTTACACCCACTGCAGTTTCGCATTTTACACTTATTTTTAGCAGTAAACGGAGCTTATATAGTGAAATTCTGTATTTAAAAATCCGTCTCGCTGTTTTGATGTTCATTTTTTAACCACTTGCCGCCCGCCCTATAGCGGATTGACGTTGGCAAAGTGATTTCAAAATCCTGACTGGACGTCATATGACGTCCTCAGGATTTTGAGCCGCTGCGCGCCCCCGGGGGCACGCATCGCGGCGATCGTTGTTGCGGGATGTCAGTCTGACACCCCGCAACACCGATCTAGGTAAAGAGTCTCCGACGGAGACTCTTTACCACGTGATCAGCCGTGTCCAATCACGGCTGATCACGATGTAAACAGGAAAAGCCGGTGATCATCTGTCAGACGCGAGTAGAGGAGAGCCGATCGGCTGCTCCTCTGACAGGGGGGGTTTGTGCTGATCGATTATCAGCGCAGCCCCATCCGAGGATGCCCACACTGGGCCACCAGGGATGCCCACCACCAGGTATGCCACCCTAGACCACCAGGGATGCTAATCAGTGCCCCTAATGGATGCCAATCAGTGCCCACAATGGATGCCAATCAGTGCCCACAATGGGCACCACTGATTGGCAGGCATTATTGTTTGGCACTGATTGGCATCCATTAGTACAACAGATTACAGTACAGTGCCACCTATCAGTGCCCATCCATGCCACCTATCAGTGCCCATCCATGCCCATCCGTGCCACCTATCAGTGCCCATCCATGCCGCCTATCAGCACCCATTTGTGCCACCTATCGGTGCCCACCCATGCCGCCTATCTGTGCCCACCCGTGCTGCCTATCTGTGCCCATCCGTGCCGCCTATCGGTGCCCACCCGTGCTGCCTATCTGTGCCCATCCGTGCCCACCCGTGCTGCCTATCTGTGCCCATCCGTGCCGCCTATCGGTGCCCATCCGTGCCGCCTATCGGTGCCCATCCGTACTGCCTATCGGTGCCCATCCATGCCGCCTATCTGTGCCCATCAGTGCCACCTTATCAGTGCCCGTCAGTGCAGCCCCATCAGTGCCCATCAGTGAAGGAGAAAACTTACTTATTTACAAAGTTTTGTAACTGAAACAAAAAAAATATGTTTTTTTTTTCAAAAATGTCTGTCTTTTTAATTTTTTTTTAGCAGAAAATAAAAATCGCAGAGGTGATCAAATACCACAAAAAGAAAGCTCTATTTGTGGGAACAAAATGATAAAAATTTAGTTTGGGTACAGTGTAGCATGACCGCGCAATTGTCATTCAAAGTGCAACAGTGCAGAAAGCTGAAAATTGGTCTGGGCAGGAAGGTGTATAAGTGCCCAGTATGGTACCCAGCGGTCTTCTGTCAGATCAGCAAACCTGTGAGATCAGCAGGCTGGCCGCTGCTTTTAAAATTCAACATCTAAACAGTCAGACGGATTTCTAAATACTGCATTTCACCTTATAAGCTCAGTTTACTGTTAAAAAATAAGTGTGAAATGCAAAACGCTGGTGGGTGTAACAAGATGTCCGCTTGCCGCCTTCTCACTGTATCCTTACTGTGGAGGAGTGCGGGGTGTAGCAAGATGGCGGGCGGCAGAACGACAAAATCTGGCGGTTCGCCTAATCTGATAAAACACCGTGACTGATGGCTCCCGCACGCACGCGGGGGAGTGACGTCACGTGACTCCGGCCAATCACAGAGCTGGAGTCCACGGCCCAGAAAAGGAAGAGGATGCGGCCTCCAGCAGGGGCCAGGGACAGCGCAGGCTTCATTTGCAGGTAAGTGGCACATAATGTGCTAGTATGTGATGCGCTGCATACTAGCACATTATGCTTTTACTTCGCAGGGGAACAAAAGAGGAAGTCAAACCCATCAATATAAAGTAGTAAGGGGTGGGGGGAGGGGAGTGCCACCTCTCTGTACCTGACCTGTGCTCTCTTATGGCTCCAACAATAGCAGTCAAGTAACCCAGCTGAAGGTGATAACAGTATATATATATATCTATACACTTCTACAGCATTCTAAGTAATCCCCCCTCACAGTGCCAGGTTGCGGTCATTATAGGTGGTAGCAGGCCTCGTACCCTCCAATTACCTCACACAATTCAAAATGGCGTCCCGCTCCGTCTAACAGGGCGACCCCCCCCGAGTCACATGAGTTTTTCTCTCCGCCCCCCTGCAGAACTAGCGACACAACGTGACTCTCCCCGACCCCGCCTCCGCGCCGGACTGAATAGATTCAGTCAAGAGACCTCCCTTTCTCCTCGCCCCGCCCTCCTTTATTCGTCACGTGACTGATTTCTTTTGCGGCGATGGCGGGAATGTGATTCCCTCAGGTGAGGAGGGGGCGTGCTCTATGGCTCCTCCTCCTCCTCCTGTTAGGGGAGTCAATGTACCGAACATTCCCCTCAGTGTGATCGCTGCCGGGGGCGGTATGCGCTGCTGAATAATGTCAATACACAGAATATGAAGCTGTTCTGTTACCACACTGCCAGGCCCAGGACTACATGATATTATAAAAAAATTAATAAATCGCCTCATGACTTCCATTGTTAGGCACACAGTTACCCCCTTTGATTGCCCCTCGAGGTATTCCCTGTATTATCACTGTATTATAGTGTCACTAGCGATGTCAGTCAGAGACCTTTCATACTGGAGCGCAGGCCGCGTTAGCGGTAAAGCGCCACTAGTTTTAGCGGCGCTTTACCACTGTTAGAGCCCTTTCAAATTGCCAGCGCCCGAAAAACGCTGGTAAAGCGCCGCTTAAACTAAAGGGGCTTTACCAGCGTTTTTCGGGCGCTAGTGGGGCGCATTTAACCCCCGATAGCGGCCAAAAAAAAGGGTTAAAAGCACCCACAAAGCGCGCTTTGCAGAAGCTTTGGCGGCGCTGCCCATTGATTTCAATGGGAGTGGGCGCTTTAGGAGCGGTGTAAACACCGCTCCTAAAGCGCCCCAAAGAAGCTGCTTGCAGGCCTTTTTTTGACGTCCTGCCAGCGCAGCGCCCCAGTGTGAAAGCACTCGGGCTTTCATACTGGGATTGCAGCAGAGGCTTTTTTCAGGCGCTATTTTTAGCGCTAAAGTGCCTGAAAAACGTCTCCAGTGTGAAAGGGGTCTTACAGCGGCGCTTTTCGGCCGCTAGCAGGGAGCTTTTAACCCCTGCTACTGGCCGAGGAAAGGGATAAAAGCGCCCGCAAAGCACCAGTGACGAATTGCTTTGCAGGCACATCGGCAGCGCTGCCCATTGATTTTAATGGCAGGGGCGGTTTAGGAGTGGTGTAAACAGCGGTCCTCCACTGCCCCAAAGATGCTGCTTGCGGGACTTTTTTTTCGGTATGAAAGCCGCAGGAGAGGCCCTTTACAGCCGATATTTTTAGTGCTAAAACGCCTGAAAAGTGCCTTCAGTGGGAAAGGGGTCTTAGTGACCCTCCCAGATAGTGTTGGTTAGCGTCAGATTGCCTGCCATACTATCACAGTCCCACTATAAGGCTTAATGTACACGGAACGTTTTTTAACCACCTCAATACAGGGCACTTTCACCCCCTTCCTGCCCAGGCCATTTTTCAGCTTTCAGCGCTGTCACATTTTGAATGACAATTGTGCAGTCATGCAACACTGTACCCAAATACATTTTTTATAATTTTTTACCCACAAATAGAGCTTTCTTTTGGTGGTATTTGATCACCTCTACGGTTTTAATTTCTTGCCCTATAAACAAAAGAAGAGGGACAAGTTTGGAAAAAACACAATATTTTTTTACTTTTTGCTACAATAAATATCCATTTTTTTTTTTTAAACAATTGTTTTCCTCTGTTTAGACCGATATGTATTCTTCTACATATTTTTGGTAAACAAAATCGCAATATGTGTATATTGATTGGTTTGCGCAAAAGTTATAGCGGATACAAAATAGGGGATAGATTTATAGCATTTTTATTATTATTATGTTTTTTTTACTAGTAATGGCGGCGATCTGCGATTTTTATCGTGACTGCGATATTGCGGCAGACACATCGGACACTTTTGACTAGGGATGAGCTTCATGTTCGAGTCGAACATACGTTCGACTCGAACATCGGCTGTTCGATCGTTCGACGAAGATCGAACGATTTGGGCCGTTCGCGCCAAATTCGAGTGACGCGAACGGCCCACAATGCACTACGCCATCGCAGTGTCATCCAGGCGCTGTGATTGGCCAAGCATGCACTGTGACCCCGCATGCTTGGCCAATCACAGCGCCGGCAGCGAGGAGAGCAATGATTGCTGAGGGGGTTTAGTACACGCCCCACACTATAAAAGGCCGCCAGCGCGGCGGCCTTGTGTAGTGTGTTCCGGAGCAGGGAAAGAGAAGCATTGGCAGGGACAGTGTCATTTTTTTTCCTTTACTAATCCTGGATTCCTTGTGTTTAGGGACAAATAAGGATAGGTAGGGAGAGTGTCAGTGTGTTATTCTGTGCTAAACCTTGTTTGTAGGGACAGAGAGGTACAGTGAGGGAAAGGGTCAGTGTGCTATTCTGTGCTAATCCTTGTTTGTAGGGACAGAGAGGTACAGTGAGGGAAAGTGTCAGTGTGCTATTCTGTTCTAAACCAATCTTGCTGAACCATATTTTCAATCCTTGAGTTTAGGGACAGAGAGGTACAGTGAGGGAAAGTGTCAGTGTGCTATTTTGTGCTAAATCTTGTTTGTAGGGACAGAGAGGTACAGTGAGGGAAAGTGTCAGTGTGCTATTCTGTTCTAAACCAATTTTGCTGTTCCATATTTTCAATCCTTGAGTTTAGGGACAGAGAAGGACACTCGTGGCAATTTTCAGTCTGCTATTCTGTGCTAAATCTTGTTTGTAGGGAGGGACAGAGTAGGACAGTGAAGGAAAGTGTCAGTGTGCTATTCTGTTCTAAACCAATTTTGCTGTTCCATATTTCAAATCCTTGAGTTTAGGGACAGAGAGGTACAGTGAGTGAAACTGACAGTGTGCTATTCTGTTCTAAACCAATTTTGCTGTTCCATATTTCAAATCCTTGAGTTTAGGGACAGAGAAGGACACTCGTGCAAATTATCAGTGTGCTATTCTGTGCTAAAACTTGTTTGTAGGGAGGGACAGAGTAGGACAGTGAGGGAAAGTGTCAGTGTGCTATTCTGTTCTAAACCAATTTTGCTGTTCCATATTTTCAATCCTTGTGTTTAGGGACAGAGAAGGATAGGCAGGGGACAGTGTCAGTGTCATTGTTGCTAAGCCTCCTGCACAGTATACACCTGAAGGTAGCCCTTATTGCTCTTTTTCCCATCTCCCTGCAGGCCATCCATTAAAATGTCTGGAAGGCAAACAAGGAGAGGCAGACAGTCAGGAGGCAAAAAAAGAGGGCAAGCAGGCTCTGTGTCTGGGGGCAACAGTGCTGGTCGTGGACGCGGTGCATTGTCATCAGCACATGGCCATGGGACACGCTTGTCCTTCTTTTCGGCAGCTGGACATGTTGAGCCACATCATGCCGAAGACTTGGTAGAGTGGATGACCAAGCCCACCTCATCCTCCTCATCCTCTCTCACCCAGGCTCAGGGTACTGGCAAAGCAGCTGCCAAAGCGTCCTCTTCTCTGGTATCATTATCTTCATTAGTCAATCCTTCCCTAGACCCACCATGTCCTCCTCCTGAGGAGTCCCCCGAACTGTTTGAGCACAGTGTTGGGTACATGCTCCAGGAGGATGCCCAGCGTTTGGAAGGATCTGATGATGATACCCAGCTAGAGGAAGGCAGCAGCGTGAGAGCAGAGAGAGGGGATGCTCAAGAAGGACACCAATCTGGCAGTCATGCTCCAGCAGCTGCAGCATACTGCCAGATTGGCTCCAGTGATGAGGAGGGAGGGGATGATGAGGTCACTGACTCCACGTGGGTGCCTAATAGGAGAGAGGAGGAGGAGGAGGAGGATGAGGAGGAGGCACATCTCCAACGAGGCAGGATGCCCTTGAGTGGCCAGCGTATGGGCAGCACACCGACGGAATCACACCGCAGAGCTCCGCCTGTGCAGGGCGCTGCCTCTGCCCGTCATTCAAAAAGTTCTTTGGTGTGGGCCTTTTTTGAGGCGAGTGCATCAGATCGCACAGCTGCTGTTTGCAACATATGTCTCAAGCGTATATCGCGTGGCCAAAACATCAGCCGCTTGGGCACCACATGCTTGATCAGACATATGTTGACCTGCCATGCAGCTCGTTGGCAAGCCTACCTTAAAGACCCACACCAAAGAACAAAGCTGACCTCTTCTTGCACCGCATCAGCTGGGATCTCCAACCCCACTATACCTTCACTCCTCTCTGAAACCTGCTCTGAGAGGAATGAAGGTGTAGAATTAGGTGTGTCACAGGCAAGTACTTGCGGGCACTCTGCTAGCAGTACACCAACGTCCGATTCTAGCAGGCAAATTTCCCTGCCCCAGCTGCTGGACCGTCGAAAGAAGTTCACTCCCAGCCATCCACATGCCCAGCGGTTGAATGCTAGCTTGGCTAAATTGCTAGCGCTTCAACTGCTGCCTTTTCAGTTGGTAGACTCGGCCCCCTTCCATGAGTTTGTGCAATGTGCGGTTCCTCAGTGGCAGGTTCCCAAACGCCACTTTTTCGCACGGAAGGCGATTCCGGCTCTCTACAGGCATGTGGAAGGCAATGTCTTGGCCTCGCTGGACAGGGCGGTCAGCGGTAAGGTGCATATTACCGCTGACTCATGGTCCAGCAGGCATGGACAGGGACGTTACCTTTCTTTCACGGCCCATTGGGTCACTCTTTTGGCAGCTGGGAAGGATGCAGGACAAGGTGCAGTAGTGTTGGAGGTTGTTCCACCGCCACGCCTCCAAAATGCTACTACTGGTTGTGACACACCTCTCTCCTCCACCCCCTCCTCTTCTTCTTCCTCCATGGCCTCTTCCTGTGGTTTGTCCTCGGAACCAGCGGTGCTCCGTAGGCGTTTAAGGGGCTACGCAAGTACGCAGGCAAAAAGATGCCATGCCGTGCTTGCGCTGGTGTGTTTGGGGGACAGAAGCCACACTTGGGCAGAGGTCCTGTCTGCTCTGCAGGGGCAGGCCGAGAGGTGGTTGACGCCACGCCAGCTTAAGCCAGGAATGGTGGTTTGCGACAATGGCACCAACCTCCTCTCCGCCCTCCGACAGGGACAACTGACCCATGTGCCCTGTATGGCTCACGTCCTTAACCTGGTGGTGCAGCGGTTCTTGGGCAGGTACCCGGGCTTACAGGATGTCCTGAGGCAGGCCAGGAAAGTCTGTGTGCATTTCCGCAGATCTTATAATGCCAGTGCTCGCCTGGCTGAGCTGCAAAAGGAGTTGAACCTGCCCAAGAACCGCCTTATATGTGACATGCCCACCAGGTGGAACTCAACGTTGGCCATGCTGCAGCGGCTGCACATGCAGCAGAGGGCCATCAATGAGTACCTGTGCGACTACGGCACCAGGACAGGGTCAGGGGAGCTCGGGTTTTTTTCACCACGCCAGTGGGGCATGATCAGGGATGCATGCACTGTCCTGGCACCATTTGAGGAGGCCACGAGGATGGTGAGCAGTGACAGTGCATGCATCAGTGACACTGTACCTCTTGTCCACCTGTTGGAGCACACGCTGCGTGGAATAATGGACAGGGCACTTGAGGCAGAACAGAGGCAGGAAGAGGAGGACTTCCTTGCCTCTCAAGGCCCTCTTTACCCAGACAGTGTTCCTTCTGTCCCACCCATCGCACAGGAAGAGGAGGAGGAGGAGGAGGAGGATTGTGTCAGCATGGAGGTGGAGGCTGGCACTCAGCATCATCAGCAGCAGTCTTTTAGGGATGATTTACAGTCCCAAGAAACCAGTGGACTTGTACGTGGCTGGGAGGAGGTGGCTGCGGATCATGTCGTCCTTAGTGACCCAGAGGACTCCGGACTGAATGCCTCAGCTAACCTACGCTGCATGGCCTTCCTGATCCTGCAAAGTCTGCGGAAGGATCCTCGCATTCTTCGGATCAAGGAGAGGGACCATTACTGGCTGGCCACTCTCCTTGAGCCACGGTACAAGGGTAAGGTTGCGGAACTTATCTTACCGTCGCAGAGGGAGCAGAGGATGAGACAACTCCGGGAGGCCTTGCAGAAAGGTCTGTGCAACGCGTTCCCAGAGACTGGGAGGTTACAAACTCCTGGTCCTGGACAATGAGTTGTTGAGGCTTCGGGCAGTCAAAGAAGGAGCGGTGGGGAAGGTGGCCGTCTGACCGATGCGTTCAGACAATTCTTTAGTCCGCAGCCCCAAAGTATGATCGGTTCCAGCAACCATCGCCAGCGTCTGATATACATGGTCCAGGAATACCTAGGGGCAAGGTCAGACTTGAACACCTTCCCCACCGAAAATCCTCTGGCTTACTGGGTCTTGAGGATGGATCACTGGCCAGAGCTTGCACAGTATGCAATTGAGCTACTGGCCTGTCCTGCATCCAGCGTTCTTTCAGAACGCACATTCAGTGCTGCTGGAGGATTTGTCACGGATCACAGGGTGCGCCTGTCCACCGACTCGGTTGATCGACTGACTTTCATCAAGATGAACCAGTCTTGGATCACCACCAGCTACCACACACCTGATGCTGATATAACAGACTAATTGATTTTAAAATGTCACATCCCTTCAAGACTGATGCTGATGCTGAGTGCCTGTGCTGTTATGTTGACTGGCTATCCTCCTCCTCCTCCTCAATGATACGATTAATGATGATAGCTTGGAAGATCATTTTGGTTTATGGGTGACGCCACCAGTGGCTAAGGCCCAATTTTTCAGCCCCTGTTTAAAAGGGGCGTGTAATTAAAATTTTTGATGCAATACTTTGCAACAGGCCTCATTGCTGTGCTCCAAGTACAGTATCTGTGAGGGGTTGCAGTGTTGTGCCACCAGTGCCTAAGGCCCAATTTTTAAGCCCCTGTTCAACAGGGGCATGCAATTATAATTATTGATCGAATAATTCACAGCAGGGCCCATTGCTGCGCCCACCAAGAGTAACTGTCAGGCCTTACAGTGTTGTGGCACCAGCACCACCATCACCACCACCACCACCACCAAAGGCCCAATTTTTCAGCCCCTGTTCAACAGGGGCATGCAATTATAATTATTGATCGAATAATTCACAGCAGGGCCCATTGCTGCACCCACCAAGAGTAACTGTCAGGCCTTACAGTGTTGTGGCACCAGCACCACCATCACCACCACCACCACCACCAAAGGCCCAATTTTTCAGCCCCTGTTCAACAGGGGCATGCAATTATAATTATTGATCGAATAATTCACAGCAGGGCCCATTGCTGCGCCCACCAAGAGTAACTGTCAGGCCTTACAGTGTTGTGGCACCAGCACCACCATCACCACCACCACCACCACCAAAGGCCCAATTTTTCAGCCCCTATTCAACAGGGGCATGCAATTATAATTATTGATCGAATAATTCACAGCAGGGCCCATTGCTGCGCCCACCAAGAGTAACTGTCAGGCCTTACAGTGTTGTGGCACCAGCACCACCATCAAAGGCCCAATTTTTACTACCACTGATCAACAATTATATGTTATTACAATTCCTGATATAATAGTTGACAGCAGGGCGTTCCAGCACCCACCAAGAGTAACTGTGAGGGCTTACAGTGTTGTGCCAACACCAACACCTAAGGGGCAAATTTCTGCAGAGTATATACGGCAGGTCCCTACTTTCAAACATCCAACTTACAAACTACTACTACTTGCAAACGGAAGAAGACAACAGGAAGTAAGAGGAAATCTACCCCTTGGAAGGAAAATTCTCTCCTGTAAGAATTAATATGGGAGAAAGGTGTCTCCTCTCTACTGATGCTTTATCACCAATCCTTGTTTCAATAAAAACACCACATTTCAAAAACAGTTGTCATTGGGACGCAAAGTGAGGTGAAATGTTCTGAACAGGGGCACAGACAGCAAAAAAAATGTGACAGGGGTGATAACCGTTCCCTATGTTTTACAAAAAGCTAAAAAAAAAGGAATTTGGCATGGAGCTACACTTAAACAATGCAGCTGTTCAAAATTACAAACAGAATCTACATAAGAACAAACCTACAGTCCCTGTCTTGTATGCACCGCCTGTATACGGCTGTTCAGAGTATATAGGTCCTTTTTTATTTTGTGTGCGGGGTTCCCCTTAATATCCATACAAGACCCAAAGGGGCTGGTAATGGGCTGGGGTAGGGGGGGGGGGGGTTGATGGGGTAGCTATGCCATTTTTCCTAAAGATTTTCATCCATATTACCGGGACCAGACATTGCATTAAAGCCGCAAGCACTTTTAAATGGCTTTTTTTCCTTTAGAAATGTTATTTTGTGCAGGGACAGTTCTAAACACGGGAAACACGTGGCACTTCACAGGCATACTTTAGACACCCCCCAGGTACAATATTTAAAGGAATATTTGACTTTTTTTTTTTTCACTTTATGCATCATTAAAATGACTGCTCCCGGAAAATGTCCGTTTTTAAAACTTCTTTTTGCATTGATACATGTCCCCTGGTGCAGAAGCCGGGTTCCCAAACTCTGTTTCGGACAATAACATGGATAATAGTCGTTATAATTAGCACTTTAGAATCCGAACGTTCGCATCCATTGTATTTAATAGGGTTCTAATGTTCGTGCGAACTTTCGGTCCGTTCGCGGGTTCTGGTGCGAACCGAATCCGGGGGTGTTTGGCTCATCACTACTTTTGACACATTTTTGGGACCATTCACATTTAAACAGCGATCCCTGCTATAAAAATGCATTGATTACGGTATAAATATGACTGGCAGGGAAGGGGTTAATACTAGGGGCGATCAAGGGGTTAAATGTGTTCCCTAGGGAGTGATTCTTACTGTGGAGGGAGGGGACTGACTGGGGGAGGTGACCGATCGGTGTCCCTATGTACAAGGGACACACCATCGGTCTCCTCTCCCTGACAGGACATGGATCTGTGTGCAGATCCACGGTCCTGCTCAGTTACTGGGCAATCACGGGTGCCCGGCAGCCATAGCGGCCACCGGGCATGCGCATCGGGTCCCCAGTGACGCGGTGCGCGCCCCCTAGTGGCTCGGGAAGGCGAGACGTCATATGACGTCCGCCCAGAACGAGAGCCTCATCTTCCTGCCGTCATATGATGGCAGGCGGTAGGCTAGTGGTTAAACTCTCCTGAACGATTTAACCTGACAGCTAGTATACAACATTTAAAAACGTCCGCTGTACCGCGTTTACATGCCGGGTTTAGCCACGTTTGTGTCTAGAAGCGTTTTTAACATTGAAAATAGTCAAAAATGTTTTTCCATTAAAAACGCCTTTAACCACTTACGGACCACCCACCGTCGTTATTCGTCAGCTGTTTGAAGAGGGATATCGTTGTTATGGCAGCAGCCAGCTGTCATAACCCAGGTATCCTCTTTTTCAGTGAGCGGTCCGCTTTCAGATACAAGTGGTCTCTGCGGCAGATTCACCGCTAGATCACTTTTATCTACGGTGGGAGAGGCCCCCCCTCCAGCCGCTCTCCGATGCCCTCCGCTGCTTACCGGAGCCACCGGCAGGCGATCGCGTCCTTTCCCCGGCTTAGTATGGAGACGAGTGAGGAGGCACTAATGAGGCGGCACTGATGAGGAGGCACTCATAAGCAGCACTGATGAGGAGGCACTGATGAGGAGGCACTGAAAGGTGGCACTGATGAGGCGGCACTGATGAGGAGGCACTCCTAGGCAGCACTGATGGGCACTGATGAGGAGGCACTCATAGGCAGCACTGATTGGCACTGATACGGAGGCATTGATAGGTGGCACTGATGAGGAGGCGCTGATGAAGAGGCACTCATAGGAAGCACTGATGGGCACTGATGAGGAGGCACCGATAGGTGGCACTGATGAGAAGGCGCTGATTAAGCAGCACTGATGAGGCGGCACTGATGAGAAGGCACTGTTGAGGTAGCACTGATGAGGAGGCACAGATAGGTGGCACTGATGAGGAGACGCTGATGAGGCAGCACTGATGAGGAGGCACTCATAGGCAGCACTGATGAGGCAGCACTGTTGAGGAGGCACTGATGAGGAGGCACTGATGAGACGGCACTGATGAGGAGGCACTCATAGGCAGCACTGATGGGCACTGATGAGGAGGCATTGATAGGTGGCACTGATGTGGAGGCGCTGATGAAGAGGCACTCATGGGCAGCACTGATGGGCACTGATGAGGAGGCACTGGTAGGTGGCACTGATAAGGAGGCACTCATAGGCAGCACTGATGAGGAGGCAATCATAGGCAGCACTTATGAGGAGGCGCTGATGAGGCGGCACTGATGAGGAGGTGTTGATGAGGCGGCACTGATGAGGAGGCACTCATAGGCAGCACTGATGAGGAGTCAGTGATGAGGAGGCGTTGATGAGGCAGCACTGATGAGGAAGCACTAATAGGTGGCACTGATGAGGAGGCGCTGATGAGGCAGCACTGATGAGGAAGCACTGATAGGTGGCACTGATAGATGGCACTGATGAGGAGGCGCTGATGAGGCGGGACTGATAAGGAGGCACTTATAGGCAGCACTGATGAGGCAACACTGATGGGCACTGATGAGGAGGCACTGATAGGTGGCGCTAATGGGCACTGATAGGCTGAACTTATGGGCACTGATAGGCTGATCTGATGGGCACTGATAGGCTGAACTGATGGGCACTGATGGGGCTGCACTAATAATCAGGTCACTGATTGGGGGATCAGGAAGGAATTTTTTCCCCTGCTGTAGCAAATTGGATCGTGCTCTGCTGGGGTTTTTCGCCTTCCTCTGAATCAACTGTGGGTATAGGATTGGGTATATGGGATTGTTTTCCACATGACTAACTACAGTGGGGATCGAAAGTTTGGGCACCCCAGGTAAAAATGTGTATTAATGTGCATAACGAAGCCAAGGAAAGATGGAAAAATCTCCAAATGGCATCAAATTACAGATTAGACATTCTTATAATATGTCAAAAAAAGTTAGATTTTATTTCCATCATTTACACTTTCAAAATTACAGAAAACAAAAAAATGGCGTCTGCAAAAGTTTGGCCACCCTGCAGAATTTATAGCATGCACTGCCCCCTTTGCAAAGCTGAGACCTGCCAGTGTCATGGATTGTTCTCAATCATTGTCTGGGAAGACCAGGTGATGTCAATCTCAAAGGTTTTAAATGGCCAGACTCATCTGACCTTGCCCCAACAATCAGCACCATGGGTTCTTCTAAGCAGTTGTCTAGAAAACTGAAACTGAAAATAGTTGACGCTCACAAAGCTAGAGAAGGCTATAAGAAGATAGCAAAGCGTTTTCAGATGTCAATATCCTCTGTTCGGAAAGTAATTAAGAAATGGCAGTCATCAGGAACAGTGGAAGTTAAAGCAAGATCTGGAAGACCAAGAAAAATATCAGACAGAACAGCTCGCAGGATTGTGAGAAAAGCAATTCAAAACCCACGTTTGACTGCACGATCCCTCCAGAAAGATCTGGCAGACACTGGAGTTGTGGTACACTGTTCCACTATAAAGAGATGCTTGTACAAATATGGTCTTCATGGAAGAGTCATCAGAAGAAAACCTCTTCTACGTCCTCACCACAAAAATCAGCGTTTGAACTTTGCAAATGAACATATAGACAAGCCTGAGGCATTTTGGAAACAAGTTCTGTGGATCGATGAGGTTAAAATATAACTTTTTGGCTGGAATGAGCAAAGAAGAGAGAAGAAAGGGCACAGAATTTAATGAAAAGAACCTCTGTCCAACTGTTAAGCATGGGGGTGGATCAATCATGCTTTGGGGTTGTATTGCAGCCAGTGGCACAGGGAACATTTCACGAGTAGAAGGAAAAATGGATTCAATACAATTTCAGCAAATTTTGGATGGTAACTTGATGCCATCTGTGAAAAAGCTGAAGTTAAAGAGAGGATGGCTTCTACAAATGGATAATGATCCTAAACACACCTCAAAATCCACGGGGGGTTACATCAAGAGGCGTAAACTGAAGGTTTTGCCATGGCCTTCACAATCTCCTGACCTCAACATTATTGAAAACCTATGGATAGACCTTAAAAGAGCAGTGCGTGACAGACAGCCCAGAAATCTCAAAGAACTGGAAGACTTTTGTAAGGAAGAATGGGCAAAGATACCTCAAACAAGAATTAAAAGACTCTTGGCTGGCTACAAAAAGCGTTTACAAGCTGTGATACTTGCCAAAGGGGGTAGTACAAGATATTAACTCTGCAGGGTGCCCAAACTTTTGCAGACGCCATTTTTTTGTTTTCTGTAATTTAGAAAGTGTAAATGATGGAAATAAAATCTAACTTTTTTTGACATATAAGAATGTCTAATCTGTAGTTTGATGCCATTTGGAGATTTTTCCATCTTTCCTTGGCTTCGTTATGCACATTAATACACATTTTTACCTGGGGTGCCCAAACATTTTGAAAGCAAAAATTATTTTTTCTTCATTTCTGTTATTAAATGTTGCAAATAAATAATCTTTCTTTATAAATTTAGGTAATTTCCTTGGTAAAAATAACTCAAATCAGTGTATATTTAGTCTGTAGGAAAGTTATAGAGTCCACAAACTATGGTATACATCTGAATAACTGTGGTATGTATCTGGAATTCGTCCAAGGTATTTAGTAGGAGGCATGGCAAGTGTTTTGAAGCAATATTTTTTACATACTGTCACCAGTGCAGTACAGCGTCATCATATAACTGGTGTGGCAGTGATCAGGGATACTGACTGGTGGACACTATGTAAAAAAAATATTTTAATAATTTTTTTTCAATTTTTTTATTACATTTTTTTTCTTTTTTTTTACTGAAAAGAAACAATCTTGAAGTCTGTAAACTTCTTTGAATTCTGTAACACATATTCACAATGCCCTGTGTGTAGGCACTGCTGTGTCACAGATTTCACCAAGCTCCTTACCAGAGGATGTGTAGACCCTCAAATTAAAGAGAAGTCTATAGCATTTAATGGCTGTTAATAGGGAAATTCCAATCAGAGATCTACACCGGACATCAATTGGGAACGTTTATGGTAACTTCTAATCCAGGGAATGAAGCCGTGCTTTAACCACTTCTTGCCCGCACTATAGTCGGAAGACGGCTACAGCGCAGGCTTACTTTACCGGAAGGGCATACATGGACGTCCTCCCATGGTCACACTGCACGCGCTCCCCCTGCAGTGTGTGGGTGGTGCGCTCTGTGATCGTTGAGTCCGAAGGATCAGGTTAAAGGGCCAATCACAACGGCCCCTTTACCACGTAATCAGCTGTGTCCAATGACAGCTGATCACGGATGTAAACACAAGCCGGTTATCGCATTTTCTTTCCTCACACTGACAGCATGAGGAGAGGAGCAGAGAGCCGATAACTGGCTTGTGTTAAAGGGACATCAGCACTGATAATCATTGCAGTCCCAATCGGGGCCCACCAGTGCCTCCTCATCGGTGTCACCTATCAGTGCCTATCAGTGCCACCGATCAGTTCCTCCTATCAGTACAGCCTCATCAGTGCCCACCAGTGCTGTCTCATCAGTGCCACCTATCAGTGCCTCTTCATCAGTGCCCATCAGTGAGTCCAATCTGTGCCAATCAGTGATGCAAGTCAGTGCTGCCTTTCAGTGCTCATCAGTGCCACCTATCATTGCCCATAAGTTCCGCCTATCAGCGCTCACCAGTGCCACCTGTCAGTGCCTCCTCATCAGTGCCCACCAGTGCTGCCTATGAGTGCCTCCTCATTAATGTCACCTATCAGTGCCACCTACCAATGCCCATCAGTGCCGCCTACCAGTGCCCATCAGTGCCACCTATCAGTGCTGCCTATCAGTGCTGCCAATCAGTTCCTACCAATGCCTTCTCATCAGTGCTGCCTACCAGTGCCACCTATCAGTGTTGCCTATCAGTGCCTCCTATCAGTGCAGCCTCATCAGTGCCCACCAGTGCTGCCTCATCAGTGCCACCTATCCGTGCCTCCTCATCAGTGCCAATCAGTACAGCCTATCAGTGTCCACCAGTGAGTCCAAGCTGTGCCAATTAGTGATGCAAGTCAGTAATGCCTTTCAGTGCTCATCGGTACCTGCTCATCAGTGCTGACTATCATTGCTCATAAGTTCCGCCTATCAGTGGCACCCATCAGTGCCGCCCATAAGCGCTCATCAGTGCCACCTATCAGTACTGCCTATCAGAGCCCATCAGTGCCACCTATCAGTGCCTCCTCATCAGTGTCCATCAGTGCTGTCTATCCGTGCCCATCAGTACAGCCTATCAGTGCCCATCAGTGACTCCAATCTGTGCCAATCAGTGATGCAAGTCAGTGCTGCCTTTCAGTGCTCATCTGTGCCTGCTCATTAGTGCCGCCTATCAGTGCCCATCAGTGCAGTGAAGGAGAAAAATTACCTGTTTGCAAAATTTTATAAAAAACTATGAAAAACGTATTTTAGCAAAAAATAAAAAACCCAGTGGTGACTAAATACCACTAAAAGAAAGCTCTATTTGTGTGAATAAATGATAGAAATTTCATATGAGTACAGTGTTGCATGACCGTGCAATTGTCATTTAAAATGTGACGGCGCTGAAGGCTGAAAATTGGCCTGGGCAGGGAGTGAAAGTGCCCAGTAAGCAAGTGGTTAATAGATCTCATCATATGATTCTAGTAACGGGTACTTACCTCTATATCCTCGTCTGACACATTAGGCATCTTCCTTAGTCCTTGATGTATTTCTTAGAAAGCTTTGGAATTTGGCTGCCAAACAAGCTGCTGATTAGGCTTGTGCTTTCCACTCACACTGGAATAAATACCATGGTAGGTCCAGGTGGCCATTCCTTCAGAGAGCATGCGCCGGTGACATCTCTGGTTGCATGTACAGTAAATATCTCCTAAATGGTGCACGTTTAAGAGATATTTACAGTACCTATAGGTAAGCCTTATTATAGTTTCAGGAGATTTGGAACAAGATTTGGTGATGTCATCACTGTGCTCACTGTTCTCAATGCTGGAGGATCTGACATGAGGAAGCAAAGCCCTGTCTCTACCAAGATGGCCACCTCCACATAATACTGCTGAACAAGACATGGTAAGCCAGTAATGGGAAAAAGACCAGCTGCAGGGAGACCACAGGCAATACTGGTTACTAGTTCTTTGCCCTCTGCCTGCCTTTTTTGGGCACAACTTCCAGAGTTCAGCTCCTCTTTAAAAATGTTTGTTTGACTTACAGAATGGTCAGAGTATTTAATGTGAAACCTTATAAAGTTTAAAATAAAAAGTCACATCCAAACTTTTATGTCAACCACTATAAATTTATTAAAACATTTTTTGAACTATTGTACATCTATACTAGCATACGTCTTAATTATAACTGATTATTTTGTATATCAGCAAATAAATCATTATGTCTAAACACCATCTGATGAACACGGTACCCAAAACATTTTAGTTTAATGCTAATTATGAATTTCTTCATACCTTCCATAATTTAATATCCGGCACTGGGACAACTTTAGTCCTTTCCCTGAGTAATGCAAACTCTTACAAGGGTCCAATAAAACTGCCACATTAATGATGTAAAACAGCCTTTCTCAACAGTTTTTTAACACAGTGAACCCTTACCGGTGTCAGCGAACCTCTGCTATTAAGGATGGTCATTGGGAAGAATGTTCCTTACATTTGTGGTCAATGGGAAGCTTCCCTCCTTACAGATAGCTGAAAAGATAATTTGTTTCAATGGTTACTTATCAGAGATCGGAAATTGCTAATTGCTCAAGGAACCCCTAACAACCTCTTGAGGAACCTTGATTGAGAAGGGCTGGTGTGGAGTATACAAAAATGTAGTTCAACCCTAAGCTGAGTACCTACACCAACCATTTTCAACCTGGGCTCCTCCAGAGGTTCCATGTGTTGTGTCTGGTGCACCATTTGTTTCATGGTGACTGCATAGTTCTGTAGTCAACATCACTTGGTGCAGCCAGTAATGCGACGCTGATGATCTCTTTAGCTGTCTCTAATAGTGAAATTTTGACCATAAATGTAAGGGAAGGGACTTTTTTCCCACTGGCCCACCACTGTAAGGGCATTTTTAGCCCTGTCCCCAAATGAATTGGTTTTAGTAAGGCCTGAAAATTATTTTAAGGGTTACTCTGGGGTAAAAAGGTTGAGAAAGACTGATCTACACCATTGAAGAGCCTGTAGACTGATCTACACCATTGAAGAGCCTATAGACTGATCTACACCATTAAAGAACTAGTAGACTGACCTACACCATTGAAGAGCCCATAGACTGATCTACCCCTTTGAAGAACCAGTAGACTGATCTACACCATTGAAGAACCTGTAGACTGATCTTAACTATTGAGGAGCTAGTAGACAATCTACATTATTGAAGAGCTAGTAGATTAAACTATACCATTGAAGAGCTAGTAGACTAATCTACACCATTGAAGAGCTAGTAGACTAATCTACACCATTGAAGAGCTACTAGACCTGCCAGATGGTAAATGACAGGTTATGATAGCTAATCATTAATAAAGAATAGCCACTAACAGAAAATAAGAGGCAATTTAAAAAGATACTGTAAATTAAGATATATCCATGATCTGCAGAGAGACCACAGATAATTTGAGGTTTGTTTGTGGACATTTTATACCAGGTAATATATACCTTCTCAGTATGTTTGAAATAAGTCAATAGTCAAGTTTATTGTATTGATTCCAGTGGATACAGAAAGCCTTGACATTATTTCTGTATGGGTCAGCCACAATCAAAAGGAGTATTGTACAAAGGCTGCACTCGCTGTATAAAGAGTTTTATTATCATGCTTTATTTCCATTGTTTTGGAACTGTTTTCACATTTCTGGATAAGACGTATAGCTGGCCACTCCACACATATTTCCCTTGTTCCTTGCAATTCGGACATATCCTTGATCTCCGTAATTTTCCCCCCAGCTAAATGAGAAAAAAAAAAGACAAAAATTAGTACCTGCACTTTTTTAGATGTTCTATACAAAATTGATATGCCGTTTCATTTATAATCTTAAGGCCCCTTTCACACGGGACGGATCCGTGAACCTCTGCTTGCTCAGCAGGGATCGCTCCGTTGATCCCCGCTGAGCCGGCGGATGACAGGGCGGTCCCCGCACACTGTGCAGGGACCGCCCTGTCAGATCTCCGCTCTCCCCTATGGGGGGATCGGATGAACACGGACCGTATGTCCGCGTTAATCCGATCCGCTCTGCAGACGGATTGAAAATACGATTTTCCTCCGTCTATAGAATCGGAGGATTGCGGACACGGAGGAGATCGTGTGTCAGCGTATGTTCATCCACCGACACCCGCAATCTCATAGGGACCAATGTATGTCCCTTTTTGATCCGTGTCCATGCCTCACTGTGTCCATGCCTCACTATGTTCGTGCCTCACTGTGTCCATGCCTCACTGTGTCCATGCCTCAATGTGCCTCACCACAATGCCAATGAGTGCACACCCAATTTGCCAATCAGTGCCCATCAAAGTGCCCACCAGTACCCATCAGTAACACCTGTCAGTGCCCTTCACAGATGGCAATCAGTGCCCATCAGTAATGCCTGTCAGTACCTGCTCATCAGTGCTGCCTATAAGTGCCATCTATTAGTTCACATAAGTGCCGCCTATCAGTGCCCATCAGTGCCACATATCAGTGCCCATTAGTGCCGCCTATCAGTGCCACCTATTGGTGCCTATCAGTGCCGCCTATCAGTGCCCATCAGTGCTGCATATCAGTGTAGCCTATCGGTGCCCATCAATTCTACATATTAGTGCCTCCTCATCAGTGCCCATCAGTGCCAGCTCATTAGTGCCCATTAGTGCAGCCTCATCAGTGCCCGCCAGTGAAGGAGAAAACACAATTTTATAACCCAGCAAAAAAGTTGTTTTAGCAAAAAATAAAAACCCCAGTGGTGATCAAATACCATCAAAAGAAAGCTCTATTTGTGGGAAGAAAATTATACAAATTTAGTTTGGGTATAGTGTTGTATGACCGCGCAATTGTCATTCAAAGTGGGAAAGCGCTGAAAGCTTAAAATTGTTGGCTTTGACCGATCATGAGGAGAAGCGGGGTCCACCAGGCCTTTTGGCTAGGTGAATCTGAGTTTGCCTTATGCTCATCAAGAGTCTTGTGCCCCAGGGGGTCAGGGAGGGGAAGGGCCATTCCTCTTCAGGAGGGGACCAAAGACACACTCTAGTGCACTTTTTTTGTGTGTGCTCACATGCACTTTTTTAGCACACTTTGGTGTTTTGTTTTTGTGCCCCAAATCGTGGCTCGAAAAAAAAAAAAAAAACCTTTAATGATGTGCTGCTTGTGCAAATTCTTGAATGTAATGATGTAATATGTAAAATATATGTGAATGTTTTAATATGTAAAATGTTTATGTTTTGGAGGGTCCAGCTCCAGCATGGCAACTGTCCAAGACTGGAGCTTAAAACATCTGCAATGGGATACACTCTCTCTACTTTCTAATCTTAACTTTGATTTCTCTTCTAAAAAAAACGTATCCACTCATGTCAAAGCGTCACTGTATATTTCTTTCATGTCAATGACTAAATGCATGCTATTTTTTTCCTCTGTCCCAGTTTATTTATTGCATACTGGAAAGACATGACTATGCAGTAATTTTAAGGGCCTATTGAAATCTCCTCTCCAACCCTCCTCTTATCTGCTGCCAGAATAGGGCTGTCTTTCTTTTTTTTTTCCTTTTTAATAAAAAAAGTGTGGCCCCATGGTCCCCCCTGCACGTCATTTGCCTAGAAGAATAACATGCACTGTCTTCTCTTTGCCTCCTGGGTTATGCATGTCACATAGCCCAGGAGGCAAAGCACTTCATTCAGAAAGGAGAAGGGGGGCGTGCTTGGTGCTGCATCATCAGGAGACGCGCCGGCTGAACCAGGAGGAGCCGTGGGCCTCTTGATGATGTCACATTCAAGATGGTGGCGCGGGATCCAGAGGTGTCAGAATACAAGAGGATCCCAGCGGAAAACGCTGAATCCTCTGGGTGGGTAACAGAAACGCGCTGCCCAGACCACCCAGTAAGTGGGGGAGGAAGCTGAACATTTGCTTTAAGGTAATATTGACAGTGACACATTTTATAGCGTTTACGGCCCATTGACACCGAGTCGCACCGCCAGTGTACAATGTGAGACACAGTGGCAGTGTCTGATTCTGATTCATTGAAAAAAAAACAAAAGCAAATTAAAAACAAATAATGAAAAAGCAGTCTTACCTATTTTTTATCAGCCAAAAGTCCTTTCCTCCAAGGTTTCCATACCCTACAGCAAGAACGCCATGGTTCACGTCTTGAGTGCAAGATGAATCATCATAGACACCTGTGAAGAACACACTTTTCAATAAAGTTCGTCCATAGGAGATTAAAGAAGTTTCCTACTTTCCTATTCTACCTAAAAAATTAAAATAACCCCTGAGCGCCGACCGTACGCAAATTTGCTTGAAGGGGTTATACCGGGGAGATGCCTGCAGCTGCAGGCATCACCCCAGTACCGTTTTTTTAGAGCCAGCGGTTTGATTTTTAGTGATAAAAACTGATGCGGCTAAAAGCCGCTCGGCTGTTATCCTAAAGGAACGGGAGGGGGTGTCTTAGTTTTAGTCTCCTTTATAAAAACACGGAAGCAACGTCACAACGTCACTTCCGGTTTACTCGGCTGCCAATGGCACCGATTAAAAAAAAAAATGACAGTATTCAGAATCGCCAATTTTGGCGATCTGAATACTTTTAAATGCAAAGGAGGGATCCCCGATCCCTCCATAAGGAGTACTTGTCACCACCTATTACTGTCACAAGGGATGTTTACAGTACATTCCTTGTGACAGCAATAAAAGATCAGAATTTTTTTTTTAAAGCGACAATGTAAAAATTTAACAAATAAATAAGATTTTTTTTTTTAAAGCGCCCCCGTCCCCGCATGTTTGCGCAGCAAAAAAAAAACGAATGCGTAAGTCGCACCCGCGTAAGTAATCGGTATTCAAATCACACATTTGAGGTATTGCCGCGATCGTCAGAGTGAGAGCAATAATTCTAGCAAAATACCTCTTCTGTAGCTCTAACCTGGTAACTGTGATTTTTTTTTAAGCGTTGCCTATGGAGATTTTTAGGTACCGTAGTTTGTCGACATTCCACAAGTGTGCGCAATTTCAAAGCGTGACATGTTAGGTATCTATTTACTCTGTGTAACATCATCTTTCACATTATACAAAAAAATTGGGCTAACTTTACTGTTTCATTTTTTTGAATTCATGAAAGTGTCCTTTTCCCCAAAAATTGCATTTGAAAGACCGCTGTGCAAATACTGTGTGACATAAAATATTGCAATGATCGCCATTTTATTCTCTAGGGTCTCTGCTAAACATATATATATATATATATATATATATATATATATATATATATAAAAAAATATGTTTGGGGGTTCTACGTAATATTCTATCAAAAAATATGGATTTTAACTTAATTTCAACAAATGACAGAAATAGGCTTAGGCATGAAAGGGATAATTTTCACACTTTAGCAATAACTAAGTATTTTGGTCTGTGGGTTGCTTCTACAAGTTTGAAATGGCATGGTGATATAAAACTTTTTAGCTGCATTTTACGATGTAGACAATTATGCCTTGTACACACGATCGGAGTATCCGATGGACTTTTTCATCGGAATTCCGTTCAAGCTGTCTTGCATACACACTGTCAGACTAAATTCCGACCGTCCAAAACACGGTGACGTAAAACACTCAGACGAGCCGAGAAAAATGAAGTTCAATGCTTCTGAGCATGCGTCGACTTGATTCTGAGCATGCGTGGGTTTTTTCTCCGTTGGAGTTCCACACAGACGATTGGAATTTCCTATCGTTTTTTTTTCCATCGGAAAAATGTAAAACATGTTCTATTTTTAAACACCGATGGAAAAAGGTCCGATGGGGCCCACACACGATCGGAAATTCCGATCGCGTGTACAAGGCATAAGAGTTCCTCCACATCCTGGGAGCACCAACAGTGGAGAAGAATGATGGCTGCCAGAGGAGCAAGGAATAAGCTAAGTTGAGAGCCATTGCAAGAGTTAAGCCTCGTACACACGTTCGGACTTCCATCGGACTTTTCCGTGGATTTTAGTCCGAACGGAGTTGGCCGGGCACACCCATAGCATACACACCACAGGACTTTTCTGCAAACTTTCCCAAAACTTTTTCCAACATCACGTGGTTTTTCTGCTCTTTACCGCCACCCTTTGGTCAACTTCTGCTATTGTTGGTTGATTTTAACATTATTTGTTTTGTCCATCGGACAAAAGTCCGATGGTTTTCTGTACACACGGTCGGACTTTGCTCCATCGGACTTAAGTTGGCGGAAAGTTTGTCCGTTTTCAGACCGAACATTTGTCCGATGAAAACCAAAAAAGTTTGTCCGATGGAGCGTACACACGGTCAGATTTTTCTGGCAAACTTGCTCAAAATGAAGTTTGTTGGCAAAAAGTCCGACCGTGTGTACGGGGCTTTACTTTTACTACAACACGGAATTCAGCTTTGACGAGGGAAAACTTACCACTTTTATACAGGTAAAAGGAGGCATGTTTTGCATCAATTGCTACTGATATTGGTCCAACAGTACCAAGGGCTTGTTTCAGATATTCCTCACCAGGAGTTACTTCCTGATACTTCAAGCATGTGGCAGCCTTGCCAGATGGGTTATAGATACACTGTCCATCCTTAACAGAAAAAAATATCCAGTAAGTAGATGTTTCGCATACCCAAAATGGCCAGCGACAGCCTGGTTATGTTCATTACTTACTGTGGCATGATAAGGATATGCTGAATCAGAATCGATGCCCTTGTTATCAATCACATACTGAAAAGCTTCGGTCATGAAACCACCATTGCAGCCATGGTTTCCATATTTAGTAGAACAATCGACAAGGTTCTGAGGACTGAGGGAGACCAGCTGTCCTGTCTTCAGCTTCAGTTGCCCCTCCAAAGCACCAACAGCGCTAAATGCCCAGCAGGATCCACAGGAGCCCTACAACAAAGGTAGCAATATCAATAATATAATTGGTAATATCAATTCACAGAAGATTTGGGCAACCACCTAAATTGTAGATCCGATTTATTCCACATGGCTCCACATCTTAGATTTTCATATTTGCTTATCAATAAATAAAGAGGAAAAAAAAAACTGGTTTCAGTTTTAGAACAGATCAATTTGCAGTTTGTTTGGGAATTCCTTTGAAGCCCAATGAGACTCTAATGCTGTCCATATAAGCTATGATAGATTATTAAAGATTCAAACAACGCTTCACCTGATATCAACGCAACAAAAAAAAATGCTTTGGTCAAATTAAATTGCCTTTTCTGTCAAGACCAATTTCTAATTTTTAATTAAAATTAAGCTACCCATACACATTGCAAATTTTTGAGCAATTTAAACCACTTTTGATCAATCCAAAATTGTAATCTTGAGTGTTCGAATACTGTATGGAGATGAGCAGTTTTCGAACAAGGTCTTGATAGAAAGAAACTCAGATTTTTTAAAGACAAGCAGTCATTTTTTTCTGATTTCAATAAGTTTTTTTCATTAACCTATATTTTCAACTGGACAATCAAATTTGCGGGTGGTAGACTGTTTGGCTAAAGCAACCACTGTTGATCACAGGCTTGATTTCCAGTTTATTGAAAGAGGTTAAAATTGTCTGAAATTTGTATATTGACAGCTTTAAGTGCCGGTTCAAACTACAGCGAGCAGAAAGTCGGCACGACATTGCCAGGCAACTCTGGGCAACTTCAAGGCAATCTTGAGGCAATTTCAAGGCAACTTCGAAGCAACTTCAGGGAATTCCTGGGTAATCTTCCTGTAATGTCGGATCCAAATCACATCAATTAAGATAGGGATCTGACTTGGAGGCAACTTCCATTGAAATCAATGGGTACAAGTCGGCTAGAAGTCGGATTGAAGTAGTACAGGAACCTTATCTGAAGTCGGAGCAACTTCAGTAGTGTACATTAAGACAGCTCTCATTCACTTCAATGAAATTTCTTATGTCCAGCGACTTGGGGCGACTTGAGGTCTGACAAGTCGGATCCCAAGTCGCTGTAGTGTGAACCGACACTAAAGGTATTATTCTTTTTTAAAGCGGAGCTCCACCCTAAAGTGGAACTTCCGCTCATCGGAACCCGCCCCCCCTCCGGTGTCACAATTGACACCTTTCAGGGGGGGGTGAAGATACCTGTCTAAGACAGGTATTTGCACCCACTTCCGGGAGTCCTCTCTGCGGGAAATCTGCGGGAAGTACATCACTTCCCGCAGAATACCCGTTGTGCTCTTGGAAACATTCGGCTCCCAGAACACACGGGGACCAGTCAGAACGGAACCGGGGAGTGAAGCCGCAAGGCTTCACTTCCTGGTTCCCTCACCGAGGATGGCGGAGGGAGCAGCAGAGTGACGAGCGATTGCTCGTCCTCTGCTGCGGACGTCGCTGGACTCCAGGACAGGTAAGTGTCCTAATATTAAAAGTCAGCAGCTGCTGTAGCTGTAGCTGCTGGCTTTTAATAAAAAAATTTCGGCGGAGCTCCGCTTTAAGGACAGTCTTATTTGATATTACCTAAAAAAAAAAATTTAAGCTATCTCTGTTTTATTCTGCAGGGTGTCTCCTTTCAGAAAACATATAATATTTGTGGGTTTTAACGAATGTTTAGACCTAAAATAATAATTTTTTAAAGCTGTGAGGAAAAAACACAAAAAAGGCTCTGGTATCGAGAGGGTTAGGGATAGTTAAGGGCTAAGGTTACAGTATAATATGACTTCTAAACAGGGTGATAGAAGCCATAAAAATTGAATTAATCTTTGAAATTTCAGTGATGGACTTATAATTAATTTTCTGTTTAGTGGTGATAAAAACAATGTATTATTATCCCTTTTTTATTTTAACTTTTTTCCCTTGTAATACATGATTGAACCCTTCGTCATATTATATTTCTGTAATTTCTTTGATTATTCTGAAAAATAAAAATCTATTGAACGAGAAAAATTGAATTAGATAAGAGTTGTATGTAAGGTCTACAGTGTCAGTGAAACGAAAGGTTTAATTTTACACAGAAACAGGCTGAAACCTAATATGCAAATTGACATTAAGCCTGGAGCATAGATCTTTGTGTATTATGTCAGAACCCTGTAGTATCAAGGTTACATGTGTTAGAATTTGTTTTTGCACTTGGCAATAGGGCATCTGCCAAAGCACTTCTAAAAATGTTCATCCTTGATTTTTTATTTAATTTTTTATTTGAAAGGGAACCCTTTTTTTTTTTTTTTTTGAGAAAAAAGTTTTTATTGAACAATTTACATTTGGAACATAATTCTGCAAGTTACAAGGCAATACTGGAGAAATGCATAAAACAAAGAAATGTGGCTTATACATATATAGGCACAGTAGATCAAAAAACTTGTTCAGATTGAACACTGGATTCAGTGACTATCAATAAGTGGAAAACCCTATGTCCACGCTATTCATGGAATTGCACGCTAGAAGGAAGTATAGTATTACGGACCATCAGTGCATGTGTCTGCGGACTCAAGCCATCGATCCCAGATTTTGTAGTACTTATCTGGACAACCTCTGTTGATGTATATGAACTTTTTGTAGGGAAGAGTGTTATTTATATCTAGTTTCCAATCGTTGAAGCTGGGGGGAGTGGGTCTCATCCACTGTCTGGCTATAATTTTTCTAGCATTAAACAATGTTTCATGCAAGAATGTTTTAGTGAATTTGTCCATCTCAGAGTCGGGGAATATCCCCAGTAAGCATTGTTTGGGGTCCAGGGTCAATGGGGATCCTATGTCATCATGGAGGAAGTCAACAATCTGCTTCCACAGACCCTGAAGGACCGGGCACGCCCAGAGTAGATGGAAGAATGTGCCCGTCGCTTGGTTACACATTGTGCACAAGGTAGAAAACTGTCGTCTAAAGCGGGCGATTCTTAGGGGGGTGAGATACGCTCGGTGCACCACGTATAACTGGGTCAGCCTGTCAGAGAGCTTGGGGGATACAGTCTTGCACGAGTCTAGTGCTTCACTCCACTCCTCATCCTCCAGTGGGCCCACCTCTCTTTCCCATCTTGGTTTAAGGCTGTAAGCTAGCGTGGTAGATGATGGGGTCAGAAGCATGACATAAAAATCAGAGATCAGCTTTCGCGGGTCCACACCCTTAACCACTACCATAATAACATTGGGCGTAGATTGTGGCAAAGGCTGGGGAAACTGAGCTTGGGCTGCGTGACGCACCTGGAAGGAAAGGGAACCCTTTTAATTGTTTCAAATTGTGTCACCAAGGCCTCTGGAGTGGCCTTAATCAACCTTTTGTTCCCAGAGGAACCCTTGATATCATATTTAGGTCTCAGGGGAACCCATGCTAAGACCAGGAAGGAATGAGTGCCAAATATAAGAACACATAAAGAAATGGTACCTACGTCCTATCAGATAAAGAAAGAAATTTGGTTTTGAGGCTATTTGGACTTTTATGGTACCGTACAAAGGCTATACATAACCAGATTATATAGAAAAGTATTTTATTACACAAATCTTTAAATTATAAAAAACATCTAAAATTATAGAAGAATAAATACTTTGAGCATCTAAAAAGTATTGAATACCGTATATAGATGGGACACCTGTTATCCCTATATTATCTGTTTGACTATTATCCCTTGCTGGTAAACCCATCTATAACTTTGTAGAGCTAATGTGCAAGATATGGTCTTTTGGTCCATAATTTTAGATGTTTTGTATATTTTAAAGATTTGTGTAATAAAATACTTTTATATATAATATGGTTATGTATAGCCTTCGTACGGTACCATGAAAGTCCAAATAGCCTCAAAACCAATTTTTTTTTCCCATGCTAAGACTAATTCATTAGTGGTCAATGAGAAAAATGCCCCTTGCAATGGTGGCCAGTGGGTAGAATACCCCTGTACCATGGTGGTTTAGAATTCCCCCCTATACAGACAGCTAAAACGATTACGGGCGTCATGCAGTGGCATTGGACCCCGGAACTATGCAGGCACCATCAGATAGGAGGTCAGTAAGCCACAGGTCAAGAAACCCCTAGCAACCTTTGAAGGAACCCTAATGCCGCGTACACACGACCGTTTTTCATGATGAGAAAAATGCAATTTTTTAATTTGGTCATTAACCACTTTGCCATTCTCAAAAGACGGCCGCATTGCGGCGCTCAATTGCTGAGAGGACGCACGACCACGCAATTGTCATTCAAAGCCTGACAGTGCTGAAAGCTGAAATTTCGCCGGGGCAGGAAGGGGGTTATGTGCCCAGTAAGGAAGTGGTTAAAAACGATCGTCGTTTTTCACGTCGTCGTTTTTCTCGTCATGAAAAACGGCCGTGTGTAGGCTTTAACGACGTGAAAAAAAACGCGCATGCTCACAAGCAATTGATGAGACAGGAGCGCTCGTTCTGGTAAAACTAGCGTTCGTAATGGAGATAGCACATTCGTCACGCTGTAACGGACTGAAGAGCACGAGGCTGAAAAGCGCGAATCGTCTCTCACCAAACTTTACTAACACAAAGATCAGCAAAAGCAGCCCAAAGGGTGGCGCCATCCGAATGGAACTTCCCCTTTATAGTGCCGTCGTACATTTCGTACGTCAGCGCGCTTTGCTCGAGCATTTTTTTTCATGATCGTGTGTAGGCAAGGCAGGCTGGAGAAGAATCACGTCGAGAAAAACGTCGTTTTTTTTCAATGACATTAAAAACGGTCGTGTGTACGCGGCATTAGAGTTCATAGAACCCTGGCTGAGAATGGTTGCACTAGTGCAAGCCCAATATTTATTTTTATTAATACATTTGTCTGTGTCAAGAGCCAGTGGTACCTTATAGCGGAGTTCCAGGCTTTTTTCCATTTATTAAAAGTCAGCAGCTACAAAAAGTGTAGCTGCTGACTTTTAATAAACGGACACTTACCTGTCCCACGGTCCAGCGATGCAGGCGCCCGAAGCCCCGCTCCTCTCCCCCCTCTTCTCCGTGGCGCCGTCATTGGAACTGTGGGCACCTAGCCGTGACAGCTTGTGGCTTCACGGCCGGGCGCGCACTGCACATGCACGAGTCGCGCTGCGCTTTCCGAGTGGACAGGCAATCTTCTGGGACCTGTGACGTGTCCCAGAAGATTGCCTAGAGGGAGGGGCCGCCTGAGGGGGAGAGGAGGAGTCACCTAGGCGGCCGAAAAGCGGAAGAAGGAAGTGGGACAGGAAGTCCCTCTCTACAGTAGGCACCCATCCCCCCCCCCCAAAAAAAATGACATGCCAAATGTGGCATGTAAGGGGGCGAGGAGTGCTTAAAGCGAAAGTTCCACTTTTGGGTGGAACTCTGCTTTAAGGTCCCTGGTGCTGAGAGCCATTGTGAATAGCTGGTTTCTGTTTTATCCCCTACACTAAAGCCTCGTACAGACGGTCGGACTTCCATCGGACTTTTCCGTGGTTTTTTGTCCGAACGGAGTTGGTTGGGAACACCCATAGCATACACACGCTCGAACTTTTCTGCAAACTTTCTTAAAACTTCTTACAACATCACGTGTTTTTTCTGCTCTTTTCTGATCTTTACCGCCACCCTTTGGTCAACTTCTGCTATTGTTGGTTGATTTTAACATTAGCTGTTTTGTCCATCGGACAAAAGTCCTATGGTTTTCTGTACACACGGTAGGACTTTGCTCCATCGGACTTTTGTTGGGCAAAAGTTTGTCCGTTTGCAGACCCAACTTTTGTCCGATGAAATCCAAAACCAAACGAAAAAAAGTTTGTCCGATAGAGCGTACACACGGTCGGATTGTTGGTCCAACTTGCTCAAAACGAAGTCCGACCGTGTGTATGGGGCTTAAAGCAACCCACTTAAACTGGTCATACACCAGTAAATGTTTTAGGAATGTTTGTGCGACTTTGTTATCATTAGTGGGGTCAAATTTAAATTTAAATTTTCTTTTGACGGTTATGTCAAGAAAATTCAAAGACCAGGATGGAAATTTCTTTCCAAACAAATACTTTTCTAAAGCCCCGTACACACGGTTGGACTTTTGGCCAACAAACTTCATTTTGAGCAAGTTGGACCAACAATCGGACCGTGTGTACGCTCCATAGGACAAACTTTTTTTGCTTTTTTCTTGTTTTCATCGGACAAATGTTGGGTCTGCAAATGGACAAACTTTTGCCCAACAAGAGTCCGATGGAGCAAAGTCCGACCGTGTGTACAGAAAACCATCGGACTTTTGTCCGATGGACGAAACAACTAATGTTAAAATCAACCAACAATAGCAGAAGTTGACCTAAGGGTGGCGGTAAAGAGCAGAAAAGAGCAGAAAAACCACGTGATGTTGCAAAAAGTTTTGGGAAAGTTTGCAGAAAAGTCAGAGCGTGTGTATGCTATGGGCGTTCACGCCCAACTCCGTTCGGACAAAAAACCACGGAAAAGTCTGATGGAAGTCCGACCGTGTGTATGAGGCTTAACAGTGAACGTTTATAGTCACTCCAAAAGTGAAATTATAGTCACTCCAAAAGTGAATTTTAAGAAAAAACTGTCATCGAATGTACTGTGAGAATATTTGTATGAACGTTTGTTGCAAATCTGTTATCTGTATAGCCAGTTTAAGGTTTAACCCTTCATTATGCATTTGCTACTGTATGTATCTGTTAGGTATTGCAGCCAGTATACTGATTACAGGCTAAGCCATACAGGGATTGGATATTTTTCTATTTATCAAAAAAGGCTAATGAATTTGCTGAGCAGGGCAGTGGCGGCCAATGTTTCTTTTGGGGGGGGGAGGGGGCGGCAAACAACCCCCCCCCCCCCCCGCTGGTCGTGACATCTCAGTCAGCACCATCCCCCCAGCACTTACCCAAGCAGGCACCAACGGGCAGGTTGTGGGCTCCGGCATGCAGTGGCAGGCTTTGGCGGGCGGTCTGGCGGCGGCTGCGGGCTTCAGCGGGTTGCAGGCTTCGGCGGGTTGCAGGCTCCGGTGGCAGCGGGCTTCTATGAAAGGCAGGCGGGCTCCTGTGTCTTCTGTGCGGCTCCTCCCCTTTTTTCCTAGGTGTCCAATAGGATCGCTTGTCCTTTCAGCCAATGAGGTGATGGTTGACGGTTATCAGACCCGCTTCCCAATTGGCCGGGAGGAGGATCAGTGTATTCATTCGCTGTTGCAACACACCTGGGTGGGCTCCAGACACAATGCTCTGCCCAACCTATTTTGAAGCCTATTAGAGCCTCTGGCTCTAATCAGTGCTTTAAAAAACACACCCCTGCCCATCCTTTCCATAGGCATTCATGCGCCTGGCGTCCTGAAAGGGGCCGAGGGCATGAATATGGAGGGTTGCGGGGCATAGATGGTGGGGGCTGCACCCGTGTACCCACAATGGATGGGCTGCCCCTGGAGCAGGGCCATATAGCCAATGAGACCAATTGAGGCAAGACTCACAGGGAGGGGGCCTTCTTAATGTGCAGTGTGTAAGGTTATGCAGTTGAAGACCATAATCTGTTAGACTTTAGTTGACCTCTGACACTTCTACTAAAGTGCTCCAAGATGCCAGTTGTCCCAGACTTTTGGGACAGTCCCGCATGTAGATGCTCTGTCCTGATGATTCTATATCCTGGGCTGCACCCCAAGGTCACAACATCACCCTTATTTTATTCACTGAGCTTGTGTATTAACTCCAAAAAGGGTATTAACTGAGGGAATTGCAGCCGCGAGTGGGCAGTTCCTGCATATTTAGGGGAGGGGACATCCAGAAAGTTGGAGCGATCTGGGCAAGTCTGGCCAGAAGGTGGGTATGATCTGTTTGGGAAGGTCCAGATGGTAGGATTGTTAAATGTAGGCCATGGGTGGGGGTGACAGTATCCCAGAGACTGGGACAAATACTGTATGTTCTCAAGTATGTTTTACTGCTCTTTGTATGGTCTTACTAAACATATTTATTAATATCAGTAATACTCATTGATGTGTCTTACCTGATTTTTGACATTTGTGACACATCCCTTATCCCTCCAATCTATAGCGTCTGGCACCATAAAGCGGTCAGTAACATTCCACGAGTTACCTATCTTGTTCATATTACGGGGAGGTAGTATAAGTCCAGTTAGCTGGGCTTCCACTTCTTCACTAGTCTGAATAAAAAGAGACATAATTACTGGTATTAGGTCAAGTATATGTGAACACTCACCTTGTAAAACAAACCATTCAGTTTAAAATACAAAGGCAAGGCAAAACATTCATTATAAATACCTTTTATTTATTTTTTATAAGTAATCACATGCCCTCTGTTCTTAGCTGCATAAGGAGCTTAGAGAGCTAGGGAAGGGGAAGCAGCAGCATACTGGTTTTCCCAGTGAATGGCTGTGCAGGGGGATGGTGTCAGGACAAGTGTGATCATTGGAGGAGAACAGTAGGACGTAGAGAGAAGACACTGCAGGAACACTGGCAGCAGAGGAGTGTGCTGTGATGAGCAAAGATTAACCCATCAGCCAAGGAGGATTATTCCCCCAAGGTTATACCATCAATCCAGTCCCCCACATGTGAACATGCAGACCAGACTTGGTTCCATAAGGCTCTGAGGAAGAGGAAAAATCCTCGAAACACGTCAGCCGATCACACTACCTTATAACCCCATGGGATACGGGTATTGATTTATGGACTTTTAGAGGAATGTTGGTTTTTATTTCAGGCAGTTACCAAATGTGAGTACGCTCCTTTTGGAGTGCGGCTGTCCAAGCGTTTTCCTCAGATTTTTTGCATTGTCATATGCATTGCCTGCACCCACGGCTCTGGATCTTGTGAATGAGTCACCAGTCACATCTGAGCGGTAACTCTCTCCTTGAGTACGCTCCTTACTTCTGTTATTCAATACAAATTTTCACCAAGGATAATGCGCTAGGCCACGCGCCTTCTATTTTTTCTTTCTTTGCTGTAGTACTTTACACTCCCCCTAGTTGGCTAAGGCAGCGGGGCGTGCAGCATCCATCCATCAGCATAACAATATTTACTAGGCCCACTGCACAGCGCAGGAGATTTTTCTGTTGGTATTGGAAGAGAACAGGCTGAGTTCCCAACACAGTTAGAGAACTGACCATGCTGTGCTCTCCTGCTTAGTGTGGTCAGTATTTAATAGGAAAGCAGTGGGTCTGGCAGGAACACCGGGGATTTCACACAAAGGAAGCAATACAAAGAAAACTGGAGACTTTTTAATGCAAGTACATGGTACAGCAGGCACATATTAGGAATATGAAATGCTGGGTTTACATATTAGTAAAACTAGTAGAAACCAAAGATATAGACATCTGAAAATCCTGACGTTTGTGCCCTCCTATGTTAAAACAAACTTATTATTCATGTTAGACTTTATCTTTATCAATATATGTGTTAAAGGGGTCAATTAACTAGTGGGTACCAACATTGCTAAGAACCACTATGAAGCTCTCCTAAGGCCCAGTGCACACGAGACGCTGTTATTTGCTGTTGAACGCGCGTTCAGAGGCAGTTGGACACTTTTTTCAACTGCCCCTGAACCCATTCAATGTTATCCTATGTGACCATGCACACACTCTCGTTTATTGGCGTTTATATGCAGTTGCGTTTAACCTCGTTTTTCCAGAAGCAAAAAAATGGGTTCAGACGCAAAAGTTTTCCACGTTTCAGACACTAAACGCAGATAAACGCGGTACCGTCTTTTTGCCGCGTTTGCGTTTATAAGCGTTTTTAAAGGTGACCTATTTTTTAACATTAGAAATCTCAAAAATGATGGCAAATGATGAAAAACTATTAAAAAATATAAAAGAAAACTGTAATTGCTTGCATTGCATTGTGGACAATCCACAACTTGTGGCAGGTAACGTGTCCAGGTGATGTGGCCAGTGGACAATCCACAACTTGTGGCAGGTGACGTGGCAGGTGACGTGGCCAGTGGACAATCCACAACTTGTGGCAGGTGACGTGGCAAGTGGACAATCCACAACTTGTGGCAGGTGACGTGGCCAGGTGACGTGTCCAGGTGACGTGGCCAGTGGACAATCCACAACTTGTGGCAGGTGACGTGGCAGGTGACGTGGCCAGTGGACAATCCACAACTTGTGGCAGGTGATGTGGCAAGTGGACAATCAACAACTTGTGTCAGGTGACGTGTCCAGGTGATGTGGCCAGTGGACAATCCACAACTTGTGGCAGGTGACGTGGCAGGTGACGTGGCCAGTGGACAATCCACAACTTGTGGCAGGTAACGTGGCAAGTGGACAATCAACAACTTGTGTCAGGTGACGTGTCCAGGTGATGTGGCCAGTGGACAATCCACAACTTGTGGCAGGTGACGTGGCAGGTGACGTGGCCAGTGGACAATCCACAACTTGTGGCAGGTGACGTGGCAAGTGGACAATCCACAACTTGTGGCAGGTGACGTGGCCAGGTGACGTGTCCAGGTGACGTGGCCAGTGGACAATCCACAACTTGTGGCAGGTGACGTGGCCAGTGGACAATCCACAACTTGTGGCAGGTGATGTGGCAAGTGGACAATCCACAACTTGTGGCAGGTGACGTGGCCAGGTGACGTGTCCAGGTGACGTGGCCAGTGGACAATCCACAACTTGTGGCAGGTGACATGGCCAGTGGACAATCCACAACTTGTGGCAGGTGACGTGGCAGGTGACGTGGCCAGTGGACAATCCACAACTTGTGGCAGGTGACGTGGCAAGTGGACAATCCACAACTTGTGGCAGGTGACGTGGCCAGGTGACGTGGCACGTGATGTGGCCAGGTGACATGGCCAGGTGCTGTGGCAAGTGGACAATCCACAACTTGTGGCAGGTGACGTGGCCAGGTGACGTGGCAAGTGGACAATCCACAACTTGTGGCAGGTGACGTGGCCAAGTGACGTGGCCAGGTGACGTGGCCAGGTGACGTGGCATGTGACGTGGCCAGGTGACGTGGCAAGTGGACAATCCACAACTTGTGGCAGGTGACGTGGCAGGTAACGTGGCCAGGTGACGTGTCAGGTGACGTGGCAAGTGGACAATCCACAACTTGTGGCAGGTGACGTGGCCAGGTGATGTGTCCAGGTGACGTGGCCAGTGGACAATCCACAACTTGTGGCAGGTGACGTGGCCAGTGGACAATCCACAACTTGTGGCAGGTGACGTGGCCAGTGGACAATCCACAACTTGTGGCAGGTGACGTGGCAAGTGGACAATCCACAACTTGTGGCAGGTGACGTGGCCAGGTGACGTGGCACGTGATGTGGCCAGGTGCTGTGGCAAGTGGACAATCCACAACTTGTGGCAGGTGACGTGGCCAGATGACGTGGCAAGTGGACAATCCACAACTTGTGGCAGGTGACGTGGCAGGTAACGTGGCCAGGTGACGTGTCAGGTGACGTGGCAAGTGGACAATCCACAACTTGTGGCAGGTGACGTGGCCAGGTGATGTGTCCAGGTGACGTGGCCAGTGGACAATCCACAACTTGTGGCAGGTGACGTGGCCAGTGGACAATCCACAACTTGTGGCAGGTGACGTGGCCAGTGGACAATCCACAACTTGTGGCAGGTGACGTGGCAAGTGGACAATCCACAACTTGTGGCAGGTGACGTGGCCAGGTGACGTGGCACGTGATGTGGCCAGGTGCTGTGGCAAGTGGACAATCCACAACTTGTGGCAGGTGACGTGGCCAGATGACGTGGCAAGTGGACAATCCACAACTTGTGGCAGGTGACGTGGCCAGGTGACGTGGCCAGGTGACGTGGCATGTGACGTGGCCAGGTAACGTGGCAAGTGGACAATCCACAACTTGTGGCAGGTGACGTGGCCAGGTGACGTGGCCAGGTAACGTGGCCAGGTGACGTGGCCAGGTGACGTGTCAGGTGACGTGGCAAGTGGACAATCCACAACTTGTGGCAGGTGATGTGGCAAGTGATACGCTAAATACAACTACACTGCTGCTCTCTCAGCTGCTGCTACTCACTCTGGTCTCACAAACTGTCTGAAATGGTTAATAATACTGTTTTTTGAGCTTAGGGAGGGTCTATGATGAAACGCTTATAAACGCAAACGCGGTAAAACGCTGCTAAACGCGGCCGCAAACGCAGCAAAACGCGTGTTTTTAAACGCCGGTTTCAGCGTTTAAAAACGTGTGTTCAGCAGAGTTTGCACCTGCGTCTCGTGTGCATGGGGCCTTAATTTTAACCCAACCAACTATGCCACTGACCAATTCTGGCTTATCACTTTCAATCAAGCAGTCAAGCAAACCTTGGCCAGCGCCATGGATCTTTCATTATTTTCCAGGAGATTTCAATGACTTTCTATAAACCAATGGTCCCCAAACTGCGGCCCTGGGGCCAGATTTGCTTGCCTTTATCCGGCCCTTGAGGCACCAACAACAGGGGGGTAATTCCTGCCACTGATATCAACAATGTAGTATCATTCCTTCCAATGACAAGAAAAATAGGGCACTATTCCTCCCAACGACACCAACTATTTCTCCCCCTAATACCAAAGGTCAGGCAATATTTACCCCCACTGGGCACAGTACATCCCCCCTAAAGTCTGAAGAACAGTAAACTGACCCTTCCTTTAGAAAGTTTGGAGACCCCTGCTATAGACCTTCTAGTTTCAACATGAACACATTATTTTTTACCTAGCTTCATGCGGAGAAGCCCATGATGGTCCACTTCCATTCCTCTCCAACCTTTCCTTCCCTACCCCTTTCGCCTTCTACTCCCTGCAGATCCCTTCTCTTTAACAATTATGTTTTAACAATGTTTTTTTGTTTTTGTTTTCTATGAGTTAGAGCCAGTTCACACAGGGGCGACTCAGCCGCCTGACAAGTTGCGCTCCGCTCTCTTCAATGGAACCGTTCTAATAGGAGCGACACAAGTCAGTCGCTCCGACTTAGAAAAAGGTTATTGTACGACTTTGGGGGCAACTCGGGGAGACTTGCATTGACTTCAATACAGAAGTCATTTTGCAAGTCGCCTCTGAAGTCGTCTTTAGATCGCCTTGCCGAGTCGCCCCCCAAAGTCGTGCCGCCTGTGTGTGAACCGGCTCTTATAGTTTTTGTTTGCCTGGGCCATGCAGGTTTCCCAAGCAAGGAACATCCCTCCATGGCTCAGACACCCTATCTAGGTATAGAAATGTATGCTCTTGGACAGCTAGCTATTGGATGATCTAAATATTATATATCATCTACAGGGTGCTACATAATCATTTCCTGAATGCTCCTTTTACTTTAAAAGGATCCTCCTAAAGGCTTGTATAACAATATCATTCCATATCAATATCATACTATGAATAGGCACCAATGTTTTTGTACAGTATGTTGCACAATAAAATATACCTCCTTATTCATCATGTGATTAGTTGTATTGTTTATAAAACTTTTCAATACAAACTTATTGAAATTGAAAAGAATGAGTTATATTATTTTCAGGGTTGGAGTAGCAAGGATAATTTTAGCCTGTAACCAAAGTCCATAGCATCCATTCTCAACCTTTTCAACACAGTGGAACCCCTGAAATAACTTTCTGATCTCAGGGAACCCCAGGTAAAGATGACTATATCTACAACTCATGATACATTAGTGTGATGGTCAGCGGGAAGAATGTTCCTTATACTCGTGGTCATTGGGAAGAATTAGCCTCTTACACATACAGTGGGTCAAAAAAGTATTTAGTCAGCCACCAATTGTGCAAGTTCTCCCACTTAACCACTTCTCTACTGTGCACGAAAACCCCCTTCCTGCCCAAGCCATTTTTCAGCTTTCAGCGCTGTCACACTTTGAATGACAATTGCGCGGTCGTGCGACGTGGCTCCCAAACGAAATTTGTGTCCTTTTTTTCCCACAAATAGAGCTTTCTTTTGGTGGTATTTGATCACCTCTGCGGTTTTTATTTTTTGCGCTATAAACAAAAGAAGAGCGTCCAGTTTGGAAAAAAAACACTATTTTTTACTTTTTGCTATAATAAATACCCATTTTTTTTTTTTTAAATACAATTTTCCTCAGTTTAGGCCGATACGTATTCTTCTACATATTTTTGGTAAAAAAAAAAAATCGCAATAAGCGCGTATTGATTGGTTTGCGCAAAAGTTATAGCGTGTACAAAATAGAGGATAGATTTATAGCATTTTTATTTTTTTATTTTTTTATTCGTAATGGCGGCGATCTGCGATTTTTTATTGTGACTGAGATATTGCGGCGGACACATCGGACACTTTTGACACATTTTTGGGACCATTCACATTTATACAGCGATCCCTGCTATAAAAATGCATTGATTACTGTATAAATGTGATTGGCAGGGAAGGGGTTAACCACTAGGGGGCGGGAAGGGGTTAAATATGTTCCCTCAATGTGTTCTTACTGTGGGGGGAGGTGACTGACTGGGGGGGGGTGACCGATGGTTGTCCCTATGTACAAGGGACACACCATCGGTCCCCTCTCCCTCACAGGATGTGGATCTCTGTGTTTACACACAGAGATCCACTTTCCTGCTCGTTTCCCGGGCAATCGCGGGTGCCCGGCGGCAATCGCGGCCGCCGGGCACGCGCACCGGGGCCTTGTGAACGCGGCGGGCGCGCGCGCGCGCCTCCTAGCTCGTTTTAAAGGGAGGACATCATATGACGTCCTCCCAGAACGAGAGTATCCTCCGCCCGCCGTCAATTGACAGTGGGCGGGGGACAAGTGGTTAAAAAGATGAGAGAGGCCTGTAATTGTCATCATAGGTATACCTCAACTATGAGAGACAAAATGTGGAAACAAATCCAGACAATCACATTGTCTGATTTGGAAAGATTTTATTTGCAAATTATGGTGGAAGATAAGTATTTGGTCAATATCAAAAGTTCATCTCAATACTTTGTTAAATATCCTTTGTTGGCAATGACAGAGGTCAAACGTTTTCTGTAAAGCCCCGTACACACGATCGGATAACCTATGGATTTTCGTCCGATGGATTTGTCCATCGGATATCCGATGAAACTGTTTTCCATCAGTCTTGCCCACACACCATCAGTCAAAAAACCGACCGTTCCAAACGCGGTGACGTAAAACACTCTGATGAGCCGAGAAAAATTAAGTTCAATGCTTCTGAGCATGCGTCGACTTGATTCTGAGCATGCGTGGGTTTTTTATCCGATGGACTTGCCCATAGACGATCTGAGTTTTCGATCGGTTTTTTATCCATCGGAAAATTTTAAAACAAGTTCTATTTTTTAAAACCGATGGAAAAAAGACCGATGGGTACCATACACGATCGGTTGGTCTGATGAAAACCATCCATTGGACGGTTTTCATCAGTCAAACCGATCGTGTGTACAGGGCTTTAGTCTTCTCAAGGTGGTCACACACTGTTGCTGGTATGTTGGCCCATTTCTCCATGCAGATCTCCTCTAGAGCAGTGATGTTTTGGGGCTGTCGCTGGGCAACACGGACTTTCAACTCCCTCCAAAGGTTTTCTATGGGGTTGAGATCTGGAGACTGGCTAGGCCACTCCAGGACCTTGAAATGCTTCTTACAAAGCCACTCCTTTGTTGCCTGGGCGGTGTGTTTGGGATCATTGTCATGCTGAAAGACCCAGCCACGTTTCATCTTCGATGCCCTTGCTGATGGCAGGAGGTTTGCACTCAAAATCTCACGATACATGGCCCCATTCATTCTTTCATGTACACGGATCAGTCGTCCTGTTCCCTTTGCAGAGAAACAGCCCCAAAGCATGATGTTGCCACCCCCATGCTTCACAGTAGGTATGGTGTTCTTTGGTTGCAACTCAGCATTCTCTCTCCTCCAAACATGACGAGTTGTGTTTCTACCAAACAGTTCTACTTTGGTTTCATCTGACCATATGACATTCTCCCAATCCTCTTCTGGATCATCCAAATGCTCTCTAGCAAACCTCAGACGGGCCCGGACATGTACTGGCTTAAGCAGGGGGACACGTCTGGCACTGCAGGATCTGAGTCCCTGGCGGCGTAGTGTGTTACTGATGGGTAGCCTTTGTTACGTTGGTCCCAGCTCTCTGCAGGTCATTCACTTGGTCCCCCCGTGTGGTTCTGGGATTTTTTCTCACCGTTCTTGTGATCATTTTGACCCCACGGAAGCCCCAGATCGAGGGAGATTATCAGTGGTCTTGTATGTCTTCCATTTTCTAATTATTGCTCCCACAGTTGATTTCTTCACACCAAGCTGCTTGCCTATTGCAGATTCAGTCTTCCCAGCCTGGTGCAGGTCTACAATTTTGTTTCTGGTGTCCTTCGGCAGCTCTTTGGTCTTCACCATAGTGGAGTTTGGAGTGTGACTGGTTGAGGTTGTGGACAGGTGTTTTTTATACTGATAATAAGTTCAAACAGGTGCCATTAATACAGGTAATGAGTGGAGGACAGAAGAGCCTCTTAAAAAAGAAGATACAGGTCTGTGAGAGACAGAAATCTTCCTTGTTTGTAGGTGACCAAATACTTATTTCCCACCATAATTTGCAAATAAATTATTTCCAAATCAGACAATGTGATTGTCTGGATTTGTTTCCACATTGTGTCTCTCATAGTTGAGGTATACCTATGATGACAATTACAGGCCTCTCTCATCTTTTTAACCACCTCCCTACTGTGCACGAAAACCCCCTTCCTGCCCAAGCCATTTTTCAGCTTTCAGCGCTGTCACACTTTGAATGACAATTGCGCGGTCGTGCGACGTGGCTCCCAAACAAAATTTGTGTCCTTTTTTCCCCACAAATAGAGCTTTCTTTTGGTGGTATTTGATCACCTCTGCGGTTTTTATTTTTTGCGCTATAAACAAAAGAAGAGCGTCCAGTTTGGAAAAAAAACACTATTTTTTACTTTTTGCTATAATAAATACCCATTTTTTTTTTTTAAATAAAATTTTCCTCAGTTTAGGCCGATACGTATTCTTCTACATATTTTTGGTAAAAAAAAAAAAATCGCAATAAGCGCGTATTGATTGGTTTGCGCAAAAGTTATAGCGTCTACAAAATAGGGGATAGATTTATAGCATTTTTATTTTTTTATTAGTAATGGCGGCGATCTGCAATTTTTTATTGTGACTGCGATATTGCGGCGGACACATCGGACACTTTTGACACATTTTTGGGACCATTCACATTTATACAGCGATCCCTGCTATAAAAAAGCATTGATTACTGTATAAATGTGATTGGCAGGGAAGGGGTTAACCACTAGGGGTCGGGAAGGGGTTAAATATGTTCCCTCAAAGTGTTCTTACTGTGGGGGGAGGGGACTGACTGGGGGAGGTGACCGATGGTTGTCCCTATGTATAAGGGACACACCATCGGTCCCCTCTCCCTCACAGGACGTGGATCTCTGTGTTTACACACAGAGATCCACTTTCCTGCTCGTTTCCCGGGCAATCGCGGGTGCCCGGCGGCAATCGCGGCCGCCGGGCACGCGCACCGGGGCCTTGTGAACGCGGCGGGCGCGCGCGCCTCCTAGCTCGTTTTAAAGGGAGGATGTCATATGACGTCCTCCCAGAACGAGAGTATCCTCCGCCCGCCGTCAATTGACAGTGGGCGGGGGACAAGTGGTTAAGTGGGAGAACTTGCACAATTGGTGGCTGACTAAATACTTTTTTTCCCCACTGTAGCTAAAAAGATCAATGGTGTCAGTGGTAACTTATCTGAGAGACAGATATTGCTCATTGCCCAAGGAACCCCTTGCAACCTCTGGGAGAACCTCAAGGTTCCATAGAACCATGTTTAAAAAAAACTGGTCTATAGGTTTATATAGAATATGGTGGAATTTGAATACAAGGTTGATATTTCCTGGAAGAGAAGGTGCTTGAAGTGTTTGTCAGGTCAAAACTATTCCCTTAAAAATATTGCAAATACAGAAAAATACCAGTGATCCCCTAACGTTCTTCCTGCTTTGGCTGACAACACAGTGCTTCATCTGTGAACCCATGCCAAGACTAATGCCACGTACACACGACCGTTTTTCATGACGAGAAAAATGCAATTTTTTAAATTGCTCATTAAAAACGATCGTGTGTGGGCTCCAGAGCATTTTTCTCGATGAGAAAAATTGGGCATTAAAAATTTAGAACATGCTCTATTTTTTCTCGTCGTTTTTTTCTCGTCGTGAAAAACAGCCGTGTGTAGGCTTTAATGATGGGAAAAAAACGTGCATACTCAGAAGCAAGTTATGAGACAGGAGCGCTCGTTCTGGTAAAACTAGCGTTCAGAATGGAGATAGCACATTCGTCACGCTGTAACGGACTGAAAAGCACGAGGCTGAAAAGTGCGCATCGTCTCTCAACAAACTTTACTAACACGAGGGTGGCGGCATCCGAATGGAACTTCCCCTTTATAGTGCCGTCGTACGTGTTGTTGAAGGTGTTGTACGTCACCGCGCTTTGCTAGAGCATTTTTTTTCACGATAGTGTGTAGGCAAGGCAGGCTTGAGAAGAATCACGTCGAGAAAAACATCGTTTTTTTCGATGACATTAAAAACGGCCGTGTGTACGCGGCATTAGACCCCTTTCACAGTGGAGCAGTTTGCAGGCGCTATTACACTAAAAATAGCACCTGCAAACCGACCCTAAACAGTGGCTGCTGTGTCTTCAGTGTGAAAGCCCTGAGGGCTTTCACACTGGAGCGGTGCGCTAGCAGGACAGGAAAAAAAGTCCTGCTAGCCGCATTTTTGGAGCAATGAAGGAGCGGTGTGTATACTGAAATCAATGGGAAATCAATGGGACACCGCGGCTATACCGCCGGAAATGCGCATCAGCAGAGGCGCTTTGCGGCGGTTTTTAACCTTTTTTCAGCCGCTAGCGGGGGCTAAAACTGCACTGCTAGCAGCCGAACAGCTCAGTGGAATTAGCGGTAAAGCGCCACTAAAAATAGCGGCGCTTTACCGCCACCGCCGCTCCCGCCCCAGTGTGAAAGGGGCCTAAGTGTGCCGCTCAGCCGCTAGAAGTGCAGAGAAAGGAAAATCCCAGTGCAAGTCCCACGTGTGGCACCCCACCCACGGGCTTAATCATGAGGACCATGGGTAGGGCGAAACATGTTGGGGATGTGACCTGGACAGAGCCCGGACTGAGGCTGTATTCACCTTCTAGAAACATGGTTTTGTTGTAATGTGTGGCTTTTGAGACTTTTCTTTCTTCACATGTGCTTCTTCTGCACTGAAATATCAACATTGTCAGGTCTGCCTACTTGCTTCAGAAATCCACATATTATAGCCATTTACGTCCAATTCCACATGCATAATTTGATTTCTTTCTCAGCAAAACAATGCTGATGTCTTGACTTCAAAATCCTGCCCACACACTGTGTAGGGAAAGGGTTTTTGGGAGATGTAGTTTTGGGGGATGCAGGAACTGAGCTCCCAGCAGCTGCCCTTGTATGAATATTACAAGCCTAATGGCATCAAAGAAAGAGATAAAAGTTGTTTCCTTCTACAAGAACAGGGTAAATCTCCAGTACATTAAATCATGGTCGGGCATACTTTAGAAGAGGAGAAAGAAGTTTAGGGGTAAAGTTGGGTAATGCCTTAAAATTACTGTAAAGTGCATGCCCAATTTTTCTGAGAGGTTTGATCACATTAGGCGCAACAGAAGCGTTCTAAATACAGTGGAACCTTGGATTGTGAGTAACGAGCGTTTCGCAATATGAGCATTGTATTTTTAAAAATCGTAACTCGGTTTGCGAGTGTTGTCTCGCAAAACGAGCAAGATTCAGGCCAAAGCGGTGTGCAGTACCGCGTTTGGCCTGAGATTGGGGGGGCGCCGGAGCCGAGCAGAGCAGAACGGCGCCGTTCGGAAATGCACGGAAAGGTCCGAGAACAGCGTGGCTGACCTCAGCAAATCTCGGAAAACTAAGTCTTTCCGAGGTTTGCTGAGGTCAGTCGAGGTGTCCTCGGGCCTTTTCGGCCGTTTCCGAGGCTCTCCGACACCCCCCCGCCTCTGGCCGCATGCGGTATTGCATGCCATTGAAGTAAAAGCGGAACAAATGATTTTCGTTTTCATTGACTTCAATGGGGAAACTCGCTTTGATATGCAAGTACTTTGGATTACGAGCATTCTCCTGGAACTGATTGTGCTCGTAATCCGAGGTTCCACTGTACTGTTAGTTACCTACTGTATTATATCCTGTGGTACTTTTATTTTATTAAAGTGCTAGTGTTGCCCTTTCACCTCCCGTAGTAAGGGCTGCTGTGCAGGGAGCAGACACCAAGACAGATTCAGGTAATCATGTTTAGTTGTATCTAAAAATGCAGCACATTTATTTATTTTTATTACATTTTTAAAATACATTTTAGATTACTTATAAGATTAAACTGTTCTCTTCCTTGTTTCTGTTGTTGTTCTTCCCCGTCATAAAAGGTGCAAGATACAAAAAGGAGAAGAGGAAGACCATTGCACCCTTTGTCTATTGCATAAAAGTACACTAACAACTTGTGAAATGCTATTGTACATCTAAGAGCTACACATTTCTAGATAACACAAACATGCTTAAGCAAAGTAAATTGCTTTTCATATTTATAGTAGTCATATTTATAGGGGCAAATGTGTTTAAGTCGTATTAGAGGTCTGATACCTCGTACACACGACCGGTTTTCCCATGACAGCTTTTCGGCAGGAAAAACGGCCATGTGTATGCTCCATGGCAGTTTTCCTGGCAGGAAAACTGCGGGAAAAATAATGTGAAAAATGCCTGCCGAGAAAACCGGTCGTCTGTATGGTTTCCCGAGGGAAAAAAAACCCGCGAATGCCCGTAAACAATTTGACGCATGCGCGGATGCATAGAACGTCAATTTGTCGGCTCGTTGTAGTCTTTGACGTCACCGCGTTCTTGAAATTCAAAAGTTCAGCGGTATTTGGCCTGAACGTGTGTATGCAAGGCAGGCCTGACAGGAATCAATGATCGTGTGTACAAGGCATAAGTTGTATTCTATTACAGTTTACTGTAATTAGGTGTCAGTTCATGGCATCCCTCCTGGAACATAGTTCCATGTGTGTCCATTGCTCACATCATGCAGCACCTAAACTTTTCCCTTTTATTATATTTAAGCCTTGAAGCAATATCAGGTTAGGAAGAGTAAAGAGGTAAATATGAGGGTTAGCCAGGGTTTGGGCACTACCAGGGCTTTTTTTCTCAAACAATAGGTGCTGGAACTCAACCACGACCCCCCAAAACCCCTCCACCCACACACACCCTCCAAATCACATCAAATGGTGGGTGTGGTCAGTCAAATTTCAAGAACAGTAGGAGGGTCTTAAAGGGGCATTAAATACCAAGATTGCATTACATACAGAGTGCCGAGCTGTCACTTGTAAACACAGAAACCGGACTTCTGTGTTTACAAGTGATTGTGGTGAGCAGGCCCCCCCAAGGGTCTGAGCCAGAGGTGGTGGAACTGAGTTCCACCAAGTTCCCCCTGAAAAAAAGCCCTGGGCACTACACATGCAGGCAGCTCTATCGTCCCAGGCGACCATATTTGACCCCTCCATATGACTGAGTTCAGGTGTTTTCTGTTAGGGGTATGCTACAACATACAAAGACATTTTTAGACTTTGTACTTCCAGCCTTGAGACAACAGTCAGGTGAAGGTCCTTTTCTGTTCCAACATGACTGTGCCCCTGTGCTTAAAGCCAGCTCCATAAAGATATGGTTGGATGAGTTGGGTGTGGAAGAACTCAAGTGGCCTTTAGTTTGAGTTGGATTGTGAGCTGGGTCTTCTCATACACCATCTGGGCCTGACTTCACAAATGCTCTTTTGGCTGAATGGCCATACCTTTCCACAGATACACCCTGAAATCTTGTGTAAAGCTTTCCTAGAAGGGCCGAGGCTGTTATAACCAACTCCATATTAATGACCATGGCATAGAAACTGGATGCCCTAATGCTGCGTACACACGATTGTTTTTTCTGATAAAAAAAGACCAATGGCCCCATCGGTCTTTTTTCCATCGGTATAAAAAAATAGAACATGTTTTAAATTTTACCGATGGAAAAAAAAATAATAGCAAATTCCGATCGTCTGTGGGGAACTCCATTGGAGAAAAAACCCACGCATGCTCAGAATCAAGTTGACGCATGCTCAGAAGCATTGAACTTCATTTTTCTTGGCTCTTCGGAGTGTTTTACGTCACAGCGTTTGGGACGGTCGGATTTTTGACTGATGGTGTGTAGGCAAGACTGATGGAAGTCAGCTTCATCGGATTTCCGATGGAAAAATTAATCGGATTTTAGTCCATCGGAAATCCGATCGTGTGTACAGGGCATAAGAGCTTATATAGGTGTAATGGTCAGGTGTCTACGATAATTTAGCCTTTCAATAGCTTTTAACCTCCCTGGCGGTATGTTTCTGTGTGATTTTAGGTGCTGAAAGCGGTACAATTATTTTACATGGAAATTTGGCGTTTTATATTGTAGGCCTGCAATTCTTAGGAATAACTCACTTAAATCCGTCCAAACCAGAGTCTAGTAGACATCATGGGTATGATAAAGTTTGAAACACAAAATCATAAATTATATTATAATAAATAACTATAAATAATTATAACAAATAATAATATAAAAATAATAAAAATTATTCAATAATGTAATCAAATCAAAAACACTGAAATTTGCTCAGTTGCAGAATTGTCGCTGTCATTAGATTTAGTGTTTGATGACGAATTTCCCCACAAATCGCTATCGCTCAATTCTGTGAGTGATTATAATTTATTATCGCTGTTTTTTAGCTGGTCTAAAACCACTTTTGACATAAAGGGACACTTTTTGGTTGCTATGGACAATCTCCAAATTCCAGGCAGAAAAAACAGTATTTATAATATAAAAGTGCATGCAGGACACTGGACAGACCACTAGGGACAAATGGGGTGTGTAATTTTTTTATACAGTACTGTAATCTGTAACATTACAGTATACTGTATGTGTATTGTGTTTTTCCTTTTTTGAATTTGGCGGCGTTCTCCGTCCCCGTGCGCCGCAACGTCGCAGGGAACGGAGATCGGCGGCACTGTGTGAATCGAGCGAGGAGACAGCTCACACACACTGCGGGGAGACATCGCAGGATCCAGGGGACCAGGTAAGTTACTCTCCCTGTATCCTTCAACGCAGCCCGACTCTGGCTCGGGGTTACCGCTTATGGTACTGAAATCTTACCCCAAACCCGACTCGGGAATACCGCCAGGGGGGTTAAACCACCCAATGCAGTAGTATGGCTGTGCCTGCTCCAATACACACGGACCCGAGGGTGGCACTACCGGTGACAAACACTTCATGCTTAGTGGTACGAATGGTACCACATTATAACAGATTTTAATAATGTTAAACTTAAGCAAACTTATATTTCTACTATTGATTCTCACTCATTAGTCACTATTGCATTTGAGAATTAACCATACATACCATATCAGCAAGATGGTTCATTCCAACAGTGAACGAATGAACCCCCAATTCATGTTCCAGGTTATGTAGTGTGACAAACTTCAAGTTCTTTTCCCAAATCAATCTCCTTGTCAAGTCTTCTCTCTAGAACATGTACAATACAAACATTGATGTATGATAGGTGTGTCCATACATAGATATGTTAAACCATCAATAGGTCCCATTGACACACAGATGAATGATTCAGTTTTAAGCAAAAGTGGCCATTTAATTGCAAACATTTATTATTTTGCAGAATATAAATTCTTAGATGTGATGGCTGCATTAGTTTCCGTTTTTAGACTTTATTTTATTTTCATCTAGTAATCCAGCCAGCAAGTCTGTTCTTTACAGCACCAACTCTGTAGCAGAATATATCAGTTTTCATGGATTTATTTATTATTTATTTATTTCAGGTACTTATATAGCGCCGTCAATTTACGCAGCGCTTTTACATATACATTGTACATTCACATCAGTCCCTACCATGAGACAAACCACCTAACATTGACAGAGATGATTACAATGATCACCTTTTATTTATTCATGCAAAACCTTTATCCCAAAAGCATAGGTGTGCGCAGCCAATTGCATTAGGGTGTGCACCTGAAAGCTCAAACACAGAGCAATAGAGGCAGTAGCTAGGGGTGTACATGCAACACTATTATTTGCAGCCATGGCAGAAATTACAGAGTGAAAAGTACATGTGAACGAGTCCTTCATTTTTTTTGTAAAACATTTTTATATATATAGTGGGTACGGAAAGTATTCAGACCCCCTTAAAATTTTCACTCTTTGTTATATTGCAGCCATTTGCTAAAATCATTTAAGTTCATTTTTGTTCCTCATTAATGTACACACAGCACCCCATATTGACAGAAAAACACAGAATTGTTGTAATTTTTGCAGATTTATTAAAAAAGAAAAACTGAAATATCACATGGTCCCTAAGTATTCAGACCCTTTGCTCAGTATTTAGTATTTGCACCCTTTTGATCTAATACAGCCATGAGTCTTTTTGGGAAAGATGCAACAAGTTTTTCACACCTGGATTTGGGGATCCTCTGCCATTCCTCCTTGCAGATCCTCTCCAGTTCTGTCAGGTTGGATGGTAAACGTTGGTGGACGGCCATTTTTAGGTCTGTCCAGAGATGCTCAATTGGGTTTAAGTCAGGGCTCTGGCTGGGCCATTCAAGAACAGTCACGGAGTTGTTGTGAAGCCACTCCTTCGTTATTTTAGCTGTGTGCTTAGGGTCATTGTCTTGTTGGAAGGTAAACCTTCGGCCCAGTCTGAGGTCCTGAGCACTCTGAAGAAGGTTTTCGTCCAGGATATCCCTGTACTTGGCCGCATTCATCTTTCCCTCGATTGCAACCAGTCGTCTTGTCCCTGCAGCTGAAAAACACCCCCACAGCATGATGCTGCCACCACCATGCTTCACTGTTGGGACTGTATTGGACAGGTGATGAGCAGTGCCTGGTTTTCTCCACACATACCGCTTAGAATTAAGGCCAAAAAGTTCTATCTTGGTCTCATCAGACCAGAGAATCTTATTTCTCACCATCTTGGAGTCCTTCAGGTGTTTTTTAGCAAACACCATGCGGGCTTTCCTGTGTCTTGCACTGAGGAGAGGCTTCCGTCGGGCCACTCTGCTATAAAGCCCCGACTGGTGGAGGGCTGCAGTGATGGTTGACTTTCTACAACTTTCTCCCATCTCCCGACTGCATCTCTGGAGTTCAGCCACAGTGATCTTTGGGTTCTTCTTTACCTCTCTCACCAAGGCTCTTCTCCCCCGATAGCTCAGTTTGGCCGGACGGGCAGCTCTAGGAAGGGTTCTGGTCATCCCAAACGTCTTCCATTTAAGGATTATGGAGGCCACTGTGCTCTTAGGAACCTTAAGTGCAGCAGAATTTTTTTTGTAACCTTGGCCAGATCTGTGCCTTCCCACAATTCTGTCTCTGAGCTCTTCAGGCAGTTCCTTTGACCTCATGATTCTCATTTGCTCTGACATGCACTGTGAGCTGTAAGGTCTTATATAGACAGGTGTGTGGCTTTCCTAATCAAGTCCAATCAGTATAATCAAACACAGCTGGACTCAAATAAGGGGTGCAGAACCATCTCAAGGATGATCAGAAGAAATGGACAGCACCTGAGTTCAATATATGAGTGTCACAGCAAAGGGTCTGAATACTTAGGACCATGTGATATTTCAGTTTTTATTTTTTAATAAATCTACAAAAATGTCAACAATTCTGTGTTTTTCTGTCAATATGGGGTGCTGTGTGTACATTAATGAGGAAAAAAAATGAACTTCAATGATTTTAGCAAATGGCTGCAATATAATAAAGAGTGAAACATTTAAACGGGTCTGAATACTTTCCGTACCCACTATATATATATATATATATATATATATATATATATATATATATATATACACACACAGTAAAACCTTGGTTTGAGAGTAACTTGGTTTGAGAGCGTTTTGCAAGACAAGCAAAATGTTTTAATAAATTTTGCCTTGATATACAAGCAATGTCTTGATATAAGAGTAGCTTCATGTCACAACTGAGTATAAAAAAGAGGAGAGGAGCCTATAAGTGTAGCAATATGGTTACATTTAATGAAGGTACACATTTAGCAAATTATTGCTACACTTAGAGGTGCCTCTCTTCTCTTTTATACCCTGTAAAAAAAATGCTTTGATATACAAGTGCTTTGGATTACAAGCATGTTTCTGGAACGAATTATGCTTGCAAACCAAGGTTTTACTGTATGTATATATATATATGTAGCGGGGTGTTCCCCTTTAATCAGAGACAGGAAATTCCAGAGAGAGGGGAGTCGGGGGGAAGGAATATAAGGAGGGGGCGAGGCCTAGCTCTTTCTCTTTGGACACGGGGAGGCAGAGAGAGAGACACCTGTGCGGATCTGTGCTGCTCCAGGCCTGAAGCCTGGGGCCTGTGGAGCGAACCAAAGAGCCTTCCACCCCTTTGCGAGCCTGGGTGGCATCCAGACTCATCTCGTCGAAAGTTGTCTGGATCGGGGATCCGATCGCAGAAGCCGCTGTGGACGAGGACCGACACAGCCGGTGGAAGTTCCGGACTGAGGGAAGTGTTCCGGAGTGGTGAGCGAGCGAAAGCTCATCTTTAAACTGTTACTTTTATACTTTGTGCCTACTAGACTTCCGAGGCCTAACACCTCCGGTGAGGGAGAATTACCCCCCCTATTGGATTACAAATACATGGTTTTAAATACTTCAAGTGCACCACCTTTACAGATCCTGTGCCGGTGAAGATTTGTGTTTCTTCTAAGACTGAGTTTCATGGTTAGGGATCAGGCCTGATCCGTTAGATAGTTATAAGTTAGTTATCACACCACAGGGTGTTTAGGTAACGGTCGCCCCACGTGGCGTTCCGTCCCCTTTCCATTGCTGTTACACACACACACAGTATTGTGATTTATAACTGCAGGGACCTGCTTATGTGTTGTGAACCAAATGTTACATGCATGTTATCCCCTTTTATCTTACCACTAGCAGTAAAGTCAGTTATTATTTACAACATTGTCTATGAGTCTGAGTTATCAATCCACACACCCACATTTAAAGCATAAGTGATTGTTTATGTGAAATTGCTGTGGGTTAACTGTGCCAGAGCGGGTAGAGCAGATTGCCGGGGGGTTGGGGAAGCTGTACTCAGGGCCCAAATCAAAACTTGCGGCTCTCTTAAGCTGAGGGTATCGCTACACGTGGGGGCTCGTAAATCCGGGATTACTGAGACAGCGGTGAGAGCCCGCCAAGACTTACCGGCATGGACCCGAAAGACATCAGAACGTGGTGTGAAGTAACTAAGACAGATCCAAGCCAGTCAGTGGTCATTAACATTCCGGGTCAGGAATGCTCGACCGAAACGGTGGAAGGGTTAATGAAGTCAGACCCAGGCACCTCACACCAGTATACGCTAGTGGAATATTCAGATGGGAAGCCAGAGGCTTGTAAATGCAAATATGCGCAGATGCCGGATAACAGATCTTATAGTCTGGCGCACGCTACTAAGAAAGAGCTATCACCAACGGGATCACCGCAAGTTGCGGCCCGTACCCTGCCAGAGAGGAAAGACGGAGCGACACCTCCGGTGACGCCTGCACCTGCCACGGCCATATCACCCGAACTGATAAAGGCGTTAGGGGATCTACTAACAAACTGTCAGAAGACAAGCACAGTGCACGTAGAGACTAGCTACCGGAGACTAAAAACATTCTCGGGGGAGCTCCCCGTCCCTGCGGGAGAGGAAGATTTTGACACTTGGGTGGAACAGGCATTACAAGCAGTAGAGGCATGGGAGGTGCCTGAAGCACAGAAAAGACAACGAGTTTTAGAAAGTTTGAAAGGTGCCGCGGCAGAAGCGGTGAAGAGCTTCCGTTTTGGAAATGCAAACTGTACAGCTCAAGATTGTCTGGCCATGCTGCAGGAAGAGTTTGGACAGCTGGAGAAGGTGACAGAGATGGTCTACCAATTTGAACATACTTTCCAGCAGTCGAATGAGAAACTGTCAGAGTATGTTAGAAGGTTGAACAGGCTGTTATGCAAGATCGTCCTGAAGAAGGGAATGCTGCCTAAAGATGCAGATGAAGCACGAATGAAGCAGATCATAAGGGGAGCGTGGCGCTCAGACCCAGTCTGGCTGCACCTGAAAACCTCAGGAGGAGGAATGTCACTAACCTACTCTGATCTAATAAAAATTATTAGGGACGAAGAGGCGCTGCAGAGAGATCAGCAGGTGGCCAGGGTGAAGGTCACCCCTGTACCAGTGTTGGTCAGTTCAGTCAAGAGCCCGGAAAGAGATGCAGAAGTCGACACTTTGAAATCACAAATGTCCCAAGTGTTGAAGATGCTGACCTCTTTGATGGAGAAAGATCAAAGAAGAGCAGAGAAACCAAGTCCAAGAAAGGAGTTGTTCCCGAATACCTCAGAACCAGCCTCCATTCAGGACCGAGAAGAGATGCTATGCTACAACTGCGGGGGCAGTGGCCACTTTGCCAGTAGGTGTTCCAGTCCCAAGAAGAAGAAAATGGATAATCGCCAGCCGGCGGGAAACTCCAGAGGGCCCCGGTGAGGGAGTCAACCGGGTGCCCATCTCTTTCAGTGAGCTCCAAACTGAATGGAAGGAAGCAAAAGAGAGGGGACAAGACCCCTCAGAAGGAATCTAGGGTCTCTCAACCAAGATACACACCAGAGAAAGGGGACAAGACCCCTCAGAAGAAATTTAGCACTCCCAAGAAGGAATGTCTACAACCAAGAGACAATAACATCCCTCAGCGGGTTTGTACTCCCATTAGGGTGGGGAGGGTCAATGCATACCAGGCTCAAGAGAGAATAAAGTCAAAAACAAACTGGATGAAGACAAGTCCTCAGAAGAAAGTGACCTCAACCCGGCCGTACCCAGAAGAATTGGTCGGCCCGTCCCCCACTGTATCTATCCAGGTGGAAGAAGTATATACGAAGGCCCTCCTGGACACTGGAGCTCAAGTGACTTTGTTGTACAGAGACTTCTACGATAGGCACTTAAGCCATTTGCCTATACAGAAGATAGAAGAACTGGAGATATGGGGCCTGGGAACGCAGAGGTTCCCCTATGATGGTTATCTGCCCATAAAGCTGACATTCGACCCCTCTGTGGCGGGGAAGACAGAAGTGTTCGACACCCTGGCAGTTGTGTGTCCTAGACCACCCGGGGCCAGCAAGATGTCCCTCATCATAGGCACCAATACGGATCTAGTGAGAAGACTTCTGACCCCCCTGGTGAAGATGAGGAGCCATCAGGATCCAAACATCCATCCCATGCTGAAGACAGCCTACCAACGGTTAGTGTTGGAGCAGAAGACCCCAGGAGAGGGGATAGGGAAGGTGTGGAGACTGGGGAGAGAAGGAGTGGTGCTGCAGCCCGGACAGGTGGCTTGTCTCAGGGCCACTGTGAAGCTCACCTGGAAGCAGCCTGGTCCCTTTGTCATGCTGGAATCCGACCCAAGGGAAGATCACTCAGGCCTGGAAGTGATACCGGAAGTGATTCCAATCAAGGCCCTGAAGAAAGCCAGGGGAAGAGTCCCGGTGAGTGTGAGGAACTCTACAGAAAGGGCCATAGAGATCCCTGCTCGGATGCTGTTGGGACAGGTGAGTCCTGCTGTCCCAGTCAGCTGGTCAGAAGTAAAGGGGACGGGTGAAGAAGGAGATGTTTGGGAAAAACTTTCCATGGAGAACCCGAATTTACCTGGAGCCTGGAAAGAGAGAGCCAAGGCCCAGCTGACTAGATGGGAGAAGATTTTCTCCAAAAATGAGTTCGATGTGGGGTGTGCGAGGAGTGCTACCCACCGCATCCGCCTGCAAGAAGACAAACCGTTCAGGGAGAGAGTCAGGCGGGTTCCGCTGGCAGATCTGGAGGATCTGAGGGAACAGCTTGCAGAACTGAAAAAGACTGGGGTGATTCGAGAGTCCAGAAGCCCTTATGCCTCTCCAATAGTGGTGGTCAGGAAGAAGAATGGGTCGCTGAGGCTCTGCATTGACTACAGAACTCTCAACAGGAGGACCACCCCTGATCAGTACACCACGCCAAGGATAGAGGACGCCTTACAGAGTTTGTCTGGAGCTAAGTGGTTCAGCGTGATGGACCTCAAGAGCGGGTACTATCAAATTCCCATGCACCCAGAGGATAAAGAAAAGACTGCTTTCATAACTCCTGTGGGGTTCTTTGAGTTTAATAGAATGCCTCAGGGCCTATCTGGGGCCCCAGCTACTTTTCAACGTCTCATGGAGAAGACTGTCGGAGATATGAACCTCATAGAAGTCCTCGTGTACCTGGACGATGTCATTGTCTTCGGGAGAACTTTGGAGGAACATGAGGCCCGATTGGAGAAAGTGTTGAGAAGGCTTAGTGAAGAGGGACTAAAGCTTTCCCCCGAGAAGTGTCGGTTCTACCAGTCTTCGGTGAACTATCTGGGACACATAGTGTCTGAAAAGGGGGTGGCTACTGATCCTGAGAAGTTGGAGGCAGTTACCTCCTGGCCAAGACCCACAACAGTCACCGAACTTAGATCTTTCCTGGGCTTCTGCTCCTACTATAGGAGGTTTGTGGATGGGTTTGCCCGTATTGCCAAGCCCCTAAATGAACTGCTCAAGACTGAAGGGGAAGAGGATGGCTTGGGACCCAGAAGACCCGGGGAGTCGGTTCAAGATCAGTGGACCCCCAGGTGTGAAGAGGCCTTCAGAACCCTGAAGAGGAGCCTCACCACAGCCCCAGTATTGGCCTATGCTGATCCCACCAGACCATACGAGTTACATGTTGATGCTAGTCATGAAGGCCTAGGTGGAGTGCTCTACCAAGAGTATGAAGAGCAACTGCGACCAGTGGCCTATGTGAGTCGGAGTCTGACCCCCTCGGAGAAGAACTACCCCACTCATAAGTTGGAGTTCTTGGCCCTCAAATGGGCAGTGGTGGACAAACTAAGAGACTACCTCTATGGGGCAGAGTTTACAGTAAAAACAGATAACAACCCTCTGACTTATCTATTCACCACTGCCAAGTTGGATGCCACAGGACACAGGTGGCTGGCTGCATTATCTGGGTTCAACTTCAGTCTTAAATACAGACCAGGGACTGGAAATAGGGATGCAGATGCCCTGTCCCGAAGATCTCATACCATGACTGATGACTGGGAGGACTGGACTCAGGTAGCACCGGAGGGAGTGCGAGCCCTTTGTCAGGGGGCTGAATTTCAAGTCAGAGGGGGCTCCAGAGCCGAGGAGATAGGAGTTACCACAGTGGGAGTCCCAAAACACTACTGCAGGGTGACTCAACTTGAAGAGGAATGCTTACCGAAGCTGTCTAAGAAGGAACTGAGGTGCGACCAATTGGAAGACCCCATGGGGAGATTGGTCTTTGAAGCATTGGAAAACGAGAGTCCAGAGAAACTTCGACATCACCCCTCCAAGGAGGCTCGTCTGCTAAGGAGAGAGTTAGACAAGCTACAGGTCCATCAGGGAGTGGTCTACCGAAGGGGCCCCTCTGATGACTCCGAGGATAAATGGCAGTTGTTTCTCCCAGAGAAGCACCGAGAGACTGTGCTGGTTGCCTTACATGACCAGCATGGTCACCTGGGAGCTGAAAGAACCTTCCAACTTGTCAGAAGCCGGTTCTATTGGCCCTGTATGAGGGCTGAAGTGGAGGAATATTGCCACTCCTGTGCACGATGCATCCAGAGGAAGACTCTACCCCATCAAGCTGCCCCAATGGGCCACCTACAGAGTCAAGGCCCAATGGATCTGGTATGCATTGATTTTCTCTGCCTCGAACCCGATTTGAGTGGATTGGGAAATGTTCTGGTGGTAACCGATCATTTCACCCGTTATGCACAGGCGTTCCCCACCAGAGACCAGAAGGCTTCCACTGTAACTAAGGTGCTTGTAGAAAAATACTTCGTCCACTATGGATTACCACAGAGAATCCACTCCAACCAAGGAAGGGACTTTGAGAGCCGCCTGATCCGGAACTTACTGGACTCCCTGGGAGTGGAAAAGACCAGGACTACCCCCTATCATCCACAAGGAGATGCCCAGCCTGAGAGATTTAACCGGACTTTGCTAAACATGCTTGGGACTCTGGAGACAGAGAAGAAGCAGCATTGGAGTCAACACATATCCACTTTGGTGCATGCCTACAATTGCACCACCAGTGATGTGACGGGTTACTCTCCCTACCGCCTCATGTTTGGGAGAGAAGCAAGATTGCCAGTGGATCTGGCCTTTGGCATTTCTCTAGACTATACCTCTGCTACCTCCCACAAAGGATATGTAGACAGACTTAGGTATAATTTGAAAGCGGCCTATGAACAAGCCCAAGCGGCCTCAGACCAAAGAGGGGCCCGAAATAAAAGGAACTATGATTTGAAGGTTCGAGTGCAAGACCTGCAGCCTGGAGACCGTGTTCTGCTACGCAACCTAGGGATCCCAGGGAAGCACAAACTTGCTGATAGGTGGAGGTCTGAGCCTTACGTTATTTGTAGGAAACTCCCTGGACTACCGGTGTACAAGTTAAAGCCAGAGGGGAGAGTGGGACCCTTGAAGACCTGGCACAGAAACCACTTACTCCCGCTTAAAGAAGCAGTCAGGATACCTCCAGTGAGGAACCTACCGGAATCTGTTTCCATCTTGGATACTCCCAGACCCAACACTCGGTCTCAGACCTCTCGATCTAGAGGTGGACAGGCTTCTCAATCAAGTGAAGATGGGAGAGGAGAACTGGAGTGGCTATGGCCTTCCCCAACCCCGGAAAATCCCACCATAGACCTTCCACCCACTGAGGATATGCAGGATGGGACCCTGAACCCAGAAGCTACAGAGTTCATTCCATCCAGTGGCGTGCCTGAATGCTGGGAAGATATTCTGGGCCTGTACTCAGATGAAGAAGAGACAGAGGCCCCAGAACCAGTGACGATGTCAAAAAGTGTTCCTGAAACAGAGCCTGTGGCACCAGAGCCTGAAGTCCCAAGAGAGCAGAGAGCTCGCAGAGTCGTGAGGCCTCCCATGAAGTTAACCTACCCTCAATTGGGAAAGAGCTCAGAGGACTCTGTTACCACCGCTAGAAGAAGTACCGAGTGCTCCAATCCTTCCACTGTTCATTTGGTGGAGGGCAACCCCAGCTCACTCTCTGGCACAGTTAGGCAGGCCACTCATGCCAGTGTGACCTGTGGGACAGGGAATCCCACCTCTGAGTTTTGGTGGCAATTCCCTGTACCAACATCATACTCCGCACTCTCTAAAATGGTTCAGAAATGTTGTTAAAATGTTTATCTTTGGGGACCAAAGAGTTTTAGTGGGGGGAGTGTGTAGCGGGGTGTTCCCCTTTAATCAGAGACAGGAAATTCCAGAGAGAGGGGAGTCGGGGGGAAGGAATATAAGGAGGGGGCGAGGCCTAGCTCTTTCTCTTTGGACACGGGGAGGCAGAGAGAGAGACACCTGTGCGGATCTGTGCTGCTCCAGGCCTGAAGCCTGGGGCCTGTGGAGCGAACCAAAGAGCCTTCCACCCCTTTGCGAGCCTGGGTGGCATCCAGACTCATCTCGTCGAAAGTTGTCTGGATCGGGGATCCGATCGCAGAAGCCGCTGTGGACGAGGACCGACACAGCCGGTGGAAGTTCCGGACTGAGGGAAGTGTTCCGGAGTGGTGAGCGAGCGAAAGCTCATCTTTAAACTGTTACTTTTATACTTTGTGCCTACTAGACTTCCGAGGCCTAACACCTCCGGTGAGGGAGAATTACCCCCCCCCCCCTATTGGATTACAAATACATGGTTTTAAATACTTCAAGTGCACCACCTTTACAGATCCTGTGCCGGTGAAGATTTGTGTCTCTTCAAAGACTGAGTTTCATGGTTAGGGATCAGGCCTGATCCGTTAGATAGTTATAAGTTAGTTATCACACCACAGGGTGCTTAGGTAACGGTCGCCCCACGTGGCGTTCCGTCCCCTTTCCATTGCTGTTACACACACACACAGTATTGTGATTTATAACTGCAGGGACCTGCTTATGTGTTGTGAACCAAATGTTACATGCATGTTATCCCCTTTTATCTTACCACTAGCAGTAAAGTCAGTTATTATTTACAACATTGTCTATGAGTCTGAGTTATCAATCCACACACCCACATTTAAAGCATAAGTGATTGTTTATGTGAAATTGCTGTGGGTTAACTGTGCCAGAGCGGGTAGAGCAGATTGCCGGGGGGTTGGGGAAGCTGTACTCAGGGCCCAAATCAAAACTTGCGGCTCTCTTAAGCTGAGGGTATCGCTACATATATATATATATTTTTTTTCTACACTAAAAAAAGAAATACAATTATTTGTTTTTTTAACTGCCCTTTTGGGGGACTTTGGTGAAATATTAGGGTTCTAAAAGGACCCCTGTCTTACATTTTAGACTGAGAAAAGGAATGTGGATAGGAGGGAGGAGCAGATGCTAGAACTAAGGGAGGGAACGGAGATGAAGCCGACAGCGCTGCAGGGGAAGGAACAAGAGAATCAGTATCTGTAATAAGGCATTACAGCCAGTCCTCCTGCTTCACAGGTGCCTGCCCCCCCCCCTTTTGAACTAATAGAACACAGGTCCAGTACAGGGGGGCAGGCTGTGCTGCCTTATCATCAGCCCTGGTGCACGGGGTGATTTGGGTGTGCCCAGGCACACCCAGAAAACCCCCTGCACACGACTATGCCCAAAAGGAAAAAAACATGTTTTCTGTAACTGCTTATAAAGTGGGAGCTGGAGTTTGACTTCAATGTGTTAGTGGTTCTAAATCTGCTAATACATTTAACACTCCCCTCCCCCTAGAATGAAAATGCTGCTGTCTGCTGTTCCTCCTGTGCTCATTCCTCTCACTAATACGGGAGGTGTGTTAGTGGCCAGATCACCAGGTCAAAACAGAGACAAAGAAAAGAAAACTGATGCAGCCTCCACATCTAATGATTGGTAAGTTGCAATAGATAACATTTTTGGTTTTGGGTTTATTTACCACTTTAAATAACAGATCAAAGTAATTGATTAGCATTTCTGGCAGATAAGCAGTAAATCACATCTTCCTATGTATCATCTGATCCATACCTCATGGTCATATTTCTTATTGTGGGTAATTTTCCATAATGTCCAGTGGTTGTCCAGAGCTGGGTCTATAGACGATGCTACAGTTGCAGCCAACAAAATACACACCAGAGACTTCATTCTGTAAAGAAGAACAAGAAGCACATTATTATTATTATTATTATACAGGATTTATATAGCGCCAACAGTTTGCGCAGTGCTTTACAACATCAGGGAAGACAGTACAGTTACAATACAATTCAATACAGGAGGGATCAGAGGGCCCTGCTCATTAGAGCTTACAGTCTAGAAGAGGTGGTCAAGGGGCTCACGCCTTAAGAGTTCCCTTCACTGGAACTAAGGTACCAAGCCCAATCCCTGAAAAACAACCCCACATCATAATCCCCCCTCCACCAAATGATTTGGATCAGTGCACAAAGCAAGGTCCATAAAGAGCATCTCCAAACTTCCAGGTCTGTAGTGGTCAGGACCTTAACAAAAGTGGTCCAAGAAAAGAAAACCAGCAAACCGGTGACAGGGTCATGGGCGGCCAAGGCCTATTGATGCACGCAGGTAGTGAAGGCTGATCTGTGTCGTCTGATTCAATAGAAGAGCTACTTGAGCTCAAGTTGCTGAAAAATGTATTTCTGGTTCTGATAGAAAGGTGAGGAAAAAACAACTAAGGCTAAAGCTAAGGTTCGGACTTTAAGTGAGGCAATAGCTATATATATCTCCATCCCCAGTAGATTGAATAAGATGACTAAAGGGTGGGAGAGGGCCCTGCCCGTTAGAGCTTACAATCTAGAAGGGAGGGTTAAGTGGAACAAAGGGTAGTAGCTGTGGGGGGATAATCAGATGCATATGTATGATTTCACACTTTTCTGATATATACTATGGATCTAAACATTAGCAGAGGATGCAAAAAAAATGAAAGCTGTGATGTATAAAAAGAGTATTGAAACGAATAGTGATAATGTTTCAGAAACTTGTCAAAAGTTAGATTACAGACTATAGAAAGATTGCTTGTCTGATATGAACCAAAGTGAAAATGGCACCCTGTGGGAAAAAAGCGAGCTGTATTCAGGGGACATAACAGAACATACTTATAATACACATCCTGGAAGAGCAAGAAGTGCAACACAAGAGAAGTTCACATCACAAAGGATATCAGGTGCTCATTAGAGTATTGGGGGTGCTTATCATTTGAATAATCAGATATCCAACTTAACAGTCCCCACACACCTTATCTTATTTTATATGTGATTATATGTGATGTTTAATATTAATTATTTACAGTATATTTTAATGATACTGCAGAACACTGCTACTATTAACAAGGCGGTGGCTTCGTGTTGTCAGCCTGAAACAAGAAGTACTAGCAGTTGCTAAGAGCTCATTGAGCCGAGGCTGGTTGCCCTTCCATTTGATGATGCCTGCATAGTGTTGGGTCCAACGTTATTTTTGCAGAGCTAGCAGTATAACCACCACTATGTGTGTGTGTGTGTGGGGGGGGGGGACAGTTTTTCCACTCACCACCAATGTAAGGAGCATTCTTCACACTGACCACGATGTATGGGCATTCATCTCACTGACCTACCAATGCAAGGGGCTTTCATTTCTCTGACATCCAATGTAGGAGCACTTTTCTCACTATCCACCAATGTAATGGGGCATTCTTCCCACTGGCCACCAATGTAATGGCGCATTCTTCCCACTGACTTCCAATGTAAGGAGCATTCTTCCCACTGACTTCCAATGTAAGGAGCATTCTTCCCACTGATCACCAATGTAAGGGGTATTCTTCCCACTGATCACCAACGTAAGGAGCATTCTTCCCATTGGCCACCAATGTAAAGATCATTCTTCCTACTGACCACCAATGTAAAGATCATTCTTCCCACTGACCACCAATGTAAGGGACATTCTTTACATTGACTTCCAATGTAAGGGGCATTCTTCCCACTGATCACCAATGTAAGGAACATTCTTCCCACTGATCACCAATGTAAGGGGCATTCTTCCCACTGATCACCAATGTAAGGAGTATTCTTCCCACTGATCACCAACGTAAGGAGCATTCTTCCCACTGATCACCAATGTAAGGGGTATTCTTCCCACTAATCACCAATGTAAAGAGCATTCTTCCCACTGATCACCAATGTAAGGAACATTCTTCCCACTGATCACCAATGTAAGGAACATTCTTCCCACTGATCACCAATGTAAGGAGCATTCTTCCCACTGATCACCAATGTAAGGATCATTCTTCCCACTTATCACCAATGTAAGGAACATTCTTCCCACTGATCACCAATGTAAGGAACATTCTTCTCACTGATCACCAATGTAAGGAGTATTCTTCCCACTGATCACCAATGTAAGGAACATTCTTCCCACTGATCACCAATGTAAGGACCATTCTTCCCACTGATCACCAATGTAAGGAGCATTCTTCCCACTGATCACCAATGTAAGGGACATTCTCCCCACTGATCACCAATGTAAGGGACATTCTTCCCACTGATCACCAATGTAAGGGACATTCTTCCCACTGATCACCAATGTAAGGGACATTCTTCCCACTGATCACCAATGTAAGGGACATTCTTCCCACTGACCACCAATGTAAGGGACATTCTTCCCACTGACCACCATTGTAAGGGACATTTTTCCCACTGATCACCAATGTAAGGACCATACTTCCCACTGATCACCAATGTAAGGGACATTCTTCTCACTGATGACCAATGTAAGGGACATTTTTCCCACTGATCACCAATGTAAGGGACATTCTTCCCACTGATCACCAATGTAAGGAACATTCTTCCCACTGATCACCAATGTAAGGAACATTCTTCCCACTGATCACCAATGTAAGGAACATTCTTCCCACTGATCACCAATGTAAGGGACATTCTTCCCCCTGATCACCAATGTAAGGGACATTCTTTCCACTGATCACCAATGTAAGGAACATTCTTCCCACTGATCACCAATGTAAGGAACTTTCTTCCCACTGATCACCAATGTAAGGAACATTCTTCCCACTGATCACCAATGTAAGGAACATTCTTCCCACTGATCACCAATGTAAGGATCATTCTTCCCACTGATCACCAATGTAAGGCTCATTCTTCCCACTGATCACCAATGTAAGGAACATTCTTCCCACTGATCACCAATGTAAGGAACATTCTTCCCACTGATCACCAATGTAAGGGACATTTTTCCCACTGATCACCAATGTAAGGGACATTCTTCCCACTGATCACCAATGTAAGGAACATTCACACTGATCACCAATGTAAGGATCATTCTTCCCACTGATCACCAATGTAAGGGACATTCTTCTCACTGACCACCAATGTAAGGAACATTCACACTGATCACCAATGTAAGGATCATTCTTCCCACTGATCACCAATGTAAGGGACATTCTTCTCACTGATCACCAATGTAAGGGACATTTTTCCCACTGATCACCAATGTAAGGGACATTCTTCCCACTGATCACCAATGTAAGGAACATTCACACTGATCACCAATGTAAGGATCATTCTTCCCACTGATCACCAATGTAAGGGACATTCTTCTCACTGACCACCAATGTAAGGAACATTCACACTGATCACCAATGTAAGGATCATTCTTCCCACTGATCACCAATGTAAGGGACATTCTTCTCACTGATCACCAATGTAAGGGACATTCTTCCTACTGATCACCAATGTAAGGGACATTCTTCCCACTGCTCACCAATGTAAGGATCATTCTTCCCACTGACCACCAATGTAAGGGACATTCTTCCTACTGATCACCAATGTAAGGATCATTCTTCCCACTGATCACCAATGTAAGGATCATTCTTCCCACTGACCACCAATTGATTCATTTTAGAAAGGGGTGGTTCCCTGAGACCTGAAAATTTCCACTCGGGTAAAAAAAATTTGCGAAAGGATGCTTTAAAGTAAGTTTCTTTTTCTCCAGCTGATATTTATAAACATTTGGAAACACACGTTGCCCCCACATTTCCTGAAATGTTTTCACAAAAGCAGAAGTACATCTGCTGTGGCAAAATGTGTAAAAAAAAAATCACTGATGTGATTGAAAAACAAATACTAGATTTATTCAAGTGAACCTAGACCTAAAATCTCCTATGGGCTCATTCACACAGACGTACCTTAAGATAAATCCATGTGGGGGCTGAGTTTGCCCACACCGGTGGCACAGGTGTTCTATACATCCGCAGGCAGACAGTCCCATTCATGCCAATTGGGACACAGCGACTGCATGAACACAGCTGCTACTACCAGTGGCGTCACTAGGGTTGGTGTCACCTGGTGCGGTAAAATTTGGTGTCACCCCCCCCTCAGTTCATTGAGCCACCCGGGGCACTGAGCATTCTAGCACATCAGCACAGCTCTCCCCCCGTGTAATCCCCCTAATGGAACCCCCGTGTAATCCCCCTAATGGAACCCCTGTGTAATCCCCCTAATGGAACCCCCCCGTGTAATCCCCCTAATGTCATGTCCCCCCCCGTACAACCTCCCTAATGTAAGCCCCCTGCAATCCCCCTAATTTAACCCCCCCAATGCAATCCCCTTAATGTAACCCCCCTGTTCATTCCCCCTAATGTAACCCCCCTAATGTAACCCCCCGTGCAATCCCCCTAATGTAACCCCCCCGTGCAATTCCCTTAATGTAACCCCCCTGTATTCCCCCTAATGTAATCCCCCTGTGCAATCCCCTAATGTAATCCCCTTAATGTAACACCCCTGTATTCCCCCTAATGTAACCCTCCCTGTGCAATTCCTCCTAATGTAACCCCCCCTGTATTCCCCCTAATGTAACCCCCCTGTATTCCCCCTAATGTAATCCCCCTAATTTAACCCCCCCAATGCAATCCCCTTAATGTAACCCCCCTGTTCATTCCCCCTAATGTAACCCCCCTGTATTCCCCCTAATGTAACCCCCCCGTGCAATCCCCCTAATGTAACCCCCCCTGTATTCCTCCTAATGTAACCCCCCCTGCAATCTCCCTAATGTAATCCCCTTCTGCAATCTCCCTAATGTAATCCCCCCCCCACCTGCAATCTCCCTAATGTAACCCCCCCTATATCTCCTCTCTCCCTACAGTCACAGACCTCAGATCAGCGCGCTCTGTTCACATGGACGTTCCTCCTCCTAGGCTCCTCCTCCTGTTGTGAATATACTGTCAGTGTGGAGGAGGAGACTAGGCTCCGTCGGTCTGAGGAATGTATTTGTTGTGAGCCGACACCTCTCCCCACCTGCCTGAGCGTCAATAGGCGGATTGCAGTGCCGGGCGCTGTGCACTGGACTATGGCACTGTCTTCCTCGAGTCACAACACAATTCCTCCTCCCTCCCCGAACATTGCGGGGAGCGAAGGAGATACTGGAGTGCGCAGGGGAAGTAGGAAAAGGAGAGAGCCGCGGTGCCTCTCTCAATCCAGCGCCGTGATGGGTGATGGTGTCACCCCTCTGGCGGGTGTCACCCGGGTGCGACCCGCACCCCCCGCACCTGCCTTGCAACGCCATTGGCTACTACAAAATTGAACATCAGCGTCCAGGTTTTATTGTCAAAGCTCATTTGAACAAGTTGAAATTAGAAGCTGATTGGCTACCATGCACAGCTGCACCAGATTCTGAGTGCGCCAGTTTTAGCAAATCTCCCCTAAAATATATATATATATATATATATATATATATATATATATATTAGGGCTGTTACTGATTAAAATTTTTGTGTTCGATTAATCGTTTTTTTTTTAAATCGATTAATCGACTAATTTCGATTAATTATAACGCACATACAGATCCAACTACTTTTAGCTGATCTCCTTGCAGGCCGATCCCCAGTGCAGCTACCAACCACTGGAAAAAATGGATAGCAGGATACAAAAAACACACAAAGGCAGCGCTCAATGGGAATAGCATTAAACTTTTATAGTCTTCAAGTAGGTAACAAAATAAATATTGCACTGGAGATAAACTCAATGTAGCTACATAAACTGTAAAAATGGTGCGAGTAATACCAAACGGTAGCAAAAGCAGTCATAAAAACATGTAGCTAAGTATGATACTGGTATAAAAATGTGTACAACGATACCACTGCTGAATCCAGATGAGGAGGGGCTAACATCAGTCCGTCGGCATGTAGATGTCCCGTGAAGGGAACTATCACAACTCCCAGTGGATGGCTGTAGAATCCCAGGTTGATAGAGGGAAGTGATAGAGGGAAGTGTAACAGCACTTGCGTGTGGCAGATAGTAAGGTCCCGCCAGCATGCAGATATGAAGGCACAGCAAAGGAGCCCTTCAGATGGACACGGCAAGCCCCGCCGGTGTCTGTGGCGTCACCGGATCTCCGACGGAACTCCCTGAAGACCCGGAAGCCGGCGGAGAGATGAGTACCGATCAAAAGAATTTTGATTGATCAAAAACATTAATCGATTAATCGAGGAATTAATAGTTAATTTCCACAGCCCTAATATATATATAGTATTTCATATTTACCCAACTACTGAATTTTAAAGTGGCACTTCACTCTCCCAATCACCGTCGATTATTTTTAATCCTCTTGCTGCTAGTATTAGTAAATAGATAGGATATTATATTATATTTACCTGTTTTAAACTTTTTTTTTTTGGCGGCTTACAGCTCCTCCCCTCCTTCTCCTAGGCATCCAATAGGATCCCCTGTCCTTTCAGCCAATTGGGTGACGGGTGTCAAAACCGGCTTCCTGATTGGCCGGGAGGAGGATGGGTGGGATCAGAGCCACTCTCTGCGATCTGAGTCCACCCTATATTGAAGCCTATTTTAGCATCTGGCTGTAATCGGTGCTTCAAAAAAACAGCCTCCCCCCCCCCCTGCATTGGAATCCATACACCAGTGTCCTGAATGGGGCAGGATGCATGGAAGGGGGGGGGCGGCAATGGACAGGGGGCGCGGCGCCCGTGCGCCCTTAATGGACAGGCTGCCCCTGACCAGGAGTCTTATGGAGGGGAGGAAAAAAGGAGGGGTTTTCTCAGCTAAGCATACTCTCCTGCATGCATGCTTGAGCTAAGGGCAGATGGATTGCAGGAAGTAAATGCTACAAGAATCATTTGACAGACAGAAATGCTAGGGTTGTTTTTCAAAGTGATTTCTCAGCAAAATAAAGCATGGAGACATAGAAGGATGGGAGAGTTTGCTTTGACTATTAAAAATAAAATAAAATAAAATAAATAAAAACAATAAATACATTTTAAAATTATTTTCAAAAACACCATACCTTTAAAATGGTGCCATTATGTTTTTCTCAGGGACATCACTTCACCTGCTGTACATCACACAGCCCAGTCTATTGTCAGCAATTACTCATCATGGTCAATTCTAGCAAGCTTTATGAATACACTCAAGTCAGTTTGGGTCTTTCTTTAAGGTATACAGTGTATGTTGTCACCATGACAGGAAGTTAAGGAAAATATCCACATCAGGGTCTCATATAGCAATCAAAACCCACAGAGGATCTAGGCTTTCCTTGCTCTTTCGAAAGCAAAATAAAGAAATAAATAATAGCGTTTTAGATGGGATTACACTTATTTTTCTTTTTGTCGATCAGTTATTGCATCTCAGAGCTGAAGTTATTTGATGAGTAAGTTGAACTCCGCAACGCAGATGATGAGACAGATATTTCTCAACTTCCTCATAAAATACACCGACAGCTAGTGCAACGCAACCATTATCTGCTCTTGTTTGTCACGGCGTAATGGTATTGTTGTGACCCCAAACCAAGGGCGTATAGCAGTAGTCTCCAAACTGTGGCCCAGGGGCCAAATGCGGCCCTTTGCTTGCTTTTATCCAGCCCTTGCAGCACTATTTCATTCATTGAAACCAAAGGCACATAAGGAAAGGATTCCAGATGGTTGCACCCTCAAAAAACCTTTTACTGAAGCTTTATATGACAAGTGGTTGACAGATTGAGCAGGGGACAAAAAGGTAGACGCGTTTGGTGCAAATGTTAGTGCTTAGTCATAAGGTAATGACTAAGTAATGACTAAGCGCTAACATTTGCGCAGAACACGTCTACCTTTTTGTCCCCTGCTCCATCTGTCAACCACTTGTCATATGAAGCTTCAATAAAAGGATTTTTGGAAGTGCAGCCGTAGGGAATCATTTCCTTATGTTACACAGCATGCGAGCTGGGCTAGCGCCTGACTACTCCCCTGTGTCTCCTCATCCACCTGCAGCGATTTTTTGACCTTTGCCTTTTAACGAGGATGTCCTTCATTGAACTCAATATACAACAATGGTTAGCATGTGGTTTGTAGTACATATACTTTGTTTATTTTTTCTTTAAAATAATACAATCTTTGAATTAATTTTTCAATGTATGTACTGTATCCCCGTGATGTCTGGTGATGTAACTGTTCATTTATATTTCTTATGTTCAAAATTTCAGATCACAGTACATACCGCTATTAGCCCCTGAAGAAGAGGTTTTATACAAATCTACAGCCTCGAAACGCGTCGGACATCCTGTGTCCTCTTGTAGGAATCAGGACTTTCATAGTGGTTTCTGGTTTATGTGACACTGTAATCCTTGTTGTTTTTGTAACAATTCATGTTCTTTAATGTACATCCGACTTTGTTCTATGTTTTTTCATATATATATATTTTTTGATACTATGTACCATATTTAATAAATTTATATTTTTGATATCAATGAATTTTCAAGACTCCACCCTCTAAAAGTCCCACAGAGGACTGTACCCATATCTTATGACTAGTGTGTGTGGGGATTAACCAGAGACTCACTCACCTGGAGCAGCTTTTCTTGTTTGAACGAAGGGGCACAGTTCCTCCCAATGATGGGGTGCAATTCCTACCAATGACACCAACAATGGGGCACAGTTCCTCCTAATAACACTAATGATGGGGCACAATTACTCCCAATGACAATGAAGGGGCACAATTCTTCCCAATGACACAAACAATGGGACACAATTCCTCCCACTGACACCAAAGATGAGGCATCGTTTTTTCCCACTGACGTCGGGAACTTTTCTACTCCCAATGACCACAGTCTGGCTCACCTAAAGTCTGAAGGACAGTAAACTGCCCCATTGTTTAGAAAATTTGGAGACCCCTGGTGTACGGTATACTATGTGGTCCTCACATATCATAAATGATGATGCCATCACACAGTAACCTTTCATTTTGCCTTTTCCTAAAGCAGTACTCAACTCCTCCCACCACCACTAGGTTTTTCTTTCCCACTTACCTGTTTTGTAAAATCTTTTTATTGAAGTTTTATATACACACACATTTTGCCCACACATAGGCACAACATCTGCCCACGTAGGGGCCGTTACCCTGTTTCGGCAACATACCGCCACAGGGCAACAAATAACACATACACTTTAACTTAACTTACACTATAACCCCAAACTGGGGGAGAGGGTCCATTCAAGATAAGTCATGCTCAAAGTGATATCAATAGAGGAGGGTAGCCTGAAAAAATTATTTGGGTTAATAAAGTGATAATCTAATGATACATTACAAGTCTAGGCATTGGTCACTATATCACTTGCCGTGCTTCTGTCCTCTAGCCAACAACTCCACACCTTTTCAAATTTGTGCGGACAACCTCTGGACGAGTAAGTGGCTTTATATAGGGGCAAACTGGCATTAACTAATCTTTTCCAGAATTTAACAGAGGGGGGAGGCGGTTGTTTCCAGTTCATCGTAATGGCTTTGCGCGCATAGTATAGTAGCAGGGATATGAGTGTTTTCCTGGCTCTGATCATTGGCAGTTGGTCAACTAGTCCTAGCAAACAGTATATAGGCTCATATGGGACGCAAGTCCCAGTGGCCTTAGTGATCACCCGTAGCACTTCATTCCAATAGTGTACGATATCTGGGCAAGCCCAGAAAATGTGGAAGAAACCCCCTGGTTGGCAGGAGCAACGCCAGCACTCCGGAGAATGCTCCGGCGACATCTGGTGTAGCCTGTGAGGTGTGTAGTGAGCTCTGTGTACAATTTTATATTGGACTAATTTATCCCTCGCTGAGACCAGTGGGGAGAAGGGAAAGTCCCAAACCTCCCTCCAGTCATCTTCGTCCAGCCCCGGTATGTCCTCCACCCATTTCCTGCGGAGGGAAGACAGCTCGGGGATAGCAGCAACCAGCAGGGATCCATAGATCTGAGACGTGGGCTTCTCCAGGTCTTTCACCCGGATGGTACATTCTAGCTCGGAGTATGCCAGTTCAACTGGCCTGCTCAAAAATTGGCACCTGTAGGCATGTGCAATTTGGAGATATCTAAAATGGGCTCGTTCAGGCACGTTAAATTTGGCGCATAAAGTGTGAAAGGGGGTGAGATCTCCGTTGGTGATGATATGTTTGAGGGTCAGTATTTTGTATTTGGCCCAGGCCTGCGGATCTGGGATAGTGTGGAATTGCGATAGGTTAGGATTCAGCCACAAGGGGGTGTGAGGAGACCAAGAGTTCGGCTGGGGTGCCCTCAGCGCCTCACCCGCCTTCCATGCCCGCATAGTGGTACGCATCGAAGGGGTGAGATTGTGGGGCGTTTTAGGCCCCCTGAATAGCAGCCCCTCCAGTGCCTCCAAGGACCCCACTATGGCTGCCTCCAGCACCGTTGCAGAGTTGGTCAGGTCCGGTCTTAGCCACCAATGGGCGGTCACAAGCTGAGTGGCCAAATAGTACTTGTAACAATCAGGGAGGGCCAGGCCTCCACTGTCCACAGGCCAGGTCAAGGTGGAATATTTGAATCTAGGTGGCCTGGACCCCCAAATAAAGGAGAGGAAGAGTTGCCTGAGGGAATTAAAGAAAACTTTAGTCAGCCAGTGAGGGAAGTTCCGAAAAATGTATGTGAGTTTAGGGAGGACTTTCATCTTGAGCAAGTTAATACGCCCAATGAGAGAAAGGGGGAGATTACTCCACGCCTTAAGTTTGGCTTTAATGGCTACCAAGACAGGGTCGAGATTGAGCCGCACAAAATCCCCACTCTCTCTTGAGACAACAATTCCCAAGTAGGTGAACTGCTCAACCCATTGAAGCGGGAGAGAGGAGGGTGAGGAGGACCTGGCCCCCGCATCCACTGGAAACAACTGCGACTTGTGCCAGTTCACTCTCAGCCCCGTGAAGGCGGCGAAGGCATCCATGATACCAAGTGCGCCCCGCAGAGAGTCACCAGCGTCATTCAAGAACAGGAGCATATCGTCCGCGTAGAGAGCCACTCTCTCCTCCAGCCAGCCCACCCTAAGACCACGGACCTCGGCCGAGCTCCTAATGCCAGGGCGAATAGAGCCGGGGAGAGAGGGCATCCCTGTCTGGTGCCCCTCTGCAGGGGGAACGGAGGAGACAGGGAGCCATTCAGCTTAATGCATGCCGTGGGACCAGTGTAAAGTGTGCGTATCCAACCTATGAATTTTAACGGGAACCCCATTCTTCTAAGCACCTCCCACAGATAGACCCATTCCACTGTGTCGAATGCCTTCTCTATATCTAAGGTGGCAATGGTTCTAGTACCTTGGTTAGTATGGGGGGCATGAATATTAGTGAATAATCTGCGTATGTTAATGTCTGTAGATCTACCGGGCATAAAGCCCGTTTGGTCAGAGTCAATCAGGGATTTTATTACTACGTTAAGTCTAGTGGCAAATAACTTGGTCAAGATTTTAAGGTCACAGTTGAGAAGTGCAATTGGCCTGTAGGAGGCGCATAACTTAGGGTCCCTATTAGGCTTTGGAATGAGAACTACGTGGGCTTCTCTCATAGAGGGTGGTAAGGAGTCTTGGTTCAAGCAAGCTTGAAACATCTGAGCTAGTTTGGGGGCAAGCAATTCTGCGTGGGCCCTATAGTACTCAATGGGCAGGCCGTCCGGCCCTGGGGTTTTACCTGCCGGAAAAGACTTAATGGCCAGTGTGACCTCTTCTGGAGTGATTTCCGAGACAAGGAGTTGCCTCTCCGTGTCAGAGAGCCATCCCAGGGCTAGCGTGTCCAGTAGGGAGATCATAGGTGTAGGGTCAAACCCGTCAGGAAGTGAAGAGACATACAAGGAGGTGTAAAATGTGATGAACGCAGCCAGAATATCCTCCTGAGAGGTGACTAAAGCGCCATCTGTCGTGAGGATCTCCGGTATAACCGCTGAGGGCCTGTCCTGCTGCGTTAGCAGCGCTAGCAGTTTGCTGTTTTTGTCTCCATGTTCAAAGTATTCCTGTCTGCTACTTTGTATACCAAGCCTAGTGGTATCTGAAACATGGAGATGTAGTTCTCACCTAAGCGATGAAAGGTGCTCAAAATTGGAGACCGTTGGCGAGGCTGAATACTGATTCAGTGCCTCGTCCACCCTACGCTGCAGGTCAGATACCCCGTCTCCTAGTTCCGCCTTTACCCCCGCCACAGCCGAGATATACTGACCCCTGCTGTGAGCCTTGGAGGCGTCCCAGGTCATTTCCAGAGAAGCCGACCCCGCATTGTGTGCCCAATATTCCCCCAGGGGAGAGAGAACTCTGTCATGTACAGCATCATTGTTGATCCAATGGGGTTGTAACCTCCAAAGGGTATTGTTCCGCGACCTGGTGGTCCTAATGGTCAATTTAAGTGGGTGATGGTCAGAGAGGCCAGAGGGAAGGTAACATGCCTCTTGAATGTTAGCCAGCATGGTGGAATTGGCAAAAGCCAGATCAATGCGGGAGGAGGTTTGAAATGTGGTCGAAAAGCATGAGTACGTTCTATCATGGGGATGAAGCCACCTCCACGCCTCCTGGAACTCCGTGGCCTGAGCCCACGTTTCGAGATCAGAATTAAAATTGGATTGGGGGGAAGGCCTGTCCAGGTCATGGGACAGTGTAGCATTAAAATCTCCCATGAACAGAACCTGTGCTGGGCAATGCGGAGCCAGCCTCTCATAGAGAGTGTACAAAGTCTGTATCTGATTCGGGGGAGGCAGATAGACATTCACAATAACATACTTTTTGTTATATACACTTAGCACTACCATAACGAATTTTCCCTGGGGGTTCAGATGAACATCATGAATCACACACGATATACGTTTGCTAATCAGGATAGATACCCCACGAGAATACGAAGAGTAGGTCGCATGAAGCGCCCTCTGCACCTAGGGCTTCTTCAGAGCCAGAACCTTGCTACCGGTTAAATGAGTCTCCTGCAGTAACACTATGTGGGGATTATGTAATTTCAAATATTGGAATAATAGTGACCTTTTAAATTTTGAGTTGAGCCCCCGAACATTCCATGACAGAATGGTCAGGAGTTCAGCGTCCGGGGGAGCCATCAAGGAGCACCAGGGGGAAATAGAAGCAGGATGAGCCCATTAACCCAACACATATAATTAAACTCAGCATTGGCACACCTATTCAATAGGGTCAGAGACCCATAAGTTAATTGAGCAACACAGTAATTATCTGGACCGTCATAACAATGAAACCCTCCTCCCCAGAACATAGAACACCCTACCCAAACATCATACAAACCTAGCTTCAAGGGCCAAAAAAAAAGGGGCCCAAGAGCCATAAAAACTGATGCAGGGTTTCGTCCCATAACTGAAAAAAACATAGAATCTTTAGGTCACTGCGACCTCAAGAAGTCGGCCCGTAGGACCGCAGGTGAAGGAGAAGTCTCCAGGGAAGTCCGTCTCGACTCTGGGTGGGGGTCCAAAGTGTGGAAAGGGAGACAAGGAACAACTCGGGTCACCTCGGCTCACGGGCGGGGCAGTTCAGTAGTTGCTGTTGGAGCTCCTTAGGCAGGAGTAAGTGGCAGTCTAGCCAGCAGAAGTTAACACTTATGTAGATGGAGTAAAGGTGGAAGTCAGAAGGGATAAACAGGATTGGGGACACAGAAGGGGGTATTGCTGGGATTCACCATGAGACAGGAGAGATGTCCATTGATGGGATAGTTGATGCGCATCTGCTCCCTGCCGGGTGTATTCCACCATGGGTCCTCGGCTTTGTGTAGTTAACGGCCGTCTAGCCACGCCGTTGCCGCCTCCGGGGTGTCAAAGAAGTGAGTGTCGCTACCATCGGTGATTCGCAGTCTGCTGGGATACAACAGGCCAAAGCGTATTCCCTTCTCCCGGAGCCGGCGTCTCACATCAGTAAAGGACTTGCGACGTTGCTGTACCTCCTGAGAGAAGTCTGGGAAGAAAAGTAGTCTGGTATTCTCATATTTAATTTCAGGCATGGCGCGTGCCGCCGCCAGAATGCGGTCCCGGTCCCGGTAGTTCAGCATTCATAGCAGGAAGGGGCCTGGAGGGGCCCCAGGTCTCGGAGGGAGCGGCGGAACCCTGTGGGCTCTGTCAACCACAAAGGTAGATGGAGTGGCACCCAGGTCAAACAGGGTGGTCAGTAATTGCTCAGTAAATTCAGCAGGTCTAGGGCCCTCAGCCCTCTCGGGCAGTCCAATTATGCGGATGTTGTTCCGCCTGAGGCAGTTCTCGGTATCTATTGCGCGCTCCTGCAGCGCTTTCACTTGAAGTTGGAGGGCCCGTACCTCCCTGGAGTCCGACTGGACCGTATCCTCCACCATGGAGACCCTGTCTTCCACCTCCGCGATGCGAGAGCGAAATTTATCCATATCTTGACGGATGAGACCGACATCCACTGTCAAGAAGTCGATCTTAGATGTCAGAGTTTCCTTACAGGATGTGATGGCCGCCAGGATCTCCACTCCCGTAGGGGGCGCCGCCACCCCCCACTCCGCAGCCATCTGTGTATTGGCCGCCATCCCAGCCGAGGAGCGCCGTGCAGACGAAGCAACCGCTGACGGGGGGATATGAGGAGCCTTCGGGCCCTTGTTTGTGGAGTAGCGGGTCTTAGGGCGGACCATCCAAGCCTTACCCCAAGATTAAGGAGAGTTTGGGGGGGGGGGTTCGTGGGCAGGGGGCTCAGTTCAAGGGGGAGGATGGAGGCCGTAGTAATGACAAGGTGGAGAGGTGCAGGAGCGGGACAGCCCCCCCGCAGTGTTGCGGAGCAGTCAGTTAGCCAAGGATCACAGGAGGAGGGAAGGTATGACTGTCCCACAGTGTCTGGTGGATGGGGCTGGCACTGCAGGCCACAAGATGGCAGCGGGCCGCAGGTGTGGGTGCGGGGGAGCAGCTCTCTAAAAGTCCTCGGATGCACTGCCAACCCCCCCCCGCACGGATGGTATTTCAGGAGGATGTGAATGTTCGCCGCTCGTCCCGCGGCATAAAGTAATTGAGGACGGAGGCTGCGGGAAGTGCGATAGGCCGCAAGATGGCTGTAGGCCACGGGCCGGGGCAATCAACCTCCCGAGGCCCCCCGGTGGTCGCAGCGCAGGTCCGGAGCACCCTCCTCGCCACTGGCGCCCTTGGTGTGTGTGGATGAGGCTCCTCCAGCCCTGCAAATCGCGGCAATTTAGCTCAGAGGATTCGGGAGTGTCAGCAGGCCGCAAGATGGCGGCGGGTCCCAGGAGCACAGAGCCAGCCGCGGGTCCCGGTAGCGGCACAATCGGGTGACCAGGGCAGAAAATACAAGCTGGGGCCGAGGCAGGGGATGTTCAGGAGCCCGCAGGGTAAGTTTGGGGGCTTACCAGGGCGGTGGGAAGGCAGGATGGCATCAGATTGAATCAGGATGTGCGGAGCTCCTCAGCAGCACGTCTTCCTCGCTCTACATCCGGACACGCCCCCTTCCCACTTACCTGTAGTGCTCTTCATAGCACATGCTCACTCACACAGCGAATACAGCGTTGTCCTACTGTGATCTGCTGTTCAGGTGCCAAACAGTGGGGACTGCATCCCCATCTTGGTCCTGTTCAGCAGGCTGCCACATCTGGGTGCAGGCCGCTAGCTCCAGATCTGCTCCCTGGCTTGCCCTCCAAATCACCCCTCTACCTCCCCGTGTGCCGATCCTGCAGCCTCCTGGGAGGAAATGCAATGTAAGTATCCCAGGAGGCTGCAGGACCAGGTACATATTTTGGCCTAGGCTAATATGGTGGAGGAGGGAGAGGCAAAAAAAAAGATGTATTGGAGGAATAAACTAACATCCAAATTTCCAGGACAAGCGTTTCGGGCGGTAATAAGATAATCTCTGTAGGAAAAGCACACACACAAACTAACATGCACGGCGATGGTAATTAAACTTGGATAGTTAGTGAGATTAGGCAGGAAGAGGGCTATGGACTGAGGAAGGAGGAAGAGTCGCAGGTGAGAGTGTTTATAAAAACTGTTGGATAGATTTTATAAATCACTATCCAACAGTTTTATGACCACTCTCACATCTGTGACTCTTCTCCCCCCCTCCCTCCCCAGTCCATTGCCCTCTCCCTGCCTTATCTCTCTAAAGCCTGGTACACTGCCAGGGTGCTATTCAGAATAAACATGAGCATGTGCTGAGAAGGAGAAGGAAGGAAAATGTGCAGGTGTTGAGGAAAAGACCTTGCATAATAACTACAAACACAAGACCTTGCCAAAACTTTACACGGTGGTGCTCATTTGCGCAGAAATGTGCGCACTGTGCATGTTCATACATACCTGCTGCCATAACTGGCGCCAAACGCCCTATATAAGGTCAGTGGCTGCACTTAGATTTTGCTGTATGATCTTCAGCTACCAGTACTCATTGCTCCTGTGTTTCCTGTGTTCTGTGAATTACCTGTTACCTCTGGACTTCTCTGCTGCCTGATCCCTGGTTTTGACCCGGCTTGCTCTAAGGACTCTGCTTCTCTTGCTCTATTGTGCATGACCCTGGCTTGCTCTTGAATACCCTTCTGCCTACTCCCTGGCTTGCCTTCCTTTCTATGACTTTGACTCCCATTCTGACTACGCCTCTTAAGTTTCGTCCTGCCAGCCTGTTCCTGCTTCTTCCTTCCGTGCCACCTTGCCTGTGGTTGCTTCCCTGGTTCCGCTACACACCTGGGGCTACGGAGGTCCTGCTGACAGCTATCCAGTTCTGCTGTGCCGCAAGCAGCTTCCAGCAGATCTACCTAAATGGCCCCGTGCTTATTTGAGCTTAGCTCTCCCTGTTTTTACCTTCAGGGGTGCTTGGCACTTAGCCGCAAGGCAAGCCCTCCCCTAAATCGGCCTCAGACCAGGTACATGACATACACACTAGCAGTTTTTTTTTTACATTCAACCTAGCCGGCTGAACAAAGAACAAGAAGAACTCGCTGAGCTGTTGAGTACTGACAGTGGGACTTCCCGCCTCCCGCCAGAACACACCGGTTAGTACTCTCAGTCATTGGCTGAGAGTAGGGATGAGCTTCGTGTTCGAGTCGAACATACGTTCGACTCGAACATCGGCTGTTCGATGAAGATCGAACAATTTGGGCCGTTCGCACCAAATTCGAGTGACGCGAACGGCCCACAATACACTGCGCCATCGCAGTGCAATCCTGGCGCTGTGATTGGCCAAGCATGCACTATGACCCCGCATGCTTGGCCAATCACAGCGCCGGCAGCGAGGAGAGCCATAAATGGCCACAGGCAGGATGCCTCTGACCAATTATAGCTCAGGGGGGTTTAGTACACGCCCCACACTATAAAAGGCCGCCAGCGCGGCGACCTTGTGTAGTGTGTTGGCGTGCAGGGAAAGAGATACATAGGCAGGGACAGTGTGTTCTATGTTCTGTTTTATTTTCTCAGGCATCTGCAGGAGTTAGTGGCACAGTATACACCTGTATATCCGTCATTGCTGTTCTCAAATACAGGCATCTGCAGGAGTTGGTGGCACAGTATACACCTGTATATACCCGTCATTGGTGTTCTATAATACAGGCATCTGCAGGAGTTAGTGGCACAGTATACACCTGTATATCCGTCATTGCTGTTCTCAAATACAGCATCTGCAGGAGTTAGTGGCACAGCATACACCTGTATATCCGCCAATGCTGTTCTCAAATACAGGCATCTGCAGGAGTTGGTGGCACAGTATACACCTGTATATACCCGTCATTGGTGTTCTATAATACAGGCATCTGCAGGAGTTAGTGGCACAGTATACACCTGTATATACCTGTCATTGGTGTTCTATAATACAGGCATCTGCAGGAGTTAGTGGCACAGTATACACCTGTATATCCGTCATTGCTGTTCTCAAATACAGCATCTGCAGGAGTTAGTGGCACAGCATACACCTGTATATACCCGTCATTGGTGTTCTATAATACAGGCATCTGCAGGAGTTAGTGGCACAGTATACACCTGTATATACCCGTCATTGGTGTTCTATAATACAGGCATCTGCAGGAGTTAGTGGCACAGTATACACCTGTATATCCGTCATTGCTGTTCTCAAATACAGGCATCTGCAGGAGTTAGTGGCACAGTATACACCTGTATATACCCGTCATTGGTGTTCTATAATACAGGCATCTGCAAGAGTTAGTGGCACAGTATACACCTGTATATCCGTCATTGCTGTTCTCAAATACAGCATCTGCAGGAGTTAGTGGCACAGCATACACCTGTATATCCGCCAATGCTGTTCTCAAATACAGGCATCTGCAGGAGTTAGTGGCACAGTATACATCTGTATATATCCGTCATTGGTGTTCTATAATACAGGCATCTGCAGGAGTTAGTGGCACAGTATACACCTGTATATCCGTCATTGCTGTTCTCAAATACAGGCATCTGCAGGAGTTAGTGGCACAGTATACACCTGTATATACCCGTCATTGGTGTTCTATAATACAGGCCTCTGCAGGAGTTAGTGGCACAGTATACACCTGTATATCCGTCATTGCTGTTCTCAAATACAGGCATCTGCAGGAGTTAGTGGCACAGTATACACCTGTATATACCCGTCATTGGTGTTCTATAATACAGGCATCTGCAGGAGTTAGTGGCACAGTATACACCTGTATATACCCGTCATTGGTGTTCTATAATACAGGCATCTGCAGGAGTTAGTGGCACAGCATACACCTGTATATACCCGTCATTGGTGTTCTATAATACAGGCATCTGCAGGAGTTAGTGGCACAGTATACACCTGTATATACCCGTCATTGGTGTTCTATAATACAGGCATCTGCAGGAGTTAGTGGCACAGTATACACCTGTATATCCGTCATTGCTGTTCTCAAATACAGGCATCTGCAGGAGTTAGTGGCACAGTATACACCTGTATATACCCGTCATTGGTGTTCTATAATACAGGCATCTGCAAGAGTTAGTGGCACAGTATACACCTGTATATCCGTCATTGCTGTTCTCAAATACAGCATCTGCAGGAGTTAGTGGCACAGCATACACCTGTATATCCGCCAATGCTGTTCTCAAATACAGGCATCTGCAGGAGTTACTGGCACAGTATACATCTGTATATATCCGTCATTGGTGTTCTATAATACAGGCATCTGCAGGAGTTAGTGGCACAGTATACACCTGTATATCCGTCATTGCTGTTCTCAAATACAGGCATCTGCAGGAGTTAGTGGCACAGTATACACCTGTATATACCCGTCATTGGTGTTCTATAATACAGGCCTCTGCAGGAGTTAGTGGCACAGTATACACCTGTATATCCGTCATTGCTGTTCTCAAATACAGCATCTGCAGGAGTTAGTGGCACAATATACACCTGTATATCCGTCATTGCTGTTCTCAAATACAGGCATCTGCAGGAGTTAGTGGCACAGTATACACCTGTATATACCCGTCATTGGTGTTCTATAATACAGGCATCTGCAGGAGTTAGTGGCACAGTATACACCTGTATATACCCGTCATTGGTGTTCTATAATACAGGCATCTGCAGGAGTTAGTGGCACAGTATACACCTGTATATCCGTCATTGCTGTTCTCAAATACAGGCATCTGCAGGAGTTAGTGGCACAGTATACACCTGTATATACCCGTCATTGGTGTTCTATAATACAGGCATCTGCAAGAGTTAGTGGCACAGTATACACCTGTATATCCGTCATTGCTGTTCTCAAATACAGCATCTGCAGGAGTTAGTGGCACAGCATACACCTGTATATCCGCCAATGCTGTTCTCAAATACAGGCATCTGCAGGAGTTACTGGCACAGTATACATCTGTATATATCCGTCATTGGTGTTCTATAATACAGGCATCTGCAGGAGTTAGTGGCACAGTATACACCTGTATATCCGTCATTGCTGTTCTCAAATACAGGCATCTGCAGGAGTTAGTGGCACAGTATACACCTGTATATACCCGTCATTGGTGTTCTATAATACAGGCCTCTGCAGGAGTTAGTGGCACAGTATACACCTGTATATCCGTCATTGCTGTTCTCAAATACAGCATCTGCAGGAGTTAGTGGCACAATATACACCTGTATATCCGTCATTGCTGTTCTCAAATACAGGCATCTGCAGGAGTTAGTGGCACAGTATACACCTGTATATACCCGTCATTGGTGTTCTATAATACAGGCATCTGCAGGAGTTAGTGGCACAGTATACACCTGTATATACCCGTCATTGGTGTTCTATAATACAGGCATCTGCAGGAGTTAGTGGCACAGTATACACCTGTATATCCGTCATTGCTGTTCTCAAATACAGCATCTGCAGGAGTTAGTGGCACAGTATACACCTGTATATACCCGTCATTGGTATTCTATAATACAGGCATCTGCAGGAGTTAGTGGCACAGTATACACCTGTATATCCGTCATTGCTGTTCTCAAATACAGCATCTGCAGGAGTTAGTGGCACAGTATACACCTGTATATCCGTTATTGCTGTTCTCAAATACAGGCATCTGCAGGAGTTAGTGGCACAGTATACACCTGTATATACCCGTCATTGCTGTTCACTAATAAAGGCATCTGCTGGAGTTAATGGGTGTTGTGTGCCTCCAGCACAATATACACTACCCAATTGCTGGTTTTCCCATCTCCCTGCAGGCCATTACTATGTCTGGAAGGCCAACAAGGAGAGGCAGACAGTCACGAGCCAATAAAAGAGGGCAAGCAGGCTCTGTGTCTAGAGACAACAGTGCTGGTCGTGGACGCGGTGCATCGTCATCAGCACGTGGCCATGGGACAGGCTTATCCTTATTTTCGGCAGATGGACGTGTTGAGCCGCATCATGCCGAATACTTGGTAGAGTGGATGACCAAGCCCTTCTCATCCTCCTTATCCTCTCTCACCCAGGCTCAGGGTACTGGCAAAGCAGCTGCCAAAGCGTCCTCAATGTCATCATCAGTCACTCCTTCCCTAGACCCACCGTGTCCTCCTGAGGAGTCCCCCGAACTGTTTGAGCACAGTGTTGGGTACATGCTCCAGGAGGATGCCCAGCGTTTTGAAGGGTCTGAAGATGATACCCAGCTAGAGGAAGGCAGTAGCGTGAGAGCAGAGAGAGGGGATGCTCAAGAAGGACACCAATCTGGCAGTCATGTTCTAGCAGCTGCAGCATACTGCCAGATTGGCTCCAGTGATGAGGAGGGAGGGGATGATGAGGTCATGACTACACGTGGGTGCCTGATAGGAGAGAGGAGGAGGAGGAGGATGAGGAGGAGGCACATCTCCAACGAGGCAGGATGCCCTCCGGGGGCCAGCGTAAGGGCAGCACACCGACTGAATCACACTGCAGAGCTCCGCCTGTGCAGGGCGCTGCCTCTGCCCGTTAATCCAAAAGTTCTTTGGTGTGGGCCTTTTTTGAGTCGAGTGCATCAGATCGCACCGCTGCTGTTTGCAACATATGTCTGAAGCGTATCTCGCGTGGCCAAAACATCAGCCGCTTGGGCACCACATGCTTGACCAGACATATGTTGACCTGCCATGCAGCTCGTTGGCAAGCGTATCTTAAAGACCCACACCAAAGAACAAAGTGGACCTCTCCTTGCTCCTCATCAGCTGGGATCTCCAACCCCACTGTACCTTCAGTTCTCTCTGAAACCTGCACTGAGAGGAATGAAGGTGTAGAATTAGGTGTGTCACAGCCAAGTACTTGCGGGCACTCTGCTAGCAGTACACCGACGTCCGATTATAGCAGGCAAATTTCCCTGCCCCAGCTGCTGGACCGTCGAAAGAAGTTCACTCCCAGCCATCCACATGCCCAGCGGTTGAATGCTAGCTTGGCTAAATTGCTAGCACTTCAACTGCTGCCTTTTCATTTGGTAGACTCGGCCCCCTTCCGTGAGTTTGTGCAATGTGCGGTTCCTCAGTGGCAGGTTCCCAAACGCCACTTTTTCTCACGGAAGGCGATTCCGGCTCTCTACCGGCATGTGGAAGGCAATGTCCATGCCTCGCTGGACAGGGCGGTCAGCGGTAAGGTGCATATTACCGCTGACTCATGGTCCAGCAGGCATGGACAGGGACGTTACCTTTCTTTCACGGCCCATTGGGTCACTCTTTTGGCAGCTGGGAAGGATGCAGGACAAGGTGCAGTAGTGTTGGAGGTTGTTCCGCCGCCACGCTTCCAAAATGCTACTACTGGTTGTGACACACCTCTCTCCTCCACCCCCTCCTCTTCTTCCTCAATGGCCTCTTCCTGTGCTTTGTCCTCGGAACCAGCGGTGCTCCGTAGGCGTTCAAGGGGCTACGCAAGTACGCAGGCAAAAAGATGCCATGCCGTGCTTGCGCTGGTGTGTTTGGGGGACAGGAGCCACACTGGGGCAGAGGTTCTGTCTGCTCTGCAGGGGTAGGCCGAGAGGTGGTTGACGCCACGCCAGCTTAAGCCAGGAATGGTGGTTTGCGAAAATGGCACCAACCTCCTCTCTGCCCTCCGACAGGGACAACTGACCCATGTGCCCTGTGTGGCTCACGTCCTTAACCTGGTGGTGCAGCGGTTCTTGGGCAGGTACCCGGGCTTACAGGATGTCCTGAGGCAGGCCAGGAAAGTCTGTGTGCATTTCCGCAGATCATATAATGCCAGTGCTCGGCTGGCTGAGCTGCAAAAGGAGTTGAACCTGCCCAAGAACCGCCTTATATGTGACATGCCCACCAGGTGGAACTCAACGTTGGCCATGCTGCAGCGGCTGCACACGCAGCAGAGGGCCATCAATGAGTACCTGTGCGACTATGGCACCAGGACAGGGTCAGGGGAGCTCAGGTTTTTTTCACCACGCCAGTGGGGCATGATCAGGGATGCATGCACTGTCCTGGCACCATTTGAGGAGGCCACAAGGATGGTGAGCAGTGACAGTGCATGCATCAGTGACACTGTACCTCTTGTCCACCTGTTGGAGCATACGCTGCGTGGAATAATGGACAGGGCACTTGAGGCAGAACAGAGGCAGGAAGAGGAGGATTTCCTTGCCTCTCAAGGCCCCCTTACCCAGACAGTGTTCCTTGTGTCCCATCCATCACACAGGAAGAGGACGAGGAGGAGGAGGATTGTGTCAGCATGGAGGTGGAGCATGGCACTCAGCATCAACAGCAGCAGTCTTTTAGGGATGATTTACAGTCCCAACAAACCCACGGACTTGTACGTGGCTGGGAGGAGGTGGCTGCGGATCATGTCGTCCTTAGTGACCCAGAGGACTCCGGATCGAATGCCTCAGCTAACCAACGCTGCATGGCCTCCCTGATCCTGCAAAGTCTGCGGAAGGATCCTCGTATTCTTCGGATCAAGGAGAGGGACCATTACTGGCTGGCCACTCTCCTTGATCCACGGTACAAGGGTAAGGTTGCAGACCTTATCTTGCCGGAGCAGAGGGAGCAGAGGATGAGACAACTCCGGGAGGCCTTGCAGAAAGGTCTGTGCAACACGTTCCCAGAGACTGGGAGGTTACAAACTCCTGGTCCTGGACAACGAGTTGCTGAGGCTTCGGTCAGTAGCAGAAGGAGCGGTGGAGAAGGTGGCCGTCTGACAGATGCGTTCAGACAATTTTTTAGTCCGCAGCCCCAAGGTATGATCGGTTCCAGCAACCATCGCCAGCGTCTGGTAGACATGGTGCAGGAATACCTAGGGGCAAGGTCAGACTTGGACACCTTTCACACCGAAAATCCTCTGGCTTACTGGGTCTTGAGGATGGATCACTGGCCAGAGCTTGCACAGTATGCAATTGAGCTACTGGCCTGTCCTGCATCCAGCGTTCTTTCGGAACACACATCCAGTGCTGCTGGAGGCTTTGTCCCGGATCACAGGGTGCGCCTGTCCACCGACTCGGTTGATTGACTAACCTTCATAAAGATGAACCAGTCTTGGATCACCACCAGCTACCAAGCACCTGAAGCTGATATAACAGAATAATTTATTTTCAAATGTCACATCCCTTCAAGACTGATGCTGATGCTGAGTGACTGTCCTGTTATGTTGACTGACTATCGGCCTCCTCCTCAATGATCCGATTCTTGATGATAGCTTGGAAGAACTTTTTTGTTTCTGGGTGCCACCACCAGCGGCTAAGGCCCAATTTTTCAGCCCCTGTTTAACAGGGGCATGTAATTACAATTTTTTATGCAATGCTTTGCAGCAGGGCTCATTCCTGCACTCCAACTAGAGTATCTGGGAGAGGTTGCAATGTCGTGGCACCAGCACCAGTGTCTAAGGCCCAATTTTTCAGCCCCTGTTTAACAGGGGCGTGTAATTACAATTTTTGATGCAATACTTTGCAACAGGGCTCATTGCTGTACTCCAAGTACAGTATCTGTGAGGGGTTGCAGTGTTGTGGCACCAGTGCCTAAGGCCCAATTTTTCTGCCCCTGTTTAACATGGGCATGTAATTACAATTTTTGATGCAATACTTTGCAACAGGGCTCATTGCTGTGCTCCAAGTACAGTATCTGTCAGGGCATGCAGTGTTGTGGCACCAGTGCCTAAGGCCCAATTTTTCTGCCCCTGTTCAACAGGGGCATGTAATTACAATTCTTGATCTAATAATTCACAGCAGGGCCCATTCCTGCGCCCACCAAGAGTAACTGTGAGGGCTTACAGTGTTGTGGCAACACCACCACCACCACCACCACCAAAGGCCCAATTTTTCTGCCCCTGTTCAACAATGGCATGTAATTACAATTCCTGATATAATAGTTCACAGCAGGGCGTTCCAGCGCCCACCAAGAGTAACTGTGAGGGCTCACAGTGTTGTGGCAACACCAACATCTAAGGGGCAAATTTCAGCAGAGTATATACAGCAGGCCCCTACTTTCAAACATCCAACTTACAAACGACTCCTACTTGCAAACGGAAGGAGACAACAGGAAGTGAGAGGAAATCTACCCCTAGGAGGGGAAATTCTCTCCTGTAAGAATTAATATGGGAAAAAGGTGTCTCCTCTCTACTGATGCTTTATCACCAATCCTTGTTTCAATAAAAACCCCACTTTTCAAAAACATTTGTCATTGGGACGGAAAGTGAGGTGAAATGTTCTGAACAGGTTCATAGACAGCAAAACAAATGTTACAGAGGTGATAACCCTTCCCTATGTTTTCCAAAAAGCTTAAAAATTATTTTTTTGGCTGGAGCTACACTTAAACAATGTACCTGTTCAAAATTACAAACAGAATCTACATAAGAACAAACCTACAGTCCCTGTCTTGTATGCACCGCCTGTATACGGCTGTTCAGAGTATATAGGGCCTTTTTTTATTTTGGGTGCGGGGTTCCCCTTAATATCCATACAAGACCCAAAGGGGCTGGTAATGGGCTGGGGTGGGGGGGAGGGTGATGGGGGTAGCCATGCCATTTTTCTCAAAGATTTTCATCCATATTACCGGGACCAGACATTACATTAAAGCCGCAAGCAGTTTTAAATGGATTTTTTTCCTTTAGAAGTGTCATTTTGTGCAGGGACAGTTCTAAACACGGGAAACACGTGGCACTTCACAGGCATACTTTAGACACTCCCCAGGTACGATATTTAAAGGAATATTTCACTTTTTTTTTTCACTTTATGCATCATTAAAATGACTGCTCCCGAAAAACGACCGTTTTTAAAACTTCGTTTTGCATTGATACATGTCCCCTGGGGCAGAACCCGGGTTCCCAAACCCTTTTTAGGACAATAACATGGATATTAGTCGTTATAATTAGCACTTTAGATTTTGAACGCTCGCATCCATTGTATTTAATAGGGTTCTAACGTTCGTGCAAACTTTCGGTCCGTTCGAAGGTTCTGGTGCGAACCGGACCGGGGGGTGTTCGGCTCATCCCTAGCTGAGAGTGCTGATTGGATGCGATCAGCAGACCTTTTTCAGTTATGCCCCTTCAACAGAAGACAGACATTCAGCCGGTGTTCCGTCAGATTAGGCGACCCGTCAGAATTGGTAATGGAAGTGACATTCCGTCGCCGCCATCTTGCTGCACCCCGCACTCCTCCACAGTAATGATACACCGAGAAGGAGGCAAGCGGACATCTTGTTACAGCCACTGGAGTTTTGCATTTCACAGTTATTTTTAACAGGAAAAGGAGCATATATGGTGTAATACAGTATTTCAAAATCCATCGCACTGTTTACATGTTGAATTTTAAAAGCAGAGCTGTTATGACAATTAACAAACCTGTGAGATTAGTAGGTTTGCCGCTGCTTTTAAAATTCAACATCTAAACAGTCCGTTGAATTTATAAATACTGTATTTTACCATATAAGCTTCATTACCTGTTAAAAATAACTGTGAAATGTAAAACTCCAGTGGGTGTAATAAGATGTCCGCTTGCCCCCTTATCGGTCTATCCTTACTGTGGAGAAGTGTGAGGCCTCGTACACACGCCCGAGAATCTCGTCATGAAAAAACACGTTGTTTTTCTTGACGAGATTCTTGGACAAGAAACTTGTCCCGGCCGAGTGTACATACGCTCCATTCAAAGAACCTGCGGTTCTTTGAATGGAGCGAACGCGGTGACGTCATCGACTACGACGAGCGTGCGCTCGTCACATTCGATGCCGTCGCCGCCATCTTGCTACACCCTACCTATGCCTAGGAAGCTACCGTGCATGCGTCGAAGTCATTTCGAGCATGCGCGAGTTTCCACGGCGACAGGTAAGTGTACACACACACACTTTTCTCGCTGAGAAACATGCTGACGAGAAACTCAACGAGAAAATAGAGAGCAGGTTCTCTATTTTTCTCGTCGAGATTCTTGCCAGTTTTCTTGACGAGAAAAATGAAAGCCGCCTACACGACCGATTTACTCAGCAAGAAAGCTCTGCCAGCAAGTTTCTTGCTGGTTCTTGCCGAGAAACTCGGTTGTGTGTACGAGACTTCAGGTGTAGCAAGATGGCGGCAATGGAACGTCACTTCCGTTACCAATTTTGATGGGTCACCATATGTGAAGGAACACCGGCTTTCGTTGGACCGGCTGCTGTACACACAAGCCAAATGTTGGATGGTTTCTATCGAACCGGCTGATACCGCCTGATGTTCGGCCCATGTGTACATGGCTTAACTATCCAAGTTTAAGTACTATTGCTGTGTATGTTTGTTTTTGTGTGTGTCTGTGTGTTTTTTTCCCTCAGAGATTGTCTTCTTAACAGTCTTCTAAAAGAATGTGTATTAAGCCTCGTACACACGACCGAGTTTCTCGTCGTTAAAAACACGTAGTTTTTCTCGACGAGATTCTTGTCAAGCTTTCCTTGCATACACACAGTCAATTCCAAATCTCGTCATTGTTCTGAGCAGTCACTTCCAGCACGTACGATGGCAGTATAAAGGGGAAGATCGATTTCAATGGCGCCACCCCTTGGGCTGCTTTTGCTGATCTCGTGTTTACGCGTGTGAAGTAAAAGTTTGGGAAGAGAGGATTCGCAATTTTCAGTCTTCGTGCTTTCAGTTCATTACAGCGTGACGAATGTGCTATCTCCATTACGAAGGCTTGTTTTAGCAGAAGAAGCGCTCCCGTCTCATACTTGATTCTGAGCATGCGCGATTTTGAAAGACTCGTAAAAGCATACACACGAACGTTTTTCTCGTCGCAAAACAGGCCGACGAGAAACACGACGAGAAAATCGAGAATCCGGACGAGAAAAAAGAGAGCAGGTTCTATATTTTTCTCGTCGAGATTCACGGCAGTTTTCTCGACGAAAAACCATACACACGAACGGTTTTCTCGACAAGAAAGCTCTCTCTGCAGTTTTCTTGTCGTTTTTGGACGAGAAACTCGGTCGTGTGAACGAGGCTTTAGTACTGCTTGTACCTTGGGGGTAGCACCTCAAAAACATGTCTTGAAAATTTGGATGTTAGTGCAAATAAAAAAAAAAAGAACCACAGACAGTACTGTTTTTCTTTCATAGGGCACATCTAGAAATGGTAGTTATGCCAAAACAGTATTGATTTATTTGTCTTGAATTTATTCTGAAAAATAGCTGCACACCTTCTGTGCCTAGGCACCGCTGTTCTGTAGCCTCAGAGTCATACTTATATATCTGCAGAAGATTTCTGACTACTAGTCTTACCAGATTTGTAGTAAGATTTGGTAATGTCACTACTGTGCCGTTCCCTGTTCTCCCTTCTGGAGAGAAAGCTATACATGAGGACCTGCAGTAGAAGGATGTCTCTACTTCTGCTTCAGGTCTGTGGATCTTTGCTTCCTCCACCGCTCATCTTGCTTTCTTTAGGCTGGTTTCACACTGGGGCGGTGGCGGTATAGCGCCGCTATTTTTAGCGGCGCTATACCGTCGGGATTGAAGAGGTATTCGGCCGCTAGCGGTGCAGTTTTAACCCCCACTAGTGGCCGGAAAAGGGTTAATACCACCCGCAAACCGCGGCTACTGCCGCGGTTTGCGGGCGGTATTACCGCGGTATCCCATTCATTTCAATGGGAAGGAGCGGTGTAGGAATGGTAAACACACCGCTCCTCTCACCGCTCCAAAGATGCTGCTTGCAGGACTTTTTTTTTAAGTCCTGTTAGCGCACCGCTCTAGTGTGAAAGCCCTCGGGGCTTTCACATTGGAGAGAAAGGAGCCGCTGTTTAGGCTCGGTTTGCAGGCGCTATTTTAGCAAAATAGCACCTGCAAACTGCCCCAGTGTGAAAGGGGCCTAATTATTCACTCACCAGTTTTCAGATCAGCAATCATCACAGGGGCAGCTCTGAAATGAGTGTAGCGGGGTGCTAAATTTAAGGGAAGTGTTTGAGTGATAGTTTGCTCAAACACACTAATTTGTCAGGGTTTTTGCAACCATTTTATCCACAGGGAGAGTATCGGTGTACAGTTCCCTGTGGCCTACAGGTGGCACTGCCATAGTGGGCCAGGGTTGAACCGCTGATAAAGTGCTGTGCCTTGTGTGTCCCCTCTCAGCAGCCATGGGGCGTGGTCTGCCTGCTGGGCATGCTGGAAGAGGATATAAAAGGGGCAGACGCTGCCTGTTTGGTTCATTCGTTGTCAGGGGTCCTACTCCCAGGGAGTGTGTGTTCCTGTCCGCCCTGGGCACCTTAGGCCCAGGGGCGGGTGTTCCTGTTCCATCCTGGGCACCTTTAGCCCAGGGTGAGGTACTACCATGCTGTTCCTGTCCGCCCTGGGTATGTAAGCCCAGGGGCGGCAGCGGAGGCCTGGGGCCCAGCACCTTCGACTGGGGTCCACCAAGGATCGAGGTCTCTCAGGGTGCCGCCTTGCGAGGGGACCCGTATCTAAGATGAGGAGCTCTCCGAAGACCCAGTGCAGTGTCATAATGACGGTAGGGTCCCGGTAACTCTCCGGAGTGATGTCTTCTCCTAAAAAGGGGCCATAGCTAAAGAAGGGGATCAGCTTCACCAGGTCTGTGGCAGAGACCAACTTCACAGTCTGTGGCAGAGACTGTGCGCCTAGTTAAACTTGCTTGAGAATCTGAGCAAACATCTGTAACATTTGTGCCTGGACCTCATCCACACCTTGTACTGTTCTGTTTCTTGCTCCAACATTTTCCTATCAGAGACTGTGTTATTGGCTAAGAGAAAATAAACTCTGAGTTGGAGTTTCAGCTGGTGTGGACATTCACTTTACTGGGAAGTCAAAGACTTGTCTCTACCTATAGAGGTGAGAATCAGGCTCTGGAGGTTTTCATGTTCTGACCGTGGAAGACCCAACAACAACACCGCTCAACCTCCTCACACAGGAGGGTACGGGCTTGTGGTGCGGTGTGCCTCTCTCTTCCTGCGAGGAGCCAAAGTTAATGCAGGTGGGAGTGGGGTGTGTGCGCTACACGAGGAAGCAAAACCCAGTCTCTGCCAAGATGGCTACCTCCACAAGGGGACATCGTTGGTCAGTAATGAGGGAAAAGAGCTGCTGGAAGACCACAGGCAATACTGGTGACAAAGCATTTTTTCTTTGCCTGTCTTCTTTGGACACAGCTTCCAGAGTTCAGGTCTTCTTTAAAGTGAACAGTGGTCCACTATGTTTCTTAAAAGGACCATTTTTGTAAATATACAAATCGAAGATGGTAGTAATAAAATTAATAATCATCATTATAATAGCAGATGCATCCACAGTCAGAATGCTTGATATAGAGGCCAACATTATCCCACTGGATCCTAGTGGCATAGGATATCTGTATCCCCTTCCTAATGAAGAAACCAGTGGCATAGTATAGCCATAGCAGCCCACGTGGCTGCTGTGGAGTCTGGGGTAGAAGTGGGCCCTATTAAAGGAAGCTGTTAAGGAAAACTAAACTGTGAATTCTCCAGTATAGAAGGCTAGTCTCAGAACTCCTATGGTGCAATAAGAAGCATTTACTACACAGAGAGTTAGATAGGAGGCCCCATCAAAATTTTGCGTAGCACCCTCTAGTGTGCTAGAATAGGTATTGTTAGGGTTTTTTTGATAGTGTAGGTAAAATGTTCAGTCTTGGCTGGCAGCCAAGCCTGTGTTTGTTAATCTGGGTCAGGTGAGTGGCTCAGGGAGGGCTGGATGACTCACAGGCAGCATCTCTGAGACCTCCCCTTACTTCTGGAATTACTTCTGGAATTTGCTGGAACCTTCCAGAAGAATGGGAGTGGAGGTAAGGAGGAGCTGCCTGGAGTATTCTGAGGGCCCTGACCAATCCCTAACAGATGGGTTGGCAGGGGGCAGGCCCCTCAAACGCGCTGGGTTGGCCCAGCTGGAGCAGAGGAGTTCGGGTGGAAGCTGGAGATGGGGTGTTAGACTATGGGAGACCCTTCAGGGTAGTCCCTTAGTCTGGGGGGGGGGGGGTGACCTTGAGTCTTAGAGCTTGGGTGTGGAAGGGACCCTCTTCACCACCCACACAGGAGTCCTGACCAGTGGCATGGAAGCAGGTATGAGGACAACAGGAGAACACTGCTGGTCAAATCTCCATGGAGGAAGACATCCAGGTGGGCTGATGAGTGTTACAGTTGGAGAGAACTGAGAGGCATGCCTGAGAGGACAGGGAGAGAGCTGTCTGGGATGGATGCAGAGTCAGTCTGGGAGGATTGTGGAAGAGTAGCCAGGAGAGCTAGTGAAAGGGGCAGCTGCAGCCGCAGCCGGGTGGGCTGGCAGTGCCCAAAGAGGTGGTGATGGGATCAGTAGCCACAGGACGACAGCTGAGCACTAGAACTTTGCTACACAAACAAGTTCCTGCCTGTAATGGGCTTTTGCTACCTATCTGACTGAGCCTTTTTGTCAGATCATCCAACAGTGTGCCAGCTGGTCCTGGGAGTTGTAGTGCTGCAATCAAGAGTTGTGCGGGAGGCAGAGGAGAAGTGTACATATGGACTATAAATAGTTGTGTGCCTGAAGAGTGGGGTTTACTGAAAGTCTAGTGGGCATCCCATAATACCCCAGTGGGCATTCCCCTTAATAAAACATAAAACAAAGCACTGGACTGTTCATTGGCTCAAGTGTGCTGTAATTTCTGTAAAGATGCGGTGTGCCTGTCTGTGCAGGGTGGGGGATGCCTTTACACTTGCGGCTCCTTAGGGGGTGCACTACATTCGCAATGGGGCAACCATGATTCATAGGTACACCCCTGGGACTACTATGCAACCAAAGCAGGTAGTGCTTGCTTTAAAATGGTTGTAAACCTTTTACAACCACTTTTTGCTACAGGTATGCCTATAATAAGGCTTACCGTAGTTACCCCGGATATCTCCTAATCCTGCACGGTTTAGGAGATATCACCTGTATCAGCATGTGCCAACGCCATCGGCACATGTGCACTGAAGCAACGGCATGTCCGTGCCGTTGCTTCAGCTAGTATGCCATTACCGGGAGGCTCCCATGCTCCCATGCGCATGCACGGGAGTGACGTCATAGTGGCTTCGGCCAATCACAGCGCCCGAGCCCGCGAAATACCCAGAAGCAACTCCGGGAGCGATGTCGCCGGAGCGGTGTATGAGGACCGCTGCATGGGCTTCGATCTAAGGTAAGTAATTCATAATGAGCTAGTATGCTATGTATACTATGTAGCACTACCCCCGTAGGAGCTACTGGTTTAGATTTTGGGCCTTGCACGTTGCCTCAATATTTGTTGTCTAGGGGTTGAAAGTCTACAGTAACTTCAATGTCCACACAAGTTATGAATCCTTTTTCTTCAGGCTTTATTTTCTAAGCAAACTTGTATAGGTAGAGGGATGGAGAGTTAGGCCCCTTTCACACTGGGGCGTTTTTCATGCGGTTTAGCGCTAATAATAGCGCTATTATACCGCATGAAAAATTCCTGCCCTGTAGCCTTCAATGTGAAAACCGCAGTAAAAACGACGGTATAGCAGCGCTGCAAATCGCGCTGCTATACCGCCATCGCTCCTGCCCGCCCCAGTGTGAAAGGGGCCCCTTTCACACTGGGGCAGGCAGGAGCGGTGGCGGTATAGCAGTGCGATTTGCAGCGCTGCTATACCGTCGTTCTTACCGCGGTCGCTAGGGGGTCGCGGTTTGCGGGCGGTATCATTGTCCCCTTGATTTCAATGGGCACCCGCGGTAAAGGAGCGGTGAACACACCGCTCCTTTACCGCTGTAAAGAAGCGGCTAGCAGGACTTTTGGAGCGGTCCTGCTAGCGCACCACTTCAGTGTGAAAGCCTTCGGGCTTTCACATTGAAGGCTACAGGGCAGGAATTTTTCATGCGGTATAATAGCGCTATTATTAGCGCTAAACCGCATGAAAAACGCCCCAGTGTGAAAGGGGCCTAAGGGGAAGGTTCAGGCACACACAGCAGATCACTGGGGAAAACTCCTAATATACAAAGTCTCACCCACCACTCTCCTTCGAGTGGGTATTGCTCACCCGGATAGGCCCCTCTCACTTGGCCTAGCAGCCGGAATGATGCACGGACAGATAAGAAAGAACAGTCTCTGCCACAGACCTTTTTGATGGTTATGTTGAACCGTTCAGTTACCCCTTTAGTACCGGGAAATCCAGCCTTATGCCGCGTACACACGACCGTTTTTAATGACGAGAAAAATGACATTTTTTAAAATGGTCATTAAAAATGATCGTGTGTGGGCTTCAGAGCATTTTTCACAACGTGAAAAAAGGCCATGAAAAAATTGGAACATGCTCTAATTTTTCACGTCGTTTTTTACATCGTCGTTTTTCTCGTCATGAAAAACGGCCGTGTGTACGCTTTAACGTCGTGAAAAAAAATGCGCATGCTCAGAATCAAGTATGAGACGGGAATGAATGAATAAATGACTTGCATAGCGCTCACATGCAAACTGAATCACCTCTAGGCGTTTTTTGCAGCCAGTGTCTGCTTGGCTGGTGCGGTCATTTTACCCCGTAGGATCTCGACACGCTTGGGACACACAGTCGTACACACATATATACTGGGCCAATTTGGACAAGATCCAATTAACCTACCAGCATGTCTTTGGAGTGTGGGAGGAAACCGGAGTACCCAGAGGAAACCCACACAGACACAGAGAGAACATGCAAACTCCAGGCAGATGGTGTTGTGGCCGTGATTCGAACCAGCGACCCTTTTGCTGCTAGGTGAAAGTGCTAACCACTACACCACCGTGCTGCCCTCGTATGAGACGTATGAGACAGGAGCACTCGTTCTGGTAAAACTAGCGTTCGTAATGGAGATAGCACATTCGTCACGCTGTAACGGACTGAAAAGCACGAGGCTGAAAAGAGCAAATGGTCGCTCAACAAACTTTACTAACATGAAGGGTGGTGCCATCCGAATGGAACTTCCCCTTTATAGTGCCGTCGTACGTGTTGTATGTCACCGCATTTTGCTTGAGCATTTTTTTCCACGATAGTGTGTAGGCAAGGCAGGCTTGAGAAGAATCACATCGAGAAAAATTACGTTTTTTTCAATGACATTAAAAACGGTCGTGTGTACGCGGCATTACAGTCTAAGAGCCTTTAAGCCGACCCGACTGTAAGGTTACTTTAGTTACGGTGCATCCCTCAATTAGGTCCCCAGGCCTTCTGCAAGATACCGGCCTTCTGCCTGGTCCTCTCCTGGACAGGTCCTCCCCTGTTTTCCTCCATTGAGTGGCTTCCTCCCGCAGGAAGGACAGCACAGGTCCACCTTCAAGCGCAGGCCCCAGTCAAGACAACTGGGCCTACCTGGCATAGTTACAGCCTCGGACCAACGTGGCTCCGAGGCTGAATTTCCAGTAACACATGCCTCGAGCGAGGAGAGCCACAAGGCGAAGAAGAGCCCTGAAAAATGGCGTCTGCCCCTTAAGTACCCTTCCCCAGCATGCTCAGCGGGGAGACCACTCCCACTAAACTGTTCCCGGAGAAAGACACCCAATACACTTTGGCCTGTTTGTCTTCCACATTGGCCTGGGGTCGTAACGCCACCTACAGGCAAACAGGCAAACAGTGGGAAGTCCTTCCAAACACAGCCATAGCCGGAGCAGAGGCTGATTTAGGCCTCGTACACACGACGAGTTTCTCGGCAAGAACCAGCAAGAAACTTGCTGGCAGAGATGTCTTGCCGAGAAATTCGTTCGTGTGTATGGTTTCTCGTCGAGAAAACCGACACGTAACCTCGACGAGAAAATAGAGAACCTGCTCTCTATTTTCTCGTCGAGATTCTCGTCGGCATGTTTCTCTACGAGAAAAGTGAGTGTGTGTGTACACTTGCCTGTCCTCCCGGAAGCCTGCGCATGTTCGAAATGAATTTGACGCATGCACGGTAGCTTCCTAGGCATACGTAGGGTATACCAAGATGGCGGCGACGGCATCGAATGTGACGAGCGCATGCTCGTCGTAGTCGATGATGTCACCGCGTACGCTCCATTCAAAGAACCGCGGGTTCTTTGAATCGAGCGTGTGTACACTCGGCCGGGACAAGTTTCTTGTCCAAGAATCTCGTCGAAAAAAACAACATGTTTTTTTCAACGAGAATCTCGGCCGTGTGTACGAGGCCTGAGGCCTCGTACACACGACCGAGTTTCTCGGCAAGAACCAGCAAGAAACTTGCTGGCAGAGATGTCTTGCCGAGAAATTTGTTCGTGTGTATGGTTTCTCGTCAAGAAAACCGACAAGTAATCTCGACGAGAAAATAGAGAACCTGCTCTCTATTTTCTCGTCGAGATTCTCGTCAGCCTGTTTCTCGACGAGAAAAGTGAGTGTGTGTGTACACTTACCTGTCCGCCGGGAAGCCCGCGCATGTTCGAAATAAATTCGACGCATGCGCAGTAGCTTCCTAGGCATAGGTAGGGTATACCAAGATGGCGGCGACGGCATCGAATGTGACGAGCGCATGCTCGTCGTAGTCGATGACGTCACCGCGTACGCTCCATTCAAAGAACCGCGGGTTCTGTGAATCGAGCGTGTGTACACTCGGCCAGGACAAGTTTCTTGTCCAAGGATCTCGTCGAAAAAAACGACGTGTTTTTTTCGACGAGAAACTCGGCCGTGTGTACGAGGCTTCAGCCCTAATTATTTACAAAGTCTTAGCTATTACCAGCTCAGACACCCACTAAATCTAACATAGCGCCTGGTCATCAGGAGCAGGGCACTACAACTAGCTCATTATGCCTTTGTCTTTTTTTTTTTTTTTTTGTGGGTTTACAACCACTTTAAAGTATGTACAGACTCTGCATAGGATAGAATTATAAACAGATAAGGGTGACACTAGTGCCCTATTGTTGTATATGGAGTCCCACATCATGTTGTTCCATAATGTCCAGGTCTTCTTATCTAAATAATAAACTAATTAGCAGAAGTTTGTCATTCAGCATTTATTATGCTTATTACTCTACCTTTGAAAGATTATATATTTTTAATTTCCTACAGTACATCAATGAGTACGACAGTTTTACAACCTTTGGACTTCCCTTTTATGGTGTATCTCACTGTACAGGATGTTCATTTGAAGGACAGTACAGCTGGGGTTGTTTAACCACTTCCCGCCCAGTCAATAGGAGATTGACGTCCGGGAAGTGGTTGTGCTATCCACACTGGACGTCTATTGACGTCCTGCAGGATAACAGCCGCCACAAATGGGCACTGACTGGCACCAACATGGCACGGCCACAATGTGTGATGCCCAGCAATGCCAGCCACCAGTGTCATCAGTGGCACCTACCAGTGTCCATCAGTGCCACCTATAAGTGCCCATAAGTGCCCACCTATCAGTGCCCGTCTGTGCCACCTATCAGTGCCGCCTATGAGTGCCCATCAGTGCTGCCTATGAGTGCCCATCAGTGCCGCCTATGAGTGCCCATCAGTGCCGCATACCAGTGCCACATATCAGTGCCCATCAGTGCCGCCTATCAGTGCCCATCAGTGCCGCCTATCAGTGCCCATCATCAGTGCCCATCAGTGCCACCTCATCGGTGCCACCTCATTGGTGCCACCTCATCGGTGCCCATCAGTGTCGCCTTATCAGTGCCCATCAGTGCCGCCTTATCAGTGCCCGTCATTGAAGTAGAAAAGGTACTTACGGTATTTACAAAAAAAATAACAGAAACAAAGGAAAACATAGTTTTTTTTCAAAGCTTTCACTCTTTTTTTATTTGTTGTGCAAAAAATAAAAATCGCAGAGGTGATCAAATACAACCAAAAGAAAGCTCTATTTGTGGGAACAAAATGATAAAAAATGTGTTTGGGTACAGTGTAGCATGACCGCGCAATTGTCATTCAAATTGCGACAGCGCTGAAAGCTCAAAATTGGCTTGGGCAGGAAGGTGTATAAGTGCCTGGTATTGAAGTGGTTAAGAAGTTACCCGTGGTTTTACATTGCTGCAATTTTCAGGTCGTTTGGAAATGGTATTCAGAAACCTTTCATAGCTGGGGGTTTTCTCAACACTAAAATGCTAACATGTGACATGATATCTTTACAAGCTTATGAGTGAAAGCTGAACTCGGGGCAGATGAAATAAAACCTTAATTCATGGCATGCGTTATTCAAGTGTTATTTCTAAGATTTTTCTTGATATCCGCCTCTTATAATCTCTTGCACAATGGAGTTCAGACTGAGGGGTAAGGGGACAGTAGAATTGAGGGCCAATTTAAATTTTGCTGCATGTTCATGTGCATACAAGTGTAGCGAGTGTCAAATTTAGTGGGGTGTATCTGGGCAATAGATGGCCCAGATACATTGATTTTTAGGGATTTATAGACACTTTGGAGTGTGGGAGGTATGAATGGTGTCATGTTCCCTGCGGTCCCTAGGTGGCGCTGTCACCTGGGACCGGGGTTGAACTGCCATTCTAGAGCCGTGCCCTTTGTGTCCTCTCGCGGCAGTAGTACAGCGGGGCGGGGAACCCGCGGTGCCTGCTGGGAGAAGATATAAAAGGGGCGGACATCTTGCGCACAAGGTCCATTCCCCAGGCACCTTCAGCCTGGGGGCTGCTGCAGTTCGTCTGTGCCCAGGCGCCCTTGGCCTGGGCGCGTGGAGTTGAGTTCCATCCCAGGCACCTTCAGCCTGGGGTGAGGTACTTTACAAGGAGGCCTGGGGCCCAGTACCTTCGACTGGGTCCCGCAAGGGCGAAGCATTCCCAAGGTGCCCCCGGTATTGGGTGCCTGAATCCAGGGCGTAAGGGACTAGAGAAGTGACCTCCCCGAAGAGCCAGCGCAGCATTTGCTGGTGACGGTGGAGGCCTCTGGTGACCGTCCGGATGGATGTCTTCCTCTGACAGGGGTCGTTTGTTCTAAAGGAGGTATTTCATGTTCTTATGGTCTGTGGCAGAGACCCATCTTCATCAGGTCAGTGGCAGGCCTCATCTAAGGCCTGTGGCAGAGGCCTCAACGTTCACCCAGGTCAGTGGCAGGGACCAAATTCACGGTCGGTGGCAGCGACTGTGCGCCAAGCCTGTTTGCACTAAATGGAACAGGAGAGACTTTAATCACTAAGTTGTGCCTGGACCTACTCTTTCCTACACCTTGTCTGTTCTTTTAAAGTTCAACCAGCCTACCCATTGATCAAAGCAAATAAAACAGTGTTGGACTTTTATTGGTGTGGAACTCGTGTTACTGGAAGCTAAGTGTCCCTGTCTGTGACAGTGACAATCATCCTCCACAGGAGAAGCTGAGGCTCCGGCCTAAAACGCAGACCCGAAGGTAACGGTTTTGCTCATATCTCTGCATACTACATCAAAGAGCCGAGCTGGTGGTGTGCATCTTTCCCCCTTCTCCCATATACCCCTAGACGAGTTAACCAGCCATAAAGAGAGGGGAGAAGGTGGGGGAAGACCGCTACATGTGGGGGCTCGTCCGGGATTTGTGTTTATGCAATGGAGCCGAAGCTATCGGAGTTTGAACTTTGCTGCCCAGAAGAGTTCCGTGTAGGTCGGCCATATTGGCCACTGCACCAGCAGGCACACCCTCCCTGCACAGTTCATGGGCGTGACATGGAGAAAGCCCGCGAACTGGTGTGCCAGAAGGGAGGAGTCCGGCCATGTGAAGAGGTACACGTGGGGACTTTGGCGCCAATTATGCAGTGCTCGATGGAGCAGCAATCAGTCACCATGTTCAGCAATGCCTCGTGGGTTCCAGTCTCTAATACTACGAGGATGACTTCAACTGCTGCTCCGATTACAGATACGGGGATTCGGCTCAAGCCCCGGGGACGATTCGCCTTGTACACCTGCAAGGATGTTGAGGCCCTGGGTATGATTTGTCCCGGATGTTCGGGACTGGTGGTACAGTTAAAGCCATTCGGGCACTGTGAGGCCTGCGGGGAGTTCACGTTTGATGTGGAGCAATCCATAGAGAGACCTCGGGTCTTCCACCTTAGCCCTACATCAGGCGCCACCACTCAACAAGGAGAAGTCAACGCTTGGACAGCCATCCCTCAGTGCACTGTAGAGACCTCCGTGGAGGTCGCGAACAAAGGAATGGAAGTTCCAAATTCGGAGATGCTGCTTCGGTCACCACAGTTTCCCTACTCCCAGCGCCAACAATGAAGATCGGTCTTGTTTAGAGCTTCCAGCGGCCGAGATGGAGGACAACCCCTGCGCTTGCCTGGCCCGGATGGATCCGGTAGGAAGAGTCCTGGACATCCCTTCACAAGTTTGGGTCGAGGTAAGCCAGGGAACGGGACTTGGTGTTGGGACGGAGGTGTCGGGGATTCACGGCCCCTTGAGCCCGTGGGTGGGAGTGATTCTGTGTCCACTACCAAGTACCTGCCCGCGGAGGAGTGAGACACCTCCGACCTGGAGACGGTCTCTGATGTGGGAGACGACGTCGTCATAGACAAACTATTTGCTGAAAAGGGCTGGGACAAGATGCCTCTCTCCTCCTCTCGTAGAACCAGGGATCCACCTATGTCCATATGGGATAGTACACCCCGGGTGGAGGCACCAGCGCCTGAGGAGGGACCCCGTCCCCTGCCTGCCCTTCAGTCCCCGGTGCCTCCTGCATCTACCACCGGGGACAAGAGACTGTCGCTGCGGGTGACTATGCCCAAATCAGAGGAGGTCAAGGCACCTCGCCATCCGGATTCGATCGTCCTGCCGGAGAGGGAGACCGCTCTACTATGCCTCCCTTGTCTATGCTACAATGGTTGTTTTGCTAGAAGGTTGCCAATGAGTATGGGTGGGAGTACCCATACTCATCTAAGGAGCTGCTTTACGAAGTGGAATTCTGCAGGGAACGTTTTCGTGTGGACACACATCAAGGTCCCACACGCACGCAGGTACCTCGCTTGTTCCCCAAAAGCATCTCAAAGATTCAAAGACTGCAAGGCAGAGTGGATGTTGGGTCGGCACATTCATGCAGACAAGGTGCTGATCCGAAGGTAAGAAGGAGAGGATGTCGAATATCACCTAGAGACTGTTGATCAACATTTGAAACCCCTTGTCTTGCCGCATCCCAGATTCTACCTGTAGGAGAAAAGACTCCTTTTCCTTGTACCTTGAAAATTTGCTGAACTTTCCGGGGTTTGTTTTCCCTCCCGGAAACCCAGGAACTGTACCCAAGTTTAACAGGTGTTGTGCTCTTTGGAGGAATGGGGAACTGTTGCTGTTGTTTTCTCCCTTCTTCCCTCAAAGTAATCATGGACTTTGGGGTAGTTAGGGCCAAAGTACACAGAGAAGTAGTTTCGTTCCAGGATTCGACAAGTGTCTTTGCCGTGACACTGTCACCAGGTGGCAGTGTTGCGCAACGTTATTCACTTTACACCACATACTTCTTGGAAGGAAGAGATTTCTCTTTGGAGGGATTTTTTTGTTCCAACACTCACACATGTGTCAGGAAGTTTTGTGTGTTTAAACTTCTTTTATCCCCTCTGCAGGAGAACATCCGTCAAGACCGCTGAGAATGGGGCGGGTCTTAGTTAGTGATGTGGGCGGGGAGAAAATGTCAATGTTGTTACTGCGATATGTATGCTGTTATGTGTTGTTTCCCTTTTCCCTTCCATGTCAGGTTCAGGCACAACTACCAGTTTTTCAAATTTAAATGTTTTTGCGCATTTTTGAAGCAGTCTCTGGATTGGGTTATGTTGGCTCCCTTTGGGGCATGACTTGTTCCAGACACTGGGAACCAGTGTCAAATTGCTGGGGGGAGAGAGTAGCGGGTGTCAAATTTAGAGGGAGTATCTGGGCCATAGATGGCCCAGATACATTGATTTTTTTGAATTAATGGACACTTTGGAGTGTGGGAGGTATGAATGGTGTCATGTTCCCTGCGGTCCCTAGGTGGCGCTGTCACCTGGGACCAGGGTTGAACTGCCATTCTAGAGCCGTGCCCTTTGTGTCCTCTCGCGGCAGTAGTACAGCGGGGTGGGGAACCCGCTGTGCCTGCTGGAAGAGGATATAAAGGGGGCGGACATCTTGCGCACGAGGTCCATTCCCCAGGCACCTTCAGCCTGGGGGCTGCTGCGCTTCGACTGGGTCCCGCAAGGGCGAAGCATTCCTAAGGTGCCCCCGGTATTGGGTGCCTGAATCCAGGGCGTAAGGGACCGGAGAAGTGACCTCCCCGAAGAGCCAGCGCAGCATTTGCTGGTGACGTTGGAGGCCTCTGGTGACCGTCCGGATGAATGTCTTCCTCCGACAGGGGTCGTTTGTTCTAAAGGAGGTATTTCATGTTCTTATGGTCTGTGGCAGAGACCAATCTTCATCAAGTCAGTGGCAGGCCTCATCTAAGGCCTGTGGCAGAGGCCTCAACGTTCACCCAGGTCAGTGGCAGGGACCAAATTCACGGTCGGTGGCAGCGACTGTGCGCCAAGCCTGTTTGCACTAAACGGAACAGGAGAGACTTTAATCACTAAGTTGTGCCTGGACCTACACTTTCCTACACCTTGTCCATACCTCCCAACACGCACGGATTCTGCGGGAACTGCCCACACAGACATTAAGTTCCCGCAGACCCGCGAGAGGATGTAATTTCCCGCAAGGAGGAGGAGAAGGAGGATCTCGGAAGACACACAGGCAGCAGGCAGCAGCGGTAAGTCAGCCCCGCTCTGCTATCCTGATTTTACTTCCGCCGAAGGAAGCAATAAAGCTCGGCAATAAAGCCTTCTTTTAAAAAAACTTGTCAGACCCCCCCGTCCAGCGGCACCCCGTCCCCGTCCCGCGGCACCCCCCCCGCTCAACAGATCAGAACTGCAGTTAGTGATAAATGAAACCCCCGCCCCGCGGTATGCCTTGTCTGTTCTTTTAAAGTTCAACCAGCCTACCCATTGATCAAAGCAAATAAAACAGTGTTGGACTTTTATTGGTGTGGAACTCGTGTTACTGGAAGCTAAGTGTCCCTGTCTGTGACAGTGACAATCATTCTCCACAGGAGAAGCTGAGGCTCCGGCCTAAAATGCAGACCCGAAGGTAACGGTTTTGCTCATATCTCTGCATACTACATCAGAGAGCCGAGCTGGTGGTGTGCATCTTCCCCCTTCTCCCAGATACCCCTAGATGAGTTAACCAGCCATACAGAGAGGGGAGAAGGTGGGGGAAGACCGTTACATGTGCATACAAGAAACATGCTTACTGGAAGAGAAAGCAGAGAGATCACCTAAACAGTCCGCTGCTGCTGCTTCGTTTTCCAGTCACAAATTAGGTGCAGGGAAGTGACCTAGCTTTATTGCAGAGAAATGTCAGGTCACCACCCTGGTTGTGCCAGCAGGAATGTGTTAATTTCAAGACTGGATAGGCAAAACTGCAAATCCTTTGGCAGATAAATCAGCACCCATATCTGTATTTACCTCCCATATTTGTATTTGGAGTTCATCTTTGACCGTTGTGTCAGATAAGAAATGTACAGAATTTGCTGCCAACTATGTTGCTTGTCTACACTTGTTTTCAGGTAACCATAGTAGAAAGTGTTTACTATTTTCAGCTGAAATGAGCAAAAATTTGGCATTAGGTGAAGATTGTTGCTAAAAATCATTACATTTTTTTCTTCACTGTTCTATTACGTCTGAAGACATGCAAAATGAGATGGTCAGCAGCAACTGAGAAATGCAGCAGATGGTCAGCCATTGCAAAAATTCTAAAGGAGTGGTTGGAGACCAGGGACATGTTTTTGGAGATGGTCAGCGTTTTCAAAAATGCTACAAGAGCAGTTGGAGACTAGGGACATTTTTGTGGAAATGGTCAGTGTGATGGATCTCGTATGGGAACCTCCGCCAGACCTGTGTCTCCTGTCCTCCAAACGCACCCGCAGCCTGCAGACTCGCCATAACCAGCCCTTAACCCCTCAATCACGAGACAAGCCACACAGGTGTTGAGGGTTAAACATGCAGAGCATAAACTCTTTATTAAGTACAAAACATACACTTTTAAACACAGTTAGGGACACTCCCCTTAGCCTTGTCATAGAGGGGATAGGGGATAAGGAAGAACCAATGGAAACTCAACACTTGTATATTCAAACAACTACAGTTGAAACACATAAAGGGATTATGATAAGCAGGCAGCCCCTTCTTACACATCCCCTGCTGGTAGGTGTCTCCAGACCTTTGTCTACGTGCCATGACCCAACACAATTAAACACAGCAACAGCAGCAATGGCATTATCTCAATGCAATTTTGTCCCCAAGTCTCGTAGCCCCACGCTTTGGGAATACCGCCATCTTGTATATGCCTTTATCAGCTAAAAGTTCATTGTTTGTGGAATAAAAGTATATATTTAACCCAGCGGGCCAATAGGTTTAGGTAGCCGGAAACGACTCCACGAGCCCAACAACAGATACCGCGTTCACCCGATTCTGATGAACCAGCGACCGCGGACACAAATGTCTGGAGGTGGCATCTTCTCCAGGTGGTGGGAGATGGCAAAAAGCCCTCCAAATCTTCCGTTCTCTGCTGGGCCATAGTCTCTGGGTAGGAGGCCAGCCCACAGCCCCTTCCAAAACACACAGAGACAGTGGGTTCTGTCACAGTCAGGGATTGCAAACATGCTACAGGAATGGTTGGAGATCATGGGCACGTATTTGGAGATGGTCAGTGTTGGCAAACATGCTACAGGAGTGGTTGGAGACCAGGGAGACATGTTTGGAGATGGTCAGAGTTGGCAAACTCTGACCATCCCTAACCATCTCCATAAACGGTCAGGAATGGTTGGAGATTAGGGACACATTTTTGGAGATAGAGTTTGTAAACATGCTACAGGAGAGGTTGGAAACCAGGAACATGTTTATGGAGATGGTCAGGGATTGCAAACATGCTACAGGAGTGGTTGGAGACCAGGGAGACATGTTTGGAGATGGTCAGAGTTGGCAAACTCTGACCATCCCTAACCATCTCCATAAACGGTCAGGAATGGTTGGAGATTAGGGACACATTTTTGGAGATAGAGTTTGTAAACATGCTACAGGAGAGGTTGGAAACCAGGAACATGTTTATGGATGGTCAGGGATTGCAAACATGCTACAGGAGTGGTTGGAGACTAGGGACACATTTTTGGAGATTGTCAGAATTTGCAAACATGCTACAGAAGGGGTTCGAGACCAGGGACACGTTTTTGGAGATGGTCAAAGTTTGTAAACATGCTACAGCGGTTGTTGGAGACCAGGGACACATGTTTGGAGATGGTCAGAGTTTGTAAGCATGCTACAGAAGGGGTCCGAGACCAGGGACAAGTTTTTGGAGATGGTCAGAGTTTGTAAACATGCTACAGTAGTGGTTGGAGACCAGGGACACGTTTTTGGAGATGGTCAGAGTTTGTAAACATGCTACAGTAGTGGTTGGAGACCAGGGACACGTTTTTGGAAATAGTCAGTTTGTAAACATGCTACAGGAGAGGTTGGAGACCAGGAACACGTTTATGGAGATGGTTAGGCATTGCAAACATGCTACAGGAGTGGTTGGAGATCATGGGCATGTATTTGGAGATGGTCAGAGTTGACAAACAGGCTACAGGAGTGGTTGGAGACTAGGGACACATTTTTGGAGATAATCAGAATTTGCAAACATGCTACAGAAGGGGTTCGAGACCAGGGACACGTTATTGGAGATGGTCAGAGTTTGCAAACATGCTACAGAAGTGGTTGGAGACCATGGACACATGTTTGGAGATGGTCAGAGTTTGCAAACATGCTACAGAAGTGCTTAGAGACCTGGGACACGGTTTTGGAGATGGTCAGAGATTGAAAAAAGATTAGAGAGAAGAAAAAAAAAACATTAAGGCCTCATGCCCACGGACGTTTTTACAGCCACGTTTTTGAGCGTTTTTTACAGCTTAAAAACGCCTGTCCATGTTAGTCTATAGCTTCATGCCCACCTAGACGTTTTTGAGCTGCAAATAGCATAGACGTTTTTAAGCTGTAAAAAAAAACCAGGACCAGTGCGTTCCTCAGCGTCGGAGTTAGGCAGAAAAAAACGCGAGCGTCAAAAAACGCTCAAAAACGCGCACTAACGCGCGGTCGCGTTTTTTAGCTCCGACGTTTTTTTTTTTTTTTTTTTAAAATAAATAAATAAATAAATAAAAGGAATAGACAACAGAGAAACAAATTACGATTAGTGTAAAAGAAAAAAATAACAGTAACTACTAGAATAAAAATATGTTTTATTTTACTGGCCTGAGTATGCACCAAAACAAACTACTACCTACAGGGGCCCCAAGGGGTGCACAGTAATTTCTAAGGGACCATCTGCAGCCCCAAAGTTGCAGGTTGGGTACCAGGAGTCTAGCTATGATAGAGTACCAGAGTCTAGATATTCACTGTATCTGCATGTGCCGACGTCATCAGCACATGCGCACTGAAGAAATGGTCCGCTCGTGGCGTTTCTTCAGGAGCCGTGCTGTGACCATGTGACGTTATCGTGGCTCCAGCCAATCACAGCCCCAGAGCCCGCAAACCCGGAAATAGCTCTGGGAGACATGTCACCGATCACAGCGGTGTGCGGGGACCGCTGCAACAGCTTTGTTCTAAGGTAAGTATTTCATAATGAGCTAATATGTTTTCGAAACCCTCAGTAAGTTTTCCACTCGATGATTGTTTTTGACCGCATTGACAAGGAAAATTGAAGGGGAAGGTTGGATAATTTTTCAGAATTTTTATGGATGGATCATTTTTCTTGAACAAACAAAATTCTAAAAGGGGAATGTGGTTTTCATTTGGGAAAATTTGTATATAGAGTAAGGGTTAGTTTACACTTGTATAAAAAGAAGGCTTCGGACAGGCTTTGTTAAAGCTTTTCTTAACGCCAGTCAAAGCCCCTGTCACTATATAAAATGGTTAGTTTACAGTCCTGTTTACATTTTGTGTTTGCTTTGCTTTGCTTCACCTTCACTTCAAAAATGATACCCCATGTAGCTTTAGTGGTGCTTCAAAGCCTCCATAGAGCTCTACCCGTATAACAAAGCTTGTTTGAAGCTCGCTTGAAGCACCTGCGGCTTTTGATAGGCTTTAATTTAGCCTTTGCTTCGATTAGTTTAGGATGAAATTGCAGGTGTGAGATATCAACACACACACAGGGCATCTGCCAAGCTTCAACAAAGCTTCAAAAGAGCACCACGAAGCCTCATCGAAGCCTCATCAAAGCACCATCGAAGTCTCCTCAAAGCACCAGCGAAGCATCAAAAACACATCATAAGGGCTCATTTACACTTGCTTCGGCCTCAACAATGCTTCAACAATGCTTCGGACAGGCTTTGTTAAAGCTCTCTGAATGTTAGTCAAAGCTCCTGTCACTAAATAAAATGGTTAGCTTACTGTCCTGTTTACACCTTGCTTTTGCTTTGCTTCGGCTTTGCTTCAAAAATTATACCCCATGTAGCTTTAGTGGTGCTTTAGAGCATCTTCAAAGCCTCCATAGAGCTCTACCTGTATACCAAAGCTTGTTTAAAGCTCACTTGAAGCACCTGCAGCTTTTGATAGGCTTTAATTTAGCTTTAGCTTCGATTCGTTTAGGATGAAATTGCAGGTGTGAGATATCAACACACACACAGGACATCTGCCAAGCTTCAACAAAGCTTCAAATAAGGGCACAACCAAAGCCTCATCAAAGCTCCACCGAAGCCTCATCGAAGCACCCCCACGAAGGCTCATCAAAGCACCATCAAAGCCTCATCAAAGCACCACCGGAAGCATCAAAAACACATCATAAGGGCTCATTTACACTTGCTTCGACTTCAACAATGCTTCAACAAGGCTTCGGACAGGCTTTATTAAAGCTCTCTGAATGCTAGTCAAAGCCCCTGTCACTAAATAAAATGGTTAGCTTACAGTCCTGTTTACACCTTGTGTTTGCTTTGCTTTGCTTCGCCTTCACTTCAAAAATTATACCCCATGTAGCTTTAGTGGTGCTTTAGAGCATCTTCAAAGCCTCCATAGAGCTCTACCAGTATAGCAAAGCTCGTTTGAAGCACATGCGGCTTTTGATAGGCTTTAATTCAGCTTTAGCTTCGATTAGTTTAGGATGGAATTGCAGGTGTAAGATATCAACACACACACACAGGACATCTGCCAAGCTTCAAAAGAGCACCACCAAAGCACCACGGAAGCCTCATCAAAGCACCAGCGAAGCATCAAAAACACATCATAAGGGCTCATTTACACTTGCTTCAACAAGGCTTCAGACAGTCTTTGTTAAAGCTCTCTGAACAGCAGTCAAAGCTCCTGTCACTAAATAAAATGGTTAGCTTACAGTCCTGTTTACACCTTGCTTTTGCTTTGCGTTGCTTCGGCTTTGCTTCAAAAATTATACCCCACGTAGCTTCTGTGGTGCTTCAAAGCGTCTTCAAAGCATTCATAGAAGTCTATGGCAAAGCTAGCTTGAAGCCCCACTGAAGTCTCTGTGAAGCCTCATCGAAGCCCCACGAAGCCTCATTGAAGCCCCACGAAGCCTCATCAAAGCCCCACGAAGCCTCATCAAAGCCCCACGAAGCCTCCTCAAAGCCCCACGAAGCCTCCTCAAAGCCCCACGAAGCCTCATCAAAGCCCCACAAAGCCTCATCAAAGCCCCACAAAGCCTCCTCAAAGCCCCACAAAGCCTCCTCAAAGCCCCACGAAGCCTCCTCAAAGCCCCACGAAGCCCCATCAAAGCCCCACGAAGCCTCCTCAAAGCCCCACAAAGCCTCCTCAAAGCCCCACGAAGCCTCATCAAAGCCCCACGAAGCCTCATCAAAGCCCCACGAAGCCTCCTCAAAGCCCCACGAAGCCTCCTAAAAGCCGTACGAAGCCTCCTAAAAGCCGTACGAAGCCTCATGAAAGCCCCACAAAGCCTCATCAAAGCCCCACGAAGCCTCATCAAAGCCCCACGAAGCCTCATCAAAGCCCCACAAAGCCCCACGAAGCCTCCTCAAAGTCCCACGAAGCCTCATCAAAGCCCCACGAAGCCTCCTCAAAGCCCCACGAAGCCTGATTAAAAAAAAGCCCCACGAAGCCTCATCAAAGCCCATGAAGCCTCCTCAAAGCCCCACAAAGCCTCATCAAAGCCTCTACCAGTATAGCAAAGCTCGTTTGAAGCACATGCGGCTTTTGATAGGCTTTAATTCAGCTTTAGCTTCGATTAGTTTAGGATGGAATTGCAGGTGTAAGATATCAACACACACACACAGGACATCTGCCAAGCTTCAAAAGAGCACCACCAAAGCACCACCGAAGCCTCATCAAAGCACCAGTGAAGCATCAAAAACACATCATAAGGGCTCATTTACACTTGCTTCAACAAGGCTTCAGACAGTCTTTGTTAAAGCTCTCTGAACAGCAGTCAAAGCTCCTGTCACTAAATAAAATGGTTAGCTTACAGTCCTGTTTACACCTTGCTTTTGCTTTGCGTTGCTTCAGCTTTGCTTCAAAAATTATACCCCACGTAGCTTCTGTGGTGCTTCAAAGCGTCTTCAAAGCATTCATAGAAGTCTATGGCAAACCTAGCTTGAAGCCCCACTGAAGTCTCTGTGAAGCCTCATCGAAGCCCCACGAAGCCTCATTGAAGCCCCACGAAGCCTCATCAAAGCCCCACGAAGCCTCATCAAAGCCCCACGAAGCCTCCTCAAAGCCCCACGAAGCCTCCTCAAAGCCCCACGAAGCCTCATCAAAGCCCCACAAAGCCTCATCAAAGCCCCACAAAGCCTCCTCAAAGCCCCACAAAGCCTCCTCAAAGCCCCACGAAGCCTCCTCAAAGCCCCACGAAGCCCCATCAAAGCCCCACGAAGCCTCCTCAAAGCCCCACAAAGCCTCCTCAAAGCCCCACAAAGCCTCCTCAAAGCCCCACGAAGCCTCATCAAAGCCCCACGAAGCCTCATCAAAGCCCCACGAAGCCTCCTCAAAGCCCCACGAAGCCTCCTAAAAGCCGTACGAAGCCTCCTAAAAGCCGTACGAAGCCTCATGAAAGCCCCACAAAGCCTCATCAAAGCCCCACGAAGCCTCATCAAAGCCCCACGAAGCCTCATCAAAGCCCCACAAAGCCCCACAAAGCCTCCTCAAAGTCCCACGAAGCCTCATCAAAGCCCCACGAAGCCTCCTCAAAGCCCCACGAAGCCTGATTAAAAAAAAGCCCCACGAAGCCTCATCAAAGCCCCATGAAGCCTCCTCAAAGCCCCACAAAGCCTCATCAAAGCCTCATCAAAGCCCCACGAAGCCTCATCGAAGCCCCACGAAGCCTCACCGAAGCCCCACTGAAGCTCCACCAAAGCCCCACCGAAAACCTCATCGAAGCACCAAGCAAAAGCAAGGTGTAAACAGCACTGTAAGCTAACCGTTTTATTTAGTGATGGGAGCTTTGACTGGCGTTCAGAGATCTTTAACAAAGCCTGTCCGAAGCCTTGTTTTGAAACAAGTGTAAACTAGCCCTAAAAGCTTGTTGAAGCAGTAGGAGCTTTAATGTGCATTGAACCCGAAGCAAGTGTAATGCACTTTTATTTTTGTGAAAAAGGTGAATGTACACTTTAACTAGAAACGTCTATAAAGGTGGAGCTAGGGAGTTTTCCCAGAAACAGTCAGCTCAAATAATAAAAAATAAAAAAAACTATTACAACACCTGTTGCAATTCACTCTTATAAGACAAATATAAAACCATTGTTGACTTACCTCGGTGGGGAGTGTCGTGTCGCGGTACGGAGGGCTTTTGTCTTTGTCTATATTGCTGACGATCTGTAGCTTGGGTTGGAAAGACTGAGAAACGAGAGAGACGGGGCTGTGACTTCTTATATGTCTATTACTGGAGGAACAGGAAGACGGGACAGTTTATTTTCACTTTCATCATGTCATGTGTTTTTTCTCCAATCACTGACTGCGGAGTTATTTCCCTTTTCTGGCTTTCTAAAGACACATGAGCCCGTCAGCTTTTCTCCTATACCGAAAATTTCTATTTCCGCATCAGAGGACACCGCATAACAACTTGTAGCAAAAGGAACTACAGTAAAACCTTGGTTTGAGAGTGTTTTGCACGCAAATTTTTTTAAAAACATTTTGATTTGATATACAAGCAATGTCTTGATATAAGAGTAGCGTCATGTCACAACTGAGTATAAGGCCTCATGCCCACGGACGTTTTTACAGACGCGTTTTTTTACAGCTTAAAAACGCCTGTCCATGTTAGTCTATGGCTGTTAGTCTATAGCTTCATGCCCACCTAGACGTTTTTGAGCTGCAAATAGCATAGGCGTTTTTAAGCTGTGAAAAAAAAACCAGGACCAGTGCGTTCCTCAGTGTCAGCGTTAGGCATAAAAAAACGCGAAAAGTTAAAAAACGCGCAAAAACGACAGGATTGCGTTTTTGAGCTCCGACGTTTTTTTTTTTTTCCCGAATAAAAAGTCAAAAAATGTACACAATAAGATGGATAGGCGTTTTTAAGCTGTAAAAAACGCGGCTGTAAAAACGTCCGTGGGCATGAGGACTAAAAACGAAGAGAGGCACCTCTACGTGTAGCAAAATGGTTACATTTAACCACTTCAGCCCCGGACCATTTCGCTGGCCAAAGACCAGAGCATTTTTTGTGAATCGGCACTGCGTCGCTTTAACTGACAATTGCGGTCGTGCGACGTGGCTCCCAAACAAAATTGACATCCTTATTTTCCCACAAATAGAGCTTTCTTTTGGTGGTATTTGATCACCTCTGCGGTTTTTATTTTTTGTGCTATTAACAAAAAAAGAGCGACAATTTGGGAAAAAAAAACAATATTTTTTTACTTTTTACTATAATAAATATCCCCAAAAAAATCTATAAAAAAAACAAAATTTTTCCACAGTTTAGACCAATACGTATTCTTCTACATATTTTTTGTAAAAAAAATCGCAATAAGCGTATATTGATTGGTTTGCGCAAAAGTTATAGCGTCTACAAAATAGGGGATAGAATTATGGCATTTTTATCATTTTAATTTTTTTACTAGTGTAGCGGGGGTCTAAATTTAGGTGGGATACACCTGGGTAATAGTATGACCCAGGTGTGTAAATCATGAGAGGATTTAGACCATTTGTATTCGTGGAGGACTGGGTGGTGTATTATTCTCCTTGGCCTGTGGGTGGCGGGGTACCCGCAGGCTCAAGGTAGATTTGCTGCCGCAGTGCTGTCCTTTTTGTCCCTTTCCGGAGACGGTACGGCAAGGGCGGGGAACCTGCCGTGATGTCAAGGGAGGAGATAAAAGGGGGAGACGCGCTCGCAACGAGGTCTTCGTCTTCGGTCTTCGTCTTCTTCTTCACGCGCCCAGGCACCTTAAGCCTTGGTGCGGGCGGTCCGGAGTTCCGGACCAGGCGCCCTGGGCCTGGTTGGAGCGGAGTTGGCGTCCATCCCAGGCACCTTCAGCCTAGGGTGAGGTACTACACCGGAGGCCTGGGGCCCAGTGACTTCGACTGGGTCCCGCAAGGGTGGATGAGTCCGAGGGTCCCCGAGAGGGGTGGGACCCATGTCTGAGGCGAGGAGGCCGGAGAGGTTACCCGTCTGGAGAGCCCGGAGCAGCATCAACCCGGTGACGGATGGGCCTCTGGTAACTCCCTTAGAGGGACACTTACCCCCTGACAGGGGCCGCAACGCAGCGAAGGTACTCCTATTCATGTTCTTCACAGTCGCTGGTAGAGACTCACAAGTTCCAAGTTCTCTTGATAGCGAATGGCTATAGCAACCACTGGTGAAACCTCAGTGGTTTAGTTTATGTTTAGGACAGTGCCTCGACCTGCTCGTCCCACCGTATTGAGTTGTATATGGATCTCAACTAGAGAACTGTTATTGTATGTGACAATAAAGCAAGTGTTGGAACCTTATTGGTGTGAGACTCTGGCTGATGGGAGCAAAGGGAAGTGTCAGCACAGCAGAACTTCGTTGCTAATTGAAATACACAGGCCCGAGAAGAACAACTGGTACTGGCCTTCACCTCACCCGCCGCAATGGGGAGGACATGGGCCGTAGTGCATCTCAACCTCACATATGACATACCCCTAGACAAGAAGGATGGAGTGAGGGCGCTACACTAGTAATGGCGGCGATCTGCGATTTTTATTGTGACTGTGACATTGCGGCGGACAGATTGGACACTTTTGACACTATTTTGGGACCATTGACAATTATACAGCGATCCCTGCTATAAAAATGCACTGATTGCTGTATAAATGTGACTGGCAGGGAAGGGGTTAACCACTAGGGGGCTAGGAAGGGGTTAAATGTGTTCCCTAGGGAGTGATTCTAACTGTAGGGGGAGGGGACTTACAAGGAGAGGAGACTGATCTGTGTTCCTCTGTACTGGGAACACCACCGGTCTCCTCTCACCTCACAGGACGTGGATCTATGTGTTTACACACACAGATCAATGTCCTTGGCTGTGTTACCGGCAATCGCGGGTGCCCGGCACACGCACCGGCTCCTGAGCGACGGCAGGGAAGCCCAGGACGTCATATGACACCGGCCAAGGATGGGAGATCCCTCCTGAGGACGTTATATGACAATACGCAGAATGTGAAGTGGTTAAATAAATTTTGACTTGATATACAAGCGATGTATTGATATAAGAGTAGCATCATGTCACAACTGAGTATAAAAGAGAAGAGAGGCACCTCTAAGTGTAGCAATATGGTTACATTTAATGAAGGTACAACATTTAGCAACATATTGCTACACTTAGAGGCGCCTCTCTTCTCTTTTATACTTTGTAGCTCCTGCTGGATTTTGCTTCTAATCCCCTTGTGGAGGCTTCCAATTGTGGATGGACATTTTATGGGTACAAAACCTGGTCACATTGCTATAATCGTTTTATATGGACTAATAAACTGAAGAATTTATGAATAAATGGTTGCGGAACGAATCATCTGAGTTTCCATTATTTCTTATGGGGAAATTCGCTTTGATATACAAGTGCTTTGGATTACAAGCATGTTTCCGGAACGTATGTCCAGTTCTGGAGACCTCACTTACAAAAAGATATTGATAATACAGAACAAGTCCAGAGACGGGTAACAAAAATGGTGAAAGGTCCGAAGGATAAAACTTATCAGGAAAGACCTGAGGAACTTAAAGTGAAACTCCAGTCTGAAAAAAAAATAATTAAATAATGAACCACTTGCCGACTAGCCACCATCATTATACTGCGGCAGGTCCGCACGATCCTGCGAGCCGTCGTAGCTGTACGTCGGCTCCTTTAACCACTTGAGGACCGCCTAACGCCGATATACTTTGGTAGAATGGCACGGCTGGGCATAAGCACGTACAGGTACGTCCCCTTTAAGAGCCCAGCCGTGGGTTGCAAGCGCGCCGCCGGTCATGAGCTCCATAGGGAACGACGATCAGTGACGTCACACGCCAAGCCACGCCCCCACACAGTAAGAATCACTCATTAGGTCACACTTAACCCCATTCAGCGCCCCCTACAGGTTAACCCCTTTACTGCCAGTGTAATTTTCACAGTAAGCAGTGCATTTTTATAGCACTGATCGCTGTAAAAATGACAATGGTCCCAAAATGGTGTCAAAAGTGTCCGATGTGTCCGCCATAATGTCGCAGTCATGATAAAAATCGCTGATCACCGCCATTACTAGTAAAAAAAAATTATTAATAAAAATCCCATAAAACTACCCCCTATGTTGTAGACGCTATAACTTTTGCGCAAACCAATCAATAAACGCTTAGTTTTTTTATATATTTTTGGGGATATTTATTATAGCAAAAAGTAAAAAATATTGAATTTTTTTCAAAATTGTCGCTCTATTTTTGTTTATAGCGCAAAAAATTAAAACCGCAGAGGTGATCAAATACCACCAAAAGAAAGCTCTATTTGTGGGAAAAAAATGACGCCAATTTTGTTTGGGAGCCACGTCGCAGGACCGCGCAATTGTCAGTTAAAGCGACGCAGTGCCGAATCGCAAAAAGGGGCCCGGTCTTTTAGCAACAAAATGGTCCGGGGCTTAAGTGGTTAAGCGGGATAGCAGGCGCACGCACTGCACTGCGGGGGTGCCAATGCTCGTGACCGGCGGCCGCAATGACTGCCGGCCACGCGCGATCGTGGGCACAAGAGGCAGAACAGGGACATGTGTGTATAAACACACACACCTCAGTTCTGTGAGGAGAGGAGAGGCAGATCGTGAGTTCCTAATAGCTAGGAACCACAATCTGTCACCTCCTATAGTCAGTCCCCTCCCCCCACAGTTAAGCCTCGTACACACGATCGGACTTTCAGCGGACAAAGCGTAGGACTTTTGTCCACAGGGCGTTGGCCATGGACTTGTCTTGCATACAAACGGCAAAGAATTGTCGGGCAAAAAACATGAAACCACATGGTTTTTCAGCTCTTCAGCGCCACCCTTTGGGCACCTTCTGCTAATGTTGTGTTTGTTAAGAATTGCGTGTTTGTACTTTGGACTTTTGTCCGACGGACTTGTGTACACACGCTCGAAAAATCCAACAACAGACAAATATTGGCGGAAAATTTTAAAGCATGCTATCCAACATTTGTCCGCCGAAAATCAGATAACAATTGTCCGATGGAGCGTACCAAACGGTCGGATTTTCCGACAACAGCCTGTCAACACACATTTCCTGTCGGAAAATCCAATCGTGTGTACGAGGCTTTAGAACACACACTAGGGAACACAGTTAACCCCTTAATCGCCCCCTAGTGTTAACCCCTTCCCTGTCAGTGACATTTATACAGTAATCAGTGCATTTTTATAGCACTGATCGCTGTATAATTGTCAATCGTCCCAAAAATGTGTCAAAATTGTCCGATTTGTCCGCCATTGCGGTCACAGTCCCAATAAAAATCGCAGATCACCGCCATTACTAGTAAAAAAAAAATAATAAAAATGCCATAAATCTATCCCCTATTTTGTAGGCGCTATAACTTTTGCGCAAACCAATCAATATAGACTTTTTGCGTTTTTTATTACCAAAAATATGTAGAAGAATACATATCGGTCTAAACTGAGAAAAAAATTGCTTTTTTAAAAACAAATTTGGGATATTTATTATAGCAAAAAGTACAAAATATGGTGTTTTTTTTTCAAAATTGTCGCTCTTTTTTTGTTTACAGCGCAAAAAATAAAAACCGCAGAGGTGATCAAATACCACCAAAAGAAAGCTCTATTTGTGGGGAAAAAAGGACGTCAATTTTGTTTGGGTACAGCGTCGCACGACCGCGCAATTGTCAGTTAAAGCGACGCAGTGCCGAATCGCAAAAAATGGCCTGGTCATTGAGCAGCCAAATCTTCCGGGGCTAAGTGGTTAAAGTTATTTGTAGCTGCTGACTTTTAACCCTTTCATGCCTAAGACTATTTCTGACATTTGTTGCTTACAAGTTAAAATCCATATTTTTTGCTAGAAAATTACTTAGAACCCCCAAACATTATATATATATATATATATATATATATATATATATATATATAGGAAGGCCAGTATGCTGGCCTGAAATGATGGGAGGAGTTCGAGGGGTACTTAAGCAGACCGTCCACCATCGTCAGTGTCGGCTCCAGTGCGCGGTATTCGTCGTCATCAGCCGACGCCATACGACTCGCAACGTCCGTGTAGTTACTTCGTACTTTCCAGCTTCGCTCGCAGTTGATCGTATCCCCGCTCGCGGTCGCAGGTAGGACCGGCCGTTACCGTTCGTACGAATCGTAGCGCCGGTACACGTTTCTTCTTTTACAAATCACACGGTTCATAACCCCATGTTTTCCGTCTGCATCGTATGTTTACCGACTAGTCCAGTTGTCTTTCGAACTCTGTCGCACGCACGTTACCACCGTAACGGCCCGCCTAGACACTACGTCTCACAGAGCTGTTGTACGAATTACTTGCAGCTTGCAAGTTTCTTACCTCAAGTCGCACATCCGATACCCAGTCGTCGGACTGGTATCCCACACTGCACTTCCTTATCCCTAGTCACTGATGCCCTACACCTCCTACGATACTCTCCCTTCACCTTACTGATGCCCCACACCTCCTACTACTCACACCATACACCGAACAGTCCGGTCCGGCTCTGGTCGCTAACAATCGGCACTACAGGCCGGACCCTCGGCAAATCACAAGCTCCTTCAACTTCGAAACACCGAACAGCCGTCCGAGTCCAGCCGTATCTCCGGCGCTATGATTCGGACCCGGCAAAACAAACCCCTCCATGCACCCGCTATCAGCCCGAATACAGACAGCATCGGCTCAGAGATTCGGATCTCTGGCATCCACGTTTGTTCCGAGCACAGTCGCACCACCGGCTCATCGGCTCGGATCTACAAACATCAAACTTCTAAACCATCCGAATTCAGTCGTAGCATCGGCTCAAACTTTCAGACCTATGGCATTCCCAAGCGATCCGAGTCCAGTCGCAGCACCGGCTCGTCCGACTCGGATCTTTAGCAACAAACCATTCTATCCGATCCAAACGCAGTTGTAGCATCGCCTTGGCGTTCGGTCCTCTGGCATCTACGAACGATCCGAGCACAGTCGCACCACCGGCTCGGATCTACAAACATCAAACTTCGAACTGTTCCGAATTCAGTCGTAGCATCGGCTCAAACTTTCGGATCTATGGCATTTACACTCGTTCCGAGTCCAGTCGCATCACCGGCTCAATCGACTTGGATCTCTAGCAACGAACCCTCCTATCCGATCCGAACCCAGTCGTAGCATCGGCTCAAAGGTTCGGATCCTCCGCTAACATGACCGATCCGAGCACAGTCGCACCACCGGCTCATCGGCTCGGATCTACAAACATCAAACTTAGAACTGATCAGACCCATCCAACCGACTTGAACCCAGTCGTAGCATCGGCTCAAAGGTGCGGATCCTCCGCTAACACGACCGGCCCGAGCATAGTCGCACCACCGGCTCAAACGGTCGGATCCGCAGCATCAAACCTTCTAATCCATCCGAATCCAGTCGTAACGTCGGCTCTAAGATTCGGATCGTTTTCAAACACTATCAATTCTAGTACAGTCGCACCTCCAGCGCAGCAACTCAGCTTCCCAGCACTACAGACCCATCCTATCGATCCGTACTCAGTCGTAGCAGCAGCTCAGACGTTCAGTTCATTGGCCATTCGAAGTGCTAGTACATTACCGGTCGCATTAGCCGCGCCTCACGCTTGAATCATTCCCCGAAAAAAAAATATATATATATATATATATATATATATATATATATATATATATATATAAATAAATAAATAAATAAATAAATAAATAAAGTAAAAAAAAAATTTTTTTTATAAAAATAAGAAACAAAAAAAATAAAAAACATAAATAATAAATGAACCAATAAATAACAATAGTCGAATGTAAATAAATTACTAGTAGTAAAATGCAACTTTCTTCATGCATTACACACCTTACTTTAATTACTCCAAGTTCATCACGGACGGTCATCCCTACATACTCACAATTCACAAACTTTCCTTCTTTCGCCTCTCAGCGAGGCTACTTTCCCTCGCAATCGCTGCGAGCATTCAACAAGTGGTTCAAATCAGCCACTCCTCATCTCCAGTAGCAACACGGCTACTCACCTTTTCTCTGTCGCTTTCCCCATGCAGCTCAGTGTCACAGGTTTCGGGTCGACCCATGTCTCGACCTCGACCAGACTCAAACTACTGGCGCACAAGTCAGGGCGTCAGTGCAAGGCCCCTCCTTGCTTTCTCCTCGCACTCTTTCACAACATATGTTTCTTCACACAATTTGACCGCTCGTGAGGCGTTAGTAACTGTCACATACTTCTGTGCACTACACTCTGTTTTCGAAGAGCGATCCGAGATCCTTCACCACACAGACAAGGTCGCCTAACATCCACCTTGCTGGCAGTGCGAGGGTTAGCAGACCGACCACACCTCAACCACTACAGATCGAAACATTCTTACTTAGCATACCAGACTTCAGCCACTCGCCCCAGCACGCCCTGGGGGCTCTGGTTCATTAGTCTGTGCCGAGCACAGACGGCACCTGAGCTATCGGTTATCTAGCCAGTCACCTCCTGGCTCACCTCAGTTGCCTCGCATTCTTTTGAGTTTTCCAAATTTCACTCAACCGCGCTCGTACGCAAACGAATCTGTCATCTACGCCTATCGCTCCTTGCCCTGTCCTCACTGCTCTCCTTCTTCCTCCCCGTTTTCTTAAACCCTTCTATCCCCTCCAAACCTCGCAAACTTACTCTAAACATATGCATTCCCCTCCTTTTAACCGACGCCATGCCGCGAGCCGACAGCAAACTTTGCCTCACCATCACCCTTCGCGGGTCCGGCGGTCGGCAATACACAGTTCCCCAGACCTTGGACCACCCCCAGGCCTCGGCCGAACTACGACGTATGGGCATCCCCTACCTGGCCTCAGCCAGGAAAGCCAATCTTAGGCTGCTCTTGCCACCACCAGCGGCAGCCTTACCAGACACACAAGCTCCATTGCAGTCGATATACTCTGCAATTATCCAGCTGCACGCCTTGGCGACCACACTGGCAACTGCAGTCACCGATGTCCAGGCTAGAGTAAGGGGCCCTGCAACACGACCAGCCACGCCCCCCTTAGCCCCAGTCTCCACCGGCTGGCACAGTGCCAGCTAACACCAACTGGAGCACTATTGACACAGAACCATTCTACCGCCACTTCACCGACCTTCGCTCCCCACTCTGTACAATTTGTCAATCTGCCACCCTCATGATTAATTGGTGCTCCGAGCTGAGGCGCAGACTATGCGCCTCGTAGATTATCAGCATGCCACAGTCCTCCCAGTCGGGCACACTAGGACGTCTAATTTGTGCACCGGGGGGGGGGGGGGCACAGCCATCTCCAACAACTTTCTAGGGTTGATTTTACCCACACTGCAAACCTCGGCACATCTGTCTCCTACTCCAGACGGCTCCCCTCGAAGTACCTGCGGCACCGAGCAGCAGAACCCGGCTTATCTAGGCCGCATGCACGTCGGGCGGCTTGGCTTCTCTCCTCACATCCAACTCCCCCTCTAGCAGCCTTTCTAGGGCAGGTGTTCACTACAGGGTTCCACACTGGACTCATCACTTTACCCGTCTCTACCCGGAAAAAAAAAAAAGGGGGGTAAAACACGCTCTCAGTAGCCCCGACGTAGAATTTATCAGCACTCCGCTTCAGGTCGAAATGGACCGGGGGCATGCGGTCAGCCCCTCCCCTCTTTTCGCAGTCACCGTTCACAGTACGGAGAGTCAGTCTTCGATCTTGTCGAGGGCAAGTTTTCCAATAAACTTTGTTTTAGTCTACTACTTATCCGCGCCTCATTCTTCTAAAACGTACCCAGTTAAACTCCCTCATACCCTCACAGGAGTTCTCACCAAATACTAAACCCCCAGCAGTCCTAGGAATTCTAGAAGAGATCTCTTAAATCAATATGCCCATAACTGAGGAAAACGTAGGAAGCCTGGCTTAGCTCATCTCCTTCCGGACGTCATCCTAGACAAACACGCCATGCAGGCCAGCCCACCTCTCGGTAGTTTGACCCGCACAGGACTGTCGCCCATACGTCACCGTCACGCCAGAGTGCTCCGAACACACAGCTACAACCCCTACTGGGCATGCTCAACTTCACGATGAGGTTCATTTCTCAAGGGCGATCCTTTGTCTCACACTTCTTAGTGTCCCTCTCCCAGGCACAAGACCCTGACCAAGTCATTTAGCTAGACGCAGCCGCTATAGCGGATCTGGCCATCTGGGCCCACTTCCTCGAGAACTAGCATAGTAGACCCACGTTCATCCCATCAGCATCCCTTCGTCACCACAGATAGTCAAAGACATAGCAGCTTCCACAAGCTTCATTGCAATTTTTGGCCATCATTGGTTCGCAGGTCCGTGCCCGTCAGAGATACTCACAAATCCGCGTTTAGTCAGTCATCCTCTCTATTCGAGATCTACCCCATAGTTGCAGCGGCTCAAGTATGAGGCCGCACCTGGGCAGGACAGGCCGCCATGTTCGCCACAGGTAACCAGGCCACAGTCACAGTCGTTAAAAGAGGCTGGTCAATATCGGTGGCCACCATGGCCTTCCTACGCAGGCCTGGTGCTACTGTCCCTACAACGTCAGTTCAGTATCCTCAGGGTCCACATCCCTGGTAAATGCAATACCTCGGCCGACGCACGTTCCCGCCTAACTATGCCTCATCCTTTCACCGGAGCCCAGAGCCGACCATGCCCGGCTTCCCACGTTAGTCGCAACCGACTCTGCAACGAGATAGCACCTCCTGGTGCTACCTCCCTCGTCGATGTGTTCTATTCTTCCAATACACTAAAGGCCACCATACTGCCTGGAAGACCGGCAGGTTCCTAGCCGCTAACGCCGGGGCGGTTCCAGGAAACTCAGACATATCTGGCCTTCGTTCCTTCTGTCACACAATACCATCAGACTCTATTCAGCCGGCATCCAGCATTTACCTCTCTACTAGACCCTACCAAACCTTCCCTGTTCACCACTCATGCGGTCAAAACCATACCACGTGGCATCCACAGGCAGCAACCACACACTGGTTCCTAACGCTTACCAGTGACCAACGCCGTATTCCAGCACATGTCTGCTATGCTTCCACGTTCCCCCTTCGGTTATGACCCAGCCTGGTAATTCGAGCAGCCATCACGTAGCCTTCCCCGGTTTTCTACGGCCCAGCGAATTTACTGTCACGAACCCGAGTACCAAGTACTAAGCAGGCACCACCCGACTCACCACCAGAGTCGTTTCACCCTACACCTGACGGTGTCGAGAAACGCTACAATCCGGTCCCACAGTAGATGTCAAACTTTCCAGACTCTCAACGCCTGGTGCCCTATGGCCGTTCTAAAGCAATTGGTATACTCTACTGCCCGTCCTTTCAGAGGACAGCCTCTTCTACGTTTCCCAACTGTACCTCTAAGCAAGTACCAGTTCATCAGTTAAGTCGGAACGCTCCCATGCATCTTAGGCCTTAAACCCAGGTCGTTACTCAGGACATTCTTTCGCGTGGGAGCAGCCTTAGCCGCATTGCGTAACAGAGTTCCAGACCACGCAATCAGGATGATGGGCAGGTGGAAGTCCACGTGTTTCGCCCGATACGTCCCCAATCCTCAAACGGATCGTCACGAGTCTCCAACAGTCTCGTTCAGTTGTTATTGCCTCGTACAGTGAAACAATTCCTTCCCTAACCAAGTGTGTTTTTTGGCCCCTTCTCTTGGCATACCGTCCAACAGGCCAGGCCACACTTCAGGTCTTATCTGTGTTGTTAGTCTTGTGATGTGTTTATGTGATCCATATCTCTTCGGACTGAGGGCTCCGACCATAAATTGGAAGGCCAGTATGCTGGCCTGAAATTATGGGAGGAGTTCGAGGGGTACTTAAGCAGGCCGTCCACCATCGTCAGTGTCGGCTCCAGTGCGCGGTACCCACCCACCCATACCCCTTTTTAGGGCACTTCCCTTCAAACAATTCTCAACAGAAATATTCATTACTTCTATCTTAGGTATGGCCCCTTCTCTTGGCATACCGTCCAACAGGCCAGGCCACACTTCAGGTCTTATCTGTGTTGTTAGTCTTGTGATGTGTTTATGTGATCCATTACTCTTCCGACTGAGGGCTCCGACCATAAATATATATATATATATATTTTTTTTTTTTTTTTAAGCAGAGACCCTAGAGCAGGGGTCTCAAACTGGCGGCCCTCCAGCTGTTACAAAACTACAAGTCCCATGAGGCATTGCAAGGCTGACAGTTACAAGCATGATTCCCACAGGCAGAGGCATGATGGGACTTGTAGTTTCGCAACAGCTGGAGGGCCACCAATTTGAGACCCCTGCCCTAGAGAATAAAATGGCAATCGTTGCAATATTTTATGTCACACAGTATTTGCGCAGCGGTCTTTCAAATGCAATTTTGAAGAAGAGGAAGAGCGGAGGAAGGTGGCGGGAGGGAGGGGGGGATGTCCCCTCCCACTCCTTTAGGAAAGAGCCGAGCGGTATTTAGCCGCATCGGTAAATAACACTGAAAAGCCAACCGCCCGCTCTAAAAAACGGTACCGAGGTGATGCCTGCAGCTGCAAGGCAAGGCCCCTTCAAGCCATACACGCAAATTTGCATACAGTCGGCATAAAGCGGTTAATACAAGGCCACTCACCTGTCCAGGGATCCCCCAATGTCGGCACCCCAAGCCGATTCGTTCATTGGCTCCAGGTGCAGGTACTGGCATCTTTACTAAGGGAAACCGGAAGTGAAGCCTTGCGGCTTCACAGCCTGTTTCCTACTGCGCATTGTGCGATTTGCGCAGCGCTTTTTCAATGGTCCCACCGTCTTCAGGGACCTGTGTGTCCCAAAAAGCAGTGAGGGGGGGGGGAAGAGGGGCTGTAAATGTCAAAGATCGCCATGTGGAGATCTTACCCGAAAGTGGGAGCGGGTACCCGACAAAACCAGGTACCCGCCGCCCCCCCCCCAAAACAAAAGTGCCAAATGTGGCAGTGGAGGGGAGGAGGGTGTGCGAACAAGTGGAGCTTCCCCTTTTGGGTGGAGCTCCACTTTAAAGTAGCATTAGGGCTCCATTCACACCTGGACAATCTGAATCGCAGGCGGAATTGGCACGATTCTGCCTTTGATTCAAAATTGCGGCAAAACACGGGACAGTGCTGTGATTGTCGCATGCACCCAAAAGAAGTTCCGGGTGACACACGTCCCGCAATTTTGCTGCAATTTGTCGTGCAACAATCGCTGCAAAATCACACCACGTTAGGGGCTAACATTTGGCTCTCATTGACTTCATTAAAGTGGATGTAAACCCCCCTCTCATCCTTTCTAAACTACTGCCATAGTGCTGATCTATAAGGATATAGATGCCTCCTGCATGTATCCTTATCTGTCAAATGTCTCCCCTCTGTCTGTTATAAGAACTGAAAAACTGCAGATTCTGTGGGTGGATCTGTTGTCTGGAGCTCGGTGGGTGGAGTCGTGATGTCAGTAGGCTCCCCGCCCACCTCTACACTCCCCTTGTCAGCATGCATTTTCTCCTGTGTATTCCTTCTGCTATGATCACTAACATCCAGTCAAAATCCAGAAAAGTAACCACATGACTTCAGAAAAGGAGTGAGGGTGGGAATTAAAAAATAATGTCTAAAGCTAGTGCACGAGATATGTAAATAACCTGTCACTCAAAGCAAGGGGGCGGAACGGACAAAGGTAACTCTGTTTGTCCGTTTTATCTCACTGAACAATAAAAGAGGATTGCTCAGAGCTGGATTAACTCTTTGTGGCAAGACCTGGCAGAAATTATAGGAAATCTTATACTCTACATTGTGACAGCAAAAAAAAAAAAAAAAAAAATTCGGGTTTACATCCACTTTAAGGTTTAAATTTGGAACTTTAGTAATCTTCACCAAAACTGCCCCGAACCAAACTCAGATACATTTAGCTCATCACCTCTACAGAATCAGGGCGCTGATCATTTTTATCTCAATGATAAGGTATGTCTGGAAACAATATATACGCTCTGCGGTCTGGAATGATGCCAAGCACATTGTACTTTCCATCTGTGCTTAGCCTACAAGTACATAAAGTTGCTCAGGACAGCATTTTCATGTATAAAAAGAGGAACTTTTTTACTCAAAAATATATTGTGATTTGGTAATCCTGACACATAGCCTAAAAATCATATACTACATGAGTCAGTAGGCTACGTTCACTTCAATGGGTCAGCAAAAAAGTAATCAGTTTATGCAAAAGAACTATTAACCACTTGCTTACTGGGCACTTAAACCCCCCTCCTGCCCAGGCCAATTTTCAGCTTTCAGCGCTCTCACTCTTTGAACGACAATTGCGCGGTCATACAATTCTTCGTTCTTCTCAAGACCTCCTGCTCTCTAGCTCTCTCATCACCTCCTCCCATACTCGTCTCCAGGACTTTTCCAGAGCCTCTCCAAGCCTATGGAACTCCTTACCCCAATCTGTCCGTCTATCTCCTTCTCTATTAGCTTTTAGAGGATCCCAGAAATCCCTCCCATTTAGAGAAGCCTATCCTACCCACACCTAACAACTGTATTCTCATTTTGTCCATCTGATCATCCCCCCACAGCTACTACCCTTTGTTCCACTTAACCCTCCCTTCTAGACTGTAAGCTCTAATGAGCAGGGCCCTCTTATCCCTCCTGTATTGAATTGTATTGTGACTGTACTGTCTTCCCTGATGCTGTAAAGCGCTGGGCAAACTGTTGGCGCTATATAAATCCTGTATAATAATAATATAATAAATACAACACTGTACCCAAATGAAAATTTTGCAAACAGGTAATTTTTCTCCTTCATTGATGTACGCTGATGAGGCTGCACTGATGGGCACTGATAGGCTGCCCTGAGGGGCACTGATGGGCTGCACTGATGGGCCCGTTAGGCTGCATTGATGGGCACCGATAAGGCGGCACTGATGGGCACTGATAGGTGGCACTGGTGGGCACTGAGAGGTAACACTGAGAAGTGGCACTGAAGGGCATTGATAGGTGGCACTGGTGGGCACTGAGAAGTGACACTAATAGGTGGCACTGATAGGTGGCACTGATAGCTGGCACTGATAGGTGGCAGTGATGGGCACTGATGGGTGGCAGTGATGTGCACTGATGGGTGGCAATGATGGGCACTGATCGGCACTGGTAGGTGACACTGATAGGCAGCACTGCTAGGTGGCAATAAAAAAGAAAAAATGGCGCAAAATGAGTTCTAGGCAGAGTATAAAATCCAAAGAGTCAATGAATATTAATGATGCAAGCACCAGCGGCAGCTACCATGAGCAGAAGCAGGCTCTGTAAAATATAATGAAGAAAAGAAGGTGCGCCAAACTAAGTGCAGTATAACAGGCTTTAATGGAAAAATTATAAAGAAACCAGCCAAATGGCTACTCACAGGATGCAGGACAAAATAAGGCATATAAGGGGTTAAAGGTGGTCCGGAGTCATCTAAGGCGGTCCTCAGGGGAGATGTAGGTTCCAGATGAAAGAAGTTGCTTCAAATGGCTGAAGGCATGAAGGTTGGAGGCAGATAGCGGTGTCAGCAGGGGAAGTCAAGGCACCCGAGCTGCGGGTGATGTGAGAAGCCCTGTATCGCTGGAATGGATGGGAGACAACCAGGAAGCTGCAGTTCAACGTGCGCTTCAGCGTGCGCTTCAGCGTGGAGCGCAGCGTGCCGTCGGACCGGAAGTGACGTGGAGGAAGAACGGACCAATGGGATGACGCATTTCACAGCATCCGCTGTTTCATCAGATCCAACTTTAACCCCTTATATGCCTTATTTTGTCCTGCATCCTGTGAGTAGCCATTTGGCTGGTTTCTTTATAATTTTTCCATTAAAGCCTGTTTTACTGCACTTAGTTTGGCGCACCTTCTTTTCTTCAGCACTGCTAGGTGGCACTGATGAGGCACTGATTGGCACCACTGGTGGGCATTGATAGGTTGCACTTGTGGGCATTGATAGGTGGCACTGTTATGCACTGATTTGTGGCACTGGCAGGTGGCACTGGCATGCGGTACTGGTTGGCACAGATGAGGCGGTTGTGCCTCTTCTTCTTCGGGACCGATGTCCCTTGCACAGAAATTGGCAATCGCTGTCAGCGTGAGGAGAAAAAAAAAACGATTACCGAGCTTCTGTTTAGATCACGTGATCAGCTGTCATTGGCTGACAGCTGATCATGTGGTAAGGGGCCGGGAAGTAAGCACTTCCGCTGGCTGATCATAAAGCCAAACAAAGACCGGATCGGCTGTGTTCGGCTCTATGTTATAGTGACCCAGAAGCGATGATCTTACATCACTTTCGCTTTACCCAGATATAAATGGCGCAATTTAAAAAATGAAAAGCATTTGATCAGGCCAATCTTGATGTGATTACATGCATTTAAGGGCAGAGGAGGGATCTGGGGTCTTACCATGGAACCTGGGTGGACAAAGGCTGCCCTAAAGACTCCTCTGTTCCTACATCAATGTCAAGAGTATTGCATGCAGGGAAATTTTATTCCTTGACATTACTTCATGTTTATATCTGATGCACTACTTAAGGCTTCCTACAGAGGTACACTGATCAAGGGGTAGTGGCAATCACATGATGGTTACATTGGAAACATTTTCATTTTTATTTATTTTAATTTTTTTATGAAAAAAAAGCAAGCAGTTTAGGGAAGGGTTAAAACCCTCTCAGGTTTTTGTTTCTGCTATGTGTGTGTCCCATTCAAGAAATATCCCTTTACTTCCTGTTCTGAAATGATAAGGATTACAGTCCTGGACCCTACAACTTGAAAAATAGGTCAACAATGCCAGCCTCCATATTTCTACAGCCTGGCAGTTTCCCTTTAAGTATTTCCAGCCACAAGCAAGTACTAGGTTTTTGATAGCACAGGCACCTCTATATATTTTTACACATGTGATTGGTTGATTTTGAAAGTGCCTTGCTTGTAGGTGGGGTGCGGCGTGGTGCGGAGACAATAATTCACACCATCAGGTGCAATAATAAACTTGTATTGAAGCAATGCAGCAATGTGAACAGAGTGTATTCCAGCCAGAGTGACAGCAGCTGTAGAGAAGGGCAGAATGCGGCCTGACTGTTTCGTGCCTGTTCGGGAAGTTGTCCAGAAGAGATGTGACACTACTTTTTCCCTCCTCGTCAAGAACCTTTCCCTACTGCTAATTCTGTCCCTAAAAGGCGGGGTAACTATTCCTGCACGAGCTACTCGCATGCACCGTGCCAATCCCAGGAGCTGGGGACTTAAATAGGCTCTGCCTGACCCAACATGGCTTCCAGAGTCACATGGGGCAACAGCAGCCCAACCAGATCGCTCCCCCGGCGACTCAGGAAACCATAGAGGAGCCAGGTTCCTCCTGATTTCCTCTCAAGAATCGCTGCTGTTGAGTGCCACCTGCAGCTCAGGAAACAAACTACACCTGCCTACATGCTCACTTGAAAAAACAGGAGCTGTAATACATGAAACATCAACCAGGTCTCCTCCAGGTCACTTTGCGGTCTAAAATGTTCTAAACTCTCTATCCTATCCCCTTCAAATTTTGTAGAAAATATGGAGGTGCGAAAAGAAGAGAAGAAAATAGTGGACTACCCACTAACCAAATAAAGACCTGATTGCTCTTTTCTGAAATACACTGCTTACTCTGGTAACTTTGGAATTTTTCAGCAGGAGAGTTTGAGGGCTCATGATTTTCTGATAAGATGATTCCTTAGGGGTGCCTATTCAGATCACTGCCTTTAAGACCATGTACTGGGTATACATATACTAGATAAAAGGCTAGAGGTACTAGGTATAAGACCAGATACTAGGTATAAGACCAGATACTAGGTATAAGACCATGTACTGGGTATACATATACTAGATAAAAGGCTAGAGGTACTAGGTATAAGACCAGATACTAGGTATAAGACCATGTACTAGGTATAAGACCAGATACTAGGTATAAGACCATGTACTAGGTATACATATACTAGATAAAAGGCTAGAGGTACTAGGTATAAGACCAGATACTAGGTATAAGACCAGATACTAGGTATAAGACCAGATACTAGGTATAAGACCAGGTACTAAGTATTCCAAAAGCAGTTGAGGACTGCAAGATTGAACTGGGTGTCTACTGTTGATCTGTGACTTTTTACCCTAGGAAGACCTCAGAATAGAGTACAGTGAAACCTTGGATTGCGGGTAACGTGGTTAACGAGCGTTTCGCAATACAAGCATTTTTTTTTTAAATCCTGACTCGGTTTGCGAGTGTTGTCTCGCAAAAAGAGCAGGATTCAAGCCACAGTGGTGTGCAGTACTGCATTTGGCCAGAGGTGGGGGGGCGCGGGAGCCGAGCGAAGCCGATCGGAGCCGTTCGGAAATACTCGGAAAAACTCAGAAATACTCCGTTCCCGAGCCTTTCCGAGGTTTTCCGAGTTCAGCTGAGCTGTCCCCGAGCCTTTCAGAGGCTCTCTGGCACCCCCCACCTCTGGCCGCATGCGGTATTGCATGCCACAGAAGTCAATGCGGAACAAATTATTTTCGTTTCCATTGACTTCTATGGGGAAACTCGTTTTGATATGCGAGTGCTTTGGATTACGAGCATTCTCCTGGAACGGATTATGCTCGTAATCCAAGGTTCCACTGTATATCCTTCTTTAAATTGAGGGGAACCATTTGAAGTGGACTTGAATGCAAGAAGTGAAGATTTGGTATGTTCATTGTTTCCAAGTAGAGTGACCACATTTTCAAACTACCATTCAGGGACACCCTCCCTTCCCAAAAATCAGCTTGTGCTGTAACGAATCACAGCACAGTGATTGGACATAAGAGGCGGGATTTATGATTTCTCCAATCACAAGCAGGGGGTGGGGATTGTGCTCCTCCAGGCATTCCCGGCCAGGACAAGTACTGTCAGTGAGTAAAGTGGTGATGTGGCGGCCTTTTTTGAGGGCATCAGATTGGCCCAGGGGGTGGCTGTGTCAGTTTCATTCCGGGACACTGTATTGTCCTGGAATAAAGGTGCCCGGGACAGACCTGCAAAATGTGTGACTGTCCCGGGCAATCCGGCACACGTGGTCACCCTATTTTCAAGCAGTCCCCTTTAGAAATCCACCTTTTGTTATGAATTCTTCCTGAAAATTATTAGCGCACTTCCTGGCATGTGTGTGTGTACATAGGCACTCTTATTTTATAGTCTAATAGCTGTATATGTAATGTGCAAGAAGCACTGCTGTCCAAGAATTTGAGTCTCACAATGTTCGGACTTAAACTGGGCGATGTCACTACTGTGCTGCTTGCTGGTGAGCAAACTATACCTTTGCTGCATGCATCTCCATGCTTCTACTTCCTTTATTTTTCTCCACCTCTCTTAATGCTTCTTGATCATTAACCCACTGGTTACTATATTATCAGTCATTAGAAATGTGCTATGATATGAGGAAGCTAATGCCCCGTACACACAACGTTTTTTTTCCCGTTGGAAAAACTGCAATGTTTTAATATACAGGTGCATCTAAAAAAAATTGAATATCATCAAATACTTATTTCAGCAACTCAATTAAAAAAGTGAAACTTCATATACAGTATCTCAAAAAAATGAGTACACCCCTCACATTTTTGTAAATATTTTATTCTATCTTTTCATGTGACAACACTGAAGAAATGACACTTTGCTACAATGTAAAGTAGTGAGTGTAGAGCTTGTATAACAGTGTAAATTTACTGTCCCCTCAAAATAACTCAACACACACCCATTAATGTCTAAACCGCTGGCAACAAAAGTGAGTACACCCCTAAGTGAAAATGTCCAAAATGGGCCCAAAGTGTCAATATTTTGTGTGGCTGCCATTATTTTACAGCACTGCCTTAACCCTCTTGGGCATGGAGGTCACCAGGGCTTCACAGGTTGCCACTGGAGTCCTCGTCCCCTCCTCCATGATGACATCACGGAGCTGGTGGATGTTAGAGACCTTGCGCTCCTCCACCTTCCATTTGAGGATCCCCCACAGATGCTCAATAGGGTTTAGGTCTGGAGACATTCTTGGCCAGTCCATCACCTTTGCCCTCAGCTTTTTTACCAAGGCTGTGGTGGTCTTGGAGGTGTGTTTGGGGTCGTTATCATGTTGGAATACTGCCCTGTGGCCCAGTCTCTGAAGGGAGGGGATCATGCTCTGCTTCAGTATGTCACAGTACATGTTGGCATTCATGGTTCCCTCAATGATCTGTAGCTCCCCAGTGCCGGCAGCACTCATGCAGCCTCAGACCATGACGCTCCCACCACCATGCTTGACTGTAGGCAAGACACACTTATCTTTGTATTCCTCACCTGGTTGCCGCCACAGACGCTTGACACCATCTGAACCAAATAAGTTTATCTTGGTCTCATCAGACCACAGCACAGTAATCAATTTCCTTAGTCTGCTTGTCTTCAGCAAACTGTTTGTGGGCTTTCTTGAGCATCATCTTTAGAAGAGGCTTCCTTCTGGGATGACAGCCATGCAGACCAATTTGATGCAGTGTGCAGAGTATGGTCTGAGCACTGACAGGCTGACCCCCCATCCCACAAAGAGTCTTTGTGCCCTTCCGGAACGCCGGGGAGACCGCACAATGGCTGCCTTTATGGTGGCCACCTGCGTCCCTGCACGTGGAGAGGGGAGTGGGTGTGGGTGTGGCGTGTCATGGGGAGGAGGGGGAGGGGGGGTGGAACTTAGGTGGAGGAATACCCAATGCTAGGATTTTCACCCATATAAATAGTGCAGCACCAGGGAGCTCCTATTACAGAGCCCCCATGGTGAACTGGACGGAGGGACACTATATAATACTATGTCTGACAAGTAAGCAATGGCCTGACCTCGCTGTATGGCCTCTTGAACAGACATATAGTTTCCCCTTTTGCAATCTAATCAATATTGATCAATCTTTTTTTTTATACCTTATGCAGATTCCCGAGATAACAGGTCCTACAAACCTTATAAATACCCAAGTGAATACTGCAGCAAATCTTTTTAATTTTTGGTTGCCAAGTGGTTTATTTATTTCATACATCTAGACAGTCCAGGTAACTTTCTTTTCCTGTTTTTTCATCTTTCCCCACCCTCACATTTTCCCATCACAGCACACACAACACACACATCAAATCCTATCTTCAGCAGCCCTTAATTGGGCTTGCATAGGTTCACTGCAGCCCATCACTGATTGCACACACATTTAGGTCACCTTTCACACTGTGCTACCCGCACATTTCATTTTCACAGTTTCATAGTTGATCATTCTTTTTTTGTTTTCACGTGACACTCATTAATTCTAATATAATATATATATATTTTTTATACACATTTTTTCGTAAATATATATATTTTTTTTCTCACAATACTCTCACGCTTTTCATTCACATTCTCTCCATTCCACTCACTACTATCAATCTTTATTGCATTGCTGGCATCCTTACCCTCACTGCTCCCACACTATCCTCTTATTCACTTACCTTTCACACTCACTCCTTTTTGTCTCACCCCTTTTCCATTTCGTTTTACACAATTTTTGCTTACTTACCTGTTGAACATCTGTTGACATACCATTTAGGTTGCAACCAGCTTCATGATGGCATTTTTTTATTATCTTTTTCTAGGGTTGTTTGCCCTTGTTTGGGCGGTGCTTCTCTTTTCCATCTGGTCCGACTCCCCCCATGTCCCGCCCTGCCCCGCCAGCCTGTCCCCCCCCCCCCCCCGGTCCAGTGTGGGGTCCTTGGTTGCGACCTCTCGTAGGCCTGGGGGTGGTGCACGCATTCCATAGCCCGGTCTACGTTTACATCTTGACCTTCCCTGATTCCTGCATGTACCTTGGGAGATGCCTGCTCCTGGCGGTGTGGTCCATGGCGGGCCATTGGTCCCAACTCTTGACATTCATCTCGGTAACTATATGCATTTGGATCAATGCCTCTAACAATGACTGTATATTAATAGAACGATACATGTAGTCTTGCTTGTTATTTGTTCTTTGACAAGTTTTATTTATTTACTTATGTGTATGTATTCTTTTATAGAGCCTATGCCTGCATACCTTCCCCCCCCCCCCCCTGAAGAGACCCATACCACCACAAGGGTCGAAACGCATCTGGGTTTTGTGATAAGGCAACCATGATACTGTTGTATGAATTCATATCAATTGTACTTATGTGTGTTTAATTGACACCCTGGAGCCCATGTCTTGATTTTTATCAGATGGTTTTCTTTTTGATTTTGTACCTTGTGTCTTTGAATAAATTATATACTCTTTTACATTCTATATTGATTTCATTAACACTCTTGCTGCAACTCAAAGCCCCTAGGGGGTACCTTTTCCTTTCTCACCCCCCCACCCCTTCAGCAATGCTGACAGCACTCGTACGACTGTTTCCCAAAGACAACCTCTGGATATGACGCTGAGAACGTGCACTCAACTTATTTTGTCGACCATGGCGAGGCCTGTTCTGAGTGGAACCTGTCCTGTTAAACCGCTGTATGGTCTTGGCCACCAGTTCAGTTTCAGGATCTTGGCAATCTTATTATAGACTATGCCATCTTCATGTAGAGCAACAATTCTTTTTTCAGATCCTCAGAGAGTTCTTTGCCATGAAGTGTCATGTTGAACTTCCAGTGACCAGTATGAGAGAGTGAGAGCGATAACACCAAATTTAACACACCTGCTCCCCATTCACACCTGAGACCTTGTAACAATAACGAGTCACATGACACCAGGGAGGGAAAATGGCTAATTGGGCCCAGTTTGGACATTTTCACTTAGGGGTGTACTCACTTTTGTTGCCAGCGGTTTAGACATTAATGGCTGTGTGAGTTATTTTGAGGGGACAGCAAATTTACACTGTTATACAAGCTGTACATTCACTACTTTACATTGTAGCAAAGTGTCATTTCTTCAGTGTAGTCACATGAAAAGATAGAAGGAAATGTTTACAAAAATGTGAGGGGTGTACTCACTTTTGTGAGATACTGTGTGTATACATATATATATATATATATATATATATATATAGAGAGAGAGAGAGAGAGAGAGAGAGAGAGAGAGAGAGAGAGAGTGTTTAACTGCTCTTCTGTTTGCTAACAATAGACCAGGAACTGGTTCTCCAATAACACAGCCTGAAGATTCCTAAAGACACGTATTGTGTACTTACCCGAAGGCACTTTATGTGCTGTTATAGAGAAGAAAGGTTTTTATATTCTTTGTTTAAAATAAACCAGTCACGAGAGAAATGTGAGAGCTGTTATTGCAAATTTGGTTTATAGAGTCACTGACCTGAAACAAGGGAACAAATCACTTCTCTTCATTCTAGTTTTCGGTGAGTCACTCATCATAGTACTAAAACAAGAGGATCAGCATGACAGCCAGGCAACTAGCAGTTTTATAAGGAGAGACCGGTAATAACAACCTTCCGCTGTACTTCAGGCTGGATCTTTTTGGTACAATATCACATGCAGGCTATCACATGTTATGTTGAGCATGTTGACAGGCTTTTCTATTGAGGATGTGGATAATTTCCAAAGAAAAGAGGGTATAGTATATATATATTGTGAGGGGGTTAGCTCGGCAGCGGGCGTGTGTGACCCCCGAGATGGGCTCCCCACACAAAAACAGGCCCAGCAAACGGAGGTTGTGGTTTTCAAAATCAAAAAGGTGCGGTTTATTTTCTATTTACAGTGACAAAACACAGCAAAGCAAAAGAAACATAAACAAAATAAATCCTGGTCAACTTGACCTCTGACTAAACATACAGGTTTCCTAACTAACAACTGGGATCAGCCTAGTGCTGTCCTAGTCCCTAAGTCCCTGGTTTTAAATGTCCAAGCAAATAGCCACACAGGCTTTGTCTCACCGCACAGGGGTTCACTCTCCCTAGACAGTCCACACAGGTCTGGGTCCAGGCATGAGCTAACATCTAATGAAGCTGGGAGTTCTTATAGAGGCCTAAATGAGCTGACAAGCTTCAGCTGGTCTCATCAACTCCCTGTCTGCACGACGCCCCACACTCTCCCTAGAGGTATGAGTCATCCATGAGCCCACTAGCCTTAGCTGGGCTTATACAACTCTCCACCTAGTTGTATAAGTCGGCGTAAAGCCTGAATCTGGGCGAAATATATCTACCCCCCTGGATGCAACCAGGTGACTTTACCTTCCTGCTGTCACAATATATATATATATATATTGTGAGGGGGTTTGCTCGGCAGCGGGTGTGTGTGACCCCCGGGGTGGGCTCCCCACACAAAAACAGGCCCAGCAAACGGAGGTTGTGGTTTTCAAAATCAAAAAAGGTGCGGTTTATTTTCTATTTACAGTGACAAAACACAGCAAAGCCAAAAGAAACATAAACAAAATAAATCCTGGTCAACTTGACCTCTGACTAAACATACAGGTTTCCTAACTAACAACTGGGATCAGCCTAGTGCTGTCCTAGTCCCTAAGTCCCTGGTTTTAAATGTCCAAGCAAATAGCCACACAGGCTTTGTCTCACCGCACAGGGGTTCACTCTCCCTAGACAGTCCACACAGGTCTGGGTCCAGGCATGAGCTAACATCTAATGAAGCTGGGAGTTCTTATAGAGGCCTAAATGAGCTGACAAGCTTCAGCTGGCCTCATCAACTCCCTGTCTGCACGACGCCCCACACTCTCCCTAGAGGTATGAGTCATCCATGAGCCCACTAGCCTTAGCTGGGCTTATACAACTCTCCACCTAGTTGTATAAGTCGGCGTAAAGGCTGAATCTGGGCGAAATATATCTACCCCCCTGGATGCAACCAGGTGACTTTACCTTCCTGCTGTCACATACCCCCCCCTCTTGTTTTAACCTCGGGGTTGGAACACCAGCAATCAGGCATTCATGTACTCGAGACAAAGCATCCACATTCCCCATTTGAACGCCAGGGCGATGCTTTACTGTGAAGTTGAATTCCTGGAGGGCCAGGAACCACCTATTCACTCTTCTATTTGTTTCCTTGTTTTGAGCCATCCACTTTAACGGAGCGTGATCCGTAACCATGTCAAAGTGCCTACCTAGCAGGTAGTACCGAAGGGAATCTAGAGCCCACTTCACCGCTAAACACTCCTTTTCAACGGTGGCGTAATTTACCTCATGGGACTTCAACTTCCTGCTGAGGTAAATGACTGGGTGCTCTTCCCCGTTCCAGACCTGGGACAATACTGCTCCTAACCCCACATCTGACGCATCACTTTGTACGACAAAGTCTTTAGAGAAGTCGGGTGAGTACAACACTGGCTGGCTACATAAGGCTTGTTTCAAGAATTGGAATGCTGCCTCAGCCTCGGGGGTCCATTTAATCATGACCGACCCTTTCCCCTTCGTTAGGTTGGTTAGGGGCACAGCCTTAGAAGCAAAGTGGGGAATGAATCGCCGATAATACCCAGCGATTCCCAGAAAGGCTCGTACCTGCTTCTTGCTGTTGGGACGTGGCCAACTCTGGATGGCCTCGACTTTGTTGAGTTGGGGTTTTATTACTCCCCTCCCAATGGTGTACCCAAGATATTTGGCCTCCTCCTGCCCAATGGTACACTTCTTGGGGTTAGCCGTAAACCCCGCTTCCCGAACAGAGTCCAGGACTGCTTGCACTTTTGGCAGATGTGAGGCCCAATCTGTGCTATGGACAATTACGTCATCCAGGTAAGCCGCAGCATACTTCCGATGGGGCCTCAGCATCTGGTCCATTTTCCGCTGGAATGTGGCCGGCGCATTCTGTAACCCGAACGGCATTCTTTCATATTGGAACGCCCCGTCTGGGGTTACAAATGCGGTTTTCTCTTTGGCCAATTTGGCCAGGGGGATTTGCCAATACCCTTTTGTGAGGTCAAGAGTCGTCATGTATCGGGCTGTTCCCAGCCGGTCGATCAACTCATCTATACGTGGCATGGGGTAGGTGTCAAATTTTGTAACTTTGTTCAACTGACGAAAATCGTTACAAAATCGCCAGCTCCCATCCGGTTTAGGCACCAACACAATGGGACTAGACCAATCACTTTGGGACTCCTCTATCACCCCTAAGTTCAGCATTTTCTGTACTTCCTCCCGTATTGCCTCCCGTCGGGCCTCTGGGATCCGATAGGGTTTTAACTTCACCCTTTCACCGGGCGGGGTAATGATGTCATGCTCTACCCCAGATGTTTGTCCCGGCAGCTCAGAGAATACCTCCTTGTTGCGAAGCACAAACTCCTTAACCTCCTGTTGTTGGGGTTGTGACAAGGTGGCTGCTATTCCAACCTCAGGAATCACGCAACCAGTTTGAGCTGGTGACCAAGTGTCTGCGACTAGGGACTCTCTATCCCTCCAGGCTTTCAACAGATTAACGTGATAGATCTGTTCGGGCTTTCGCCTTCCTGGTTGTCTGACCTTGTAATTCACTTCGCTCACTTTTTCCATTATCTCGTAGGGGCCTTGCCATTTGGCAAGGAATTTACTTTCAACCGTAGGGACAAGTACCAGTATCCTATCCCCCGGGGAAAAGGTACGGGTCTTGGCTCCACGGTTGTACACTCTCTGCTGTGCTAACTGCGCTTGGGCCAAATGTTCCTTCACGATGGGCATTACCTGTGCAATTCGGTCTTGCATCAGGGCGACATGCTCAATCACACTCCTGTGGGGAGAACTCTCACTTTCCCAAGTTTCCTTGGCAATATCCAACAGCCCTCTTGGGTGTCTCCCATACAGTAACTCAAAGGGGGAGAATCCCGTAGAGGATTGGGGCACCTCCCTAATAGCAAACATCAGATAAGGAAGTAGACAGTCCCAATCCTTTCCATCTCTATCCACCACTTTCTTCAACATTTGTTTTAGGGTTTTGTTGAATCTTTCAACCAGCCCATCGGTTTGGGGGTGATACACAGATGTACGTAATTGCGTCACTTTGAATAATTTACACAGCTCCTTCATAACCCGGGACATAAAGGGTGTACCTTGGTCCGTAAGCAGTTCTTTACAAATACCCACCCGGCTAAACACAAGAGATAGCTCTTTGGCTATGGTTTTTGCCGAGGTATTTCGGAGAGGGATCGCTTCTGGATAACGGGTGGCATAGTCCATTATAACTAATATGTACTGGTGCCCCCTAGCGGATTTGATTATAGGACCTACCAAATCCATGGCGATCCTCTCAAACGGGACCTCAATGATGGGTAGAGGGACCAGCGGGCTACGGAAATGTGGCATCGGGGCCGACCTCTGACACACAGGGCAGGAGGAACAATAATTTTCTATGTCCTTCATCACCCCCGGCCAATAGAATCTCTGTAATACCCTCTCTCGGGTTTTCTCTGTCCCCAGATGACCTCCAAGAATGTGCCCATGGGCCAACTCCAACACCAACTTCTTGTAAGGTTTGGGCACCACAAGCTGCTCAACGGTTTCTTCTGCCCTTTTTGCCACCCGATACAGTAGGTCCTTCTCTACGCTGAAGTATGGGTAAGTGCAGGTATTATCTGGGTTCACTAACTCGCCATCTATTTTCACTACGTTTTCCCGTGCCTTTATTAGGGCGGGGTCTTTCAACTGTTCTGTGGCAAAGTTTTCCCTGTGAACCTCAAGATCAGAAAACTCCACAGACGGTAGGTTTTCGTCTGAGGAGGTGGGCTCCTCTCCAGTTTCTTGAGTCTCCCCTGCCAATACTGATAAGGGAAATTCCGGAGAGTCCTCACCACTCTCAGGGGAGTTCTGGCTATCACATTCCTGGTACATAGGGGCACCAGTGGGGGGCTCAGGATCATCCCACAGTTCCCAGAACTTCGGAAAATCCCTTCCCACAATGGCGTCATGCGGTAACTGAGATACTAAGCCCACTGGATGAGAGAGGGTACCTTTGGGGGTCTCGAAACACACTGTAGTCACTGGATACTCTCGGGTGTCCCCATGCACACAAATAACAGCTACCTTGCTATTCCCAGAGACCTCTGTTTTAACTAACTCAGCCTTTATCAGGGTCACAAGGCTACCTGAATCCAGCAATACCACAACATTTCTACCATTAACACACATTTTGCATAAATGTTTCTCAGTTCCTCGAATGGCAGTGCATGCGACTGTCGCACACAGCGACTGACGTCTGCCCGTCAGAAAGTCACACTGCATGGGTTCCTCCACAACCGGGCAATTGGCTGCAATATGTCCCGCTTGCCGGCAGCGGTAGCAAACGATCCTTCTTGCCGCCTCTTGAGCCGCTGATTTCCCAGGCTGTTCTCGCCAAACTTGGGGTAGAGCTCCCACCCTCTCACTCTCTCCACCCTCACCCCTTGGAATCCTCTTATCCGCCCCTGGGGATGGTCTGGTCTTAGGGTGGAAAGTCCGAGTGTCTCTGGAAGAGGCCGTCAGGTTCTCTGTAGCCAAGTATTTCTCCACACGATCCACAAGACCATCGGCCGTCTCTGGGTCTCCATGGCTTACCCACTTTTGGATGGCAGTAGGAAGAGCTCTCAAAAACCGATCCATTACAACACGTTCCACAATCTTTGGTGCGGACAAAGTCTCTGGCTGTAGCCACTTTCTGCTCAGGTGAATGAGATCATACATTTGAGACCTGGGGGGTTTTCCAAGCTGGAAAGTCCAGTTATGCACACGCTGAGCCCGGACAGCCTGGGTGACACCCAGCCTTGCCAATATTTCAGCTTTTAGCATCACATAGTCTTTTGCTTGGTCAGGCTCTAGGTCATAGTAAGCCTTCTGCGATTCACCAGTTAACAGAGGAGCCACCAGTCCAGCCCACTGCTCCTCAGGCCACTTTTCTCTTTCAGCAGTCCTTTCAAATGTGGTCAAAAATACCTCTGGATCATCCTCTCCAGTCATTTTTGTCAATAAACGACTCACCCCAAAGGACGCGGTATTAGTGGGACGGCTTTCCTCACTGGTCTGCGGACGTTGCTGCATTACTGCTTCCATTTGTTGTAGTCTCTGCTCTTGCTTCTGTAACAGGTCTATGAAGCGGGCCTCAGATTGCTGCTGGGCTTGTTGCTGAGCTTCCAGACTCTGTTGGTGAGCTTGCTGCTGGGCTGCAAGGCTCTGTTGATGAGCTTGCTGCTGGGCTGCGAAGTTCTGTTGTTGAGCTGCAAGGCTCTTTTGCAAACCTGCATTTGTCTGCTGTTGATTGGCATTTGCTAGAGCCAGCTGCTTCAGTATCTCCTCCATGCTGGCTTAAAAAAAAACTGCCCGCATTCTCCACCAACTGTGAGGGGGTTTGCTCGGCAGCGGGTGTGTGTGACCCCCGGGGTGGGCTCCCCACACAAAAACAGGCCCAGCAAACGGAGGTTGTGGTTTTCAAAATCAAAAAAGGTGCGGTTTATTTTCTATTTACAGTGACAAAACACAGCAAAGCCAAAAGAAACATAAACAAAATAAATCCTGGTCAACTTGACCTCTGACTAAACATACAGGTTTCCTAACTAACAACTGGGATCAGCCTAGTGCTGTCCTAGTCCCTAAGTCCCTGGTTTTAAATGTCCAAGCAAATAGCCACACAGGCTTTGTCTCACCGCACAGGGGTTCACTCTCCCTAGACAGTCCACACAGGTCTGGGTCCAGGCATGAGCTAACATCTAATGAAGCTGGGAGTTCTTATAGAGGCCTAAATGAGCTGACAAGCTTCAGCTGGCCTCATCAACTCCCTGTCTGCACGACGCCCCACACTCTCCCTAGAGGTATGAGTCATCCATGAGCCCACTAGCCTTAGCTGGGCTTATACAACTCTCCACCTAGTTGTATAAGTCGGCGTAAAGCCTGAATCTGGACGAAATATATCTACCCCCCTGGATGCAACCAGGTGACTTTACCTTCCTGCTGTCACAATATATATATATATATATATATATATATATATATTTACATCCTTGGCACACCTTTAGGTCTATTGTGCTTGGAATTTATGCAACATATTAAACTAAAAGTTCAATTGGCCTCAGAGCCGGCTCTACCACTAGGCAGCCACCTAGGGCGCACTGCTGCCTAGGGTGCCGCCATGGCCGCTGGTTTCCCCACTCTCCGCCAGCTTCCTAACACTTCGCTGCAGCGGTGTAGCGTGGGGGGGGCAGCCGTGGGTGGAAAATTTCCTCTTGAGCCCCTTATTGTCGCACCCACCAGGAAGATGATTAAGCCCCCTGTGGATGGGGAAAAACATGTCAGGGGGTGTTGCCCGAGGAGCGCAATTGACTGAGGCTTACACATGCATCCATCCATACTAGGACCGGCTATGGTGAGGGGCGGTTTCAAGCTTAAATGTTCTTTCTTAAATGATTTTTTCTTTAGCTTGCATCCCTGCTATCCTGAGTGCCAATGGGGCTCTACACCTCAGCCTGAGTGGCACCACCAGGGGTGTTGCTAGTTGAGAAAAAGACCAGGGGTTTCAGCCCGAAGGTAAATTTAATAACCCCTCCCACATTTTAACGTAAGTCCAGCCCAAGACCCTCAGTCTCCCGGGAAAGCCCTGCCAGCGTACTCTAAAGTTCTAAAAAATCACTGCCAGCCCCTTTTCATAGATCCTTCCTACATTGTGTCAGTGTCATTGTAAACCGATGCCTCTAAATACCTTATGGCCGGTCACGTGACCAATCTCCTCCTCCAATCTAAAGCTACACTCGGAGAAGGAGAGTGAACGGAGCTAATAAGGTATTCACAGGCACTATTTTTCAATGACAATAAAAAGGGGTGGCAGTAATTTTTTCTTAACTTTAGAATGTGCTGGCAGGGCTGTCCCAGGGCCCATTGATTAAAAAACATATTGGCGTATAACACACACGCATTCTATTTTCAGGGTAAAAAAGCGTGTGCTGTTCATTTGGTTTCTGCCATTCTCGTTCTGGAAACTGCCTGTTGAGTTAGCGGTGATGTGTGCAAACTGCATACTATGGCCCCGAGTTCCCAGCCAACCCCAGGCCTTGGGGCTCGGGGCTAATAATTCTCAATGAGCAATACGAGACCCGGTGTTCTGCCGATGAAGGTCCCCCAGGCAGATAATGTCCCCCCTGTACTGCGCAGGCGCAGCACTTGCGCAGTACGAACCACAACGGAGCCGCCGAAAATAGCTGAAGATGTAGAGCTGTGAGTCAGTTGTACACTGCACCTGCGCAATGACGACGAGGGGTGGGTGTATTACTGTTATATTGTGCAAGGAGCGGACAAGGGGCAAGTGTATTACTGTTATATCGAGTAAAGGGACGGATGGCTACAAAGACGTGTAGTTTATTGCTCCCCCAAGGTATCAGCTCTGCCCATCAATTTAAAATTCGGACTCTACCCACCGAGCTCCAGACAACAGATCCACCCACAGAATCTGCAGTTTTTTAGTTCTTATAACAGACAGAGGGGAGACATTTGACAGATAAGGATACATGCAGGAGGCATCTATATCCTTATAGATCAGCACTATGGCAGTAGTTTAGAAAGGATGAGAGTGGGTTTACATCCACTTTAAATGACTCAGATCATCAAACAAATTTTATTATTACACAAAGATAACCTGAGTAAATACAAAATGCAGCTTTTATATGATGGTTTCATTTATTAAGGAAAAAAAAGCTGTCCAAACCTGCCTGGCATTATGTGAAAAAGTAATTACCCCCTAAACCTAATAACTGGTTGTGCCACCCTTGGCAGCGACAACTGCAATCAAGCGTTTGCGATAACTGGCAATGAGTCTTTCACATTGCTGTGGAGCAATTTTTGTCCACTCTTCTTTGCAGAATTGTTTTAATTCAGCCACATTGGAGGGTTTTCCAGCATTAACGGCCTGTGTAAGGTCATGATACAGCATCTCAATTGGATTTAAGTCAGGGCTTTGACTAGGCCACTCCAAAACCTACATTTTGCTTTGTTTGAACCATTGTCCTGCTGCATAATCCAAGTGCACTTGAGCTTGAGGTCACGAACTGATGGCCGGACATTATCCTTTAGGATTTTCTGGTAGAGCTCAGAATTCATCTTTCCATCAATTATGGTAAGTCGTCCAGGTCCTGAAGCTGCAAAGCAGCCCCAGACCATCACGCTACCACCACCATGTCTGACTGTTGGTATGATCTTGTTATGAAATGCTGTTTAGTTTTATGCCAGATGTAACGGGACGAACACCTTCCAAAAAGTTATATTTTTATCTCATCAGTCCACAGAATATTTGCCTAAAAGTATTGGGGATAATGAAGATGTTTTTTGGCAAATGTGGGATGAGCCTTTGTGTTCTTTTTGGTCTTTTTGGCCTTGGAACTCTCCCATGGATGCCATTTTTGCCCAGTCTCCCTCTTACTGTTGAATAATGAATACTGATCTTACCTGAGGCAAGTGAGGCCTGCAGTTCTTTAGATGTTGTTTTGGGTTCTTGTATGACCTCCTGGATGAGTCCTTGTCATGCTCTTGGAGTCATTTTTGTAGGCCGGCCACTTCTGGGAAGGTTCACCACTGTCCCCAGTTATCTCCATTTGTGGATAAATGCTCTCCCCGTTGTTCACTGGAGTTCCAAAGCCTTATGCCGTGTACACACGATAATTTTTCCCGTCGGGAAAAATGAGATTTTTTCCTTTGGACGAGAAAAACGATCGTCTGTGGGCTTTTTGCAGTTTTTCCCGACGGGAAAACGGCATTAATCACGACGAGAAAAATTAGAACATGCTCTAATTTTCCTCGTCGTGATTCCTGTCATTTTTTTCCGCGGCAGTTTTCCCATAGGAAAACACTGCCGCGGAGCCTACACACGGTCGTTTTTCTCGTCAAGAGAAAAAAGGACGGGAAAAACGTCCGTGTGTGGGGGAACAAGCCGTTCCCTTGTTTTTCCTGTCGTGATTCACGGCGGTGTTTTCACCGCCGTGAATCACGATCGTGTGTACGCGGCAATAGAAATGGCTTTGAAACCCTTCCTAGACCGATACATGTTTGTTTCTAATCTGTTCTTGATTTTTTTTAGATTGTGGCATGATGTGTGGCTTTTTGTGATCTGTTATTGTGCTTCACTTTGTCAGACAGCTTCTATTTATGTGATTTCTTGATTCAACAGGTCTGGCAGTAATCAAGCCTGGGTGTGGCAACTGAAATTTAACTCAGCTTTCCAAAAAATTGCGGTTAATCACAGTTCATTCGTGATTCAGCATGGGAGGGGGCAATTACTTTTTCACATAGGACCAGGCAGGTTTGATCAGCTTTTTTCCCTTAATAAATGAAATAATAATTTAAAAACTGCATCTTGGATTTACTCGGCTTATCTTTGTGTAATATTAAAATTTGTTTGATTATCTGAATAATTTAAGTATGAGAAATATGCAAAAAAAATAAAAAATCAGGAAGGGGGCAAACACTTTTTCACAGCACTGTATATAATACTTTGTTATCTTAACCACTTGCTTACTGGGCACTTAAGTCCCCTTCCTGCCCAGACCAATTTTCAGCTTTCAGCGCTGTCACTCTTTGAATGACAATTGCGCGGTCATGCCCATATGAAATTTTTATTATTTTTTTCACACAAATAGAGCTTTCTTTTGGTGGTTTTTGATTATTTGATCACCCCTGGGGTTTTAATTATTTTCTAAACAAACAAAAAAAGACGGAAAATTTTGGAAAAATAAATAAATTACGTTTCAAATTTTGCAAACAGGTAATTTTTCTCCTTCATTGATATGCGCTGATGAGGCGGCACTGATGGGCACTGATAGGCTGCACTGGTGGGCACTGATAGGCTGCACTGATGGTCACTGATAGGCACAGATAAGGCGGCACTGATGGGGACAGATAAGGTGGCAGGGTTGCCAACTTTCAGTAAATTTACGAACAGTTTGTAAAATCTTTACTTTTTGCATCTGTCCTTGAATGTCCATTGTGGACATGTAGGCTGCATGTCCGTAACTGACATTCATGGACAGATGCAACAATTATGGATTTTACAAACTGTTCGTAAATTTACTGAAAGTTGGCAACCCTGTAAGGTGGTACTGATGGGCACAGATAAGGCGGCACTGATGGCCACTGATAAGATGGCACTGATGTGCCCTGATCGGTGGCACTGATGGGTGGCACTGATGGGCACTTATAGGTGTGCCTGATAGGTATCACTGATAGATGGCACTGATGGGCACTGATAGGTGGCACTGATGGGCACTGATGGGCACTGGTAGGTGACACTGATGGGCACTGGTAGGTGACACTGATGGGCAGCACTGTTGATGATTTTTTTTTTTTTTTTATATCATCGCTTTGATGTATATCAACCCCTGTTCTATTTCCCTCCTAAGCCCCTCTTTTCTCAAATCCTCTTCTTGTAATTGGCCAGTTCCACCAATTAATTATATGTTACATTTATAGATTATTGCATCTGCTCCTGAAGATTGGAGATATCCATGAAACATGTCAAGCTATATAGATGCCTAGAATACAAATTTTATCCAAGAGCGGTATTCCACAACATGTTCATTATCCTGTTGATTTTATTGGCCTCTACCAAGTTGTTTATGAACCTGTTACAATACGTGAGCATAGAATTTGGAATCTGGTGGTTTCCCTCTTCCTTGCTATCATGCTGTTAATGTCATGTACTTTTCATGCTACCTACGTTATATTCATTACTATGTGATTGTTATGTCTAATAAACCTTATAATCATGCTATTGGTTCATGTTATCTTACTTTGTACATGGCAACACACAGTGATTGGATTATCTACCATTATATACCCACCAGTTACTCTCTGTTCATGTTGTTCAATTCGCTCGGATGCTTCATATAAAGTCCCAAACTCCTTTCCATGCCAACCCAATAGGGATGGAGGCATTCTACGGCGTATGCCCTGGCCTCATATAAAGTCCCAAACACCCCCCCCCCCTTTTTTTCAGCACTGTTGATGAGGCACTAATTGCATACCTCCCAACCCGCACAGATTCTGCGGGTTTTACCCGCAGTGACATAAGTTTCCCGCGGTCTCGCGATACCATTCGTATTCCCGCACAGCTACCACAGGAGGCAGAGGAAGGAGGAGTAGGAGGTAAGATCTGACCTCACTGCCTCACTGTGTAGTGAAGTCCGCCCCCCCTTCTCGCGCCGCCCCTCCCCCGCTCAATAACAATTGACTGTAAAAAAAGTAAAAAAAATCGTCCGTCCCGCAGCACCCCCCCCCCCGCTCATTGCTAATTAGGGTGACATTGATAGGTGGCACTGTGGGCACTGACAGGTGGCACTGTGAGCACTGACAGGTGGCACTGTGAGCACTGACGGGTGGCACTGTGGGCACTGGAAGGTGGCGCTGGTGGGCTCTGGTAGGCGGCACTATTGTGTACTGGCAGGTGTCACAGATGAGCTGGCGGCTGCTCTCTTTGATCGGGACCGATGTCCCTCTGACAGCTACTCTTGAAGGCTCTGTTTACATCACATGATCAACTGTCATTGGCTGACAGCTAAACACGTGGTAAGGGGTCAGGATCGAACCCTTACTCCGATCTGTGATCCAGCGAGTCTCATAGACTCGCTGATCACAGAGCGCGCCTAGCAGGGGGCGTGCAGGGCGCTCGAGCATGGAAGGACGTCTATTGACGCCCTACCGGCAAAGTAGGTCCGCGCTGTAGCCGTCATTCGGCTATAGCGTGGATCTGAAGCAGTTAAGTAATTGCCAAATAAAAAGATCCATAGTAGAAATGTAAAAATTGCTGTACTCCACTGATGGGATGGGGGACGGGTGGCTTATGCTTATATTCTACTGCAGTTCTGCCTGGTTTTGAATGTACAGAAATGATTGTATAATACAGATACTGACTATGTTAAAAAATATAATTTTTCCATGTAATGGGAAGTGAAACTGTCTATTTGTTCTTAACTTACAGGAACAAAGAGAGAAATGTACACTACTCTGCAAACCACATGGAACAGGTCAAATATGATCTAGCTTTCTGCACGTGACTCAACGGCTTGTGAAATCTCAATTTTCTTGCTCTTATCCTATCCTGGTCACCGATTACAGAATTTAGAATGAGCAAATATCTACCAAATATAGTAATTGCCTTTATGCTTCAATTTCCTTTTTCTGGTAGCTACAGTGCATCCGGAAAGTATTTTCAGCGCTTCACTTTTTCCACATTTTGTTATGTTACAGCCTTATTCCAAAATGGATTCCTCAAAATTCTACAAACAATACCCCATAATGACAACGTGAAAGAAGTTTGTTTGAAATCTGTGCAGGCCAGTCAAGTTCCTCCACCCCAAACTTGCTATTGCCAAAAGTATTGGGCCACCCCTCCAAATCATTTGGTGGAGAGGGGATTATGGTGTGGGGTTGTTTTTCAGGGGTTGGGATTGGCCCCTTAGTTCCAGTGAAGGTAACTCTTAAGGCGTCAGCATACCAAGACATTTTGGACGATTTCATGCTCCCAACTTTATGGGAAGAGTTTGGGGATGGCCCCTACCTGTTCCAACATGATTGCGCACCAGTGCACAAAGCAAGGTCCATAAAGACATAGATGAGCGAGTTTGGGGTGGAAAAACCTGACTGGCTTGCACTTCAACCCGACAGAACACCTTTGGGATGAATTAGAGCTGAGACTGCGAGAACCAGGCCTTCTCATCCAACATCAGTGCCTGACCTCACAAATGCACTTCTGGAAGAATGGTCAAACATTCCCATAGACACACTCCTAAACCTTGTGGACAGCCTTCCCAGAAGAGTTGAAGCTGTTATAGCCGCAAAGGGTGCCAACTCAATATTGAACCCTACGGACTCAAGCCTCGTACACACGGGCGAGAATCCCGTCAGGAAAAAAAAATAGTTTTTCCAGACGAGATTCCTGGCAAGATTTTCTTGCCCAGCCCTGTGTACACACGCACATTCAAAAGAACCGCTGTTCTTTTGAATGGCAAGAACGCGTGACGTCATCTACTACGACATTCGATGCCGTCGCCGCCATCTTGCTTCACCCTACACTACTCTTGTAAGCTACTACACATGCGTCACAGTCTCATCGAGCATGCGCGGGCTTACCTGGGGACAGGTAAGCATACAAGCCTCGTACACACGCACGGTTTTCTCGTTGGGAAACAGGCCGACAAGAATCCCGACGAGAAAATAGAGAGCAGGTTCTCTATTTTTCTCGTCGAGATTCCCAACAGTTTTCCAGACGAGAAACCATACACACAAACGGTTTTCTCGGCAAAAAGCTCTCCCAGCAGTTTTCTTGCCGAGAAAACCGGGCGTGTGCACGAGGCTTAAGACTGGGATGCCAATAAAGGTCAAACATTCCCATAGACACACTCCTTAGACATGTGCACTGCTGAAAAATGTGTTAGTTTTTGTTTCATTCCTTTTTTTCTGGTCATTTGTTATGATCGAAATTCGAAAATTAAAAAATTCGGAAATTCAAAAGAACGAAAATCCAGAAACGAGAAAACCCGTAAATTAGAAAATCCAAAATAATAACTAATAATAGCTAACTATTAAATTATAGGTTTTGGAATTTCCTTTCAAATTTGGCTGTTAGTGAACGTAAGGAATACGAATTTATCCAAAGTTACGAATTATCTGAAATAACAAATGACGCTTTTAAACAAATGAAACATAACTAATTAATAATAATAAATAATAATAAAAATAATACGTTTTTATTATTTGTATTATTATTATTTATTATTATTTCATTACGTTCCATTTGCTTAGATGCGGCATTCATTATTTCGGATAATTCCTAACTTCGGATGAATTCGTATTTGTTACGTTCACTAACAGCCAAATTTTAAAGGAGATTCCAATTCCTATAATTTTATAGTAAGTAATAGTTGTTATTATTATTAGTTAATTATTATTTTGGATTGTCGGGTTTTCAAATGTTTGGATTTTCATCCTTTAGAATTTTTGGATTTTCATTCTTATTTTCAGATTTATGAATGTCGAATTTACGAATTTTATTATTTTAGGATTTTCGTTTTCGGAAAAATTTGTTAAACAGGTTTTCGTTAATTCTAACATTTCCGAATTTGTCAAATTTCGTCGAAAATCTAATTCGGAACAAAACAAATTGCACATGTCTAACACTCCTAAACCTTGTGGACAACCTTCCCAGAAGAGTTGAAGCTGTTATAGCTGCAAAGGGGGGGCCAACTCAATATTGAACCCTACGGACTAAGACTGGGATGCGATTAAAGTTCATGCGTGTGTAAAGGCAGGCGTCCCAATACTTTTGGCAATATAGTATATACCTACTTAAGGACCGGAAGATTTTTCTGCTTAATGACTGGGCCATTTTTTGCAATATGGCGCTGCGTCGCTTTAACTGACAATTGTCGTGTGACGCTGTACTCAAACAAAATTGACGTCCTTTTTTTCCCACAAATACAGCTTTCTATTGGTGGTATTTGATCACCTCTGCGGTTTTTATTTTTTGCACTATAAACAAAAAAAGAGCGACAATTTTGAAAAAAAATAAAAAAAAATTACATTTTGCTATAATAAATATCCCCAAAAATGTTTTTAAAAAAACAAATTTGTTCATCTGTTTAGGCCAATATATATTCTTCTACATATTTTTGGTAAAAAAATCGTAATATGCGTCTTGATTGGTTTGCGCAAAAGTTATAGCGTCTACAAACTATTGGAAAGATTTATGGCATTTTTAAGGCATTTTTCTTTTTTTACTAGTGATAGCGGTGATCTGCAATTTTTTTTGCGGTACTGTGACATTGCGGCGGACAGATCGGACACTTTTGACACATTTTTGGGACCATTGACATTTATACAGCGATCAGAGCTATAAAAATGCACTGATTACTGTGCAAATGTCACTGGTAGGGAAGGGGTTAACACTAGGGGGCGATCAAGGGGTTAAATGTGTTCCCTCGTAAGTGTTTCTTACTGTGGGGGGTGGGACTGACTGCGGGAGGAGACATATCGCTGTTGCGACTTACTAGGAACCAACGGTCAGTCTCCTCTCCCCTATCAGAACAGGGATTTTTGTGTTTACACACACAAATCCCTGTTCTGGCTCTCGTGCGCCCGCGATCGCAGATGATCGCCCCCCCGGACCACACGCATCGCGTCCCCCGTCGTGCAGTGGGCGTGCGTACATGCCTGCTATTCCTCTTAAAGGGGAACATGTACTCATACGTCGGCAATGGCATTAACTAATAATAATAGCCCGTGTCTATATAGCACGCAATGCATAGCAGTGGTTACATAATATCATTTTGTTCATTTATTAAAAGTTAAAGCGGTAGTAAAGTCTTACCTAAAATGAAAAAAAAAATCCCCTGCAAATGAAGGGCATAATGTGCTGGTGTGCACTGCATACTAGCACATTATGTAAGACTTACCTGTAAGCCCTCCAACGACATGCGGACTCCGCTGACAGGGATTCCTTCATCACCCGGTACAAATGGAAAAGCGGAGTTTACTACCGGTTTAAGAAAAACATTTTGACCTGCTGCCAGGCTTTGTAACACATTGCTGTGCTTCAGACCACATGAAAATTCAGACATGCTGACATTGTTTATGCAATGCATCTATATGGTAGGAACTGAGCACATAGAAAACAATTGCTTCCTGTGTGTCCTTGGATTGAGCCTTCATTGATCAACACAAATGATTGCATCAGTGGGAAGGGCAGCATTTAAGTGAACCTGTTGTTTCTCTATGCATGAGCAAAGCACAGGTTCGCTATAAGGCTCCATATGCATGGGCATTTAGCCACGCTCAGCGGCGTAGCGTGGGGGGTGCGGGGGGCCGTGGCCCTGGGAGCAATATCTAGAGGGGCGCAGAAGTCCCAACTCCCGCTATCCCGAATCCTGTTATTCCGATTTCCGATTCGGGACTCCACACCTGGGAGTACCGAATGTGTCACTGCCTGCGCCCCGCCTCTGCAGCTCTCAATGTTTCTGTGCTAGAGCTTCCCCAGCTGTCCGGCCTCAGCGATGGACACTCTCTGCGATTGGCTGCACTCAGTCATTTGTAGGCACTGCCTCCTCCCTGCAGCGCTGTCAGCTTCTCCTCCTCTTTCTCCCTCCAGCTGAACTGCAGGGGGAATAGTTCTAGCACATGCGCCCCTTTCATCTGCTGTCCGGGCCCCCCTGTGTGCCCCTTTCCCCCCGCAGCGCTGCCGGCTTTCCTCCTCTACCTCTGGCAGCTGCTACGGGCACACATGGGGATGTTTCAGGATGGAGAGCAGGGGAAGGGGCTGGTAAATATGTCATGTACTGGCCCCTTCCTTTCCTGAATGAACACAGCGAATGATCGGTACCAATCACCTTTGTGCCCATTTATCACTGAAACCTAGTAAACTGTGTTCATTATGCTTCAGTTTGTGAATTAACCACTTCACGCAAATTGCCATAACCATATGTCGTACTTTGATGCTAAATACCGGGGTTATGGCAGCAGCTAGCTGCCATAACCCCGGTATTTTCAGAAACGGCATGCGTTTCTCTTTAAGATAAAAGTGATCTCCGTGGCGGATTCGCCGCAAATTCACTTTTATCGGCGGCAGGAGAGATTCCCTCTGCACTCTGGTCATCTCCGCCGCTTACCGGACCTGCCGGACGATCGCGTCCTCTCCCGTGGATGCCTGGCTGCCGACTGAGGGGAAGATGTTTTTTTTAAAAAGACTGTGTCAAAATAAAAAACTAAAAGTAAACTAAATAAGAAAAACATTTTTTTTTTTAATGCTCCCCGTCCCGACGAGCTCGCGCGCAGAAGCAAATGCATACATGAGCAGCGCTCCGCATTTGAAAACGGTGTTCAAACTACACATGTGAAGTATCTCCGCGATCGTTAGAGCGAGAGTAATAATTACAGCCCTAGACCTCCTCTGTAACTCTAAACTGGTAACCTGTAGACATTTTTAAACGTCACCTATAGAGATTTTTAAGGGTAAAAGTTTGTCGCCATTCCACGAGCAGGCGCAATTTTGAAGCGTGACATGTTGACATTATCTTTCACAAGCGTGACATATAACAATATAAAAATAAATTGGGATAACTTTACTGTTGTCTTATTTTTTAATTCAAAGAAGTGTATTTCTTCCCCAAAAAAGTGCGCTTGTAAGACCGCTGCGCAAATACGGTGTGACAGAAAGTATTGCAACGACCGCCATTTTATTCTCTAGGGTGGTAGAAAATATATACATATTGTGACAGCAGGAAGGTAAAGTCACCTGGTTGCATCCAGGGGGGTAGATATATTTCGCCCAGATTCAGGCTTTACGCCGACTTATACAACTAGGTGGAGAGTTGTATACGCCCAGCTGAGGCTAGTGGGCTCATGGATGACTCATACCTCTAGGGAGAGTGTGGGGCGTCGTGCAGACAGGGAGTTGATGAGACCAGCTGAAGCTTGTCAGCTCATTTAGGCCTCTATAAGAACTCCCAGATTCATTAGGTGTTTGCTCATGCCTGGAACCAGACCTGTGTGGACTGTCTAGGGAGAGTGAACCCCTGTGCGGTGAGAAAAAGCCTGTGTGGCTATTTGCTTGGACATTTAAAACCAGGGACTTAGGGACTAGGACAGCACTAGGCTGATCCCAGTTGTTAGTTAGGAAACCTGCATGTTTAGTCAGAGGTCAAGTTGACCAGGATTTATTTTGTTTATGTTTCTTTTGCTTTGCTGTGTTTTGTCACTGTAAATAGAAAATAAACCGCACCTTTTTGATTTTGAAAACCACAACCTCCGTTTGCTGGGCCTGTTTTTGTGTGGGGAGCCCATCCCGGGGGTCACACACACCCGCTGCTGAGCTAACCCCCTCACAGTTGGTGGAGAATGCGGGCAGTTTTTTTTAAGCCAGCATGGAGGAGATACTGAAACAGCTGGCTCTAGCAAATGCCAATCAACAGCAGACAAATGCAGGTTTACAAAAGACTATGTGATGCTAAAAGCTGAAATATTGGCAAGGCTGGGTGTCACCCAGGCTGTCCGGGCTCAGCGTGTGCATAACTGGACTTTCCAGCTTGGAAAACCCCCCAGGTCTCAAATGTATGATCTCATTCACCTGAGCAGAAAGTGGCTACAGCCAGAGACTTTGTCCGCACCAAAGATTGTGGAACGTGTTGTAATGGATCGATTTTTGAGAGCTCTTCCTACTGCCATCCAAAAGTGGGTAAGCCATGGAGACCCAGAGACGGCCGATGGTCTTGTGGATCGTGTGGAGAAATACTGTCATGGATATGCATTAATGTCTGTCTGCCATCTTACCTTCCTCCTCATGTGTTCATCTAGAGACCAGACCTCCTTCACCTGGCTTCCTTTATAATCTCCTCCCAGCCTGACTCCACCCCAGGCCCTATCACTGAACACTATATTAACCTGTGCACTGCAAGCCTGCTTTGCTGATCAACGTGTTTGTTAGGCATTGTGTGTTTGGGTTCCTGCCTGCCGTGTGCTACGTCTGTCTCTCTGTTACGTTATTGGCTTGTCCCCGACCATCCCTGTCTGCTCGTGACCCTTGACCTTCGGCTCGTTCTTCGTTATCCTTGTCTGCTTGTGGCCCCTGACCTTCGGCTTGTTATTCGGTTCTCTCTATCGTGTGCTGCTGCTTCCCCTTATCCTACGGGGCGTGAGCTAGGAAACTCCAGGGGCCGCGACCTGGTCCCAGCCTGCAGCGTAACATCCTCACCACTAGAGGCCCTGGAGAAGACCAGCTGGGTCTTAGACTCCGCGCCCTGGGGAATCTTGGCTCTCGCTTCCGTTGGGATCCCGGTTGTGCTCCTCTGGTCCCGCTTTCCACAACCACCCAGTTTCCTATCCACAGAAGCCAGCCATAGGGTTCACTACCTCGCGGTGCACTCCTGTCCCCCTACGGTGTGCATCTGTCACCTGGCCACAGGTGACCCTGACAGTTTGATCAGCCATGAACCCGGCTGACATCCCGCTTCCCGCGGATGATCCATTGCAGGGCATAGTTCGCAGACTTGAGACCCAGGAATCAAATCAGACCCAGGTGATGCGATTCCTCCAGGATCTGGCTTCTCGATTCGAGCAGCTTCAGGTCTCCCTGGGAACCCCGAATCCGCAACCCCAAGTACAACCAGCGGCTGTACCTATCGCACCAGTCGCAGCCTCACACTCACTAAGATTGCCAGCTCCGTTCCGTTTCTCTGGGGACTCCAAGGCCTGCAGGGGGTTTCTCAGCCAATGCACTATTCATTTTGAGCTTCAGCCTCAAAGCTTCCTATCTGACCGGGCTAAGGTAGCCTATATCATTTCCCTCCTCTCCGGTGAAGCTTTGGCCTGGGCTGCCCCCCTGTGGGAGAGGAACGATCCGGTGGTTTCCAGTCTGTCCGAATTCTTGAAGCTCTTTCATAATATCTTCGAAGAGCCGGCTCGGGCTTCTTCAGCGGCTAGTGCTGTCTTACGTCTTCGCCAAGAATCTAGTTCAGTGGGGCAATATGCTCTTCAGTTCCGTATCCACACAGCTGAATTGAGCTGGAATAATGAGGCCCTGGTCGCTACCTTTTTACATGGCCTCTCTGACCGAGTGAAAGACGAATTAGCGGGAAGAGCCATTCCCGTCGGTCTGGACGATGTAATTTCATTATGCAACCAGATCGACATTCGTTTTCAAGAGAGGTCCTTAGAAAAAAGACGCCAGCACTCTCTGGGTCCTAGCCAGTCTGAGCTCCCCTCCCTTCATTCCGTGGAGCATCCTCTACCTGCTGAAGAACCTATGCAGCTGGGCCGGACCAGACTAACCCCCGAAGAACGTGCTAGGCGCAGAACTCTGGGCTTGTGCCTCTATTGTGGGGGCAAGGGTCATTTTCGTGACTCCTGCTCGCTTCGTCCGGGAAACGCTCGGGTCTAATACATTTGGAAGGTGGAGTATTGGACCCAGAAACATCACCTTCTCGCCTGCTCTTGCCGGTGTCCCTTCATGTAGGCACTTCTCCTCAGTCAACCCTTGCATACCTGGATTCCGGGGCTGCCGGCAATTTCATGGATTGGAGAACTGCTTCTTCTATGAAGCTTACCCTTTCACCTCTCACTACCCCATTGGTAGTCTCGGCAATTGATGGCACTGTTCTCCCAGGGGGCCCTATTCGCTTCCAGACGCTACCCATTAGGATGTCGGTAGGGATTCTCCACCAGGAGTGGATATCCTTTCTTATTCTACCCAAGGCCTCTACCCCAGTTGTATTGGGCCTCCCTTGGCTACAGCTCCACTCTCCACATGTGGACTGGGTCTCTGGGCAGATCCTGGCCTGGGGTTCCTCATGTTTCTCGTCGTGTCTTCTCAAGGTGACCCCCAAGGAGAGTCTTCCGGTTGCTGCCACTTCTGTTTCTTCTGATCTTCCCGCCGCATACAGCGATTACCGGGATGTGTTCTGTAAAAAATCAGCTGAGGTGCTTCCTCCCCACAGGTCTTTTGACTGTGCTATTGATCTTGTCCCCGGAGCAACTCTACCCAGGGGTCGTACCTACCCTCTGTCCATCCCAGAGACCCAGGCCATGTCGGAGTATGTAGCAGAGAATCTGGAGAGAGGGTTCATCCGGAAATCCTCATCGCCTGCAGGGGCAGGGTTCTTTTTTGTTGCCAAAAAGGATGGTACCTTAAGACCCTGCATCGATTATCGGGGTTTAAATGCGGTTACTATTAAAAATCGATACCCCTTACCCTTAATATCTGAGCTATTCGATAGGTTGAAGGGTGCCTCCATTTTCACCAAGTTGGATCTCAGAGGCGCGTACAATCTCATTCGAATACGGGAGGGTGACGAATGGAAGACTGCATTTAACACTAGAGACGGGCATTACGAATATCTGGTGATGCCTTTTGGTCTGTGTAATGCTCCAGCCGTGTTTCAAAACTTTGTCAATGAAATCTTCAGAGATCTGCTGTACCAGTTTGTTGTCATCTATCTGGATGACATTCTGATCTTTTCTGAAAATCTGCTCGTCCACAGAAACCATGTCCGCACTGTACTTCAACGTCTTAGAGAGAACAATCTCTATGCCAAGCTGGAGAAATGTTCCTTTGAATGTTCTGAGGTCCTGTTTTTGGGGTGCTTTGTCTCATGTTCGGGGCTTCGTATGGACCCTGGGAAGGTCTTGGCTATCACCAACTGGCCTCTTCCTGCTAGCCTCAAGGCCACACAGCGCTTTCTTGGCTTCACTAATTATTATAGGCAGTTCATAAGGAATTACTCTTCCATTGCCGCGCCTATTATCGCTTTGACCAAGAAGGGTGTGAATGCCAGAGACTGGCCTCCCGAAGCTGTCTCTGCATTTCACAACCTGAAACAGGCCTTTGTTTCTGGCCCCCTCTTGAGGAGACCAAATCCTGGGAATGCATTTTTTATTGAAGTGGACGCTTCCTCAATGGGGGTGGGAGCTGTGCTTCTTCAAATCTTTGAGAAGAGACGCCAACCATGTGCGTTCTTCTCCAAAAAAATTTCTCAGGCAGAGAGGAATTATGCCATCGGTGATCGGGAACTTCTCGCAATTAAATTGGCGTTAGAGGAGTGGCGTCATCTCTTGGAGGGTTCCCCTCACTCCATAACGATCTTTACCGATCACAAGAATTTACAGTATCTACAGAATGCTAAACGTCTGAATCCTAGACAGGCCAGGTGGAGTCTCTTCTTTGCCCGTTTTAATTTCACGATTACCTACAAACCTGGTTCCTGCAACGGTCGGGCTGATGCGCTCTCTAGGTCATTTGACACTTTGGACGAGGAGTCCGCCCCTGAACCTGAGCCGATCATTCCCACCTCATGCATTGTTGCCCACTCTACCACCCTGAAGTCTAAAATTCCGCCTGGTAAGACCTTTGTCCCCACTGAGCTAAGAGCTAAGATCCTTCGTTGGGGACATGATTCCAAGGTGGCAGGGCATTCTGGATTCCTCCGATCCTTCCTACTCATCAGTCGTCACTACTGGTGGCCTAATCTCCGCTCAGACGTCAAAGACTACGTTAAAGCTTGTCATGTCTGTGCTCAGTCCAAATCCTCCACACAAGCTCCTGCTGGTCTCCTCATGCCCTTGCCTATTCCTAAGGAACCCTGGGCCCATATTGCCATGGATTTTATCACCGATCTCCCACTGTCTGAGAATAATACAGTCATTTGGGTGGTAATCGATCGATTCTCCAAGATGGCTCATTTTGTTCCTCTTCCTGGTCTTCCTTCTGCCCCTGCCTTGGTTCCCATTTTCATTCGAGAAATTCTCCGCCTACATGGGGTCCCTTCTCATATTGTTTCCGACAGGGGAGTCCAATTCACGTCTCGTTTTTGGAGAGCCTTTTGCAAATCCCTCAATATTGTCTTGGATTTTTCTTCTTCTTACCATCCCCAATCCAATGGACAGACTGAGAGGGTTAATCAGGAGTTAGAGGTCTTTCTTCGCACCTTTGTGTCTTCTCACCATGACGATTGGTCCTCTCTACTCCCGTGGGCAGAATTCTCCCATAACAATCATGTGAATACCAGTTCGCAGAAGACACCCTTTTTCACAGTTTATGGAAAACACCCTCAACTTCCTCTTCCTATGATCTGTTCTCCAGACATTCCAGCTTTGGCTTCGGTTCAGGAGTCTCTCAATTCCGTTTGGGGTCACGTTCATGATTCCCTCCGGGCAGCTGCTGAAAAATTCAAAGGCTTTGCCGACCGCCGCAGGCGTAAACCGCCTTCTCTTCAGCCAGGGGACAAAGTCTGGCTCTCTACCAGGAACATCAAGCTCCGAGTTCCTTCTCTGAAGTTTGCTCCACGATTCATCGGTCCATACACGGTAACTGCTAAACTGAATCCAGTTTGTTTCAAACTCCAGATTCCTAAGAGCCTTAAAATCACTAACTCCTTTCATGTTGCTCTTCTAAAGCCTTTAGTCCTCAATAAATTCTCTCGTCCTCTTCCTACCGTGGCGCCTGTCTCGGAGGATAATCAGGAGTACGAGATCAGTCAAATTCTGGACTCCCGACTCTGTAAAGGCGTTCTTCAGTACCTCGTTCATTGGAAAGGGTTTGGTCCTGAGGAGAGGTCTTGGATCACTGCATCTGAGGTCTTTGCACCTCGTCTGTTAAAGGAGTTTCATCTGAAGTTTCCCTCTAAACCTGGGCCCAGGCGGGGAAGGGGGAGGCCTCGTAAGAGGGAGGGTACTGTCATGGATATGCATTAATGTCTGTCTGCCATCTTACCTTCCTCCTCATGTGTTCATCTAGAGACCAGACCTCCTTCACCTGGCTTCCTTTATAATCTCCTCCCAGCCTGACTCCACCCCAGGCCCTATCACTGAACACTATATTAACCTGTGCACTGCAAGCCTGCTTTGCTGATCAACGTGTTTGTTAGGCATTGTGTGTTTGGGTTCCTGCCTGCCGTGTGCTACGTCTGTCTCTCTGTTACGTTATTGGCTTGTCCCCGACCATCCCTGTCTGCTCGTGACCCTTGACCTTCGGCTCGTTCTTCGTTATCCTTGTCTGCTTGTGGCCCCTGACCTTCGGCTTGTTATTCGGTTCTCTCTATCGTGTGCTGCTGCTTCCCCTTATCCTACGGGGCGTGAGCTAGGAAACTCCAGGGGCCGCGACCTGGTCCCAGCCTGCAGCGTAACATCCTCACCACTAGAGGCCCTGGAGAAGACCAGCTGGGTCTTAGACTCCGCGCCCTGGGGAATCTTGGCTCTCGCTTCCGTTGGGATCCCGGTTGTGCTCCTCTGGTCCCGCTTTCCACAACCACCCAGTTTCCTATCCACAGAAGCCAGCCATAGGGTTCACTACCTCGCGGTGCACTCCTGTCCCCCTACGGTGTGCATCTGTCACCTGGCCACAGGTGACCCTGACAAATACTTGGCTACAGAGAACCTGACGGCCTCTTCCAGAGACACTCGGACTTTCCACCCTAAGACCAGACCATCCCCAGGGGCGGATAAGAGGATTCCAAGGGGTGAGGGTGGAGAGAGTGAGAGGGTGGGAGCTCTACCCCAAGTTTGGCGAGAACAGCCTGGGAAATCAGCGGCTCAAGAGGCGGCAAGAAGGATCATTTGCTACCGCTGCCGGCAAGCGGGACATATTGCAGCCAATTGCCCGGTTGTGGAGGAACCCATGCAGTGTGACTTTCTGACGGGCAGACGTCAGTCGCTGTGTGCGACAGTCGCATGCACTGCCATTCGAGGAACTGAGAAACATTTATGCAAAATGTGTGTTAATGGTAGAAATGTTGTGGTATTGCTGGATTCAGGTAGCCTTGTGACCCTGATAAAGGCTGAATTAGTTAAAACAGAGGTCTCTGGGAATAGCAAGGTAGCTGTTATTTGTGTGCATGGGGACACCCGAGAGTATCCAGTGACTACAGTGTGTTTCGAGACCCCCAAAGGTACCCTCTCTCATCCAGTGGGCTTAGTATCTCAGTTAACGCATGACGCCATTGTGGGAAGGGATTTTCCGAAGTTCTGGGAACTGTGGGATGATCCTGAGCCCCCCACTGGTGCCCCTATGTACCAGGAATGTGATAGCCAGAACTCCCCTGAGAGTGGTGAGGACTCTCCGGAATTTCCCTTATCAGTATTGGCAGGGGAGACTCAAGAAACTGGAGAGGAGCCCACCTCCTCAGACGAAAACCTACCGTCTGTGGAGTTTTCTGATCTTGAGGTTCACAGGGAAAACTTTGCCACAGAACAGTTGAGAGACCCCGCCCTAATAAAGGCACGGGAAAACGTAGTGAAAATAGATGGCGAGTTAGTGAACCCAGATAATACCTGCACTTACCCATACTTCAGCGTAGAGAAGGACCTACTGTATCGGGTGGCAAAAAGGGCAGAAGAAACCGTTGAGCAGCTTGTGGTGCCCAAACCTTACAGGAAGTTGGTGTTGGAGTTGGCCCATGGGCACATTCTTGGAGGTCATCTGGGGACAGAGAAAACCCGAGAGAGGGTATTACAGAGATTCTATTGGCCGGGGGTGATGAAGGACATAGAAAATTATTGTTCCTCCTGCCCTGTGTGTCAGAGGTCGGCCCCGATGCCACATTTCCGTAGCCCGCTGGTCCCTCTACCCATCATTGAGGTCCCGTTTGAGAGGATCGCAATGGATTTGGTAGGGCCTATAATCAAGTCCGCTAGGGGGCACCAGTACATATTAGTTATAATGGACTATGCCACCCGTTATCCAGAAGCGATCCCTCTCCGAAATACCTCGGCCAAAACCATAGCCAAAGAGCTATCTCTTGTGTTTAGCCGGGTGGGTATTTGTAAAGAACTGCTTACGGACCAAGGTACACCCTTTATGTCCCGGGTTATGAAAGAGCTGTGTAAATTGTTCAAAGTGACGCAATTACGTACATCTGTGTATCACCCCCAAACCGATGGGCTGGTTGAAAGATTCAACAAAACCCTAAAACAAATGTTGAAGAAAGTGGTGGATAGAGATGGAAAGGATTGGGACTGTCTACTTCCTTATCTGATGTTTGCTATTAGGGAGGTGCCCCAATCCTCTACGGGATTCTCCCCCTTTGAGTTACTGTATGGGAGACACCCAAGAGGGCTGTTGGATATTGCCAAGGAAACTTGGGAAAGTGAGAGTTCTCCCCACAGGAGTGTGATTGAGCATGTCGCCCTGATGCAAGACCGAATTGCACAGGTAATGCCCATCGTGAAGGAACATTTGGCCCAAGCGCAGTTAGCACAGCAGAGAGTGTACAACCGTGGAGCCAAGACCCGTACCTTTTCCCCGGGGGATAGGATACTGGTACTTGTCCCTACGGTTGAAAGTAAATTCCTTGCCAAATGGCAAGGCCCCTATGAGATAATGGAAAAAGTGAGCGAAGTGAATTACAAGATCAGACAACCAGGAAGGCGAAAGCCCGAACAGATCTATCACGTTAATCTGTTGAAAGCCTGGAGGGATAGAGAGTCCCTAGTCGCAGACACTTGGTCACCAGCTCAAACTGGTTGCGTGATTCCTGAGGTTGGAATAGCAGCCACCTTGTCACAACCCCAACAACAGGAGGTTAAGGAGTTTGTGCTTCGCAACAAGGAGGTATTCTCTGAGCTGCCGGGACAAACATCTGGGGTAGAGCATGACATCATTACCCCGCCCGGTGAAAGGGTGAAGTTAAAACCCTATCGGATCCCAGAGGCCCGACGGGAGGCAATACGGGAGGAAGTACAGAAAATGCTGAACTTAGGGGTGATAGAGGAGTCCCAAAGTGATTGGTCTAGTCCCATTGTGTTGGTGCCTAAACCGGATGGGAGCTGGCGATTTTGTAACGATTTTCGTCAGTTGAACAAAGTTACAAAATTTGACACCTACCCCATGCCACGTATAGATGAGTTGATCGACCGGCTGGGAACAGCCCGATACATGACGACTCTTGACCTCACAAAAGGGTATTGGCAAATCCCCCTGGCCAAGTCGGCCAAAGAGAAAACCGCATTTGTAACCCCAGACGGGGCGTTCCAATATAAAAGAATGCCGTTCGGGTTACAGAATGCGCCGGCCACATTCCAGCGGAAAATGGACCAGATGCTGAGGCCCCATCGGAAGTATGCTGCGGCTTACCTGGATGACGTAATTGTCCATAGCACAGATTGGGCCTCACATCTGCCAAAAGTGCAAGCAGTCCTGGACTCTGTTCGGGAAGCGGGGTTTACGGCTAACCCCAAGAAGTGTACCATTGGGCAGGAGGAGGCCAAATATCTTGGGTACACCATTGGGAGGGGAGTAATAAAACCCCAACTCAACAAAGTCGAGGCCATCCAGAGTTGGCCACGTCCCAACAGCAAGAAGCAGGTACGAGCCTTTCTGGGAATCGCTGGGTATTATCGGCGATTCATTCCCCACTTTGCTTCTAAGGCTGTGCCCCTAACCAACCTGACGAAGGGGAAAGGGTCGGTCATGATTAAATGGACCCCCGAGGCTGAGGCAGCATTCCAATTCTTGAAACAAGCCTTATGTAGCCAGCCAGTGTTGTACTCACCCGACTTCTCTAAAGACTTTGTCGTACAAAGTGATGCATCAGATGTGGGGTTAGGAGCAGTATTGTCCCAGGTCTGGAACGGGGAAGAGCACCCAGTCATTTACCTCAGCAGGAAGTTGAAGTCCCATGAGGTAAATTACGCCACCGTTGAAAAGGAGTGTTTAGCGGTGAAGTGGGCTCTAGATTCCCTTCGGTAATACCTGCTAGGTAGGCACTTTGACATGGTTACGGATCACGCTCCGTTAAAGTGGATGGCTCAAAACAAGGAAACAAATAGAAGAGTGAATAGGTGGTTCCTGGCCCTCCAGGAATTCAACTTCACAGTAAAGCATCGCCCTGGCGTTCAAATGGGGAATGTGGATGCTTTGTCTCGAGTACATGAATGCCTGATTGCTGGTGTTCCAACCCCGAGGTTAAAACAAGAGGGGGGGGTATGTGACAGCAGGAAGGTAAAGTCACCTGGTTGCATCCAGGGGGGTAGATATATTTCGCCCAGATTCAGGCTTTACGCCGACTTATACAACTAGGTGGAGAGTTGTATACGCCCAGCTGAGGCTAGTGGGCTCATGGATGACTCATACCTCTAGGGAGAGTGTGGGGCGTCGTGCAGACAGGGAGTTGATGAGACCAGCTGAAGCTTGTCAGCTCATTTAGGCCTCTATAAGAACTCCCAGATTCATTAGGTGTTTGCTCATGCCTGGAACCAGACCTGTGTGGACTGTCTAGGGAGAGTGAACCCCTGTGCGGTGAGAAAAAGCCTGTGTGGCTATTTGCTTGGACATTTAAAACCAGGGACTTAGGGACTAGGACAGCACTAGGCTGATCCCAGTTGTTAGTTAGGAAACCTGCATGTTTAGTCAGAGGTCAAGTTGACCAGGATTTATTTTGTTTATGTTTCTTTTGCTTTGCTGTGTTTTGTCACTGTAAATAGAAAATAAACCGCACCTTTTTGATTTTGAAAACCACAACCTCCGTTTGCTGGGCCTGTTTTTGTGTGGGGAGCCCATCCCGGGGGTCACACACACCCGCTGCTGAGCTAACCCCCTCACAATATATATATATATAATGTTTGGGGGTTCTAAGCCATTTTCTAGCAAAAAAAAATGATTTTAAATTGTAAACAACAAGTGTAAAAAAGAGGTTTGGGGCTGAAGTGGTTAACAGGAAGCCTGAGAGCGTTTCCTATTCATTCATCTGTGCAGCTGAGGCTGTAGAGAAATAAAACTATGTCCTCAGTCACTGTTGGCCAGGAGGGGCCCTGTCAGGTATGCTGCAACCGCGTACACACGCTCGGAATTACCGACAACAAATGTTAGATGGGAGCTTGTTGTCGGAAATTCCGACCGTGTGTAGGCTCCATCGGACATTTTCTGTCGGAATTTCCGACAACAAAAATTTGAGAGCTGGTTCGGAAAATTTGAGAACCAGCTCTCAAATTTTTGTTGTCGGAAATTCCGACAGAAAATGTCCGATGGGGCCTACACACGGTCGGAAAAATTCCACGCATGCTCTGAATCAAGTACGAGACGGAAGCGCTCGGTCTGGTAAAACTAGCGTTCGTAATGGAGATAGCACATTCGTCACGCTGCAAACACGTCACGGACTGAAAAGCACGAGGCTGAAAAGCGCAAATCGTCTCTCACCAAACTTCTACTAACATGGAGATTAGCAGAAGGAGCCCAAAGGGTGGCACACTTGGTATTGAACTTCTGTTTTATTGTGCCGTCGTACTTGCTGTACGTGACAGCGTTCTTGACGTTCGCAATATCCGACAACATTTGTGCGCCGACCGTAGGTATGCAAGGCACTATTTTGTATATATGCAAGACAAGTTTGAGCCAACATCCGTCAGAAATGTATCCACGGTTTTGTTGTCGGAATGTCCGATCGTGTGTACGCCGCAGTAGGTTGTATGGGGCCTCGTAATTTCTAACAGCAGCCCTGGCATAGCTGCAGTCTCCAAGCCAGTACGGTGCAATGACACAGGCTGAGGGCCGGTGCAGCTATTCATGCAGCCAGTGATCACAATTGTGATTGTAGTTAGGAGGACACAAGGCGTGTCCAGCTGTGATCACCGCAGGTAATCAATGTCTATGAGAACAGTCGCAAATCACTGAGCCTACCAACCCCATACACTAGGGCAGGGGTCTCCAAACTTTCTAAACAAAGGGCCAGTTTACTGTCCTTCAATCTTTAGGAGGGCTGGACGATGTGGATGATGGGAGTAGAAAATGTCCTGGCGTCAGTGGGGGTAAACAATTCCCCATGATTGGTATTAGGAGGAGTAATAGTGACCCATCATTGGTATCAGTGGGAGGAATAGTGCCCCATCATTAGTATCACTGGTAGTAATAGCACCTCATTGTTGGTATCAATGGGAGGAATAGTGTGCCATTATTGTATCAGTGGTAGTAATAGTGCCCCAATATTGGTGTCAATGGAATTAATAGTACCACATCGGTGGTATCAATGGGAGGAATAGTGCCCCATCATTGGTGTCAGTACTAGTAATAGTGCCCCATCATTGGTATCAAAGAGAGGTATAGTGCACCATTATTGGTATCATTGGGAGGAATAGTGCCTCATCAATGGTGTCAGTGGTAATAATAGCGCCCCATCGATGGTATCAATGGGAGGAATAGTGCCCCGGTCGTTGGGTGCTGACAGTGGGGGGAATAATGCCCCAAGGGCCAGATAAAAGCAAGCAAAGGGCCACATCTGGCCCCCGGGCCGCAGTTTGGAGACCACTGCACTAGGGTGACCACATTTCCAAACTACAATTCAGGGACAACCCCCCTCCACTTCCAAAAAATCAGCTTGTTCTGTAACGAATCACAGCACAGTCATTGGACACAAGAGGCTGGATTTATGATTTCTCCAATCACAAGCAGGGGGCGGGGATTGTGCTCCTACAGGCATTCCCGGCCAGGAGAATTACTGTCAGTGAGTAAAGCAGTGATGTGGCTGCCTTTTTTGGGGGCATCAGATTGGCCCGGGGGGTGGGTGGCTGTTTCAGATTCATTCTGGGACACTGTATTGTCCTGGCATAAAGGTACACGGGACAGACCTGCAAAATGAGGGACTGTCCCGGGCAATCCGGGACATGTGGTCACCCTACCATACACTGCAATGCCAGGCTGTTGGTGGCCACAGCTGTCAATCCAAGCCACAGGAAGTCAGTAGATTCTTGCCACTGGGATCTTCAGCGTGGCTAATCGCATGTGCGAATGGAGCATTAGATGACTAAACTAACAGCAGCCTGCAGACTCTCCTAAGACGTTCCCACTATCTGCCATGGCATTGCCTTTCCACAAATCCACATCTCCGTCTGAAGCAAATGTAGCAGGGTCTAAATTTAGGCAGGACACTCAGGTGTGTAAGTATGGGAATAATGGACCATTTGTGTTCGTGGAGGATTGGACGGTGTAATAATCTCCTTGACCTCTGGGTGGCGGGGTACCCGTAGGCTCAAGGTAGATTGGTCGTCACAGTGCTACCCTTTTTGTCCCTTTCCGGAGATGGTACGGCGAGGGCGGGGAACCTGCCGTGGTGTCAATGGGAGGAGATAAAAGGGGGAGACGCCCTAACCACGAGGTCTTTTGGGAGGATCTTCTTCACGCGCCCAGGCACCTTAGGCCTGGGTGCGGGCGGTTCCGGATTCCGGCCCAGGCGCCCTAGGCCTGACCGGAATGGAGTTGGAGTCCATCCCAGGCACCTTCAGCCTGGGGTGAGGTACTAAACCAGGAGGCCTGGGGCCCAGTGACTTCGACTGGGTCCCGCGAGGGTGGAGAAGTCCGAGGGTCCCTGAAGTGGATGGGGCTCATGTCTGAGGTGAGGAGGCCGGGGAGGTTACCCATTCGCAGATGCTGGAGCAGCATCAACCCAGTGACGGAGGGGCCTCTGGTAACTCCCTTGGAGGGACATCTTCCCCTGACAGGGGCCGCAGCGCAGCGAAGGTACTCCTATCTATGTTCTCTTGAGTCGCTGGTAGAGACTCTCAAGTTCTAAGTCCTTTCTAGCTAAGGCTATAGTAACCGCAGTGGTTTAGCTGACAACCAGGATAGTGCCTCGACCTGCTCATCCCCCGTATCAAAATGTTATCAAGTCGCAACCAGTTGGCTACTATGGCACTGTTTATTGTGAGATATGCAATAAAACAAGAGTTGGACTTTGATCGGTGTGTGGAACTCTGGTTAATGGTAGCAAAGGAAGGTGTCAGCATAGCAGAACTTAATTCTAGACAAAAGCACACAGGCCCGAGGAATGTACTGATACTGGCCTTCACCTCACCCACAGCTATGGGGAGGACATGGGCCGTAGCGCATCTCACCCTGTCGTATGACATACCCCTAGACAAAAGAGATGGGGTGAGGCCGCTACACATGGGGGCTCCTCAGTCCGGGATGATGTGTGTTTTGACTTTGGAAGTGAGAATGGCTGTGTCTGGACTTTGCTGCCCGGAGGAGTTCCGAGCAGGTCGGCCATGTGATCGGCCAAAGTGCATCCCTGCTCAAAGTCGTGGAAATGACCCTAGGACGGGAAAGGCCCATGCAGAGGAGCGAGAAGAGGGAGGAGTCCAGCCGTGTGAAGTACTACATGTGGGGGCTTTTATTGCACTGCGCCACGAGGCACCCCGTGACTGCGCAGTTCGTGGGCGGAGCCTGATGGAAGCCTGCGAAAACGTGCAAGTCGTGGGAGGAGTCTGGCCACGTGGAGGAACTCACGTGGAGACTTCGGCGCGTGGTCAGTGTGTGATGGAGCAGCAGACAGTCGGGATGGCCTCAAGCTCCCCGTGGATTCCGGTTCCCTACCCCACGAAGATGACTATGTTTGCTGCTCCCCTTACAGACACGGGGATAAGACCAGTGGCGGAATTTTCAGGGTCGCAGCAGTCGCAGTTGCGACTGGGCCCTGTAATTCCGCCAGGTCCGGGGGGCCCGCAGCCCGTCCGTGTACTCCGCCGCGCCGCCAGGGGCGGGGCAACGGGTCAATTGCCCACCGAGAAAATCGTGAGCAGGCTGTACTGACGCCGACCCCATCAGCTGTTGCTGACAGGCTCTGTGAAGGGACACATGCAGAGCCGCAGCTGCGGGGGATTCTACCCCTCCTTCTCCTCCTTGAGCCAAGCAGCTGGCAATGCCTGCTCCTATTGGCTACATTCAGGGCCAATGGCTAGGAAACTAAGAAGAGAGGCTCATGGGAAATGTAGTTCAGGATACCAGCAGGCCTGGGACGATTCCCTGAGAGAGAGTGCACTGCAGCCCCCAACATGCTGACCGGGGGGGAGGAGGGGGAAGAGGGGATTGAGGACTTTAAAAGAAGAGGGACCATGAGCCTGTCGGGTGGAGGAAGCCAGTGATTCTACTATATATCCCCCAAGGTAAGAACTTACTTCCAGATGGGGGGGCAGGGATGCAGGCTTCCATAGAGGTACAGCCGTACAGGACCTTATCACTGGCTGCTCCTACCATCCTCTCCACCACCTGTGCCTCTTACTGATCCCATCCCCCCACCACTGATCTCATCCCTATCCCCCCCCCCCATTACTTCTACAACAGAGGTGATGGGGGATAGGGATGAGATCAGTGGTGGGGGGGGTGGGATCAGTAAGAGGCACAGGTGGTGGTGGAAAATTTTAAAAAATATGTGGTGTTGGGGTGTGTGGCGCTGCCTCCCACCTGAATGGTGGTGTGGGTAGAGAAATTCTTAAGTGCTAATTAAGTGAGATCCACCTCCACAAGGGTGGTTGTATCCAAATTGATAGTGAACCTTTCAAAGTGATAATGGCATCTTCAATTGTTGTGTCAAGTGAAACCCGTTGCTACATGCCACCTATGAAGAGCGAATCAATGATCGAGTCGCTCTTCCTGGGGGCAAGTCAACAAGGGATGTGTAGTAAAACTTGGTTGCTAAGAGTTTAGAAATTAACCTGAAAAGTGATCCAAACTCGTGTCACCCTTCAACGGGTGGTATTAACTAGGGTTGTCCCGATACCACTTTTTTAAGACCGAGTACAAGTACCGATACTTTTTTTCAAGTACTCGCCGATACCGAATACCGATACTTTTTTTTTTAATGTCATGTGACGCATTGATAGATGGCACTGGCTGATGGGCACTAAAAGGTGGCACTGACTGATGGCTGGCAGTGGCACTGATGGATGGGCACTGATAGGTGGCACTGATGAGTGGCACGCACTGATGGCTGGCACTGAAAGATGACACTGATAGGTGGCATGCACTGAAAGATGGCACTGATAGATGGCACGCACTGATGGATGGGCACTGATAGGTGGCACTGATTATGCAGCACTGATGAGTGGCACGCACTGATGGCTGGCACTGAAAGATGGCACTGATAGGTGGCACGCACTGAAAGATGGCACTGATGGCTGGCAGTGGCACTGATGGCTGGCAGTGGCACTGATGGCTGGCAGTGGCACTGATGGATGGGCACTGATAGGTGGCACTGATTATGCAGCACTGATGAGTGGCACGCACTGATGGCTGGCACTGAAAGATGGCACTGATAGGTGGCACGCACTAAAAGATGGCACTGATAGGTGGCACACACTAAAAGATGGCACTGATAGGTGGCACACACTGAAAGATGGCACTGATGGCTGGCAGTGGCACTGATGGCTGGCAGTGGCACTGATGGCTGGCAGTGGCACTGATGGATGGGCACTGATAGGTGGCACTGATTATGCAGCACTGATGAGTGGCACGCACTGATGGCTGGCACTGAAAGATGGCACTGATAGGTGGCACGCACTAAAAGATGGCACTGATAGGTGGCACACACTAAAAGATGGCACTGATAGGTGGCACACACTGAAAGATGGCACTGGTAGGTGGCACACACTGAAAAATGGCACTGATAGATGGCACACACTGATGGCTGGCAGTGGCACTGATGGATAGCTGGTACTGATGGATGGGCACTGACAGATGGCTGGCACTTATGGGCAGGCACTGAAATAAATGACACGAAAGCAACCTAAATAATTTTTTTCTGCCCCCTGCAACGCCCATCTTGCTACACCCTGCACTTGGCTACATAAAAGCAGCAGCGGACATCTTGTTACACCTAGCCCAAACTATATGGGCTGGGTGTAACAAGATGTCCGCTGCTGGCTTAATGTGGCCGAGTGCAGGGTGTACCAAGATGGGCGTCGGGACCCGGGATTGGTTAAAGCACTGACAGTGTACACCGGCAACACGGAGCGTCACTTCAGTTACCCAATGTGACGGCTCCGGTCACCGATGGATGATGCGGCTGCCCCCAGGCCCGGATTTACTCCCTTTGCCGCCCCAAGGCCGGGTCCTTCAATGCCGCCCCCCCCCTACACACACACACCCCATCACATAGGGGTCTTCTGAGCCCCCCCCCCCCATGTGATAGAAATGAGGCAAAGAAAAAAAGACACTAGAAATACCCCCCCCCCGCCAAAAAAAACCTGAAAGTACTTGTGATTTGCATATTGTGTTATTAAAGACATACCTAGTGTATTTGTGCACTGTTTTTATACAATAATAACTGTAAATATGTGCATTATGCAGCATACCCAGCAAGGAATTAAATACCTTTTGAGTCAAATATTCTGCTTGGCACTGTGACCTCTGGCCAGCGCCCTTCCCACTGATCCTGGGGGCAGCAGGACCTGGATAGGAGGGGCGGCGGGGGCAGCATATGGAGGAACAAATTCCCCTCCATTTTCCTCCTGCAGCCACTGAATGCCTATGGGACGGAGGGGAGGAAAAGCAGGCTTTTAGTGGCTGCAGGAGAAAAATGGAGGGGATTTGTTCCTCTATATGCCCCCCATCCAGGTGTACAGGGGCAACATGTGCGCCATTGCAATTGTGACCCTGTAGTTATGCCCTTGGGATGAGTGGCAGCGGTGGTGGTGGGGGATGGGATCAGTGGTGAGGGTGGTGGTTGGGGAAGATAGGTTGGAATGAGTGGTAGTGGAAGGGGGAGATTGGACGGGATGAGTGGCAGTGGTGGGGGGTGGGATCAGTGGCAGGGATGGTGGTTGCTGAATGGGATCAGTGGCAGCAGTGGTCGTGGTGAGGTGGGGGGTATCAGTGGTGGGGGGTGTATCAGTCGCACTAGTGGTAATGGTGCTGGTGTTGGGGGGGAATAAGTGGCAGTGGTGGGGTATAAGTGGCAGCGGTGGGGTATCAGTGGCGGTGGTGGGGTATCAGTGGTGGTGGTGGGGTATCAGTGGCGGTGGTGGGGTATCAGTGGTGGTGGGGGGAATCAGTGGCAGCAATGGTGGTGGGGGGTATCAGTGGCAGTAATGGTGGTGGGGGGTATCAGTGGCAGTAATGGTGGTGGGGGGTATCAGTGGCAGTAATGCTGGTGGGGGGTATCAGTGGCAGTAATGGTGGTGGGGGGTATCAGTGGCAGTAATGGTGGTGGGGGGTATCAGTGGCAGTAATGGTGGTGGGGGGTATCAGTGGCAGTAATGGTGGTGGGGGGTATCAGTGGCAGTAATGGTGGTGGGGGGTATCAGTGGCAGTAATGGTGGTGGGGGGTATCAGTGGCAGTAATGGTGGTGGGGGGTATCAGTGGCAGTAATGGTGGTGGGGGTATCAGTGGCAGTAATGGTGGTGGGGTATCAGTGACAGTAATGGTGGTGGGGGTATCAGTGACAGTAATGGTGGTGGGGGGTATCAGTGACAGTAATGCTGGTGGGGGGTATCAGTGGCAGTAATGCTGGTGGGGGTATCAGTGGCAGTAATGCTGGTGGGGGGTATCAGTGACAGTAATGCTGGTGGGGGGTATCAGTGACAGTAATGCTGGTGGGGGGTATCAGTGGCAGTAATGCTGGTGGGGGTATCAGTGGCAGTAATGCTGGTGGGGGGTATCAGTGGCAGTAATGCTGGTGGGGGGTATCAGTGGCAGCAGTGGTGGTGTGGGGGGGGAATCAGTAGCAGTGTTGATATTGATATCAGTGCCACTTACTTGCAGATCACTCGCAAATCAGTTGGTTCCCCCTCCATGCTAGGTTTTGCTTGGCCGGGCAAAGAGGATGGGTGGGGCCTGTGACTACCCATGAGTGCGGGCGGAGAGGATGGGAGGAGCGGGCGGGGACTGTGTAGAGTGCCCATAAGTGAGGGCGGGGAGGATGGGCGGAGCGGGCGGAGACTGTGCAGTATGCCCGTGAATGAGGGCGGGGAGAATGGGCGGTGACTTTGCAGTGTTCCCCTGAGTGAGGGCGGGGAGGATGAGCGGAGTGGGCGGAGATGATAGGCGGAGCCGGAACTGTACAGTGTGACCGTGAGTGCGAGCGGGGAGAATAGGCGGAGTGGGAGGTGACTGTGCCCGTGAGTGAGGGCGGCGAGGATAGGCGGAGCCGCCCCTGCACTGACTGCCGCCCCGAGGCCTGGCCTCGGTGGCCTTGTCTGGAATCCGGCCCTGGCTGCCCCCATTCCCCCCCACCCCGCCAGCTTACCTGCTCGCTCGCTCTGCCCGCTGACTCCGCCCGCTGACTCCACCCACGGACTTCCTGTTGCACGCCGCCTCTCTCTCCCCATCACAGGTATCGGATCAGGCATCGGGAGCATTTGCGCGAGTACAAGTACTCGCGCAAATGCTCGGTATCGGTCCCGATACCGATACTAGTATCGGTATCGGGACAACCCTAGTATTAACCCTTACTGGTTAAATTAGAAACACTCAAGTGCACTAAATGCTAAATCAGGTGTTCAAACAACATATTCTAAACTTCACAGCAATAAGCATCAGGATAAAAAAACATAGTATAGTTGCCCTATATTCAAACACCTGTGGGCAGTGCTTCGTGAAGAAAAATAAATAAATAATAATAATAATTTATTTTATTTCACAAAGTACTGCCCACAGGTGTTGGGCACTTGAGTGTTTCTAATTTAACAAGTACCACTGCTGCCACCCCCCCCCCCCCTCAAGTTGAAATTTAGAAAAAAAATTACTTTGTCGTACAGTGTAAAAAAATTAAGTATCAAAATCAGGCTTTTTTTTGGGGGGGGGGGGCATTCATGATTTCTTGCACCGGGGTCCTGAAGTCTCTAGTTACGCCACTGGATAAGACTCAGGCCCCGAGGACAGTTGGCTCTGTACACCTGCAGAGACACGGAGGCCCTCGGTGTGATCTGTTCCGGATGCTCGGGACTGGTGGTTCACCTGAAGCCATTCGGGCGTTGCGAAGCATGCAAAGAGTTCTTGTTCGAGGTGGAGCCATCCACAGTAAGGCCCCGGGCCCTTCGCCTCAACAGCCTCACAGGTACCGCTACTCCGGAAGGGGAGATCCAGGCCTTTGCGGAGGTTCCCGTACGCACTGACCAGGGCGATGTGACTGCCCAATCAGAGACTGAGAGAGAAAAATCCGAGGATGCTGCTTCGGTCACCACAGATTCTCTGCTCCCACCTCCGAAGAGGAAAGTCGGCTTGGTGCAGGCCTCCTGTGGTCGTGGAAGAGCTTCACAACGTCACTTGCCTGGCCTGGATGGATCCGGTTGGAAGAGTCCTGGACATCCCAGTTATACAAAAGGTCAAGGTGAGCCAGGGGCTGGGAGACGCCCTAACCAAGAGGTCTTTTGGGAGGATCTTCTTCATGCACCCAGGCACCTTAGGCCTGGGTGCGGGCGGTTCCGGATTCCGGGCCAGGCGCCCTAGGCCTGACCGGAATGGAGTTGGAGTCCATCCCAGGCACCTTCAGCCTGGGGTGAGGTACTAAACCAGGAGGCCTGGGGCCCAGTGACTTCGACTGGGTCCTGCGAGGGTGGAGAAGTCCGAGGGTCCCTGAAGTGGATGGGGCTCATGTCTGAGGTGAGGAGGCCGGGGAGGTTACCCATTCGGAGAGTCTGGAGCAGCATCAACCCGGTGATGGATGGGCCTCTGGTAACTCCCTTGGAGGGACATCTTCCCCTGACAGGGGCCGCAGCGCAGCGAAGGTACTCCTATCTATGTTCTCTTGAGTCGCTGGTAGAGACTCTCAAGTTCTAAGTCCTTCCGAGCTAATGCTATAGTAACCGCTGGCGAGATCGCAGTGGTTTAGCTGATAATCAGGATAGTGCCTCGACCTGCTCATCCCCTGTATCAAAATGTTATCAAGTCGCAACCAGTTGGCTACTGAAGCACTGTTTATTGTGAGATATGCAATAAAACAAGAGTTGGACTGTGATCGGTGTGTGGAACTCTGGTTAATGGGAGCAAAGGGAAGTGTTGGCACAGCAGGACTTAATTCTAGACAGAAGCACACAGGCCCGAGGAAATATCTGGTACTGGCCTTCACCTCACCCACAGCTATGGGGAGGACATGGGCCGTAGCGCATCTCACCCTGTCATGTGACATACCCCTAGACCAAGGAGATGGGGTGAGGCCGCTACACATATACACTCATTTGTTACTAATAACTTCCTTATACGGTGTCTGTAATTTTGCTTTGCCAGCTGGGTCAGCGAGTCCTATCCTATGAACGTTTCATAATAACATTTCATAATACACAAACGGATTCATTGCTTTGCTGACAGTGGAACATGTGATCTTTTCTACCCGGAATGACTGATCACCTTTATACTATGACTCTGCACAAAAGGAGTCACAAGATAAGTTATGATACGGAATATTATTCTGCATAAACTGTGATGATCAAGAAAAACATTAATTAACCACTTAAGGACCGAACCTCTTTCTGAGATTTGGTGTTTACAAGTTCAAAACTGTTTCTTTCTGCTAGAAAATTACTTAGAACCCCCAAACATTATACTTATATATGTTTTCTAACACCCTAGAGAATAAAATGGCGGTCATTGCAATACTTTCCGTCACGCTGTATTTGCGCAGCGGTCTTACAAGCGCACTTTTTTGGGAAAAAATACACTTTTTTGAATTAAAATAATTTAGGTATGTATTCTTAATTTAGAAAAGTGCATTCTCTTACTTTAGAGTGATGGTAAATACTCAAATTTGTTTTAAATAACAAATATGTTTTACTAATCTGCTCTGTGCAATGGTTTTGCACAGAGCAGTCCCGATCCTCCTCTTCTTCCCCCCTGCTGAATGCCCTCATAGCAAGCCTTTTTCTCTGGGGGCACTTGTGCATGCTGGCTCCCGAGCCCCTCTCTATGGGGTTTATTTACTGAAGCTAGAGAGGGCAAAATTGGTCAAAATTCTGCAGAGAAACCAATCAGCTTCCAGGTTTTATTGCTAAAGCTTAATTAAACAAGCTGAGGTTAGAAGCTAATTGGTTTCTCTGCAGAATTGTGACTAATTTTGCCCTCTCTATTGACACACTGAGCATGGCTCGGCTCCGCCTCTCACTCCCCCCTCACTGATTGTAATTAACAGCAGCAGGAGCTAATGACCCCCGCTGCTGTCTCTGATCCAATGAGAAAAGGAGAGAGCCCAGAGAGCTCTCATGCACATCATTGCAAAATTCCCTTGCAAAATTAGCAGTTTATTTTTTAGAAAATTAACCACTCTAAACACATATCTAATTGATATGTTAGCTATGATATGTTAGATATATTAGCAGCTAGTCAAGTTCCTCCACCCCAAACTCGCTCATCCATGTCTTTATGGACCTTGCTTTGTGCACTGGTCCAAATCATTTGGTGGAGGGGGATTATGGTGTGGGGTTGTTTTTCAGGGGTTGGGCTTGGCCCCTTAGTTCCAATGAAGGGAACTCTTAAGGCGTCAGCATACCAAGACATTTTGGACAATTTCATGCTCCTAACTTTGTGGGAAGAGTTTGGGGACGGCCCCTTTCTGTTCCAACATGACTGCGCACCAGTGCACAAAGCAAGGTCCATAAAGACATAGATGAGAGAGTTTGGGGTGGAGGAACTTGACTTTTTCCACATGTTTGCTGTGTCCCCCACATGGCTTCTCGCAAACTGCAAACGATACTTCTTATGGCTTTCTTTCAACAGTGGCTTTCGTCTTTCCACTCTTCCATAAAGGCCAGATTTGTGGAGAAGCACGACTAATAGTTGTCCTGTGGACAGATTCTCCCACCTGAGCTGTGGATCTCTGCAGCTCCTCCAGAGTTACCATGGGCCTCTTGGCTGCTTCTCCGATGAATGCTCTCCTTGCCCGGCTTTGTCCCTGAATTACTGTTTGGATTGCTACCTGAACTTGACCTTGGGTTGTTAATTGGACTAAGCTTGCATCTCACTAGTGTTCATTTGCTTCAAGGGACCCCACATATCCCTAAAAGGTGAGTCAGTGACCAAATGTAAATTACTGACTAGCCTGGAGTCCCATAAACCTGGCCTATGCACTCTTGTTTTATTTATTTTGGTATTTTGCTTTTCGCCAGCCCTGACCTTGGAACTGTTTTCAGGCTATGCTTGCTCACTCCCTACTCTGGCCTTGGTCTGTCCCAGGATTCAGCTGCCAGCCATTGTCTACTGCCTAATCAGTCTCTGGACCAATGCTGTATCCTGGCCTAGGCCAACAAGGCCCAGGCCTAGGGCAGCACTTTGCAGGGGGGCAGCACAGAAAGATTCCCCGCCGGCTTGTGCTACATTGTTAGTGTAACGCAAGCTGCTTCTAATTTTGACTGTTCTATCATCCTGGACCACAAACCTTCCTCACTCAGCTATATTTTTTCTGCTGTACCATTGGCATGGTTATATCTTCTTAGTCCTCTCCAAAAAATTATCAGAAATTTGTGCTTAAAGTAGAGCTATAGGCAACACCTTTTTTTTCATTTTAGATAGAGTAAGGGAGGGTTATAGCCCCTATCAGTTTATTTTTTTACCATCCCTGTCCCATTGCAGAGATTTCCCTTCACTTTCTGCCCCATAGTCAAACAGGAAGTGAGAGGAAATCTATGCAAATTAAGGGAATCCATTGCCCCCCCCCAGGCCTTATGAACTAGTGTCCCTACTCGAGAATTTCAGGGTGGGTCTTAAACAGAAAGGGGTGTGGCTTTGACAGGAAGGGGTGGGTCATATTTAAATTAGGGGGTGCACGAGTTTAGTCAGGCCTAGGGCAGCACAAAACCTAAATACACTACTGCTCTGGACCACAGTCCCCCTTCTTTTTCTCGGTTGCTCAGTTCCAGTGCTGTCTGGGCAGGAACTATAGCATTGTGTTTTAAGACCTAGGAGCAACAAAATAGTGGTAGGTCTGCTTGCCTTAAAGTTGTAGTAAACTTTGTACTACCACTTGCACCTACAGGTAAGTCTATAATAAGGCTTACCTGTAGGTACTGGGAATATCTCCCAAACTTGCACAGTTTAGGCGATATTTAGAGTGCATGCAATAGATGACATCATCGGCGCATGTGCTCTGAAAGTCGGCTCACAGTGCTGGACCTTTAGAGCCTGAGCTGGAAAAGGTGGCTCCCGCGCACATGTGCAAGAGTAACGTCATTGTGCCCCCCGCCACTCATGTAGCCAGAGGCCCCAAACCCAGAAGGAAGACCGGGGAAAGATATCAGCTGTCTCAGCGGTGACATCACGGCATGGGAGGGCTTTATTTTAAGACCCCTTTCACACTGGGGCAGTTTGCAGGCGCTATTGCGCTGAAAATAGCGCCTGCAAACCGTCCTGAAACAGCGGCTGCTGTTTCTCCAGTGTGAAAGCCCCAAGGGCTTTCACACTGGAGCGGTGCGCTAGCAGGACCGCTCCAAAAGTCCTGCTAGCCGCATCTTTGGAGCGGTGAAGGAGCAGTGTGTTTACCGCTCCTCCACCGCTCCTGCCCATTGAAAGCAATGGGACACCGCGGCTATACCGCCGGCAATGCGCCTCTGCAGAGGCGCATTGCCAGCGGTATTAACCCTTTTTTGGCCACTAGCGGGGGTAAAACCGCACCGCTAGCGGCCGAATACCGCCACAAATCCGACGGTAAAAAGCTGCTAAAAATAGCGGCGCTTTACTGCCACAGCACCTCCCGCCCCAGTGTGAAAGGGGCCTAAGGTAAGTTTCTCATAATGTGCCAGTATACGAAGCATATTAGTACATTTTTGACATTGTCTTGAAGGAATTTTTTATTTTTTTTAAGCATCAGCGGTTTACAACCGCTTTAAGGAAACAGGGGCTGCTATAGGTAGAACAAACACCAGAAAGCTATAGTTTCTATATCAGACATCAGGCTCTGCTTTACAGGGTCATTGTTAATGGTAGAAGCCCTTTGGTTAGGGCAGGTATTGATTAGACCTTTATTATTGTCATTAAAGGGTTAATTCATCTTTACCAAAAACACTGCCTATGGGGCGTATGTAGATAAAAATATGTGCCGCTTTGACTAAAGCTGAATAATGCCCATGCTATAGGTGTAGGCCATTTTCATACCTCCTGAAAACTGACTGGAATATTCCCAGGACGCTGCTAGAAGAGGCCTAATTATTACTGCTCACCTTCACTATCGCAGGAGTGAGCTCACAAATGCTGAGCTCAGAGCTACTGCATCACAGGAGAGAAAGAGTATGTAAGAGGGTTGGAATCAGAGAAAAAGCTCATTCTGTGATGGTGGAGATGGACAGTAATGACTAGGCCTCTCTTAGCACCATCCTAAACAATGTCCTGGGGGTATTCCAATCAGGCTTCAGGAGGTAAATAAATGGCCTACCCCTTACCTAGGGTGACCAGACATCCCCGGTTTCCGGGGACAGTCCCCGGATTAAGGACACTGTCCCCGGACCTAGTCTGTCCCTGGTTTTGTCCCCGGATTGGATTTGAACAGGGGCTGGGGCAATTTCAAAGACAGTCAGTGCAGAATGAAGAAAAAAATTCTGAATTACACACCCCCCGCTCCGCCGGGTTTACATTTTCCATTATCTGTGCCCCTTTCTGATGATCATGTGCTGGTCGGAGCGGAGGGAAAAATTTATTTAGTTTCGGGTGCATGCCCATTCAGCTCCGCTCACATGTTCTTCTGCCTTGGCTCAAGCCCTGGCCAGCCGCCTGCCTGCTTATCTCCTTGCCCTCCCTGGCAGAGTAATCTTCCTCTGCTCCTCACCCAGAAGTAGCCGAGGCCCGGAGAGTGAGACTTGACAGGCTGTAAAGCGGGCGGCGGCGACGGGCAGAGAGTCGCTGATTGCCACCATTACTAGTAAAAAAAAAAAAATATGTCCCCGGATTTCATTTAATAAATCTGGTCACCTTACCCTTACCTGCATAGGCAGTTTTTTGGTAAAGGTAAACTAACCCTTTAAAAATTGCTATCTGTCAATTGGATGATTTTTTTTTAATCTAGTCCAGTATAAGAACAATGCAAATATGATTATATTAGCCTATTTGACTAAGCACCCCGAGGCTTCCTTGCTGCTGAATTTTTCAAGGGAAAGATGCTAGGCGACAATAGCCGTCTGCATCCTAGGAATGTAGGACACTAAGTAGCAATGGCCGCCTGGGTCCTAGCAACCAATAGGCTGCATTTAGCGGAAAGTTCAAAATGAAGAAGTATAGTAAAAAAAAAGATGTGTCCATTTCAACAATATGCAGGGCCATAAAAAATGATAATGCGTTTAAAAGTATTCAAGTGTGTCATATCCTGTATATGCCACTTCTTGTCTATTGAACACATTTCTCTAAAACAAAGGTTGTTTCAGCTACAATTTTTGTAGTGCAGTGATTTGTGGTTTATTCTTCTCACATCCACACACAGGGTGCAAATTCTTTATTGATAAATAAATATTTTAATTGTAATACAGAGTTTTGTGTTTATTTGCTATATAGCTTATATGGGCAAAACTTTTGCCATTTTTAAATGCCAGCTTCAAAAGCACCAAAGCCAGAAGAGGGTGGACATCAATCTCCATCACCTTTATGGGGGCACAACCCCAAATCCATGAACTCTGTTGCATGGTAATTGATCGCATTCCTAAACCCCATGAGCGGGAAACAGAAATAAATTTTTAATCCAGCAGGAAACTTTCAGTATCCACATGTAGCGGGTGTTTGCTTTAAGGCCCAGAGACTACCATACCCAGGATGCATTTCCCCGCGCAAGGACTGCTGGGGCGGGGTATTTAACAAGGGGGCGGACCGGAATGCGGTCTCTTTGGACACCGCCCGCCCAGCAAGTGGAACTCTGTGCTGAGTCTGCTGAAAATACAGGGCCTGAAGCCTAGGCCTGTATTAATCCAAAGAACCTTCCGTACCCACTGAGGAGCCAGAGGGACGTCTCATCCTGCTGCTGCTCGGCTACTACCAGGAGGACCGAAGACCCGGGTGTCGTGGAATCTGTGTACCGAGACACAGCAACGGAAGATACGGACACAGACTGGTCCGGTTGGGTGAGAGAGCACCTGCTCAGAGAATAATACGGGATCTCTAGACCCAGTAACTGTTGTTCGGAACTAACGTTAGTGTTTGCAGTTGCACGCCGGAGGGACAGTGCATTGAATAACGCTAGTAGATTTATTCTGGGTTCACCAAGTTATCAAAACCTCTTTATTCTTGTGGATTACAAATAGTTCCAGAAGTGCACCACCGTTTGCTAGCGAAGATCTTTCTCTGCAGAACTTTTACATAGTACAGTCAGGCCTGACTTAGCAGTGTAGACATTGCTGGGCGCCATCTTGCCCACGAGGGAGAAGAGCATGCTGCGGGGTCCGTTAGTTTCTTGTCATAGGATTGTATATCTGTCTGTTTGCTAAAATACTCTTTCATTGCAGGGCTCTGCATATGTTTATGCATACTGTTTTATATGCTTAACCATTATTCTCAGTAAAGTACCAGGGTTAAGTATATCAGTTGTTTGTGTCATTTACTGTGCAGAAGAAACGGTTAGTGATAGCTACACCATACTGCTGTGTGTCTTTCTTGCTGGATTGTGCTGCCAAGAGTGTGCTTTTTACCAGAATGTTATTTCTTTTATTTGTGGTTCTACCTTTATTGATTCATTAGATTATTATTTTTTGCGATACACACAAGTTATTGAGATTCGCACAATTGTATGTTATATCATCTCACTTCTCTAGTTGCAATATATTGGTTCGCACACGTCACTTGTCAGTGCCACTTTTTGCTGTTCTTCCCAGCCGAGCTGAGCACATGCTGTATACCAATTATTTTTTGTTATTTTCATTTTGTAATTTCTCACTGTTATTTTTCAGTTTTTGCTGTCCGCCAACAGTGAAGTATGGACAGTATAGATTCACAGTTGGGAATGCCCTTTATCATTTTACTGTTGCCTTCTTACGCTTTCTTTCATTTATTGTATAGCCTTTTTGTCTTGTCTATGTTTATACATGTTGTTTTATGCTTTTCAGCGTTATGGGCCAGCACCATCTAGTGTACGCTTTCCATATTGCAACCTCTTTAACCAGTCCTGTTATTTTAGTGATCTTCATGGGACAAACACAGAAAATACCTGTCTTGTGTTCAAAATGCCATTTCCTGTCTATGGAATGCACTTCATGTTTTTGGCCATTTTAGTGCTAGGGTTGCAGAAGGTTGATAAGATTCCCTATTTCCATCTGGACTACAGGGCCACCACAGGTGGAACATGGCATTTTTTCCACTTCAGGCCACACAAGTAAACCAGGTGGCTGCTTTATTCATGGTAAAGTTCTTCTGTCCCTACATATCAATAGCAATGATTGGGAATGTACATATGCCATGGACGTGATGCTTAGGAGCCATGGCAATTATTGTACCTATTGTACTTCCTGTGTGTCTGGCAGGCAGTATGGGCACCAAAATGACCCATTCAAGTGAATAACACAGTGCCACAACTTCCCCTATTTTTTTTATTCTTCTTCTTATTATTAGACAGGATTTCCATGGTGTCAACATTTTTCAAAGCATTTTACAACTGAAAAGGAGACACTAAAGCCGTGTACACACGATAGGTTTTACTGATGAAAACCGTCCGATGGACGGTTTTCATCGGACAAACCGATCATGTATGGGCCCCATCGGTCTTTTTTCCATCGGTGTTTAACCCTTTCCATACAGGGCTTTTTATACCACTTCCATACCGGGCCAATTCTGGCACTTCTCTCCTACATGTACAAATCATCATTCTTTTGCTAGAAAATTACTCAGAACCCCCAAACATTATATATGTTTTTTTAGCAGATACCCTAGGGAATAAAATGACGGTCGTTGCAACTTTTTATCTTGCACGGTATTTGCGCAATAATTTTTCAAACGCCTTTTTTGGGGGGAAAAAATGGTTTCATGAATTAAAAAATAACAAAACAGTAAAGTTAGCCCAATTTTTTTGTAAAATATGAAAGCTTATGTTACGCCGAGTAAAAAGATACCTAACATGTCACACTTTAAAATTGCGCACACTCATGGAATGGTGCCAAACTTCGGTACTTAAAAATCTCCATAGGCGACTCTTTGAAAATTTTTACAGGTTACCAGGTTAGAGTTACAGAGGAGGTCTAGTGCTAGAATTGTTGCACGCGCTCTAACGGACGCGGCGATACCTCACATATGTGGTTTGAACGGCGTTTACATATGCGGGCGGGACTTACGTGTGCGCTCGCTTCTAAGCGCAAACTATTGGGGACGGGCGTTTTAAAAACATATATATATATTATTTTTTTACACTTTTTTTTTTTATCACTTTTATTCCTATTACAAGGAATGTAAACATCCCTTGTAATAGGAATGTGTGTGACAGGTCCTCTTTATGGAGAGATGCGGGGTCAATAAGACCCCACATCTCTCCTCCAGGCTGGAAAGCTTGAGATCGTGAAAAATATGTCACTGATCTCATACTTACAGCCGCAATGGCGGCTTTGTTTACATTTGAGGACCCGGGCGTGACGTCATCACATCGCGCCCGGGCCTCCGACGATCATAGAGATGACTGGTCACCATCTGGTCACCAGTCATCTCTATGCTCGTCACGTGACCCACCACCGGCGCCGGAAGATTCTCTCCGGGTCCCCGATCGCACGGGAGAGCCCGGAGAAGCCCCGAATGGCGGCGGGAGGGGGGGATGTCCCCTCCCGCCGACTATAAGAACGATCAAGTGGCGGAACCGCCGCTATGATCATTCTTATGGTGCGCAGGATCGCCGGCTAAAAAAAGGATATCTGAATGATGCCTCTAGCTGCAGGCATCATTCAGATATCCCCCCTCAAACCCAGGACGTCATATGACGCCCACCCGGAGGGAGAGAGGGTTCCTGCCAGCGTCATTTTACTATGGCCCGGTATGGAAGGGGTTAAAAATAGAACATGTTTTAAATTTACCTGATGGTTAAAAAACCGATAGCAAATTACTATCGTCTGTGGGGAACTTCATCGGATAAAAAACCCATGCATGCTCAGAATCAAGCCGACGCATGCTCAGAAGCATTGAACTTCATTTTTCTCGGCTCATCGGAGTGTTTTACGTCACCGCGTTTGAAGCGGTCGGTTTTTAGACTGATGGTGTGTAGGCAAGACTGATGGAAGACAGTTTCATCGGATTTCCGATGGAAAAAACCATCGGATTAGAATCCATAGGATATCCGATCGTGTGTACAGAGCTTTAGGGTTGAACTTTAAAATGTGTACTTCAACATACATTATTATTTTTTCATTTAGATTGCCAGAGAGATTTACAACTATGTTGTGGAAGGGAGTACAGGTAAGAAAAAAAGATGAGGAAAAAAAAGAGAATGATGCCGCGTACACACGGCCGTTTTTCTCGTCGAGAAAAACAAAATTTTTCCCATTCGACGAGAAAAACGATCGTCTGTGGGCTTTCTGACGTTTTTTTAGACGAGAAAAACGGCATTAAAAACGACGAGAAAAATTAGAACATGTTCTAATTTTTCTCGTCGTTTTTTTCGACATGTTTTCAGCGGCAGTTTTCCCATAGGGAAACACTGCCGTGGAGCCCACAGACGGTCGTTTTTCTCGACAAGAGAAAAAACGACGTGAAAAACGACCGTGTGTGGGGAACAAGCCGTTCCCACGTTTTTAATGACATTATTCACGGTGGTTTTTTAACCGCCGTGAATAATGATCGTGTGTACGCGGCATTAAAGTAAAGAAAAGGGAAGGGAATTGGCAGAATGTGATAAAGCAGCAGAGGAGAAGAAGAAGGAATATGACCATATGGAATGAATGCAACTTGATGAGACGGGGGGGGGGGGGGGAATTACCTCCATATAATTAAAGGTGTATACACTACATCCCAGTCTTAATGTGACTATTTTTTTTTTCATTTTATATTTTTAGACAGATTTATGATTCTGTTGTGGAAAATAATAGAGATAAGAAAAAGATGAGGTAATAGAAGTAGTGAAGATGGAAGGGGAGAGGCAGGATGTGACATTAAAGTGGCAGAGAAGAAGGAAGCAGCAGAGGAGAAGAAAGCAACAGAGAATAAGGAAGCGGCAAAGGAAAAGGAAAAGGCAGAGGACAAGAATGCAGCAGAGAACAAGGAAGAGGCAGAGGAGAAGAAAGCTGTAGAGAATACGTGAGCGGCAGAGGTGAAGAATAGACAGAGGAGAAAAAAGCGGGAGAGGAAAAGAAAGCGGCAAAGGAGACGAACGCGACAGGGAATAAGGACGCTGCTGAGAAGAAAGCAATAGAGAATAAGAAAACGGCAGAGGAGATGAAAGCAGTAGGGACTAAGAAAGCGGCAGAGGAGAAGAAAGCGGCAGAGGAGAAGAAAGCGGCAGAGGAGAAGAAAGCGGCAGAGGAGAAGAAAGCGGCAGAGGAGAAGAAAGCGGCAGAGGAGAAGAAAGCGGCAGAGGAGAAGAAAGCGGCAGAGGAGAAGAAAGCGGCAGAGGAGAAGAAAGCGGCAGAGGAGAAAAACGTGGTAGAGGAAAAGAAAGTGCCAGAGAAGAAGAAAACAGTAGAGAAGAAAATGGCGGAGGAGGAGAAGAAAGTGGCAGGGAATAAGGAAGTCAGGTCCGATCCTAGGCAGGGTGCGTGGGGTGCTCCGCACCCAGGCGCCACAGAGGTTGGGGCGCCAAAAGCTCCAGAGTGCTCCCCTCCCTCCTCCTTTTCTGTGTCCAGAGGCAGAGCGCATGTGGCGGGTGCTGCGGTTCCCCATCCCGCTTGCTCTCTCCGCTGGCAACTGACAAGAGCGCATACCTCCCGCTGTCCCCGGAATCCAGGCTGGGTACCGCAGCAAAGCCTAGTACCGGAACACGTTTCGGTACTAGGCTCCACTAATTATTCTGTCTGGTGCGAGTGGAGCAGTCTCCTGCCTGCCCCGCCCCTCTGCGTGTGTCGGCTCTTCTCCCATAGGCGATGTGATGAGAGGCTTCTGGGTTGGCCGGAGCTGCTGCCACGTATGCCCCGCCCCCTGTAATGTGCTTCTGCTCCCAGCGCGCCTGAGCTTCAGGGATCTATTGGATAGGTACTGATCTATGGGGACACCTGCTGTGGGGGGCTCTGATGGGGGACACCTGCTGTGGGGGGACTCTGATAGGGGACACCTGCTGTGGGGAGGCTCTGATGGGGGACACCTGCTGTGGGGGGACTCTGATGGAGGACACCTTCTGTGGGGGGACTCTGATGGGGGACACCTGATGTGGGGGGACTCTGATGGGGAACACCTGCTGTGGGGGGCTCTGATGGGGGAGACTCTGATGGGGTGCACCTGCTGTGGGGAGGGTCTGATGGGGGACACCTGCTGTGGGGGGACTCTGATGGGGGACACCTGCTGTGGGGGGACTCTGATGGGGGACACCTGCTGTGGGGGCTCTGATGGGGTACACCTGCTGTCGGGAGGCTCTGATGGGGACACCTGCTGTGGGGGGCTCTGATGGGGACACCTGCTGTGGGGGGGCTCTAATGAGGGACACCTGCTGTGGGGAGGCTCTGATGAGGGACACCTGCTGTGGGAGGCTCTGATGGGGGACACCTGCTGTGGGGAGGCTCTGATGGGGGGCACCTGCTGTCGGGAGGCTCTGATGCGGGACACCTGCTGTGGGGGGACTTTGATGGGCGACACCTGCTGTTGCGGGCTCTGATGGGGGACATCTGCTGTGGGGGGATTTTGATGGAGGACACCTGCTGTGGGGGCTCTGATGGGGGACACCTGCTGTCGGGGGCTCTGATGGGGGACACCTGCTGTGGGGGGGGCTCTGATGGGGACACCTGCTGTAGGGGGCTCTGATGGGGACACCTGCTGTGGGGGGGCTCTGATGAGGGACACCTGCTGTGGGGAGGCTCTGATGGGGGACACCTGCTGTGAGGGGGCTCTGATGAAGACATTTGCTGTGGGGGAAACCTACTGTGGGGGGCTCTGATGAGGGACACCTGCTGTGGGGGGCTCTGATGGGGGACACCTGCTGTGGGGAGGCTCTGATGGGGGACACCTGCTGTGGGGGGACTCTGATGGAGGACACCTTCTGTGGGGGGACTCTGATGGGGGACACCTGATGTGGGGGGACACCTGCTGTGGGGGGACTCTGATGGGGAACACCTGCTGTGGGGGGCTCTGATGGGGGAGACTCTGATGGGGTGCACCTGCTGTGGGTAGGGTCTGATGGGGGACACCTGCTGTGGGGGGACTCTGATGGGGGACACCTGCTGTGGGGGCTCTGATGGGGTACACCTGCTGTCGGGAGGCTCTGATGGGGACACCTGCTGTGGGGGGGCTCTGATGAGGGACACCTGCTGTGGGGGGGACTCTGATGGGGGACACCTGCTGTGGGAGGCTCTAATGGGGACATCTGCTGTGGGGGGACTTTGATGGAGGACACCTGCTGTGGGGGGCTCTGATGGGGACATCTGCTGTGGGGGGACTTTGATGGAGGACACCTGCTGTGGGGAGGCTCTGATGTGGGACACCTGCTGTGGGGAGGCTCTGATGGGGGACACCTGCTGTTGGGAGGCTCTGATGGGGGACGCCTGCTGTGGGGGGACTTTGATGGGCGACGCCTGCTGTCGGGGGCTCTGATAGGAGACACCTGCTGTGGGGGGGCTCTGATGGGGGACACCTGCTGTGGGGGCTCTGATGGGGGACACCTGCTGTGGGGGGCTCTGATGGGGACACCTGCTGTGGGGGGCTCTGATGGGGACACCTGCTGTGGGGGGCTCTGATGGGGACACCTGCTGTGGGGGGGCTCTAATGAGGGACACCTGCTGTGGGGAGGCTCTGATGAGGGACACCTGCTGTGGGGGGCTCTGATGGTGACACCTGCTGTGGGGGGGCTCTGATGGGGACATCTGCTGTGGGGGGACTTTGATGGAGGACACCTGCTGTGGGGAGGCTCTGATGGGGGACACCTGCTGTGGGGAGGCTCTGATGGGGGACACCTGCTGTCGGGAGGCTCTGATGCGGGACACCTGCTGTGGGGAGACTTTGATGGGCGACACCTGCTGTTGGGGGCTCTGATGGGGGACATCTGCTGTGGGGGGACTTTGATGGAGGACACCTGCTGTGGGGGCTCTGATGGGGGACACCTGCTGTCGGGGGCTCTGATGGGGGACACCTGCTGTGGGGGACTCTGATGGGGACACCCGCTGTAGGGGGCTCTGATGGGGACACCTGCTGTGGGGGGGCTCTGATGGGGGACACCTGCTGTGGGGAGGCTCTGATGGGGGACACCTGCTGTGGGGGGGCTCTGATGGAGACACCTGCTGTGGGGGGGCTCTGATGGGAACCCTGATGTAAGGAGGGATTCTGATGGGGACTTTGATATAAGCTGTGAGTGCCGCAGGTCACTCTCTCACCAGAATGTCCCTGATTCTCAACTTTAAAAGTTGGGAGGTATGCAGGAGCGGATTAGGGGAGGAGAGACTGTGCCACCGCCACCCCTGTTATCAATGGGAAGAGGGCTCTCTGTGTTTACTGCCCATCCACCTCCCTCATCCTGTCAAAGGAGGAGAGCAAAGCAGCCAGAGATCGGAGAGCTTGTGTCTGAGTGGAGAGAGAGCAGCCGCGCGCTCTTAGACCCCTCTCCTCCTTGCATTGCTGTACTAGTGAGCGGCGCTTGCCAGGACAGCTGCAAGCTATGTTTCTTCTCCCTCCTTTATATTGGCCAGGGAAGAAATACAATAAAAAAGAAGCAGAGAAGAGTATTGTGGGACATATAGTCCCGAGGACTGGCGACCCCATTGTGACCCGGAAACTGCAGCCCACACAGCCCACACAGCATGCCCAGCTGAATGGGAGAGTCGGAGAGAGAGAGAGAGAGCCAGGAGCCCGGGAAAGCTTTTGGGGAAGTGCACCCAGGACACCAGGGAGAGGACAGTGCTGAGGGAACACCATCAGAGAGAGAACCCCACTGTCCTGCACCACCAGAGGGAAAGCCGCACAGCCTGGCACCATCCATGGTGAAGAAAGGAATGGAGTCATTGCCAGAATACAGATCTGAGCACTACCCAGCGTAGTTGCCATGGGCAACCCAGAGTGAGCTGACTCCTGATCAGAGGAACCGATGTTGCTGTATCGCTGGGTCTGGTGAGAGGGCCGGTTGGCCATTATCTACTGCCATCCATAGGAACTGCAGCCTCCTGTAGTGTGTCTGCAGTCCCTAATCATCTCCTGTAGTGTGTCTGCAGTCTCTGACCATCTCCTGTGTTATGTCTGCAGTCTCTGACCATCTCCTGTAGTATGTCTGCAGTCTCTGACCATCTCTTGTACTATGTCTGCAGTCTCTGACCATCTCCTGTACTATGTCTGCAGTCTCTGACCATCTCCTGTACTATGTCTGCAGTCTCTGACCATCTCCTGTACTATGTCTGCAGTCTCTAACCATCTCCTGTATTATGTATGCAGTCTCTGACCATCTCTTGTAGTATATCTGCAGTCTCTGACAATTTCTTATATCATGTATGCCATCTCTGACCATCTCCTGTAGCATGTCTGCAGTCTCTGACCATCTCTTGTATCATGTCTGCAGTCTCTGACCATCTCTAATATCATGTCTGCAGTCTCTGACCATCTCTTATATCATGTCTGCAGTCTCTGACCATCTCCTGTGTTATGTCTGCAGTCTCTGACCATCTCTTGTACTATGTCTGCAGTCTCTGACCATCTCCTGTACTATGTCTGCAGTCTCTGACCATCTCCTGTACTATGTCTGCAGTCTCTGACCATCTTCTGTACTATGTCTGCAGTCTCTGACCATCTCCTGTACTATGTCTGCAGTCTCTGACCATCTCCTGTACTATGTCTGCAGTCTCTGACCATCTCCTGTATTATGTCTGCAGCCTCTGATCATCTCCTGTACTATGTCTGCAGTCTCTGACCATCTCCTGTACTATGTCTGCAGTCTCTAACCATCTCCTGTATTATGTATGCAGTCTCTGACCATCTCTTGTAGTATATCTGCAGTCTCTGACAATTTCTTATATCATGTATGCCATCTCTGACCATCTCCTGTAGCATGTCTGCAGTCTCTGACCATCTCTTGTATCATGTCTGCAGTCTCTGACCATCTCTAATATCATGTCTGCAGTCTCTGACCATCTCTTATATCATGTCTGCAGTCTCCGACCATCTCCTGTGTTATGTCTGCAGTCTCTGACCATCTCCTGTATTATGTCTGCAGCCTCTGATCATCTCCTGTACTATGTCTGCAGCCTCTGATCATCTCCTGTATTATGTCTGCAGTCTCTGATCATCTCCTGTTTTATGTATGCAGTCTCTGACCATCTCTTGTTGTATGTCTGCAGTCTCTGACCATTTCTTATATCATGTATGCCATCTCTGACCATCTCCTGTAGCATGTCTGCAGTCTCTGACCATCTCTTGTATCATGTCTGCAGTCTCTGACCATCTCTAATATCATGTCTGCAGTCTCTGACCATCTCTTATATCATGTCTGCAGTCTCCGACCATCTCCTGTGTTATGTCTGCAGTCTCTGACCATCTCCTGTATTATGTCTGCAGCCTCTGATCATCTCCTGTACTATGTCTGCAGCCTCTGATCATCTCCTGTATTATGTCTGCAGTCTCTGATCATCTCCTGTTTTATGTATGCAGTCTCTGACCATCTCTTGTTGTATGTCTGCAGTCTCTGACCATTTCTTATATCATGTATGCCATCTCTGACCATCTCCTGTAGCATGTCTGCAGTCTCTGACCATCTCTTGTATCATGTCTGCAGTCTCTGACCATCTCCTGTATCGTGTCTGCAGTAGTTATGAGCCGAACACCCCCGGGTTCGGTTCGCACCAGAACCCGCGAACGGACCGAAAGTTTGCACGAACTTTAGAACCCTATTAAATACAATGGATGTGAACGTTCGAAATCTAAAGTGCTAATTATAACGACTATTATGAATGTTATTGTCCTAAAAAGGGTTTGGGAACCCGGGTTCTGCACCAGGGGACATGTATCAATCCAAAAATCCATTTTAATGATGCATAAAGTGAAAAAAAAAAAGTCAAATATTCCTTTAAATATCGTACCTGGGGGGTGTCTAAAGTATGCCTGTGAAGTGCCACGTGTTTCTCGTGTTTAGAACTGTCCCTGCACAAAATGACATTTCTAAAGGAAAAAAAGCCATTTAAAACTGCTTGCGGCTTTAATGTAATGTCTGGTCCCGGTAATATGGATGAAAATCTTTAAGAAAAATGGCATACCTACCCCATCACAGCCCCCCCCCCCCCCACCCCATTACCAGCCCCTTTGGGTCTTGTATGGATATTAAGGGGAACCCCGCACACAAAATAAAAAAGGCCCTATATACTCTGAACAGCCGTATACAGGCGGTGCATACAAGACAGGGACTGTAGGTTTGTTCTTATGTAGAATCTGTTTGTAATTTTGAACAGGTACATTGTTTAAGTGTAGCTCCAGCCAAGAAATCTATTTTTAAGCTTTTTGGAAAACATAGGGAAGGGTTATCACCCCTGTAACATTTGTTTTGCTGTCTGTGCAGTGTGCACCTGTTCAGAACAGTTCACCTCACTTTCCATCCTAATGACAAATGTTTTTTGAAAATTTGGGGTTGTTATTGAAACAAGAATTGGTGATAAAGCATCAGTGGAGAGGAGACACTTTTTTTCCCATATTAACTCTTACAGGAGAGAATTTGCCTTCCTAGGGGTAGATTTCCTCTCACTTCCTGTTGTCTTCTTCCGTTTGCAAGGAGGAGTCGTTTGTAAGTTGGATGTTTGAAAGTAGGGGCCTGCCGTATATACTCAGCTGAAATTTGCCCCTTACATGTTGGTGTTGCCACAACACTGTGAGCCCTCACAGTTACTCTTGGTGGGCGCATGAATGGGCCCTGCTGTGAATTATTAGATCAAGAATTGTAATTGCATGCCCCTGTTGTACAGGGGCTGAAAAATTGGGCCTTTGGTGGTGGTGTTGACACAACACTGTAAGGCCTCACAGTTACTCTTGGTGGGCGCAGGAATGGGCCCTGCTGTGAATTATTAGATCAAGAATTGTAATTGCATGCCCCTGTTGAACAGGGGCTGAAAAATTGGGCCTTTGGTGGTGGTGGTGGTGGTGGTGTTGACACAACACTGTAAGGCCTCACAGTTACTCTTGGTGGGCGCAGGAATGGGCCCTGCTGTGAATTATTAGATCAAGAATTGTAATTACATGCCCCTGTTAAACAGGGGCAGAAAAATTGGGCCTTAGGCACTGGTGCCACAACACTGCAACCCCTCACAGATACTGTACTTGGAGCACAGCAATGAGCCCTGTTGCAAAGTATTGCATCAAAAATTGTAATTACACGCCCCTGTTAAACAGGGGCTGAAAAATTGGGCCTTAGCCACTGGTACTGGTGCCACGACACTGCAACCTCTCCCAGATACTCTATTTGGAGTGCAGAAATGAGCCCTGCTGCAAAGCATTGCATAAAAAATTGTAATTACATGCCCCTGTTAAACAGGGGCTGAAAAATTGGGCCTTAGCCACTGGTGGCGGCACCCAGAAACAAAAATGTTCTTCCAAGCTATCATCATCAATCGGATCATTGAGGAGGAGGAGGATAGTCAGTCAACATAACAGGACAGTCACTCAGCATCAGCATCAGTCTTGAAGGGATGTGACATTTGAAAATAAATTAGTCTGTTATATCAGCTTCAGGTGTTTGGTAGCTGGTGGTGATCCAAGACTGGTTCATCTTTATGAAGGTCAGTCGATCAACAGAGTCGGTGGACAGGCACACCCTGTGATCCGTGACAAATCCTGCAGCAGCACTGAATGTGCGTTCTGAAAGAACGCTGGATGCAGGACAGGCCAGTAGCTCAATTGCATACTGTGCAAGCTCTGGCCAGTGATCCATCCTCAAGACCCAGTAAGCCAGAGGATTTTCGGTGGGGAAGGTGTCCAAGTCTGACCTTGCCCCTAGGTATTCCTGCACCATGTATATCAGACGCTGGCGATGGTTGCTGGAACCGATCATACCTTGGGGCTGCGGACTAAAGAATTGTCTGAACGCATCGGTCAGACGGCCACCTTCCCCACCGCTCCTTCTTTGACTGACCGAAGCCTCAGCAACTCGTTATCCAGGACCAGGAGTTTGTAACCTCCCAGTCTCTGGGAATGCATTGCACAGACCTTTCTGCAAGGCCTCCCGGAGTTGTCTCATCCTCTGCTCCCTCTGCGACCGTAAGATAAGGTCCGCAACCTTACCCTTGTACCGTGGATCAAGGAGAGTGGCCAGCCAGTAATGGTCCCTCTCCTTGATCCGAAGAATACGAGGATCCTTCCGCAGACTTTGCAGGATCAGGGAGGCCATGCAGCGTAGGTTAGCTGAGGCATTCGGTCCGGAGTCCTCTGGGTCACTAAGGACGACATGATCCGCAGCCACCTCCTCCCAGCCACGTACAAGTCCACTGGTTTCTTGGGACTGTAAATCATCCCTAAAAGACTGCTGCTGATGATGCTGAGTGCCAGGCTCCACCTCCATGCTGACACAATCCTCCTCCTCTTCTTCCTGTGCGATGGGTGGGACAGAAGGAACACTGTCTGGGTAAAGGGGGCCTTGAGAGGCAAGGAAGTCCTCCTCTTCCTGCCTCTGTTCTGCCTCAAGTGCCCTGTCCATTATTCCACGCAGCGTATGTTCCAACAGGTGGACAAGAGGTACAGTGTCACTGATGCATGCACTGTCACTGCTCACCATCCTCGTGGCCTCCTCAAATGGTGCCAGGACAGTGCATGCATCCCTGATCATGCCCCACTGGCGTGGTGAAAAAAAACCGAGCTCCCCTGACCCTGTCCTGGTGCCGTAGTCGCACAGGTACTCATTGATGGCCCTCTGCTGCGTGTGCAGCCGATGCAGCATGGCCAACGTTGAGTTCCACCTGGTGGGCATGTCACATATAAGGCGGTTCTTGGGCAGGTTCAACTCCTTTTGCAGCTCAGCCAGGCGAGCACTGGCATTATAAGATCTGTGGAAATACACACAGACTTTCCTGGCCTGCCTCAGGACATCCTGTAAGCCCGGGTACCTGCCCAAGAACCGCTGCACCACCAGGTTAAGGACGTGAGCCACACAGGTCACATGGGTCAGTTGTCCCTGTCCGAGAGCGGAAAGGAGGTTGGTGCCATTGTCGCAAACTACCATTCCTGGCTTAAGCTGGCGTGGCGTCAACCACCTCTCGGCCTGCCCCTGCAGAGCAGACAGAACCTCTGCCCCAGTGTGGCTCCTGTCCCCCAAACACACCAGCGCAAGCACGGCATGGCATCTTTTTGCCTGCGTACTTGCGTAGCCCCTTGAACGCCTACGGAGCACCGCTGGTTCCGAGGACAAAGCACAGAAAGAGGCCATGGAGGAAGAAGAAGAGGAGGGGGTGGAGGACAGAGGTGTGTCACAACCAGTAGTAGCATTTTGGAGGCGTGGCGGTGAAACAACCTCCAACACTACTGCACCTTGTCCTGCATCCTTCCCAGCTGCCAAAAGAGTGACCCAATGGGCCGTGAAAGAAAGGTAACGTCCCTGTCCATGCCTGCTGGACCATTAATCAGTGGTAATATGCACCCTACCGCTGACCGCCCTGTCCAGCGAGGCCAAGACATTGCCTTCCACATGCCGGTAGAGAGCCGGAATCGCCTTCCGTGAGAAAAAGTGGCGTTTGGGAACCTGCCACTGAGGAACCGCACATTGCACAAACTCACGGAAGGGGGCCGAGTCTACCAACTGAAAAGGCAGCAGTTGAAGCGCTAGCAATTTAGCCAAGCTAGCATTCAACCGCTGGGCATGTGGATGGCTGGGAGTGAACTTCTTTCGACGGTCCAGCAGCTGGGGCAAGGAAATTTGCCTGCTAGAATCGGACGTCGGTGTACTGCTAGCAGAGTGCCCGCAAGTACTTGGCTGTGACACACCTAATTCTACACCTTCATTCCTCTCAGTGCAGGTTTCAGAGAGGACTGAAGGTATAGTGGGGTTGGAGATCCCAGCTGATGCAGTGCAAGAAGAGGTCCGCTTTGTTCTTTGGTGTGGGTCTTTAAGGTAGGCTTGCCAACGAGCTGCATGGCAGGTCAACATATGTCTGGTCAAGCATGTGGTGCCCAAGCGGGTGATGTTTTGGCCACGCAATATACGCTTGAGACATATGTTGCAAACAGCAGCTGTGCGATTTGATGCACTCGACTCAAAAAAGGCCCACACCAAATAACTTTTTGAATAACGGGCAGAGGCAGCGCCCTGCACAGGCGGAGCTCTGCGGTGTGATTCCGTCGGTGTGCTGCCCTTACGCTGGCCCCCCGAGGGCATCCTGCCTCGTTGGAGATGTGCCTCCTCCTCATCCTCCTCCTCCTCCTCCTCCTCCTCCTCCTCTCTCCTATTAGGCACCCACGTGGAGTCAGAGACCTCATCATCCCCTCCCTCCTCATCACTGGAGCCAATCTGGCAGTATACTGCAGCTGCTGGAACATGACTGCCAGATTGGTGTCCTTCTTGAGCATCCCCTCTCTCTGCTCTCACGCTACTGCCTTCCTCTAGCTGGGTATCATCATCAGACCCTTTGAAACGCTGGGCATCCTCCTGGAGCATGTACCCAACACTGTGCTCAAACAGTTCGGGGGACTCCTCAGGAGGACATGGTTGGTCTAGGGAAGGAGTGACTGATGATGACATTGATACCAGGGAAGAGGACGCATTGGCAGCTGCTTTGCCAGTACCTTGAGCCTGGGTGAGAGAGGATGAGGAGGACATCTAGAGACAACAGTGCTGGTCATGGACGTGGTGCATCGCCATCAGCACGTGGCCATGGGACACGCTTGTCCTTCTTTTCGGCAACTGGACGTGTTGAGCCGCATCATACCAAGTCTTCGGCATGATGCGGCTCAACACGTCCAGTTGCCGAAAAGAAGGACAAGCGTGTCCCATGGCCACGTGCTGATGGTGATGCACCGCGTCCACGACCAGCACTGTTCTCTCTAGACACAGAGCCTGCTTGCCCTCTTTTATTGGCTCCTGACTGTCTGCCTCTCCTTGTTTGCCTTCCAGACATTCTAATGGCCTGCAGGGAAATGGGAAAACCAGGCCTAGCTTCAGGAGTATATTTTGCAGGAATCACACTACGCCTGCTGTAGGTGCTGCAAATGCCTGTTGGTGTAACACACCAGGAAAAAGCAGCAATACAGGCTAACTTCATGTGTAATATGACCAGGAGGCACACTCCGCCCGCTGTAAGTGCCGCAAATGCCTGTTGGTGTAACACACCAGGAAAAAGCAGCAATACAGGCTAACTTCAGGTGTAATATGATCAGGAGGCACACTCCGCCCACTGTAAGTGCCGCAAATGCCTGTTGGTGTAACACACCAGGAAAAAGCAGCAATACAGGCTAACTTCAGGTGTAATATGACCAGGAGGCACACTCCGCCCACTGTAAGTGCCGCAAATGCCTGTTGGTGTAACACACCAGGAAAAAGCAGCAATACAGGCTAACTTCAGGTGTAATATGATCAGGAGGCACACTCCGCCCGCTGTAAGTGCCGCAAATGCCTGTTGGTGTAACACACCAGGAAAAAGCAGCAATACAGGCTAACTTCAGGTGTAATATGATCAGGAGGCACACTCCGCCCGCTGTAAGTGCCACAAATGCCTGTTGGTGTAACACACCAGGAAAAAGCAGCAATACGGGCTAACTTCAGGTGTATAATGTGCAGGAGGCTTAGCAACAATGACACTGACACTGTCCCCTGCCTATCCTTCTCTCTCCCTGCACACAAGGTTTATCAAAGAATATGACACTGATACTCTCCCTGCCTATCCTTCTCTCTCCCTGCACACAAGGTTTAGCAAAGAATATGACACTGACACTGTCCCCTGCCTATCCTTCTCTCTCCCTGCACACAAGGTTTATCAAAGTATATGACACTGACACTCTCCCTGCCTATCCTTCTCTCTCCCTACACACATGGTTTAGCAAAGAATAGATTTGACACTGTCCCTGCCTATCCTTCACTTTCCCTGCTCCGGAACACACTACACAAGCCCGCCGCGCTGGCGGCCTTTTATAGTGTGGGGCGTGTACTAAACCCCCTCAGCTATAATTGGCCACAGGCATCCTGCCTGTGGCCAATCATTGCTCTCCTCGCTGCCGGCGCTGTGATTGGCCAAGCATGCAGGGTCACAGTGCATGCTTGGCCAATCACAGCGCCGGGATTACACTGCGATGGCGCAGTGTATTGTGGGCTGTTCGCGTCACTCGAATTTGGCGCGAACGGCCCAAAACGTTCGTTGTTCGCTGAACGCGCAAACAGCCGATGTTCGAGTCGAACTTATGTTCGACTCGAACACCGAGCTCATCCTTAGTCTGCAGTAGTGATGAGCCGAACACCCCCGGGTTCGGTTCGCACCAGAACCCGCGAACGGACCGAAAGTTCGTACGAACAATAGAACCCTATTAAATACAATGGATGCGAACGTTCGAATTCTAAAGTGCTAATTATAACAACTATTATGCATGTTATTGTCCTAAAAAGGGTTTGGGAACCCGGGTTCTGCACCAGGGGACATGTATCAATGCAAAAAGAAGTTTTAAAAACGGTCGTTTTTCGGGAGCAGTCATTTTAATGATGCATAAAGTGAAAAAAAAAAAGTCAAATATTCCTTTAAATATCGTACCTGGGGGGTGTCTAAAGTATGCCTGTGAAGTGCCACGTGTTTCCCATGTTTAGAACTGTCCCTGCACAAAATGACACTTCTAAAGGAAAAAAAAGCCATTTAAAACTGCTTGCGGCTTTAATGTAATGTCTGGTCCCGGTAATATGGATGAAATTCTTTAAGAAAAATGGCATAGCTACCCCATGACCCCCCCCCCTACCCCAGCCCATTACCAGCCCCTTTGGGTCTTGTATGGATATTAAGGGGAACCCCGCACATAAAATAAAAAAGGCCCTATATACTCTGAACAGCCGTATACAGGCGGTGCATACAAGACAGGGACTGTAGGTTTGTTCTTATGTAGAATCTGTTTGTAATTTTGAACAGGTACATTGTTGAAGTGTAGCTCCAGCCCAAAAATCTATTTTTAAACTTTTTGGAAAACATAGGTAAGGGTTATCACCCCTGTAACATTTGTTTTGCTGTCTGTGCCCCTGTTCAGAACATTTCACCTCACTTTCCGTCCCAATGACAACTGTTTTTGAAATGTGGTGTTTTTCTTGAAACAAGGATTGCTGATAAAGCATCAGTACAGAGGAGACACCTTTCTCCCATATTTATTCTTACAGGAGAGAATTTTCCTTCCTAGTGGTAGATTTCCTCTCACTTCCTGTTGTCTTCTTGCGTTTGCAAGTAGGAGTCGTTTGTAAGTTGGATGTTTGAAAGTAGGGACCTGCCGTATATACTCTGCAGAAATAGGCCCCTTAGTTGTTGGTGTTGGCACAACACTGTAAGCACTCACAGTTACTCTTGGTTGGTGCTGGAACGCCCTGCTGTCAACTATTATATCAGGAATTTTAATTACATATAATTGTTGAACAGTGGTAATAAAAATTGGGCCTTTGATGGTGGTGCTGGTGCCACAACACTGTAAGCCCTGACAGTTACTCTTGGTGGGTGCAGCAATGGGCCCTGCTGTGAATTATTAGATCAAGAATTGTAATTGCATGCCCCTGTTGAACAGGGGCTGAAAAATTGGGCCTTTCGTGGTGGTGGTGGTGGTGGTGGTGTTGCCACAACACTGTAAGCCCTCAGAGTTACTCTTGGTGGGTGCAGGAATGGGCCCTGCTGTGAATTATTAGATCAAGAATTGTAATTACATGCCCCTTTTGAACAGGGGCTGAAAAATTGGGCCTTTCGTGGTGGTGGTGGCGTTGCCACAACACTGTAAGCCCTCAGAGTTACTCTTGGTGGGTGCAGCAATGGGCCCTGCTGTGAATTATTAGATCAAGAATTGTAATTACATGCCCCTTTTGAACAGGGGCTGAAAAATTGGGCCTTTCGTGGTGGTGGTGGTGGTGGCGTTGCCACAACACTGTAAGCCCTCAGAGTTACTCTTGGTGGGTGCAGCAATGGGCCCTGCTGTGAATTATTAGATCAAGAATTGTAATTACATGCCCCTTTTGAACAGGGGCTGAAAAATTGGGCCTTTCGTGGTGGTGGTGGTGGTGGCGTTGCCACAACACTGTAAGCCCTCAGAGTTACTCTTGGTGGGTGCAGCAATGGGCCCTGCTGTGAATTATTAGATCAAGAATTGTAATTACATGCCCCTTTTGAACAGGGGCTGAAAAATTGGGCCTTTCGTGGTGGTGGTGGTGGTGGCGTTGCCACAACACTGTAAGCCCTCAGAGTTACTCTTGGTGGGTGCAGCAATGGGCCCTGCTGTGAATTATTAGATCAAGAATTGTAATTACATGCCCCTTTTGAACAGGGGCTGAAAAATTGGGCCTTTCGTGGTGGTGGTGGTGGTGGCGTTGCCACAACACTGTAAGCCCTCAGAGTTACTCTTGGTGGGTGCAGCAATGGGCCCTGCTGTGAATTATTAGATCAAGAATTGTAATTACATGCCCCTTTTGAACAGGGGCTGAAAAATTGGGCCTTTCGTGGTGGTGGTGGTGGTGGTGGTGGCGTTGCCACAACACTGTAAGCCCTCAGAGTTACTCTTGGTGGGTGCAGCAATGGGCCCTGCTGTGAATTATTAGATCAAGAATTGTAATTACATGCCCCTATTGAACAGGGGCTGAAAAATTGGGCCTTTCGTGGTGGTGGTGGCGTTGCCACAACACTGTAAGCCCTCAGAGTTACTCTTGGTGGGTGCAGGAATGGGCCCTGCTGTGAATTATTAGATCAAGAATTGTAATTACATGCCCCTTTTGAACAGGGGCTGAAAAATTGGGCCTTTCGTGGTGGTGGTGGTGGTGGTGGCGTTGCCACAACACTGTAAGCCCTCAGAGTTACTCTTGGTGGGTGCAGCAATGGGCCCTGCTGTGAATTATTAGATCAAGAATTGTAATTGCATGCCCCTGTTGAACAGGGGCTGAAAAATTGGGCCTTAGGCACTGGTGGCACAACACTACAACCCCTCACAGATACTGTACTTGGAGCACAGCAATGAGCCCTGTTGCAAAGTATTGCTTCAAAAATTGTAATGACACGCCCCTGTTAAACAGGGGCTGAAAAATTGGGCCTTAGGCACTGGTGCCACAACACTCCAACCCCTCACAGATACTGTACTTGGAGCACAGCAATGAGCCCTATGGCAAATTATTGCTAAAAAATTTTTAATTACACGCCCCTGTAAAACAGGGGCTGAAAAATTGGGCCTTAGCCACTGGTGGCGGCACCCATAAACAAAAATGATCTTCCAAGCTATCATCATCAATCGTATCATTGAGGACTCGGAGGAGGAGGATAGCCAGTCAACATAACAGCACAGGCACTCAGCATCAGCATCAGTCTTGAAGGGATGTGACATGTTAAAATCAATTAGTCTGTTATATCAGCATCAGGTGTGTGGTAGCTGGTGGTGATCCAAGACTGGTTCATCTTGATGAAAGTCAGTCGATCAACCGAGTCGGTGGACAGGCGCACCCTGTGATCCGTGACAAATCCTCCAGCAGCACTGAATGTGCGTTCCGAAAGAACGCTGGATGCAGGACAGGCCAGTAGCTCAATTGCATACTGTGCAAGCTCTGGCCAGTGATCCATCCTCAAGACCCAGTAAGCCAGAGGATTTTCGGTGGGGAAGGTGTCCAAGTCTGACCTTGCCCCTAGATATTCCTGCACCATGTTTATCAGACGCTGGCGATGGTTGCTGGAACCGATCATACTTTGGGGCTGCGGACTAAAGAATTGTCTGAACGCATCGGTCAGACGGCCACCTTCCCCACCGCTCCTTCTTTGACTGGCCGAAGCCTCAGCAACTCGTTGTCCAGGACCAGGAGTTTGTAACCTCCCAGTCTCTGGGAACGCGTTGCACAGACCTTTCTGCAAGGCCTCCCGGAGTTGTCTCATCCTCTGCTCCCTCTGCGACGGTAACATAAGGTCCGCAACCTTACCCTTGTACCGTGGATCAAGGAGAGTGGCCAGCCAGTAATGGTCCCTCTCCTTGATCCGAAGAATACGAGGATCCTTCCGCAGACTTTGCAGGATCAGGGAGGCCATGCAGCGTAGGTTTGCTGAGGCATTCGCTCCGGAGTCCTCTGGGTCACTAAGGACGACATGATCCGCAGCCACCTCCTCCCAGCCACGTACAAGTCCACTGGTTTCTTGGGACTGTAAATCATCCCTAAAAGACTGCTGCTGATGATGCTGAGTGCCAGCCTCCACCTCCATGCTGACACAATCCTCCTCCTCCTCCTCCTCCTCTTCCTGTGCGATGGGTGGGACAGAAGGAACACTGTCTGGGTAAAGGGGGCCTTGAGAGGCAAGGAAGTCCTCCTCTTCCTGCCTCTGTTCTGCCTCAAGTGCCCTGTCCATTATTCCACGCAGCGTGTGCTCCAACAGGTGGACAAGAGGTACAGTGTCACTGATGCATGCACTGTCACTGCTCACCATCCTCGTGGCCTCCTCAAATGGTGCCAGGACAGTGCATGCATCCCTGATCATGCCCCACTGGCGTGGAGAAAAAAAACCAAGGTCCCCTGACCCTGTCCTGGTGCCGTAGTCGCACAGGTACTCATTGATGGCCCTCTGCTGCGTGTGCAGCCGCTGCAGCATGGCCAACGTTGAGTTCCACCTGGTGGGCATGTCACATATAAGGCGGTTCTTGGGCAGGTTCAACTCCTTTTGCAGCTCAGCCAGGCGAGCACTGGCATTATAAGATCTGCGGAAATGCACACAGACTTTCCTGGCCTGCCTCAGGACATCCTGTAAGCCCGGGTACCTGCCCAAGAACCGCTGCACCACCAGGTTAAGGACGTGAGCCACACAGGGCACATGGGTCAGTTGTCCCTGTCGGAGGGCGGAGAGGAGGTTGGTGCCATTGTCGCAAACCACCATTCCTGGCTTAAGCTGGCGTGGCGTCAACCACCTCTCGGCCTGGCCCTGCAGAGCAGACAGGACCTCTGCCCCAGTGTGGCTTCTGTCCCCCAAACACACCAGCGCAAGCACGGCATGGCATCTTTTTGCCTGCGTACTTGCGTAGACCCGTGAACGGCTACGGAGCACCGCTGGTTCATAGGACAAACCACAGGAAGAGGCCATGGAGGAAGAAGAAGAGGAGGGGGTGGAGGAGAGAGGTGTGTCACAACCAGTAGTAGCATTTTGGAGGCGTGGCGGTGGAACAACCTCCAACACTACTGCACCTTGTCCTGCATCCTTCCCAGCTGCCAAAAGAGTGACCCAATGGGCCGTGAAAGAAAGGTAACGTCCCTGTCCATGCCTGCTGGACCATGAGTCAGCGGTAATATGCACCTTACCGCTGACCGCCCTGTCCAGCGAGGCCAAGACATTGCCTTCCACATGCCGGTAGAGAGCCGGAATAGCCTTCCGTGAGAAAAAGTGGCGTTTGGGAACCTGCCACTGAGGAACCGCACATTGCACAAACTCACGGAAGGGGGCCGAGTCTACCAACTGAAAAGGCAGCAGTTGAAGCGCTAGCAATTTAGCCAAGCTAGCATTCAACCGCTGGGCATGTGGATGGCTGGGAGTGAACTTCTTTCGACGGTCCAGCAGCTGGGGCAGGGAAATTTGCCTGCTAGAATCGGACGTCGGTGTACTGCTAGCAGAGTGGCCGCAAGTACTTGGCTGTGACACACCTAATTCTACACCTTCATTCCTCTCAGTGCATGTTTCAGAGAGGACTGAAGTTATAGTGGGGTTGGAGATCCCAGCTGATGCGGTGCAAGGAGAGGTCCGCTTTGTTCTTTGGTGTGGGTCTTTGAGGTAGGCTTGCCAACGAGCTGCATGGCAGGTCAACATATGTCTGGTCAGGCATGTGGTACCCAAGCGGCTGATGTTTTGGCCACGCGATATACGCTTGAGACATATGTTGCAAACAGCAGCTGTGCGATCTGATGCACTAGCCTCAAAAAAGGCCCACACCAAGGAACTTTTTGAATGACGGGCAGAGGCAGCGCCCTGCACAGGCGGAGCTCTGCGGTGTGATTCCGTCGGTGTACTGCCCTTACGCTGGCCACCAAAGGGCATCCTGCCTCGTTGGAGATGTGCCTCATCCTCCTCCTCCTCCTCTCTACTATTAGGCACCCACGTGGAGTCAGTGACCTCATCATCCCCTCCCTCCTCATCACTGGAGCCAATCTGGCAGTATGCTGCAGCTGCTGGAACATGACTGCCAGATTGGTGTCCTTCTTGAGCATCCCCTCTGTCTGCTCTCACGCTACTGCCTTCCTGTAGCTGGGTTTCATCATCAGACCCTTCGAAACGCTGGGCATCCTCCTGGAGCATGTACCCAACACTGTGCTCAAACAGTTCGGGGGACTCCTCAGGAGGAGGACATGGTGGGTCTAGGGAAGGAGTGACTGATGATGAGTCTGACATTGATACCAGGGAAGAGGACGCTTTGGCAGCTGCTTTGCCAGTACCCTGAGCCTGGGTGAGAGAGGATGAGGAGGAGGAGGAGGGCTTGGTCATCCACTCTACCAAGTCTTCGGCATGATGTGGCTCAACATGTCCAGCTGCCGAAAAGAAGGACAAGCGTGTCCCATGGCCATGTGCTGATGACAATGCACCGCGTCCACGACCAGCACTGTTGCCCCCAGACACAGAGCCTGCTTGCCCTCTTTTATTGCCTCCTGACTGTCTGCCTCTCCTTGTTTGCCTTCCAGACATTCTAATAGATGGCCTGCAGGGAGATGGGAAAAAAGCAATAAGGGCTACCTTCAGGTGTCCTTCTCTGTCCCTTTACTTAAGGATTTCTAAATATGGTTGAGGATGATTGCTTTTGCACAGAATAGCACAACGACAATTTCCCTGACTGTCCAAAAAACAAGGATTTCAAAGATGGTTGATGAGGAATGCTTTAGCACACTATAGCACAAGGAGAATTTCCCTCACTGTCCTTCCCTGTCCCTAGAAACAAGGATTCGCACAGTGAAAGAAACTGACACTCTCCCTACCTAGAGTTTTCTGTCCCTAGAAAAAATGTTTTTTTAAAGCACACTATAGCACAAGGAGAATTCCCCTCACTTTCCTTCTTTGTCCCTAGAAACAAGGATTCGCACAGTAAAAGACACTGACACTCTCCCTACCTAGAGTTTTCTGTCCCTAGAAAAAATGTTTTTTTAAAGCACACTATAGCACAAGGAGAATTCACTCACTGTCCTTCCCTGTCCCTAGAAACAAGGATTCGCACAGTGAAAGAAACTGACACTCTCCCTACCTAGAGTTTTCTGTCCCTAGAAAAAATTTTTTTTAAAGCACACTATAGCACAAGGAGAATTCCCCTCACTTTCCTTCTTTGTCCCTAGAAACAAGGATTCGCACAGTGAAAGAAACTGACACTCTCCCTACCTAGAGTTTTCTGTCCCTAGAAAAAATGTTTTTTTAAAGCACACTATAGCACAAGGAGAATTCCCCTCACTTTCCTTCTTTATCCCTAGAAACAAGGATTCGCACAGTAAAAGACACTGACACTCTCCCTACCTAGAGTTTTCTGTCCCTAGAAAAAATGTTTTTTTAAAGCACACTATAGCACAAGGAGAATTCACTCACTGTCCTTCCCTGTCCCTAGAAACAAGGATTCGCACAGTGAAAGAAACTGACACTCTCCCTACCTAGAGTTTTCTGTCCCTAGAAAAAATGTTTTTTTAAAGCACACTATAGCACAAGGAGAATTCCCCTCACTTTCCTTCTTTGTCCCTAGAAACAAGGATTCGCACAGTGAAAGAAACTGACACTCTCCCTACCTAGAGTTTTCTGTCCCTAGAAAAAATGTTTTTTTAAAGCACACTATAGCACAAGGAGAATTCCCCTCACTTTCCTTCTTTGTCCCTAGAAACAAGGATTCGCACAGTAAAAGACACTGACACTCTCCCTACCTAGAGTTTTCTGTCCCTAGAAAAAATGTTTTTTTAAAGCACACTATAGCACAAGGAGAATTCACTCACTGTCCTTCCCTGTCCCTAGAAACAAGGATTCGCACAGTGAAAGAAACTGACACTCTCCCTACCTAGAGTTTTCTGTCCCTAGAAAAAATGTTTTTTTAAAGCACACTATAGCACAAGGAGAATTCCCCTCACTTTCCTTCTTTGTCCCTAGAAACAAGGATTCGCACAGTGAAAGAAACTGACACTCTCCCTACCTAGAGTTTTCTGTCCCTAGAAAAAATGTTTTTTTAAAGCACACTATAGCACAAGGAGAATTCACTCACTGTCCTTCCCTGTCCCTAGAAACAAGGATTCGCACAGTGAAAGAAACTGACACTCTCCCTACCTAGAGTTTTCTGTCCCTAGAAAAAATGTTTTTTTAAAGCACACTATAGCACAAGGAGAATTCCCCTCACTTTCCTTCTTTGTCCCTAGAAACAAGGATTCGCACAGTGAAAGAAACTGACACTCTCCCTACCTAGAGTTTTCTGTCCCTAGAAAAAATGTTTTTTTAAAGCACACTATAGCACAAGGAGAATTCCCCTCACTTTCCTTCTTTGTCCCTAGAAACAAGGATTCGCACAGTAAAACACACTGACACTCTCCCTACCTATCCTTCTCTTTCCCTAAACTAAAGGAATCCAGGTTAAGCAAGAAAGAAATAAATGTCACTGTCCCTGCCTATGCTTCTCTTTCCCTGCTCCGGAACACACTACACTAGGCCGCCGTGCTGGCGGCCTTTTATAGTGTGGGGCGTGTACTAAACACCCTCAGCAATAATTGGCCACAGGCATCCTGCCTGTGGCCAATCATTGCTCTCCTCGCTGCCGGCGCTGTGATTGGCCAAGCATGCGGGGTCACAGTGCATGCTTGGCCAATCGCAGCGCCTGGATGACACTGCGATGGCGTAGTGCATTGTGGGCCGTTCGCGTCACTCGAATTTGGCGCGAACGGCCCAAATCGTTCGATCTTCGTCGAACGATCGAACAGCCGATGTTCGAGTCGAACGTATGTTCGACTCGAACACGAAGCTCATCCCTAGTCTGCAGTATTTCTGGGGGCTCTTTCTAACAGACTCTCTAACAGGAGTCCTCTCTGTGTGCATTAGAGAGACCTCCCTCCAGGTCCCATTAGTGTACTAATTTTCTTTATTGTTAAAAGATCATGGTAGGATCCCAGGGTAATGAAGACTTCTTAGGGAAGCATCTCTGTGTTTGAGTCGTAGCCATAGAAACATTTGTAAAGGGGAGGAGTTAGTAAGATGACCAAGCCCAAGAAGAAGGCGGCAGAGAATAAAGAAGTGGCAGAGAATGAAGAAAGTGGTAGAGGAGAAGGAAGTGTAAGGGAGATGTAAGTGGCAGAGGAGAAGAGGGCAGCAGAGAATTAGGAAGCGGCAGAGGAGAAAAACGCGACAGAATAAGGAAGTGGCAGAGAATAAGGAGGTTGCAGGGGAGAAGAAAGTGTCAGAGAAGAAGGAAGATGGGCAGAGGAAAAGAAAGCGGCGGAGGATAAGAATGTGGCAGAGAATAAGGAAGCAGCAGAGGAGAAGAAAGCGGCAGAAAATAAAGAAGCAGCAGAGAATAAGGTATTGGCAGAGGAGAAGAAAGTGGCAGAGGAGAAAAAGGTGGCAGAGGAGAAGAAAGCAGAAGAAAATAAGGAAGCCGCAGAGAAGAAGAAAGCAGAGGAGAAGAAAGTAACAGAAGAGAAGAAAGTGGGAGAGAAGAAGAAACCGTCAGAGAATAAGGAAGGGGCAGAGGAGAAGAAAGCACCAGAAGAGAACGTGGCAGAAGGGAAGAAGGCAGCAGAAAAGAAGGGAGCTGTAGAGGGGAGGAAAGAGTCAGAAAAGAAGGAAGCGCAGAGGTGATAGAAGCAGCTCAGGAGCAGAGAGCAAGATAAATAGATTTTTGTTACTTGCAAAGTTCCCACACGGACAACCCTCAACAGTGGGCAGTACACTGACCATCAATGTAGCAGGGCATTCTTTCCACTGATGACCAATGTAAGAGAGCGCCTCTCCTAATGACCAGTAATGTAAAGGTAAACCTTTCCTGTAATTTCCAATGTATTATACTGAGCACCTTTCCATTAAGTGAAGCATTATTCCGCTGACAACCACCAATTAAACATTATACTATCAACTGAAGATCTAATTTATTTTAATAGGGGTACCTTCAGCAGGGCAATTGTAATATTTTTGCCATCTAAGTTAAGTTCTAAAATGTAGATCAGTGTTTAAGATGAGAGTTAGGCTAGGGTGAGATTTAGAGTCATGGGTTTTGTGCTATCATTAACCACTTCCATACTGGGCACTTAAACACCTTCCTGCCCAGACCATTTTTCAGCTTTCTGCGCTGTTGCACTTTGAATGACAATTGCGCGGTCATGCTACACTGTACCCAAACTAAATTTTTATCATTTTGTTCCCACAAATAGAGCTTTCTTTTGGTGGTATTTGATCACCTCTGCGATTTTTATTTTCTGCAATTTTTTTTAAAAATGACCGAACAGTCTTTTTTTATTTCAGTTACAAAACTTTGTAAATAAGTACCTTTTCTCCTTCACTGATGGGCACTGATGGGGCTGCACTGATGGGCACCGATGAGGTGGCACTGATGGGCACCGATAGGCGGCACGGATGGGCACCTATAGGCAGCACGGATGGACACCTATAGGTGGCACAGATGGGCACGGATGGGCACAGATAGGTGGCACGGATGGGCACCGATGGGCACAGATAGGCGGCATGGATGGGCACAGATAGGCGGCATTAAGCGGCACGGATAGGCGACACAGATGGGCACTGATAGGCGGCATGGATGGGCACTGATAGGTGGCACGGATGGGCACTGATAGGTGGCATGGATGGGCACTGATATGTGGCACTGTACTGCAATGTGTTTTACTAATGGATGCCAATCAGTGCCAAACAATAATGCCTGCCAATCAGTGGTGCCCATTGTGGGCACTGATTGGCATCCATTGTGGGCACTGATTGGCATCCATTAGCCATTTCTAATTTGCATCCCTGGTGGTCTAGGGTGGCATACCTTTAAGGTGGGCATCCCTGGCGGTCTAGTGGCATCCCTGGTGGTCCAGTGTGGGCATCTTTGGGGTGGCTGCGCTGATAATGCATCAGCACAAACCCCCCCTGTCAGAGGAGCAGCCGATCGGCTCTCCTCTACTCGCGTCTGACAGACGCGAGTGAGGAAAAGCCGATGACCGGCTTTTCCTGTTTACATCGTGATCAGCCGTGATTGGACACGGCTGATCACGTGGTAAAGAGTCTCCGTCGGAGACTCTTTACCTAGATCGGTGTTGCGGGGTGTCAGACTGACATCCCGCAGCAACGATCGCCGCGATGCGTGCCCCCGGGGGCGCAGCGGCTCAAAATCCTGAGGACGTCATATGACGTCCAGTCAGGATTTTAAAACCACTTTGCCGACGTCAATCCGCTATAGGGCGGGCGGCAAGTGGTTAATAATAGAGCTTAGGTGGTAGTTTGATATTAACTTATAGGTTATAATTAACCACTTGCTTACTGGGCACCTAAACCCCCCTCCTGCCCAGACCAATTTTCAGCTTTCAGCGCTCTCACTCTTTGAATGACAATTGCGCGGTCATACAACACTGTAACCAAATGTAATTTTTATCATTTTTTTTCCAACACATAGAGCTTTCTTTTGGTGGTATTTGATCACCTCTGCGGTTTTTATTTTTTTATTAAAAAAATAAAAAAATACAGATTTAAAAAAAAAATATATACAAAACCTGTGTAGCGGGTGGTTACATTTAGGGGAGACATCTGAGTGGTAACAGGCTCAGATGCAACAATTGTTAGGGTTCATGGACCAATTTATGCCAGTGGAGGATATCAGTGGTGTCCAGTTCCCTGCGGCCTATAGGTGGCGCTGTCGCCATAGGCCGGGGTTGAACCACCATTGGAGGTCTGTGCCTTTTTGTCCTCTCGCGGCAGTGGTACAGCGGGGCGGGGAACCCGCTGTGCCTGCTGGGAGAGGGGATAAAGGGGGCGGACATCTTCCGCTCGGGGTCCACGCCCAGGCACCTTCAGCCTGGGGGTGAGTGCTGGTGGTCTCCGGGCGCCCTTGGCCCGGAGACGGAGCTGCGATTCCACCCCAGACACCTTTGAACTGGGGTGAGGTACTCTCTGGGGCCCAGTACCTTCGACTGGGTCCTGCATGGGATGGAAGATTCCTAGGTGCCCATCGAGTGAGGGGACCCGAATCCAGGGCGAGGGGGACCAGAGAGGTGACCTTCCCGAAGACCCAGCGCAGCATTGGCTGGTGACAGTGGAGGCCTCTGGTGACCGTCCGGATGGATGTCTCTCCCTGACAGGGGCCGCATCTCAAGAAGGTAGCCCACGTTCTCATTGTCGGTGGCAGCGACCCAACTGAAACCCAGGTCGGTGGCAGAGACCTCCAGTCTAATTCACCCGGTCGGTGGAAGCGACCACCCTCATGGTCGGTGGCAGCGACCGTGCGCCAAGCCTGTTTGCGCACACCGAAACAGGAGAGTAACAAGTTCATGTTTGTGCCTGGACCTTCCTCTTCACCTTGTCTGTTCGTTGTCTAACCAGTCTGCTCTAAAAGGACTATTTATTGGTCTGAAGAATAAATAAGTGTTGGACTTTCAATGGTGTGGAACTTGGCTTTCTGGGAGTTAAAAGGTCGTTCTCAAGGGAAGTTTTGGCTCTGGACAGGGGCACAGGCCCGAAGGTAAAAGGTTATAGCTCACATCTTTACACACTGGAGGATGTGAGCTGGTGGTGCGTCACACTCTCCTCCCTGGTCCCCTAGACGAGAGCCATTGACAGAGAAGGAGGGAGTGAGAGGTAAGGTCGCTACACCTTTTTATATCTTGTTATAAAATTTAGCAAACAGGTAATTTTTCTCCTTCATTAATGTACGCTGATGAGGCTGCACTGATGGGCACCAATAGGCTGCACTGATGGGCACTGATGGGCTGCACTGATGGGCACCGATAAGGCGGCACTGGTGGGCACTGACAGGTGGCACTGGTGGGCACTGGTAGGTGGCACTGTTGGGCACTGATAGGCGGCATTGGTGGGCATTGAGAGGTGGCACTGATGGGTGGCACTGAAGGGCATTGATAGGTGGCACTGGTGGGAACTGAGAATTGGCACTAATAGGTGGCACTGATAGCTGGCACTGATAGCTGGCAGTGATGGGCACTAATAGGTGGCAGTGATGGGCACTGATGGGTGCCAATAATAGGCACTGATCAGCACTGTTAGGTGAAACTGATAGGCAGCACTGCTAGGTGGCACTGGTGAGGCACTGATTGGCACCACTGGTGGGCATTGATAGGTGGCACTCGTAGGCATTGATAGGTGGCACTGTTTTGCACTGGTGGTCACTCTGGGCACTGGCAGGTGGCACTGGCAGGGGGCACTGGTGAGCACTGATGTGGCGGATGTGCCTCTTCCACTCAGGACCGATGTCCCTTACACAAAAGCCGGTGATCGGCTTTTTTTTCTCCTCACGCTGTCAGCGTGTGGAGAAAAAAAAACGATTACCAAGCTTTTGTTTAAATCACGTGATCAGCTGTCATTGGCTGACAGCTGATCACGTGGTAAGGGGCCGGGACCGGCCCCTTACTCGGATCTGTGATCACCTGAGTCTCAGTGACTCAGTGATCACAGCGCGCATGGGGCGCATGCAAAGGGGAGGACGTCTAATGACGGCCTCCTGGCAATTCAGGTCCGCGCTGTAGCCGTCATTCGGCTATAGCGCGGACGCCAAGTGGTTAAAGGGGTTGCTCCACCGGAAATTTTTTTTTTAAAGCCAGCAGCTACAGCTACAGCAGCTGCTGGCTTTTAATATTTGGACACTTACCTGTCCTGGAGTCCAGCGACGTCCGCAGCAGAGGACGAGCGACCGCTCGTCGCTCTGCTGCTCCCTCCGCCATCCTCGCTGAGGGAACCAGGAAGTGAAGCCCTGCGGCTTCATGCCCGGTTCCCTACGGCGCATGCGCGAGTCGCGCTGCGCCGTTCTGATTGGTGCTCCTGTGTTCTGGGAGCCGAGTGTCTCCCAGAACACCAAGGGAAGTCTGCGGGAAGTGACGTAACTCCCGCAGATTCCCGGAGAGAGGACTCCCGGATGTGGGTGAAAATACCTGTCTTAGACAGGTATCTTCACCCCCCTCCCCCCTGAAAGGTGTCAATTGTGACACCGGAGGGGGGGAGGGTTCCAAATAGCAAAAGTTGCTATTTAGGGTGGAGCTCCACTTTAAGATACAACTTAAAGTGTATCTAAACCCAAGAACAAAAAATGTTAATACATTACAGTTTACAAGTCCTTAGATATGGTAGCTGCAGTGAATTTTCCTAGGCGTTCTTTCGTTTAAAATTATACTAAACACACACTGTTTAATTTACATTGTCCCTTCTATTTCAGTAAATGTATGATAGCTCTGTATTTTTTTTTTTATAAAAAAAAAAAAAAACATCTACCGGTAAGTACCTTTTTCCTAATCGATATACAGCTGTCACATGACCAGTGGCGGTGCGTCCATAGAGGGCACCGGAGCACCGCCCCCTCTCGCTCCTGCACCGCCACTGAAAGACAATACACAGATTCATGCATTGCATGAATCTGTGTATTGTCGCCGCTGCCGCGCTGCCCATTATTCAGAAGGCCGACCTCCTGGTGAGCGTCGGCCATATGAATTAGAGTGCAAAAATGATGAGAGACCTTGGACTGCCGCACTCCAAAAAAATATATTTTGTTCTTTTATTTAAAACAAAAACAACAAGTTTATGGCACAGCAAAGGAAAACAGCTAATGTGAACTGACGCGTTTCGCACTGAACTTCAGCGCTTAATCATAGCTAACCTACACTTCTAAAACACCTCCAATATATACTCACAAAATGCATAGTGAAGAGGAAGATAATTGAGACTCCAATTGACCACCTGATTGAACTACAAGTGTGTTCAATCAGTTCAATTGGGAAATAAAATACAATCAAAAGACTCAAAAAATCTCTAATCACAAAACACACATATATACATGCACATTGTCATTACGGTCTTTTTGTTCCGTTCACTTACACACTATGATTGATCAATGGAACCAGATTCACAGCATCAATAATATTTTTGCACATTGGTTAACACATCTGGACCTAGACATAAATCCAGAATCTAATACAGATCCATATCCATGGACGAGGTCCGATTTTCGGCAGCCTGTGGCTTTAATGACTATTTAAATTTTATTTTAATTTAAATCTTATTCCCCCTAACAGGCCATATGATCTGGAAGTTCTACTTTCATTGTCCGTTGTGAGAGTTTTTTGCAACACTAAAGTGTCCCTACTGTTTTGCTCTGTCCACATATACATCATGGTTAACTAATGGAACCAATTTATGGTGTCCATATTTCCATTTATTAATTAACATATCTGGACATGCATAATAATATACTCAGTAGAAGACACACATACCCGAATACATGGAGTCATATGTTCAAGTATGAAGCAGACACACGGGATTGTTTACATATGTTAGGAATCTTGTCTGATGAAATTACTATATAGACCTATAAAATATTATTAGTCCTCTTGTGCTTCTGTCATCCTGTCATGCCTCCATTGCACCACATGATTTAGCTGGCCAAACCACGATATCCCCATAAAAACTGAATATAATAATAAAAACACAACAAAAAAATAATGGAAAACACATTAATAAAGATAAACTTCTAATCAATTTCCACTAAAGATACATTTTTGAAGCAAATCTCATGGATATCCACACCATTTTGAGATATGTAGCTAGCCTACCTACATAGTCAGCTTGCCATACATGCACACTTAGCCGTGCATATACTATAGTGTCAATAGCGTATTAAATGGTTGGAGTTTACACTCGACATGATCGTTCAACCGATCTGTCATTCATCACATCCAACTAACAACACCTGTTATTGTACACCATTTTTCTCTTAATAAGATATGACCTTCAGGCTTATGCTTCATCAAACCCCATTATAGTGGAATATTGTAGACATATAATCCGGAGGTTTATATTTGGCCTCCTTAACATGGTGTATGGACTAATGAATATAATAACAATTTGGTCTCTCAATATTACATTACGTCAGCACAAGATTCTTTTCCAAATTTCTGTGCAGTTCTGTTTCTCCATTTCTTGCTCATAGGATTCTCCACATTATTCCACTTTTTTATGAATTTTTTTTTTATTTTTATTTTATATTGCCTCACTTTCAGTGAGACCTTTAACTCTCAATGTTACAACCTTTTTTTCTTTTCCCTATACATATATTTATATATAATTTTCCATATAAGTATACATATTTGTTCACATGTCTCTTTGGGTCACGACAAAGACCCGAACACGCACGTATTAGTATACATCACCATTAGTTTATGTGACTAATGTCACTTTTTTCACCGCCCGACAATACACAATAATACATTTGTTATGTTTGTACCTTACATAGAATACAAAATCATGACATTCTCACATATGGATATTAATTTGGACATCACATAGTAGTACACTGTAATGAAGGCGGGTTTGCGGCAATTCAGTATATGGACCAACCTGCTTATTTGTGACATTCACTCCATTTCATTTCACTACACTTTTTTTCACTTTTACTCGTTTTCTACTCTCTAGCTTTTCTTTTCATGTCCTTCTCCCCGACATTCACACAGCACTTCCTCACATACACAGCACCATTAGTATTATACACCCCCTCTTTTTTACTGGCTTTCCGGTTTATACTTGAGGTCTTCATTCACATCCACTTTTTTCATTCGTTTATAATCATCTTTTAGTTTATCCACACTTATCTACGTACGGTAATCACAGGTTTATGTTTTTACACGTAGCACACATATACATCTCCACAGGTGACATCTACATTAATCACATCCTCCCCGATGGAATTTTTTAGATGTGTACTTTATATATATTGTGTATATCTATAGGGCGGGTGATGTATACATATTTTTATGTTGCATAGGTGCGTGTGCATACAGGTGTATGTAGAGTCTCTTATGTTTTCTTATATATATACATATTTTTTTCATATACAATTTTTTTATATTTTTATATATTTATGTCTAGTCAAATAGGTTTGGGACTATAAGTGGATATACAATAATACAATGTGCATGTATATATGTGTGTTTTGTGATTAGAGATTTTTTGAGTCTTTTGATTGTATTTTATTTCCCAATTGAACTGATTGAACACACTTGTAGTTCAATCAGGTGGTCAATTGGAGTCTCAATTATCTTCCTCTTCACTATGCATTTTGTGAGTATATATTGGAGGTGTTTTAGAAGTGTAGGTTAGCTATGATTAAGCGCTGAAGTTCAGTGCGAAACGCGTCAGTTCACATTAGCTGTTTTCCTTTGCTGTGCCATAAACTTGTATTTGTTTTAAATAAAAGAACAAAATATATTTTTTTGGAGTGCGGCAGTCCAAGGTCTCTCATCATTTTTGCATTGCTACATGCATTGGCTGCACCCTTGGTCCTGGATCCTGTGAGGAGATCATCAGCTGCACCTGAGCAGTAACCTCCCTTCATATGAATTAGAGTGGTGGCCGGCGGTGGGTGTGATTTGGAAGTGTCTATCAGAGCCAGTGGCTCTGATAGGCTTTCCGAATACAGCTCTCACGCTGTAATCGGCTTCCAAAAACTCCTCCAAGGGACGCACGGGGGGTGTGTTCCTTGGAGAAGACTGACAGGCGTTTCAGCCAATCAGGTTCACCGGATCTGGTTACCTGATTGGCTGAAGCGACATCGAGGGCGGGAGAAGACATCGAGGATGGCGCGGACCCGAGGAAGGTAAGTGCAGGGCTGGGAAACTGGCTGTATATGGGGACAAACTGGCTGCATTTGGGGACACACTGGCTGTATATGGGGACAAACTGGCTGTATATGGGGACACACTGGCTGCATTTGGGGACAAACTGGCTGTATATGGGAACAAACTGGCTGTATATGGGAAAAAACTGGCTGTATATGGGGACAAACTGGCTGCATTTGGGGACACACTGGCTGTATATGGGGACAAACTGGCTGTATATGGGGACAAACTGGCTGTATATGGGGACACACTGGCTGCATTTGGGGACAAACTGGCTGTATTTGGGGACAAACTGGCTGTATATGGGGACAAACTGGCTGTATATGGGGACAAACTGGCTGCATTTGGGGACAAACTGGCTGTATATGGGGACACACTGGCTGCATTTGGGGACAAACTGGCTGTATATGGGGACAAACTGGCTGTATATGGGGACAAACTGGCTGCATTTGGGGACAAACTGGCTGTATATGAGGACAAACTGGCTGTATATGGGGACAAGCTGGCTGTATTTGGGGACAAACTGGCTGTATATGGGGACAAACTGGCTGCATTTGGGGACAAACTGGCTGCATTTGGGGACAAACTGGCTGCATATGGGGACAAACTGGCTGCATATGGGGACAAACTGGCTGTATATGGGGACAAACTGGCTGTATATGGGGACAAACTGGCTGTATATGGGGACAAACTGTCTGCATTTGGGGACAAACTGGCTGCATTTGGGGACAAACTGGCTGCATTTGGGGACAAACTGGCTGTACATGGGGACACATTGGCTGTACATGGGGACACATTGGCTGTACATGGGGACAAACTGGCTGCATTTGGGGACAAACTGGCTGCATTTGAGGGGACAAACTGGTGGCGTTTGGGCACAGTGGCTGCGTTTAATGGGCACAGTGGCGGCAATTGATGTTTTTTTTTTTTTCAGTTTGTTTGCGCCCCCCCCAAAATTTTTGAGCACCAGCCGCCACTGCACATGACCCAGCTCTCTTCCAGCCTCTCTGCAGGGAAACATAAGCAGGAGGAGCTTCTAATCCTCTTCTGTTGGTCACATGTAAAAAAAAAAAAAAACGGCCTTTGGAATACAGAGTAAAAATAAATAATTAATATCAATAAACTGTTTTAAATTGTCATACAAATATATATTTGAAATCAAATCTTTATTATTTTGGCAATAACATGATGTGGGTGGATTTCTGCCAGTCTTAGAATAACATGGAGGTGAAGCCTCCATCAATCTACATGTAATATTCCGCCCCCATTGGGTTTAGCTGGTTAGTGGGCATGGAGCAGGAGGGAGGGAGTGGGCTGTCATTTACCACTGTGTATACACCCACATGTGTGACTCTATAGTCACATGGGCTTCTCAAATATGATAGGGAGGAAATGCTAAGCATAGAAACTCACTGAAAACTGAGCATGTGCAGAGCTCCCTAGCTGAATTTGGGATATGGACAGAAGGTGGAGAATGAGAACAGCAGGATCAACAAGGTTTTTTTTTTTTTTTTCACAGAAAGCAAATCCTATAGTGACTGAGTGAGTATGAACAGTATGTAATACACCCTTTATTGAGAGTTTATGATGAGGTGGGTTTGGTGACACTTTAATTTCACCTGGTGATTTATGGAGGAGCAGCATTTTCACCCTAGGTTGCTTGTTCCTGGTTTCGACTACAAGCACCTCCTCCTCTTCTCATCTATATTACATAGAGGTGGATTTTTTGCAGTTCACCGTAGATAGCTGGAAGGCTGATAACATTGGGATATCGAAGCAAAGAAGGTTATAAATACACATTGTTTCTAACCTACCTACTTATCACCAATGGCGTCCCTAGGGGGGGACCAGAGGGGGCCCTGGCCCCCCCAACATTATGCTGTGCCCCACCATGTGCCCCCCCCCCCCCCCAAATAAAAAAAAAAAATTTTTTTGCATTTTTTTTTTCGCTCGGGCTGCTGCTGGGGTAACATAGTCTCTCCTGAGAGGGAGAGCGTCCCCAGTCAGCTCCTGCGGGGGATTCCTCCCCCTCCCTCTGCTCACTGACACTGCATAATGCAAGCGCTCACACAACCACAGCCGCCCGATCTGCTCCTTTCCCTGCATCCTCATTGGCACGGAGAAGAGCGAGTTGCAGGAAGGATTCCACGAGCACTGTAGGAGGGGGAGAGGGGGGCCCCAAGCCTTCATCTCAGTTACTGAAAAAACAGACTGATTTCTCCCGTCCTTAGGACAGGAGAACCAGCCTGTAAATTCCGAGAGGGGTGACTGCAAGCTGAGCCGAGTGTCAGTCTATGACACTCTTTCACAGCCCAGCGAGTCCAGCCACCCCCCTCACTCTCCTCACATACGAGCAGGGAGGAATACAGCTCCTCCTCCTCCTTCCAGTCCCGCCCACACTATCCCGGCATGCTGTATCTGAAGAGAGGGGATGTGTGGGCGGGAAATATGAAAATCAGCAGCATTCCTGGCTGTGTGTGAATGATGCCTGAGATTCTAGCCTGGACCGTGGGTAAGTGTGTGCACTGCAGACTGCAGTACATTGTAATCACTGAACTGCATTATCTCCATCCCTTCTCTCCCCCTTCTGTCTCTCTCCCCCTCTTCTGTTCTTTCAAGACTTTCACAATTTACTTTCACTTTCAGTTAGGCAGGTAATAGACGGTGCACATTTCTTTCCTGCATCCACAGATTGCAGGAAAGAAACTTGCATGATTCCCCAATCAACACAGACAGCGCTGACAGGGGAATATCCCTCCTGCCCAGCAATTGTATTCTCCCGACAAACAGTGATTATCACTAGTGGCTATAGCAACCACTAGTGATAATCATAAGAGAATCTGCTGATTTTATGGTTCAAATCTCAGCCAGTTCCTGCTGAACCAGCTGAGATTTAAACTGTCTATGGCTGGTCTTGGCTCTTAGGCAGCCCATACATTGATCACTTTTTTTCATTCAACTATTAGGTTGAATGAAAAAAAAAAAGGAAATTATCCAATTCCCCCATCTACACATTATAGGTGGATGGGGGAATCCTCCCAGTGTGGACCAGTGCTGGAACAACCAGAGTTGCTGTCCTTTGTCTCTATGGTAGCGGGCGGCAGCACATTGGAACCCAGTGCTGGTTACTTTATGGGGCTGATGTACAGGAGGGCCAGCACAATTTGTTGTTAGAGATGGGCTGGGCATGTTCAAAATTTCACATGCCAGAGCGTGCTAGGAAGCCCACACTGCACAGCGCTAATCACAGGCAGTGAGACATTTCCCGGTCCGCAGCTCCACAGATCAGGAAATGTCTCACTGGCTGTGATTAGCACTGTGGAGTGTCGGCTTCCTGGCGGGATCGGGCATGTGGGATTTCAAACGCAGCCAAGCCCATCTCTATTGGTTGTAGACAGTTGAGCTCCCTGCAGGTTGCTTAGCAGCAGTGGAGCCTTCTCTGACATGCTGATCGTGATGCAATCCAGGTGATGCTCCTAGTCAAATCCTAGTGTTAAATATCAGTGATTTTATTGATCAAAGCCCACACTTCACAGGCATATAGCCCACATGGCTGCTGAACATATGGTTGATTATATATATGTGGTTGTACTCTTGATGCAAATAAATACTGTGTTTATTAGATCTGACTGGGAGCATCACTAGGATCACATCCCGATCAACATGTCAACAGAGAAGGTTATACAGCATTACTGCTGCTAGGTGACCAGCTGGGGGCTCGGCTCTCTATAACCAATAGTGCCAGCCTTCCCCTACATGCACACATAATGTCACCAGCACAAAGTCCTAATAGACTGCCACCGGTGCCAAGGAGACAGATGCCAGACCAGCGCTGTCAATAACAGAGACAGGACAGCTGGGGAACCCCACAGTGGCAGAACACCAGGGCCCGGTGGCAAGACAACCTTTGCAACCCTGATAGTTCTCTCACTGCTTTAGACCCTTATATTTTCTTGGTGTGCTGGTGACATATATCTCTTGTTTTCTGCCACCCAGGTGGGGCCCCAGTATAGTAGGAAGGGAGCTCACTGCAGAACATGTGAAAGGGCCCATTGTGGGATCGTAGTAAAGGGCCCCAGGATATATATATATATATATATATATATATATATATATATATATATATATATATATAATTGCATTTTATAGTTTGCCCCCCTACTTTTGTCCCTGTCCCGCCATGTGCCCCCCCTAAATATGAAAGCTGGAGACGCCACTGCTTATCACCACCAGCATCACTAACAAATACCCTCATTAGCACCCTCTTATCAGTCCTAACAACCCCTAGCACTAACACCACACTTTTATCAACCTGTCATCACTAACATTTCTGTCTTATCACCCCCACTACAACTGATAGAAGTGGTGAACATATCAGCTGTGTTACCTGTACAGGTACACAGGGGTCCATTACAGATAGAGAGGTGCATGCTGCCTTTTATGGGCTCCAGAACATCAGTGAACAAAAGACAGTCTGGGTACTTTCAGTGAATGAAAGTACCCTGGCTGGCTTCTGGGTCTGTGGACAATAGCCAATGATATTCTCACAGTTCTGGCACAGGGGGTGCAGGAATCAACCCATCTAGGGTAACCACTGATCACCAATGTTTGGGGGGGGCCATTTCCCACTGACATTAACTAACAAGAGCTTTTCACTCAAGGACAACAAAGTAATAATGCCTTCTCCCACTCCAATAATGGGGGTCACTTCACTGACCACCAATGTAGCAGACCATTCTGCAACTATACACCAAAGTAACAAAGTTTTTTATACCGACCACCAAAATAACAGGGAAATTTGTATTGACCACAACTGTGCATGCTGTAAATTACAGTCTAAAATGCTGTACCCTTGGCACTATATTGTACATTACATGGTTCCAAGTGCTGTACCCTATGCGTTAAGTTGTACATTCCATTGTCTTGGTTGTTACGATATCCTCTTTGTTTGTCCTATGCTTATGTGTGTAGCGGGGTATCGCTTTAAATGAGCACAAAGACTACCATACCCAGTGTGCAGCGGGGCACCCACAGTGCATTGCCCGGTGCAAGGTCTGCTGGGGAAGGACTATTTAAGGGGGGAGGAGCAACACGGGGGTCTCGGACGCCGCCCTCCTAGCAAGTGGAGCCTACGTTGGGGCCTGTTGTTTGGACTAGGCCGGAGAGCCTGGGCCTAGAGGATCCGGAGAGCTTCCAATCGTCATTGGAGAACCCTGAGTCGTCTCATCTATCAATCTCCTGTGGATGGTCGAGAGGATCGGAGACTACGGGTATCGTGAGACTGTGTTCCGGGACATCAGTTACTGAAGTCGGTTGTACGGACTGGTCTGGTCGGGTGAGAGAGCACTTGCTCAGTATACTTTGACTACCTTTTAGGCCCAGTATCTTTTGGTCAGGGCCCACCGTTACCGGAGTGTTATACTGCACCCCAGAGAAACAGTGTGTTGTGCAGCCGGAGTTAAGTTGTCTTATTGCTTGCTGAGTAACCAACAGTTGAATACCACTGGATTACAAATAATCTACAAAGTGCACCACCATTGCTAGCGAAGAACCTTCTCAACTAACTAACTGTGTGTGAATTAGTCAGGCCTGACTGTTCAGCAGGGAGACATTTGTTTGGCCAACATATTGGCCACGAGGGGAAGGCTCGCAAGTGTAGTTTATTAAGAGACATTGAGTGCGCACAAGACTGTTAGAATATAATTCTTGTTATTTGCTTGACTATTGATATCGAAGGGCTCTGCATAGATAAATGTACCATTGTTTAACCTTATATTCCTATTCAGTAATGTATTTGTGGTTAAGCAAACAAGTGTGTGGTGTACTGTTTATCCCAGCTGAAGCAGTCAGCGCAGGTAATTTAATATTAACTATTGTGTATGCTTTATTGCGGAGTGGTGATTCCTATAGCCTAGTGGGTTCACACTTCTATTTGTGCTAGCTGTGCCAAGGGAGGTTAGAGCCAGTTCCTGGGGGTTGACAGCAGTGTGTTACAGGCCCAAAACTATACCTGCAGCCCTCTTAACTGGGGGTATTGCTACACGTGGGGGCTCGAGTCCGGGATCCTGTACGCTGCAATCAAACCTGCCAGAAGTACCGGCATGGATCCTTTAACAGTGACCTAGTGGTGCGCATCAGCCAGCGCTTTTCCAGACATGGCTGAAGTCATTGAACTCCCCGGGGAAGACTGGTCGGGGGGCGATGTAGACAGGCTCATGGAGTTACTGTCCCCGAGCCAGAAGGCATGATTAATTGATCTCAGGCCAGATGAAGAGGCCTCCCATACCTATGCATTGGTAGAATGGAGGGATGAGATACCTGAGAGTTTCAGAGGCCAGAGTGTGCAGTCCATAGACCAGAAGACATACTGCTTAGCACATGCAAAGCCTATAAAGAAAGAACCCCCCGAACTGGCCCCTAGGGAAAAGCAGCTAAAAGAGACAACAATCTCCGCGGAGCCTCTGACCACAATAGGCCCCGAACTCCTAAACGCTTTAGGGGACCTTGTCACGAAGTGCCAGAAGAGTAACACGGTGTGTGTGGAGACTGTGTACCGGAAGCTGAGATTTTTTTCGGGTAAACAGCCTGTGCCACGCGGGGAAGAGGACTTTGATACGTGGATGGAACAAGCAATGCAGGCTGTGGAAGGATGGGAAGTGACGGAAGCCCAAAAGAAACAGCACATAAACGAAAGCTTAAAGGGGGCTGCTGCAGAAGCTGTGAAGAATCTCAGATTCAGCAATACCTCTTGCACTGCCTATGACTACTTAACTATGCTGCAGGAGAAGTTTGGCCAGTTGGAGAAAGTTACTGACTTAATCTACCAGTTTGTGCATACCCTTCAACAGCCAGGAGAACGTTTCTCTGAATATGTCCGAAGGTTGAATAAGATGCTCTGCCAGATAGTCCTGAAGAAAGGGATGGTACCACAGGCCATAGATGCAGCCAGGATGCGGCAGGTCATGAGGGGAGCACTGCACTCTGATCCAGTTTGGCTCCATCTAAAGACTACCGGAGGAGTTATGTCCTTAAGCTATCCAGACCTTGTGCGTGTAGTGAGAGATGAAGAGGCTTTACTCAAGGACCTACAGGCAACTGAGAAACTCACTCCCCCTCCCTCAGCAGGGGTTGACTATGTCATGGCCACAGAACGGGACCCTGAGGTGGCTGTCCTAAAGTCACAGATGGCCCAAGTGTTGGAAATGCTGACTTCTTTAATGGCTAAAAGTTCAGGAGCTACAAAAAAAGCAGACTTAAAGAAGGAAGTGTTTCAGAATGCCCCAACACCAGTCTTCCAGCAGGACTGAGAAGAAGAAGTTTGCTTTAACTGTGGAGGGGTTGGACATTACGGACGGGTGTGTCCCAGCCCGAAGAGATCCCAAAGCACATATCGCAAGCCGGCGGAAAACTCCAGAGGGCCCCGGTGAAGGAGTCAACCAGATGCCCATCAGTTCCAGCAAGCTCCAAAGGAATCAGAGAACAGGAGAAGCTAAGAAGGGGGGACAATTCCCCACCCCACCAACTTAATACTTCTCACTTTAAGTCCGAACCTAAACCATGGAAGGAAATTAATGCATACCAGGCCCAACAAGGCTTAAGGTCCAGGAAGAGATTAAGGAAGAAGAAATCACAGAAGGCCAAATCCATGGAACCAAGGAAGGAGACCTCCACGAGAATATTTCCTGTTAAACTGGTGGGACCCTCTCCAGTGGTCCCCATTCAAGTGGAAGGGATCTACACAAAGGCCATTCTCGAAACGGGAGCTCAAGTGACCCTTCTGTACCAGGACTTCTACCAGAAACATCTGAGACATTTGCCCTTGCAGAAGTTAGAAGACTTAGAAATATGGGGACTTGGAACCCAAAACTTCCCGTATGATGGATACCTCCCAATTAGACTGGCCTTTGACCCCTCAGAAGCCGGAGACGCAGAGATCTTCGACACATTGGCGGTAGTTTGTCCTCGCCCGCCAGGAGCCAACAAAAGTTCCCTTATAATAGGGACCAATACTGACCTGGTCAGGAGATTACTGGCCCCTATAGCCCAGGAGCAAGACGCCTCAACAGCCAGAATTCACCCTATGTTGCGACGGGCCTATCAACGGCCAGTGTTGAAACAGAAGGCTCCAGAAGAAGGAGTGGGGAAAAGTCTGGAAGTTAGACAAGAAGGAAAGGGTCTTGCAGCCCGGGGAAGTAACTTGTCTGAGGGCCACCGTAAAACTCACCTGGGAACAACCTGGTCCCTTCGTAGTCCTGGAACCAGATCCTTTGGATACCCATCAAGGGCTGGAAGTGATTCCTGAGGTGGTCCCATTGAGAGCTCTGAAGAAGGCAAATGGCAGGGTGTCGGTGAGCATCAGGAACACCACCGACACACCTGTAAAGATCCCAGCCCGGATGCTGTTGGGCCAAGTGAACCCTGCCACCCTGGTTGCCTTGTCAGACTTAAAGAAGGAAGAGGGAGAGAGAGCTATTGTGGAGAGTCTCTGTTTGGAAGATACAGCTTTACCACCGGATTGGAAGGAGAGGGCCAAAGCCTAGTTGATTAGGGGGCAGAAGATCTTCTCCAAGGATGAGTTCGATGTGGGGTGTTCAAAAAGTGCTACCCACAGCATCCGCCTGCAGGAGGACAGACTGTTCAGGGAAAGAGTTTGGCGGGTCCCCTTGGCTGATTTGGAAGATCTGCGAGAGCAACTATCAGAGCTCAAGAGAACCAGGGTCATCCGAGAGTCTAGGAGCCCATACGCCTCTCCAATAGTGGTGGTAAGAAAAAAAATGGGTCATTGAGGCTATGTATTGATTATCGGACCCTCAATAGGAGAACGATACCCGACCAATACACCACTCCACGAATAGAGGATGCCTTACAGAGTTTATCTGGAGAAAAGTGGTTCAGTGTGATGGACTTGAAGAGCGGGTATTACCAGATTCCAATGCACCCTGAAGATCGAGAAAAGACAGCATTCATCACCCCTGTGGGGTTCTATGAGTTCGATCGCATGCCTCAAGGCCTCTCAGGAGCTCCAGCCACTTTCCAGCGACTCATGGAAAAGACAGTGGGAGATATGAACCTTATTGAAGTTCTGGTTTACCTGGATGACATCATTGTGTTCAGGAAGACTCTAGAAGAGCATGAGGCAAGGCTGGAAAAGGTCTTGAAGAGACTCAGTGATGAGGGACTCAAGCTTTCTTTGGAGAAGTGCCAGTTTTACCAATCTTCAGTCCACTACCTGGGGCACATTGTGTCTGCCGAAGGAGTGTCCACAGATCCTGGGAAGTTGGAGGCAGTTACCTCCTGGCCACGGCCCACCACAGTGACTGAACTCAGGTCGTTTCTGGGATTTTGCTCCTACTACCAAAGGTTTGTGGAGGGATTTGCAAAAATCGCCAAGCCATTGAATGAACTCCTGAAGACTGAAGGAGAAGAAGATGAGTCAGGGCCCAGGAAACCAGGGGAGTCCATAGAAGATCAGTGGACTGTGAGCTGTGAGGAGGCTTTCACCAGATTGAAGGAGAGCCTGACCACTGCCCCCGTCTTGGCTTATGCGGACACCAGAAAGCCGTATGAACTGCATGTGGATGCCAGTCATGATGGTCTGGGAGGAGTGCTGTATCAAGAGCATGATGACCAACTGAGGCCCGTTGCTTATGTGAGCAGGAGTTTGACCCCGGCCAAGAAGAATTACCCCACCCACAAGCTGGAATTCTTGGCCTTGAAGTGGGCTGTGGTAGATAAGTTGAAGGACTACCTGTACGGAGCTGAGTTCGTGGTAAAGACAGACAATAACCCACTCACCTACCTCCTAACCATGGCCAAACTGGATGCCACCGGCCACCGTTGGCTAGCAGCTCTCTCAGGATTCACTTTCAGTCTAAAGTACAGGCCGGGGACTGGGAACAGAGACGCTGATGCCTTATCCAGAAGGTCCCATGCTCCCCCTAATCTGACGGAAGACTGGACTCGGCTGGCCCCAGAGGGAGTGCGAGCCTTGTATCAGGGAGCAGAGTTCCAGACAAGTGGAGGGCCCAGAGCCGAAGAAATAGGAGTCTCAGCTGTTGGGGTACCCAAGTTCTACTGCAATGTGAGCTTTGAAGAAAGATTTGAGAAAAGATCAAATGGAAGACCCACTGGGGAGATTGGCTCTGGAAGCATTGGAAAGCCAGAACCCCGACTTGCTTCTGAAGGACCCCTCAAAGGAGGCTTGTCTATTAAGAAGAGAATGGGACCGGCTACAAATGCATCAAGGGGTGGTCTACCGAAGGGGCCCTTCTGATGATTCAGAGGATAAGTGGCAACTGTTTCTGCCAGAGAAACACCGGAAGACTGTTCTGACTGCTTTGCATGACGATCATGGCCACCTGGGGTCGGAAAGAACCTTTCAACTCGTAAGGAACAGATTCTACTGGCCCTGCATGTGGGTTGAAGTGGAGGAATATTGTCACTCATGTGCAAGGTGCATACAAAGAAAGACTCTGCCTCATCAAGCTTCCCCAATGGGCCACCTACAAAGTCAAGGGCCCTTGGATCTGGTATGCATTGATTTTCTTTGTCTGGAACCTGATTTGAATGGACATGGGAATGTTCTGGTGATAACCGATTGTAACGACACCCCAAATATGAAAGGGGGTAACGCAGTTTAGATATCTTCCCTCTCCTGGACACACATTCGCTGCCGATCCTCCACAGTCAGACGACCCCTTCCCATAGTAATTAATCCTTCCGAAAGAATGAGACGCACTCTGTATCTTTCCAAAATGAACTGCTTTATTATTGCAAAACACTACAACTTTTTATATCCACAGAGAGAAGCTTCTGACCCTCCTCTCATCATACACCTCTGACCAGACCCAATTTACATGAGCCAATTCTCTACAGCTGATGACTCACACATGTCAGTTTAATGATTATGCATGACCCTTTTGTGTTTAGCTTTTGTCTCCCAATCCACATTATCAAAAGACTTCACTCAATGAAAGGATATGTAGCCTTTCTGTCTGCCAGAGTACCATACCTATAATTACAGACTTAATTACCACAAGCCACACTAGACAGTAGAATGTAAATCACCCCCCACCTCATCACAGCAATGATTACACAACCCCCACACACAGTATACATCCAATCTATATACAATATATATACAGCATTGAATCTGATTATCACCGATCATAGTGGGGTTTTCATTCACCCTGTGCCCCTAATAGGGACACAGGGTGGTTTACACATAAGAGGCATTGGGGAAGCTGAAGCAAGGGTATCTCATACTTTCTAAGGGATTCTAGGTTCCCCGGGCCTTCCCGTTACATCTCTCCCCTTTCGGGCAGGAGACTAACACAGGAGGTGACCCCAGACGGGTTGATTCCGAAGTTAGTCCATAGTTCCATTCTTCTAATGCCGGTATCCACACAGTACCCCAAATAAATTGCTCCAAACAGAGCATTACTTACCCAGCCAACCTCTGCCTCTCTCAGAGAACATACCCGCCGCTTGGTAGAGGCCTGGACTGGCCCTTCTCCCTGGAGTCCTTTCACCTGCTGGAGAGAAGACAGGGTAACTGGGCTCAGTCCATCATGCTGTTGGGGATCTGGGCCGACTGCCCAGCATCCCTGGGGTATACAAGTGGAGACTGAAGTCCTATCCACTTGTGGTAGGTGAAAATCCCCCAGTGCTTGCAAAGCAAGGCTGACATCCTCCTGTCTCAGTGTCACACCATTTTCTGGGGTTGTGTCAGTGAGGACCGAAGTCCCATCCAGTACCACAGGAACTCCCTCTTCTGTTAGTTGAGAGCAGAGGACCGCGGCACTCTGCTCTGTTGCCAGCTCTTCTGCTGGGTTGCTGTGAGTGGAGACCGCAGTCCTATCCACCGATATCAGCTCAAGTTGCAGTTGTGTGCAGCGGCCAGTAGCATTCTGCCCTGCTGCCAGTGATTCAGCTGGGAGTAAAAGCTTTACTACCTCAGCTTGTTGCTGGAGAGAGGGGCCAACTGCCCCGGCTCCCTGAAACTCCACCGTTGTTTCCGGTGCTGGGCAGAGGTTTATATTACTCTGCCCTGTTGCCAGCACTTCTGCTGGGGACTCCACAGCTTCGGCTTTAGGGATAGAAATCTCCAGATTTTCCACTGCCGATTCTCTGGCATGCTGCTGGACAGGTACATTCCTCCATCCAAGATCATCCCAAGCAGAAACAGGATCATCAAGGTCAGTCAGCACTTCTGCTTTGGGGATGGCAATCTCCAGATTTTCCACTGCCGATTCTTCAGCCAGGATTTCATAGTTGTCAACTGGTATTTCCTGATAGTCCCAGGCAAAGGTAGCCCCACCCTGCTACTGAGCAGATTCTAGCAGCTGTCTGTAGGCGATCTCCGATTGCCGTATCTCCGCCGTCCTCCGCTCATGTTGCCGCTCTAGTTTTTTCTCTTGTTGCTCTCGTTCTTTCTCTTGTCACTCTAGTTCTTTCTCTTGTCATGCATTCTGCAGCTGGATGCCTTTAATGGCATTCTGTATGGCGGTGTCTGATGGGTTAGCACCATATAATGCCAAGCTCTGTCGAACTCGTTGCTGAAACAAATCTTCAACTGACCGGGGTCCTGCATCACCATCCCTCTGGTCCATCTCGGCTAGCTCCCTGATCAAGGTGGCCTTGTTCTTTGTCCCACTGGTCCCTTCACGGCTCTCAAGTAGGTCTTTCAGCGTGGCTTTCCTGCAGGCTGCCTAGCTGGTCATTCACTGTGGTGGTTTGGAGTGTCCCAGGAACTGGAGGGAAAATCCCACCGCTGCCAACCAATGTAACGACACCCCAAATATGAAAGGGGTTTAACGCTGTTTACGATCTTCCCTCTCCTCTCATCATACACCTCTGACCAGACCCAATTTACATGAGCCAATTCTCTACAGCTGATGACTCACACATGTCAGTTTAATGATTATGCATGACCCTTTTGTGTTTAGCTTTTGTCTCCCAATCCACATTATCAAAAGACTTCACTCAATGAAAGGATCTGTAGCCTTTCTGTCTGCCAGAGTACCATACCTATAATTACAGACTTAATTACCACAAGCCACACTAGACAGTAGAATGTAAATCACCCCCCACCTCATCACAGCAATGATTACACAACCCCCACACACAGTATACATCCAATCTATATACAATATATATACAGCATTGAATCTGATTATCACCGATCATAGTGGGGTTTTCATTCACCCTGTGCCCCTAATAGGGACACAGGGTGGTTTACACATAAGAGGAATTGGGGAAGCTGAAGCAAGGGTATCTCATACTTTCTAAGGGATTCTGGGTTCCCCGGGCCTTCCCGTTACACCGATCATTTCACTAGATACGCTCAGGCATTCCCAACCAAAGACCAGAAGGCCTCCACAGTGGCTAAGGTTCTTGTGGAAAAGTTCTTTGTACACTACGGACTACCTCAACGCCTCCACTCAGACCAGGGAAGGGATTTTGAAAGCAGACTGATTCGGAAACTGCTAGATTCACTGGGTATAAAGAAGACCCAAACCACCCCATACCACCCACAAGGGAATGTAACCAACCTGAACGATTCAATCTGGCATTATTGAATATGCTGGGGACTTTGAGTAGTGAGAAGAAACAGCACTGGGGCAAGCATGTGGCCGCCATTGTGCATGCATACAATAGTACGACTAGTGATGCTACTGGATATTCTCCATACAGACTGATGTTTGGCAGGGGAGCAAGACTACCGGTAGATTTAGCTTTTGGCACTTCAATAGATCATACCTCAGCAGCTTCCCACAAGGGGTATGTGGACCGGTTGCAACAGAGCTTAAGACTGGCGTATGAGAAGGCCCAGGCGACTTCCAATCAAAGAGGAGCCAGGAATAAGCGGAGTTATGACCTCAAGGTCCGAATTCACGACTTACAGCCAGGAGACCGGGTGCTGTTGCGGAACTTAGGCATTCCAGGGAAGCATAAGCTGGCTGACCGGTGGAGATCACAGCCCTATGTAATCTGTAAACAATTGCCAGGTTTGCCAGTGTATCAACTCAAACCAGAAGGGAGTGTGGGGCCGTTGAAGACATGGCACAGGAACCACTTGCTGCCCCTCTCCGAAGCAGTTTGTTTGCCTCCCACCTCGGATCCTTCTGAACCCCTTTCAGCCTCCAACACCCCCAGACCTGTCACCAGATCTCAAACAACTCTTTCAGGAGAAATGGATGCCCAAGATCTGAGTGAAGATGAGGAATTGGAACTCGATTGGCTATGGTCCCCCCAAGCACCTGAACCCATGACCATGGCCCTTTCATCATCTGAAGCTATTACTGGGGACACTTTGAATGCTGAGGCTGCTGAGTTCATACCACTTGATACTCTTACTGAAGAATGGGAGGATGCTCTGGACACTTTTCCAGTAGAGGACCCCAGGGATTCCTTGTATCTCTCTGCACCTGAATTGGATGCCCTTGGACCAGTGGAGCCCAATACACCTGACTTAATAGAGGAAGAATTGGAAGGACCCATTGCAGTTGAGACCCCGGCTCCAAGGGGACAAAGACAGAGAAGGGCCATTCACCCCCCAAGAAGATTAACCTACACTCAAATGGGGGAGTGCTCGGAAGAGACTGTAGTTACAGCAAGAAGGACAGTAGATAAGCCTGGTCCCTCTGCTGTGAATTTAGTAGAGGGCAACCCTAGCTCACTCCCTGGCACAGTTAGACAGGCCACTTCCACTAATGTGACCCGTGGGCAGGACAACCTCTCTCCCAAAGCTTGGTGGGAAGTTCCACTGCCAGGCTTCTTTGTAGCCGTGAAAACACGCCGGTCCGCTGTACTGGAATAGCGATGCTGTCCTCAGAGATTCCTCTGGGGCTGGCTAACCGGCTCCCCGCTGTGTAGGCTGCAGATTATCAGCACTCCCTGTAACACAGATCTCCTGCTGGCAGGGTCAGAATGGCGTCCAGAGAGAGCGAAACAGGCCACACCAGACCTTTTTATTTCCTCTCCCAGCAGGCTGTTCTGTGCGCACAGCATTCTGTTACCTGTAGTCCAGATTGATCCTGCTAACAGTGTCACCTCCTCATCCCGGACTACATGTTCCATGATGCCTTGCTCTGAGTCTTCGCACAGGAGAAAAGAACACACTGAAGCCCTGTACACACGATCGGTTTTACCAATGAAAACAGTCCGATGGACTTTTTTCATCAGACAAACCGATCGTGTATGCGACCCATCGGTCTTTTTTCCATCGGTTTTAAAAAATAGAACATGTTTTAAATTTTTCCGCTGGATCAAAAACCAATAGCAAATTCCGATCGTCTATGGGCAAGTCCATCGGTTAAAAAACCCACGCATGCTCAGAATCAAGTCGACGCATGCTCAGAAGCATTGAACTTAATTTTTCTCGGCTCATCGGAGTGTTTTACGTCACCGCGTTTGGAACGGTCGGTTTTTTGACAGATGGTGTGTAGGCAAGACTGATGGAAGTCAGTTTCATCGGATTTCCGATGGACAAAACCATCGGATTAAAATCCATAGGATATACGATCGTGTGTACGAGGCTATAGAGTCCAGCATGCACTAGAGGGAGCCAAACCCATTATAACAATAAAGAAACAGTCCCTTAATCATAAGCAAAGTAGCAAACCTTGGCTACATTTATTTTCCTTGCCTGTCCTCACAGATCTACAGCGACTGCACTTCCAAGTGAAGTGGATTTGCCTTTAGAAAATACCCCCCCGTGTTATGTTGTACATTACATTGGGGGAGATTTACTAAAACTGGTGCACACAGAATCCAGTGCAGCTGTGCATGGTAGTCAATCAGCTTTTAACTTCAGCTTGTTCAATTAAGCTTAGGCAATAAAACCTGAAAGCGCGGTGACGTACAACACGTATGACGGCACTATAAAGGGGAAGTTCCATTTGGATGGTGCCACCCTTTGGGTTGCTTTTGCTGATCCTCATGTTAGTAAAGTTTGTTGAGAGACGATTCGGGCTTTTCAGCCTCGTGCTTTTCAGTCCGTTACAGCGTGACGAATGTGCTATCTCCATTACGAACGCTAGTTTTACCAGAACGAGCGCTCCCGTCTCATACTTGATTCTGAGCATGCGCATTTTTTTCACGAAAATGACGAGAAAAATTAGAGCATGTTTCAATTTTTTCATGGCCATTTTTCACGTCGTGAAAAATGCTCTGAAGTCCACACACAATCATTTTTAAGGACCATTTTAAAAAATGCTATTTTTCTCGTCATTAAAAACGGTCGTGTGTACGCGGCATCAGGCAGATGCAAAAGCCAATAGGAAGACAGCTATACGGGTAGAGGGCCTTTAAGCTGGATGCAGCGCACTGTATTTGTAGAACTGCTGTCTCCTATGGCAACTGAACTTTCAACAGTCAATATAGATCTGCACACATAACTCACAGTATCCCGTTGTAGATCTTCTCTCACATCTCACAGTATCCTTCTGTAGATCTTCACACTGAGCTCCCAGTCTCTCACTCGGCTTCCAAGATCCCAGCCGCCCCTGCATCCCCTGAGCTCTTCCACAGCTAACCCTCTGTATACTCCTCAAGCTTCACCCACGCTACCCACTGGGTCCCTGACTTGACGCTGCTGAAGCTTTGCCACTTGAAAAAGGCTGCTCTGGTACTTCTTCAGATTTCATGCACTGGCCTCTGGTAACAGGAGTGTTTGTCCCTTGGTGGCAACTGTTTCCCCTTTACCTCTGACCATAGGTGTGCACAGCCTATTGCATTAGGGTGTGCACCCCAAATCCCAAACATATTTGTGTGTGCGTGCATGTGTATATATACTGACGGTGTTAGTAGGGCAGAGATTGGTGTCAGTAGGGCAGTGGAAGGTGTCAGTAGTTTTTATTTATTTTTTTACATTTTTGTAAGCCCCGTTAGAGGGCCTTGGTGAAATATCAGGGGTCTAAGCAGCGGGAATTTGCTCCACACAGGGTGATTAGGATGTGCCCTGGCACACCTGACACACCCTGTGCGCACACCTATGCCTCTGACCTTGATCCTCACTTGCCTCTGGTAACAGGAGTGGTCGTCCCTTATGGCAACTGTTTCTCCTTATCCTCTGGCAACATTTGGTTCCCCGTCAAGCTGAACCTCTGCACATTGGTTGGGCTCCTGACCTGAAGCCCCAACCCCTCACAGTCCTGGATAGGCTTCAGACAGCCTAGCAGCCAGGTGCTCCCAGATAGGCTTCAGGCTTCTGGCCTAGCAACCGGAAGCAATACATCACACGTCCAGCCAGACAGCTGTCCAGGTGGCACAGAACCCCGATCACCCGACTCCTCCCGAATAAATAGGCTCTCCCAGCAGGCCATGGGGCCAAAGAGACTTATACCTATTGGCTGGGACAACCTATCCACTCCTAACCCGAATTCACTATGCCCTTGTCATTCTAATGCCACAGGCGGCAATGCCATCTAGTGGCAGAAGAGAGAGGTGCACCAAATTCAGGTTTAGGGCAAAAGTCAGTGGATCACCCTAACAATTAGCTAGGCTAGTTACCACCTAGCAAACTAAATTTGTGAGCAGCCCTGTTTAGGACCAGGGTTCTACATTTACATTACATAGTCCCAGCTGCTGTACCCTATGCGCTGTTGCACAAAACATTGTCCAAAGTGCTTTACCTATCGCTGTGTTGTACATTACATTGTCCCAACTGCTGTACCCTATGCACTATGTTGTATATTACATAGTCCTAACTGCTGTACCCTATGCCTTATGTTGTATTCTACATAGTCTCAACTGCGGTACACTATGTACTATGTTGTATATTACATAGTCCTAACTGCTGTACCCTATGCCTTATGTTGTACTCTACATAGTCTCAACTGCGGTACACTATGTACTATGTTGTATATTACATAGTCCTAACTGCGGTACACTATGTACTATGTTGTATATTACATAGTCCTAACTGCTGTACCCTATGCCTTATGTTGTACTCTACATAGTCTCAACTGCGGTACACTATGCATTATGTTGTACATTACATAGTCCCAGCTGCTGTACCCTATGTGCTTTTGCACAATACCTTGGGGCTGATTTACTAAAGGCAAATAGACTGTGCACTCTGCAAGTGCAGTTGCTCCATAGCTTAGTAAATGAGGTAAAGATTCACTTTGCATAGAATACCCAATCATGTGCAAGGAAAAAAAAAACAGCATTTTTGCTTGCACATGATTGGATAATGGGATTCAGCAAAGCTTCTGCTCATTTACTAAGCTCTGGAGCAATCGCTCTTGCAGGATGCAACTGCACTTTGCAAAGTGCACAGTCTATTTGCCTTTAGTAAATCAACCCCATTGTCTCAGGTGCTGTACCTATCGCTGTGTTGTACTTCTGTACCATATGTACTATGCTGTACATTACATTGTCTCCAGTGCGGTGCCCTATATGTTATGTTGCATAATCCTTGCCAAAGTTGCTGAATTCTAAATAACCTAAAAGGATCTGGAAGTAGAATTTGTGTTGCCTAAAGCGACCATTTAGACACATCCTCGATGGGGCTTATTTGTGATTTTACTTTTTTTATTGTGAATACAATACCTCACAGTGTGCATTTGTTTTATCACACTCAGAACATATCTTACATTGTATATACAAGAACTTGTAAAAGATTCTATCTTTCCTGCACATTCTTAGGAAATGTTTAGTTAATTAGTGAATGTTTTGTTCAGCGTACGATGTGTCATGACTATATTTCCTGGCATCCAGGTCAGTCTGCTGACAGGAAATCATGTGATTTTCCACAATGGAAAACAGATGTCGGTGAAAATCTGTCTGGAAACATAACTGAACATTTCATGTTCCAATGTATGGGTGGTATACTAACTGTCACGTGAGCAGCATGTATACAAGACCTGAATGACTTCTTGCATCGGGTCCCTTAAGTAGGGTGACCAGACATCCCCGGTTTCCGGGGACAGTCCCCAGATTGAGGACACTGTCCCCGGACCAAGTCTGTCCCTGGTTTTGTCCCCGGATTGGATTTGAACAGGGGCTGGGGCAATTTCAAAGACAGTCAGTGCAGAATTAAAAAAAAAAATCTGAATTACACACCTCCACTCTGCCGCTCACACTAGCTCAGGGGGTGTATTTTTTTCCATCCTTTCTGATGATCATGTGCTGGTCGGAGCGGAGGGAATATTTCTTCAGTTTCGGGTGCCCATTCAGCTCCGCTCGCATGTTCTCCTGCCTTGGCTCAAGTCCCGGCCAGCCTCCTGCCTATCTCCTTGTCTTCCATGGCGGAGTGATCTTCCTCCGCTCCCCACCCAGTAGTAGCCGGGGCCAGGAGAGTAAGACTTGACAGGCTGTAAAGCGGGCGGCGGCGACAGGCAGAGAGTCACTGATTGCCGCTATTACTAGTAAAAAAAAAATATGTCCCCGGATTTCATTTTAAAAATCTGGTCACCTTACCCTTAAGGTTCTACTGTAGTTACGCCGCTGAGTTTTCAGCTTCCTGGTTTACAGTAAAGTGGAACTCTAGTGAAAATGTCTTCTGGTTTGAGTTATGTGGAACCTTTCTCAGATTTCTCAAACATAACTCACCACTTTAAGGGTTAGTTCATGTAGCATTACCCCCGTAGGGGTCGCTGAGTATAGACTTCCCTAGGCCTCTCTCTGATTATCCTATACCAGTGGTCATCAATAGGGATGAGCCGAACACCCCCCTGTTCGGTTCGCACCAGAACCTGCGAACAGACAGAATGTTAGTGTGAACTTTAGAACCCTATTAAATACAATGGACTCGACCGTTTAAAATCAAAAGTGCTAATTATAAAGGCTTATATGCAAGTTATTGTCCTAAAAAGTGTTTGGGGATCGGGGTCCTGCCCCAGGGGACATGTATCAATGCAAAAAAAAGTTTTAAAAACTGCAGTTTTTTCGGGAGCAGTGATTTTAATAATGCTTAAAGTGAAACAATAAAAGTGAAATATTCCTTTAAATTTCGTACCTGGGGGTGTGTATGATATGCATGTAAAGTCGCGCATGTTTCCCGTGCTTAGAACTGTCCCCGCACAAAGTGTCATTTCTGAAGGAAAAAAAGTCATTTAAAACTCACTCGCGGCTATAATGAATTGTCGGCTCCCGGCAATACATAGAAAAGTGGTAAAAAAAAAAAAAAATGCGTGGGGGTCCCCCCAAATTCAATTACCAGGCCCTTCAGGTCTGGTATGGATATTAAGGGGAACCCTGCCGCATATTTAAAATTGTCGGGGAACTTCCTCCGCAGTGTAATAAATGAATAGACCCGCCCCTTCTCACGTTCCGCATCTGGTCCGCTTAGCCTTACACCTACGTCATTGTATTTAATTTTTTATTTTTTATTTTTTTCTTCGAACTCGAAACATGAGCCTGTCTGCACAGTGTCCTGTCCCCTTGTTCTTAATGAGTACCAGTGGTGTTTCTTTTTTTTTTTTTGCCCATAACTTGTTTTCAAGACTTTCGCACAGAGGACCCTTTTTTTTTAGATTTATAGCATAATTTGCAAGGATGTGCTTTATTGCATTGGAATTTTGCAAATTTAGTACATATCCTGTCCTTTGGTGCGTTAGGCCTCGTACACACGGCCGAGATTCTCGTCGAAAAAAACATGTCGTTTTTTTCGACGAGATTCTTGGACAAGAAACTTGTCCCGGCCGAGTGTACACACGCTCGATTCAAAGAACCCGCGGTTCTTTGAATGGAGCGTACGCGGTGACGTCATCGACTACGACGAGCATGCACTCGTCACATTCGATGCCGTCGCCGCCATCTTGGTATACCCTACGTATACCTAGGAAGCTACCGCGCATGCGTCGAATTCATTTCGAACATGCGCGGGCTTCCCGGAGGACAGGTAAGTGTACACACACTCACTTTTCTCGTCGAGAAACAGGCTGACGAAAATCTCGACGAGAAAATAGAGAGCAGGTTCTCTATTTTCTCGTCGAGGTTACTTGTCGGTTTTCTCGACGAGAAACCCGATAGCCGCGTACACACGACCGATTTACTCGCCAAGACATCTCTGCCAGCAAGTTTCTTGCTGGTTCTTGCCGAGAAAATCGGTCGTGTGTACGAGGCTTAAGACTCGAAACATGAGCCTGTCTGCACAGTGTCCTGTCCCTTTTTCTTAATGAGTATCAGTGGTGTTTCTTGTCCTCCAGAGGATTTTTGGAGATCAATCATTGTGAGGCCAAGCATCATTGTATCTGTTCTACCTCTGTTTACGTCTACCTTCTCTTTGTGTACACATATTTGTAAACACATATTTGTAAACATTTTTTTCAAACCAATGATGGTCAATTACTCCATTCATTTGTCGCCGAGTTTGTATGGGCATAACTCCAATGTAATATATCTATATAAGATAAAAATATCCTTTTGATTTTTTCAATTTTTGATATTATATTTTTATATTTTTGTTTCTTTATAAATGCCCATACACCACGACGACAATTTTCGAGCTATTATCAACTACCAGTCCTCGAACTAATAGTAATTCCGTTCTTAATACATATTTGAAATTCCGTGATTATGAGCATCGGCTTCCAGTACTTAGGTACCATAGTGTCTATGCACATGCCCGGCCACCATGCACACTTTTATATGTTCATATATTATTTAATTTTTGATTTTGGATAAGTGCGGTGATTGACATGTGCATACACACTATTTTAACAGATTCCCTTGACAATTAAGGTTAATATCATGATTTTATCATTATTTGAATATTGGGTTTACATCTTAAACCGCAGAGATGAGGGTACATCTATGCAAAGATGCATTGTCATCCTGCTAGATAGTATTGTGTGTGGTTCAATACCATTTTCCTATATGGATCTGAACATCCGAATTTCCTTACACACATTTTCGTGTACCCCCCTTGCATGATTCTATTGTATATTATCGTGCATATCTTTGTACATTCTTATACTCATTTATTACACATTTCTTATTTATGTTTATGTTTAAAGTTGAAAGTCCAAGGTTCATGTGTGCATACAGGAGAGACATGTGTCTCCGGTAAATGCATATATTCACACATGATATTTATTTGAATTTTATTGATTTATCCATGTTTATTTTGTTCTATGGCATATTGTATTATATCCATTGACCCATTACAAGGTGGATTATATTATGTTATATGGCACATTTATAGACATTCATATATGGACATTTCTTCACACTTTATACACACACATATATCTCCTTCATGATCACTTATTTATTTATTTATTCATATTTATCATTCTTCACATTTCCCTATGTAACTGTCACACAGTCTGTTTGGCAGTAGCACGCATTGTGCACATTTTGTGCATTTAAATTTTATTATTTATTATTTATTAATTAATTCATCATTATGGTTTTTTGGAGTACTTGTAAATCACTATCATTATTTCAATTCACACGAATATCACATAATAATTATTTCACATACATGAATATATTTACATCTATGGCTCACCATCTCCAAAAAACATTTTCACATTTTCACTTTTCATTTATTTTTTCATTTATAAAGATTTTTTCGTTCATTTTTTTAACTTAATTAATTGACATTCATACTTATCACTGTCATATCCATTCACTTTAAATAATATATAGACACACTTTGGTGTGTCTATGTTTAAGCATTAGGCTTCTTTCACACGGGACGGATCAGTCATGATCCGCCCCGTGAAGCTCCGCTTGCTCAGCGGGGATCGCTCCGTTGATCCCCGCTGAGCCGGCTGATGACTGGGCGGTCCCCGCACACTGTGCAGGGACCGCCCTGTCAGATCTCCGCTCTCCCCTATGGGGGATCGGATGAACACGGACCGTCTGTCCGTGTTCATCCGATCCGCAGACGGATAGAAAAATAGAAATTTTTCTATCCTGAAAAACGGAGCGTAGCGGACACGGGTGAGATCGGGTGTCAGCGGATGTTCATCCGCTGACATCCGCTGTCCCATAGGGATACATGTATGTCCGTTTTTCATCCGAAAACGGATGGGTGAAAAACGGACATACGGTCCGCCCGTGTGAAAGGGGCCTTAAGTGTTTAGTTTATAATTTATACACATTTTGTAATTTTGTATTCTTGTGAATGGTCTTCAAAAGAGTGCTATTCCCTTCCCCCCTCTCCCTTTCTTGGGAGTGTCGGAATCAAACATAAGGTTATCCCAGTCAGCTGTGTTCTTTCAGTACTGATTGGTGTAAAGTTATTTTATTTTTCATTTATACCTCTATTGATTCCCACACACCTTAGCTATGAGTAAGCGTCAATTCGTGATGTGAAACGCGTTAGCCACCCTTCCCTGCATGCACACTATCTGCATTTGTTGTTTTGGATCTATGGATTTATTTTGAATTTGGATTTTTTTACTTGAAATTTTGGACTAAATAACTGTCTATACAGAGTGCGGCAGTCCAGGGTTTCTTTTTCTCCCATACGTCATTGGCTGAGCGGACCTGATGGGGAACTTTAGAAGGGACGGGTCTATTCATTTATTACACTGCAGAGGATGTTCCCCATCAGGTCCGCTCAGGCTCAGCCAATGACGTTTCGTGTGGACAGCGCTGGACATTGGATCACCGCGGGACACTGGATTTCATCGCTGGAATGTTTTTTTTATTTTTTTATTTTTAATAAAGGACTTTCCCAACGGTGTCTGTGTTTTTTTTTACAATTTGTTACACTTTCTTTGTGAAATGGTACCCCATTACCAATTCACATAGGGGGGGGGGCAGGATCTGGGGGTCCACTTTGTTAAAGGGGTCTTCCAGATTCCGATAAGCCCCCTGCCCGCAGACCCCCACAACCACCTCCCCATGTTGAGGGCATGTGGCCTGGTACGGTTCAGGAGGGGGGGGCTCTGTCGTCCCCCCTCTTTTCCTGCGGCCTGCCAGGTTGCATGCTCAGATAAAGGGTCTGGTATGGATTTCTGGGGGAACTCCACTCCATTTTTTTTTTAAATTTGGGGTGGAGTTCCCCTTAAAATCAATACCAGACCTGAAGGGCCTGGTATGGATATTTGGGGGGAACCCCACGCATTTTTAAAAAAAAATTACGGCAGGGTTCCCCTTAATATCTATACCAGAGCTGAAGGGCCTGGTAATTGAATTTGGGGGGACCCCCACGCATTTTTTTTTTTTATCAATGACTTTTCTCTGTATTGCCGGGAGCCGACAATTCATTATAGCCGCGAGTGAGTTTTAAATGACTTTTTTTCCTTCAGAAATGACACTTTGTGCAGGGACAGTTCTAAGCACGGGAAACAAGCGCTACTTTACAGGCATACTATACACACCCCCCAGGTACGAAATTTAAAGGAATATTTCACTTTTATTGTTTCACTTTAAGCATTATTAAAATCACTGCTCCCGAAAAAACGTGAGTTTTTAAAACTTCTTTTTGCATTGATACATGTCCCCTGGGGCAGGACCCGGGCCCCCAAACACTTTTTATGACAATAACTTGCATATAAGCCTTTAAAATTAGCACTTTAGATTTCTCCCATAGACTTTTCGAATTTGCCGCGAATACCCCAAATTGTTCGTTGTTGGGCGAACAGGCAATGTTCGAGTCGAACATGAGTTGGACTCGAACTCGAAGCTCATCCCTAGTCATCAACCCTGTCCTCAGGGCCCACTAACAGGCCAGGTTTGCAAGATAACTGAAATACATCTGTAGCACTACCCCCACAGCAGTTGCTGGTTTTGTTTTGGGCCCAGAAACTCCTCAGCCTACTATCAGTAGCGAGGCCTCGGGCCGAGACAGAAGAACTGTTACGGCACCCCTTAGGCCAGGAGGGCCATCACTTCAGAGAGAGACCCGGAAAACGGTCTGTCCCTTAAGTACCCTCTCCCAGAATGCACAGCAGGGGGACTTCTCCCGCTGGGCAGCTTCTGGGCAAAAAATACCCAATACACCCAGCCTGCTGCATTTCCAGCCTTGACCTGTGGTGACAGCGACACCTACAGTCAAGTGGAAAAATCGCAACACAACTGGACTGGAACAGAAACCAGTAATTTAACACAATATTTCTGAGCCAAACTACAGCTCAGATTACTTAAATTTAAACACAGCGCCTACTCAATAGGAGCAGGGCGCTACACATCACAGGTGATATAATTTGCTGCTCAGTGATTGCAGTATCCTAGTCTGTATCTCCCCAAGGTAATACATAAAACCTGGCCTGTTAGGCTGGGTTCACACTAGTGCGACACGACATCTGTCCTACTTTGGATCCGACTTTGCCCTGCGACATGAAGCCGACATATGTCCGACTTTCAATGAACGGGGATCCGACTTGGATCCCCGCCAATATCAGGCACTGTGTTTGGTATGAATCTTGAGGGGGAACGCCAGGCCAAATTTTAAATAAAAAAAACGGCGTGGGTTCCCCTCCAGAGGCATACCAGGCCCTTGGGTCTGGTCTGGATTTGAACGGGCGCCCCTACGCCGAAAAAAACGGCGTGGGGGTCCCCCCAAAATCCAAACCAGACCCTTATCCGAGCACACAACCTGGCAGGCCGCAGGGGAAGAGGGGGGGACGAGAGAGCGGCCCCCCTCCCTCCTGAACCATACCAGGCCGCATGCCCTCAACATGGGGGGTTTGGTGCTCTGGGGCAGGGGGGCGACCTGCGGCCCCCCCCACCCCAGAGCACCCTGCCCCCATGTTGATGAGGACAGGGCCTCTTCCCGACAACCCTGGCCGTTGGTTGTCGGGGTCTGCGGGCGGGGGGCTTATCGGAATCCGGGAGCCCCCTTCAATAAGGGGGCCCCCGGATCCCGGCCCCCCCACCCTATGTGAATGAGTATGGGGTACATCGTACCCCTACCCATTCACCTGGTGGAAAAAAATTGCAATAAAAAAACCACACAGCTTTTTAAAGTATTTTATTGCACAGCTCCAGGGGTCTTCTTCCGACTTCGGGGGTCTCCGGTGTCGTCGCCGCGCTCTCCGGTTCTTTCTTCCGCCGGGCCTCCGCTAACTTCTTTTTAGCTCTTTTGCTAACGGAGGCCCGGACTTCTCCGTCTTCTCGTCCGGCTCTCCGTTGTCCTTCTGCCGGCCCCTCCACTAACTTCTTGGTAGCTCTTTCGCTAGTGGAGGGGCGCGGTCTTCCCGTCGTCGCCGTCGGCGTCTTCTTCCCTCTTCTCCTCCTCGATGTTGACGCGTCGCTTCCTCCCGCTGTAATACTGGCTCTCCGCTCCGCTCCGCATTAATATAGGCTTCCCATGACGTCACAGTCACATGTTCCCATGACGTCACAGTCACATGCTCCGGGGCCATGTGCCCCGGAACATGTGACTGTGATGTCATGAGAAGCCTATATTAATGTGGAGCGGAGCGGAGAGCCAGTATTACAGCTGGAGGAAGCGACGCGTCAACATCGAGGAGGAGAAAAGGGAAGAAGACGCCGACGGCGACGACGGGAAGACCGCGCCCCTCCACTAGCGAAAGAGCTAAAGAAGTTAGTGGAGGGCCGGCAGAAGGACAACGGAGAGCCGGACAAGACGACGCAGAAGACCGGGCCTCCGTTAGCAAAAGAGCTAAAAAGAAGTTAGCGGAGGCCCGGCGGAAGAAAGAACCGGAGAGCTCGGCGACGACACCGGAGACCCCCGAAGTCGGAAGAAGACCCCCGGAGCTGTGCAATAAAATACTTTAAAAAGCTGTGTGGTTTTTTTATTGCAATTTTTTTCCACCAGGTGAATGGGTAGGGGTACGATGTACCCCATACTCATTCACATAGGGTGGGGGGGCCGGGATCCGGGGGCCCCCTTATTGAAGGGGGCTCCCGGATTCCGATAAGCCCCCCGCCCGCAGACCCCGACAACCAACGGCCAGGGTTGTCGGGAAGAGGCCCTGTCCTCATCAACATGGGGGCAGGGTGCTCTGGGGTGGGGGGGCCGCAGGTCGCCCCCCTGCCCCAGAGCACCAACCCCCCATGTTGAGGGCATGCGGCCTGGTATGGTTCAGGAGGGAGGGGGGCCGCTCTCTCGTCCCCCCCTCTTCCCCTGCGGCCTGCCAGGTTGTGTGCTTGGATAAGGGTCTGGTTTGGATTTTGGGGGGACCCCCACGCCGTTTTTTCGGCGCAGGGGCGCCCGTTCAAATCCAGACCAGACCCAAGGGCCTGGTATGCCTCTGGAGGGGAACCCACGCCGTTTTTTTTATTTAAAATTTGGCCTGGAGTTCCCCTCAAGATTCATACCAAACACAGTGCCTGATATTGGCGGGGATCCAAGTCGGATCCCCGTTCATTGAAAGTCGGACATATGTCGGCTTCATGTCGCAGGGCAAAGTCGGATCCAAAGTAGGACAGATGTCGTGTCGCACTAGTGTGAACCCAGCCTCAGTGGGCCCTGAGGACAGGGTTGATGACCACTATCCTATATGACCAGGTGCACACTCATCTGCTCATTATCCAATGGCCAGTCTAGGGGATTTGTCTTTTTTTGTGTTTATTGATAGAACTTGAATAGTAGAAGGGATTAGTGGGATACTCCAACTTTTAACTATGCACAGAAGAGGACACTCTCACTTGGCCTCACTTGATTGAACTGGATAGCAGATCCTCTGCAGAACCATACAGCATTAGTATGGAAGAATAAGTCCTTTACTTGCTCTGGCAACAGACTCTATAAAGTCAAAATTTTCAGGACACTAATCAGTATCCCCTTTAGCCTGCACCCGTCCACTGACTTTACTAGCTTGCAGGGATGGCCCTCACAGAACAGGCCCCTAGATTTAGGTCTGTACTCACAGTAGCCAGGAACAGATCCTTCTAGGTGTGTCTCCCTCTCACTCAGCTCTGTAGGACATCTGGGTTGCAGCCAGTGGTGGACTGACCATTCGGGCACTCGGGCACTGCCCGAGGGCCCCATGCCACTAGGGAGCCCCATCAGGGTTGCCAGCCTCAGTAAAACCAGGCACAGTGTGTAAAAATCTGTGTTTTTTTACATCTGTCCCTGAAATGTCCCTTACCGACATTCTTTTGGTCTAAAAATCCCAAGATTATAGCTGCCCTGCCTTTCCAGTACCTTCTCAGTGTGTGTATGTATAGTGTGTGTGTGTATATATGTATACTGTGTGTGTATATTGTGTGTATACTGTGTGGCCCCATAATCTATTGCATGGAGGCCCCATAATCTCCTATTGCCCGGGGGCCCCGTAATCTCCTATTGCCTGGGGCCCCCATGAGTTGTCAGTCCGCCCCTGGTTGCAGCTTCTACGGCCCTGGCCCTCAAGTTGACCACCTGAGGGCACATGGTAGCCTATACAGAGGAGGGTCAGCAGCCCCCCTTTCTCCAAGACCCCCCTCTCCAGCCGAAGACCATGTGCACTTGTGTTCTCGTGGTATAAATACAGTCACCCAGCATGCCTTGAGTCACCTTTCTCTGCCAGTGGCCAGGGCTGTATCTACACCTATGCTCCCAGTTGGTAGGCTTCCTCCCATTGTCCAATATGCCCCTCCCTATTGGACCAGTGTGAAACAGGCAAACAACATGAGCAGAGAGCACCTAAATTTGCCTGCCAGCCCCACTCTTAAGCAGGGAAACCCAAAACTATGCACTCTCTAGCACCTAGTAGGGTGCTACATTCCTTTTTACCCAAAACTGCCTATGCTGGTAAAGGGGTGCCTGTAGATAAAAGCAAACTAAATTTGTATAATGTCCTTGCTATAGGTGTAGGTCATATACGTACAGTAGCCTGTCTGAAAAACATTACCACCCTGTCCTTCTTGTTGCTAGGAACGTTGCTAAGACACTCCCGGCTGTTACTGCTCACCCCCACCATCACACGAATGAGCTCTCAAACCCCCCACACATGTGTGGTCCACTATCTCCTCCACTGCAACATCACTTAGCTCAGAGCTACTGTGACAAGGAAGGGGGAGTGCATGTGAGGGGGTTTGAATAGGCTGGGAGTGTCTTAGCAATGTCCTAGATACAAGGCATGATGGGATGATGCCATTTCTGGGAGTCAGCATCTTCTAGTGTGCTAGTGTTGAAGTGCAGGCAAATTTGTTGACTCATGGTAAAATTAGTTTATTGCAGGTCAGGCTGGATGACTCATGGTCTTTGGTGCCTCCCCCTGATTATGGAAGTTTGGAGAAACTTCAAGAAGTTAGTGGGCAGAGGCCAGAAGGGTTTATCTGCATGTGAGTAAAATGCAGCGCTAAAAATTAGGAGAGACCCAATCCCACTGTTTGAGACTGGACTCAAAGTGCAATCAAGGTGAAAATAAATAAATAAGTCCACATAAACATCCTTTCAAATATCCTTGAAGTGAAATGTTAAAACCAGACGCACAACAGTATAGGTCATCAGCATATAACTTCTTGTAAAGCAGTAAAGTAGAATACTCTTACCAAAACTGACGGATCTACTTATTAGGCAGATCATTAAGGCATGTGAAATACTAGTGGCAAGTCACGTCTGCTTGTCTGAAGACTCAAGGTGGACCAAACGGATCCCAGATGACGGCTCTTTGGAAGGTATCCCAACCTCAAAGGAGACTCTGGATTCACCGGATGTCCACGTGGTTCTCAGATGATACAGAAAACGACCTCCAATCCAAAAATCCTTTTCAGGATTGGGAGATGACAAAGACGTAAGGAACTCCAAATAGCAACTCAATCAACCCAACATGGAAGAAAAAAGATGAAGGAGGTGCTCCAATAGTGCAGGTCAAATGTGGGTTTATTAAAAACCAACAAATATAAAAGTGATCACAGTACATATAAAAGATTAAAAGGGCAATAAGTGGAGTCTACCAATCTCCTGGTAGTGGGCCTGGCAAGTGGCTGAGCCAGCCCTTAAATATGGATGAGTCTTGCCAGCAGGGGAGTCCGGTGGAAGATGGAGTGCTGAGGAGACTATCAGTGGCCTAGGAGGGGTCTCCTAGGTCTAGGTAGACCCCAGCTTGGGCTCGGGCTGGCTCAGGGGGGGTCTATTTAGCAGAGCGGTTTGAGATGCAATCTTGCCTGGGAGGCAGGAGCAAGGAGGACAGTATGAGTATGTCAGCACACTCAGGGACATTCAACGGGAGAAATTGCCACATGGAGCAAGCTTTCTAATAGGACAGCATTGTGCTTAACCCCTTTATTACCTTTGGGATAGACCCAGAGAGACTGCGCTCAGTATTTTAAAACTGTGTAGGACTACATGTCCCAGAAACTGTGTGCTAGAGAGAGAAGAAAGGAGACGTCTAGGCTCGGAGAGTTTTATGTGAGTAAGAGGTGATGGTTGTAGTGTGCTGCTGAAGTAGAGACGCTGCTTGCTGCCAGAATTTGTCACTGTGTTGGAGTGGGGCTGTGCTGCTGCATTCGTTTAGAGGCCATTGCTGTTGGATGGACCCAGTGAGCAGGGGCCATCAATGGCTTTATAAGAGATTGTCGCTACAGAGTCCAGAGGTGTGGCCAACGCCACAGATCCTGTGGGAAGCAACCCATGATTGTCCATGGTTCTGCACACCAGGGAAATGGAGGAGACTTCACAACAGACTGCATAGTGGTGAGAAACCACTGTCCACAACCTCATTACCCCTCTCTTAAAGGGACAGCGTTACCCTAATTTGGGACTTACACCCTGTACTGAGGGATTGTACATTTATTTGAGCTCCAATGCAGGACTCTGAGTCTTAAAGTCTAGTACCACTGTAACGGCACCCCAAATACAAAAGGGGGTTAACGCCGTTTAAGATGTCCCCTCTCCTGGACACCCATTCAAAAACCAATCTTCCACAGATAGGCGACCCCTTCCCATAGGAATTAATCCTTCTTGAAGAACGAGACGCACTCTGTATCTTCCTAGGATCAAAAAACTTTATTGAAGAAAAGATTGTAACTTTTATACACATCTACCACTGCATTAGTTTAACATGAACAATGGTCCAGCTCCACCCACAACCTGACCAGACTCAATACACATTATTTTGACGTCTGTTAGGCTTCAAAAGACTTTACACAATAGAACATAACGACCTTCAATACACATCTTATAATGAAAGGGTTGGTAGACGGTCCGTCTGCCGAGTACAATGCGCACAGGCATAGAGTTAACTATCCCTTTCACACCAAAAGGGTCTCCAGACCCTCCTAGACTCATTTTCAACACAAGCAGGCAGGTGATTAACCTGTCTGCTGATAGTTCCACAACCTATAATTATAGGCTTAATTCCCACAAGCCACAATAGAATGCAAATCACCTTAACTCCTCACAGCAATGATTACACCCCCCCCCCCCATCACAGTAATAATCCAATCTAGATACAATGTATGTGCAGCATTGAATATGGCTATCATAGACCATATTGGGGTTTTCATTCACCCTGTGCCCCTAATAGAGACACAGGGTGGTTGACACATAAGAGGCATTGGGGGAGCTGAAGCAAGGGTATCTCATACTTTCTAAGCGATTCTGAGTTCCCCGGGCCTTCCCGTTACAACCACAATGGCTAATGAAAGACTATAGGACCTTTTAGCCTCTAGGAGAGCATCACCTCTAGTTAGGACCTGCCTAGATTTAGAAATAAGGTATCGGGAGGGGATTGGGTCCAGAAATACTTGGTCCTCCCATTTTTAATGTTGTATTGTACAAATTTGTTTTACTTTGCGACTCTTTATTGCTGTTGCCATTGTATTGTTATTTTCTCATTGGGTTTACTGCCAGAATAAATACTGTCTCTTCAGCCTTTGTGTGTCAGAGAGTGTGGTGCTGCCCAAGGGTCGTTGGCACTAGGGACAGGGAAGTTGAACAAAAGTAGCTCCTCTAGGGGCAGGGGCTACACTGATAAAGTCTTAATTTTTACATTGAGTGGGTAAGGGTTAGACGCTGTATTGGGTTTTTACTGCTGTCTGTGTCCCCACTGACCCAAAATGTACCAATGCGCCCAACAGCCAGAGGCTAGAGGAAACAACAGACTGCCAACATGAAGAACAAACAACAGAAGCCAACGGTAAGGAAAAACAGCAGACTGCCAACATGCAGAAAGAACAAAAGACTACAGCAAAACAACAGACTGTGCTGAATATGCTGTCCGTAGGGGAGAGCAGATTTTCAGAGAGATTAGCTAATTAGTGTGCTATTTTTCCTTGCACTGTCCAGTCACAGGCTGGGGGAGGGACAAGACCTGTAAGTGTTACTTAAAGTGTTACTAAACCCAGGTCCCTGCATTCCCTATATCTGGTCTCCCACAGTACACAGAACATGGAAATGCAAAAGTTATAGTAATTATAAACTGCTAAATACCTTTTCTCATCAACAGTTAGAGCAGTCTTATGACTTCTATCACTGTCTGGTTAAAGCTTGTAGGGGGAGTTTTCATTCTACTCTGACTATGAGGCTGCAAAACCCCTGACACTTTGTCTGGACAGTGCTGATTGGTCCTGTGCTGATCACATGCACTCTCCCATGAAAAAAGCAATACACACCAAACTGAGCATGTGTAGCTTGTTCCTAAGAAGAAGATAGAGCTTGTGAGTCTGATCCACTGAGAGTAGTCATGTCTTGGGACCAAAGCTCAGGAGACCCATTCCTATGCGTGCCTTCATTAGTGAGGACCTAATCGTGAGGACTGAGACTTCTGGGGCAGCAGACCCCCAAGTGATCTGGACCAGACCTGTTGCGAGCCAGGAGTGGTGAGCAGAACTATCTAGCTTAATCCAATGCTGTACACAGGGAATGGCAATAGAGACTACCCCTATTACTTAGCAGCCTATCAGCCATTCATTGCACAGTCTTAAAGGGACAGCCTCATGTGTATCACCTTACAGAAGGGCCCCAATGATTGTGGGCTAATATTGACAATAAGGCACCTGTCCCCTCTCAGGAACGTAAACACCCACCCACTCTTAGGGATGTATGTGTAGAGTGCACTCAGAAAAAGCTCTTGCCAAGAGTTACAGTGAGGCTTTTCTTTGGGCGTTAGACTAACTAACTAGAATATTAGCCTCACCTAACACATTTTAACATATATTTTGACCTGTTAATTGGTATGTGTATTGTGTTTATTCTACTTTGCTATATATTAACTTTATCTGTCATCGATTGCTTGTGACCTATTTTCTGTGAACTATTATAGAGTGGTAGCATATGAAAGCTTAAGTTACACAGGTATGAGCACTGGGCAGCCTTCAACTTATAACCAGGTGTGTCAGTGGAGACCAAGTGGCTTAAAGAGTTGTGGCAGAGAACAGAGGACCCATCATACCATGTGGCTTCTGCAGGGGTAGCGCTACAGATGGATTTAACCAATCATTTCTGGCATATTAATGCTTTATGGTCCGCATAACCGGGGTTGGGTAGGTGTTTGTCCTTTGCCTACTTACTTTGTGCTAAAAGGTATTCCACTTTCTTATCTCAGAAATTTGAGAGATATGCATTGCATTCTCTTTGTGCTGCATTGCCCCATGTATTGGCATTCCATTCCATTCAGTTCCTTTCAAATAAGCATGGCAAGGTGCATCATAGAGCCCTTAGGTTGAGTGGAAATATTAAAACCCAAACCAGGAAAGAATTCTTAATGTGAATATTGATGCTTTGTATTGTTAATATTGACTTTAATAAATGTGTGTGTATGTCAAATGAGTAAGTTGTCAATTTCCATCATGAGTCAGCAAACTCAAGATCTCCTGGACCAAACTTTTCCACTAACACTTCCCTATAAAGGACCGTATAAAACTCTGGAGCTATCGCTAGATGCGATCAGCCAGGAAATTCTGAAAAAGGTACAGACATAAAGAAAGAAGAACGAATTTGCAATGTAAGTAATGTGTGTACTCTTTGCTTTTACATGGAATGTTTTTATTTCTAAGTCCTGCTCAAAAACAGGTCTAGGAAAAAAAAAAAAGCTTTACCATGAATCAAATATTATATTATATAGTCAAACCTGCCATATTATAATTTAGACGAGTTAACTTTCAAAACTGGTATTTCTGTTATGTCATTTGGAGGAGAGGTTGATTAAATCATTGGCTAGTTGTATCTCTTACATCAAGATTTTCTTGGACTTCCAGACTCTGCCCTTTGCTTTTGGCAGCCAGCTCAAAACCAAACAATGGAATTTGTCCTCTAGTTGTTTCTTTGGAGTAAAAAATAAACATACAAACCTACTGGAATGTATTGTAGCAGTTGTTGCTGTCCGTTTTCTGCAAATGCTAATTGACCAAATATTATCTTGACCATCTAGTTCATACTGTTTTTCATTTGCTTTTGATGCTTATCAATTATCATCCATCACCTTGGCATGGTGAGGATGGCTGTACTTCATCAAATCATACAAACTTCAAAAAAGGCTGAATATTTGCTTAGTGGATGGCAGCTTAGCTTAAGTGCTCCATCCTGGACAATAAGTAATAATACAGAGGCGTCTTTGTAGCTTCTTATATTGTTAGGACTTTGGATGTTGGATAGTATGCCACGTGGCAACTGCTGCTTTTGCCCTCTTTGATAATTCAGGTGTGGGTAGATGTTAGAAGCTTATTTTCACTCTTTGTCTTCCGTGTAATCCCTGCTCTACCCAGGCTTCCAGTAAAAGATATCACCTTGTCTCTTTTGGATATTTCATTATTATGTCATTCCACAGACAGTGGTAGTGTGGTAGGAGAGGTGTAAATGAGCTGAGACTTCCTTCTGGTAGAGGTGTGAGAGACCCAAGACCTCCTCCTTGCAGTAGAAAAGGTGTGAGTGAGTTGTGACCTACCCTTCTGAGGTCGGAGAGGTGTGGATCATTCGTGACTCCCCTACTGTAGTAGGAGAGTTGTGAGTGACCTGTGACCAGTGATGGTCTTCGATTTGGATGTCATTCTTGGGCCAATGAGCTTGGGTTCTATCTGAAACGGGTTTGATTTGAATCCTGAAATTAGCTGTCATTGCCAGGCCAATGAGCTGTGGGCATGAGATTTTCACAGCCAGCATACACAATGGGGCAGGGATACTCATGACATCATGTGGCCATATTAGGTAAATGATATCACAAGAATCCCCACCCCCTTTGTATATGTGCAGCTGTGGAGCGCTGAATTTCCTGACTGCCTTGACCCAGCAACAACAGTTAATTTCTGGAACTGAACCCAAGCTCATCCCTATCTGTGCCCTACCCTCCTGTATATACGAAGTGTAGGTGACCTGTGACCTCCTCTTTTACAGCACTAGAGGTCTCAGGCTCCTTGGTGGGAAAACACAGCCAGATACTTTGCTAACCAGATTTTGTCAAAAAGGACCCTAGGTGATATAAAAATAATAATAAAATAAACCAGAGCCTAATTTAGTTCACTGTTGCCACCCATAAGTAAAATATTATTTTACGATGAACTTACCATCTATGTGTCTTTTAATAAATGGAAGACAAACAGGATAACACTTATATGATATTGAGATTGAGAATAAAGAATTCCGTAGTGGTGGTTCGTGGGTAGTTCTTATGGTTGCTATCACTACATTTTGTATAAGGCCAGATATAAATGTAATAATAAAATGTATTTTTTTGCAGTACAATGTATTGGATTTGCCTACTTAGTATTGCACTTCCATTGGTGAGCGGCACCTTGTACTGGGGTGACGTACTAGACTCTGAATGGGAATTGTGGAAGAAGACCCATGACAAACAGTATAACAGCCAAGTAAGTGTTTGTCTTAATAAGTAAATATATGGTATACTGCTACTGCTAATGAATTGCTTAGATATTCTGGATCCTCTCCATTTTTCCCTACAACTAAATTGGTACTGGTTAAACTTTTTGGAGGGAAGGACTCACATCACTTTATCTTGAGGTACTGTATTGTGTAAACAGTAGGTTTTTCTCAAAAGAGTAGCTAAGAGCAGACTTGTGAAATAGAACCTATAAAATATGTGAGCATAGAATTGGGCTTAAAAACTAACCCATAACCTGAATATACTCCTAAACATAACCTGAACCCTTAATCTGAAGGTACTCCAACCCTTATATACAGGGCTGCTGTTAGAAATCACGGGGCCCGTACAGCCTACCTGGCAGGGCCCCCCTCAAATATATAAAAACAACATTTTCACAATAAATATACTAAAATCATTCTTAGTGGACACACAGATAACAGAGAAGCTGTGTGAATTAGCCCTATTCTAAATCGTTTTTAACATTTTTGAACAAAAACATTTTATAATTTTTTTTTAAAAGTTTAAATGTTTTAAAATTATTTTATTTTACAATTTTTACTAATTATTTTTTTACAATTTTTTTATTTTTTTTACAAGGGATTAAAACAATACAGGGTTACAATTTGTTATTTTTTTTTAACGGGACAGGGAAGCCGGCAGCTGTGTCTGTGTCTCTCCCTGCAACAGCTGAAAGTCGGCGGGAGGGTTTTCAGCTGCTGCAGAGAGCCGCACAGGGCATCCTGTAATTGCTCCTCCTTCAATCTGGTGTTTGGGCCCCCTTGTGTTTCCGGGCCCCCTACAGGAGGACTGGTGGTCCCCCCCTATCAGTGGCCCTGCTTATATATCAGAAGAACATAACCTTACATCACACCTTAAACCTACTTCAGCAAAAAAGAAAACTACTAGACCAATAATTCCTTAAATTTAGATAGAGAAAATTAAGTACTGTCCGTGATACTTTTTTTATTTGCACTAACATAGAATTTTTCAGGACAAGCTTTCGGGGTATGTCCCCTTCTTCAAGGTCCAAGCAGTACTGATTCACAATTTTTTTAGCAGAATGTTAAAACAAAGCAAGAAAAAAATCTCAGAGGGAAAGGAAAAAAAAACACATACAAATCAATGGTAATAAAGATAGCAGCAGAGTTAGTGAGATAAGACAGAGGGAGAGCTATAGACTTGAGGGGGGAGATGCTAGTCACAGAGGGGGTCATAAAACCTTAGTATAATGGGTAAGGAAACCAATGTCTAAATTTAGGCCATTCGTTTTTGTGTCAAAAAGAATTATCATTCTTAGTTCAAATGTTTTCCTTTCCTGGATAGTTCTGAAATTCCCTTTAAGAACTAAAACATTGAGGTCTTCTATAGTGTGGTCCGGTTGTGAGAAGTGATGTCCCACAGGTGTGCAGAAACTGTCTTCTTTATGTTCTTTGATGGTATGTCTGTGAAAATTCATCCTCGCTTGCAACTTCTGTCCTGTTTCACCAACATAAGATCCTTTGCCACACCTGTTGCATTGGATGAGGTACACAACATTACTGGAGGTACAGTTGTAAGATCCCATTACGTCAAGTTAAATTTAGATAGAAATTTTGTGTTCTGAAATACGTGATTAAGAAAATTTAATGTTGAAAACCGAGGATTTATGGCCTCTAAAGTCACCTAGGTCTTTTGAGGTCAGGGGGCAACCATCACTAGTACTCTTTTGAATTACTCAGGTTCTGGAGCTAATTACATGCAGGTAAGGCACCAAGTGAGTTTAATTACCACCTTAATCAGCCTCAGAACCTGTGTAATTAATATGTGTTCGGGTTTAAAGAGATGAGGTGGCAACCCTAGCTTCGCCTCAAATTTAAGATAGAAATTTAGTGTGGTGAAATACATGATTAAGACAATTTCATGCTGAAACTAATGATGTTTGGCCTATAAGATCACTTAGGGCCTATTAGATCTGGGGAGGTTCCCAATCACTACTACTTACTTTTTTCACCATTACATACTAAAGCTGCATGTTTCATTTTTCTTTTTTGTTTAGAGTTTTTTGAACCTTTAGTTGGCTTTTAAAGTTGAAGTAAACCCTCCTATCATTTTCAGCCAAGGAAGCTGCCATCTTGGCCTCTGTTTAATCTTCAACTGCCATGATGCTGCACATGTGATCAGTTATGACACCAGCCATTGGATGGTGTGACAGTTTGGTTGAAAGCACAGCCAATGTGACAGTTGGCATTTCCGGCATGCCGGGAATGTAACTGTTTTTTGAAACTATTAAATCATTGGGTTTACTTCCGCTTTAAAGCAGACCTTACATTAAAATACATCTAAAGCTGTTCCTCCCCATCCAGACTGCTTCCTTGCATTAAAACACTGGGTGACATCACCGAAAAAATCCCAGAAACAGTTCCCTACAAAAAAGAGTTATAATAGTCACAGTACCTATGCAATGTCCCATGTCTTCAACCTTAGCACTCATCAAAGCTACAGACTCCTTCAGAATCTTTAGCAATTGACATTTCCAGGAGTATCAGATGCCTGTATCCCCCATCAGCCACACTATGATTCCATTCTCTGGCCCTTATGTCACTATAGAAAACAGTAGAGATGTAGTGGGTTAGAGGGTGGAACCAAAGCACTCATGGCAGGGGATACAAGCATTCAGCACTCCTTCCAAGGAAGGCTTCAGTGGAGAAAAAATTGGAGACTTGACCTGCCAGAGTGGTTTGTATAATATCTCTTCTTTTGTAGAGAACTGCTTTTGGATTTTTTTTATGTCGCTTTAGCTTTCAGGGGTTTTGATCTTTTTCTGTTTGCCAACAGATCTTTTCTAAGCCATGAGCAGGAGCAATCTGTAGGCAGAAGCCCTATAGGTTGCTTCTGCTTCCACACAGGTCCCACCCCTGATCACAACTCCAGCCCAGAAGCAGTGATCTGCTGGTAAGCAATAAAAGAAGGTCTTGAAAGGTAGGCATTTCCTCTGTCTCCTGCTTAGGCCAGGAACTATTGAGAAGCACAGCTATTTTAAGGACAAAGAGAGGTCCTATTAAAGTTAGGTAAATAAACGGAACATAACAGTTGAAGGTTTTTTGTATGAGGTTAAGAGCAGTATTTTGCACCAGGATCTTGTGATTTTTTCACACCTCTGGAAACCCTGTTTAGCATGACTTTGGATTATAAAGTACATCTGACAAATGGCATAGGAGCTTTAGTTGCCTGACCATCTTTCCTTCACAAAGACTTCTACATTTCAGAGCCATTAAGAAAGTATGCAGATTGATCATTGTGATTTCACCCCAGATCAGTGACCTAAAAGTGTTTAAAGAGATTCTATCCCCAGACCATTCATTTCAACAAAACATTCCCATAAGATTATATGTGCATTGAATTTTGATTCAATTAACCGCTTAAGGAGCGCCGCACGCACATTTACGTTGACAGAATGGCACGGACAGGCAAATGGGTGTACAGGTACGTCCCCTTTAATTTGCCGCCATGTGGTCACGCGCGCGCCGCTGGCGGCGCGCTCATGACCCTGACGCAAGCACCGTGACCGTGCCCGATGTCCGCTGGCGTCCCACGATCGTGTCACGGAGCTGAAGAACGGGAAGATGTCAGTGTAAACACAACATCTCCCCGTTCTTCCTAGTGTACATGTCACTGATCGAATGTTCCCTGTCATCGGGAGCAGCGATCAGTGACGTGTCACTTGTAGCCACGCCCCCTAACAGTTAGAATCACTCCCTAGGACACACTTAACCCCTTCAGCGCCCCCTACAGGTTAACCCCCTACACTGCCAGTGTCATTTTTACAGTAATCAGTGCATTTTTATAGCACTGATCGCTGTAAAAATGACAATGGTCCCAAAATAGTGTCAAAAGTATCCGATGTGTCCGCCATAATGTCGCAGTCATGATAAAAATTGCTGATCGCCGCCATTACTAGTAAAAAAAAATTATTAATAAAAATGCCATAAAACTATCCCCTATTTTGTACATGCTATAACTTTTGTGCAAACCAATCAATAAACGTTTATTGCTAATTTTTTTACCAAAAATATGTAGAAGAATACGTATCGGCCTAAACTGAGGAAAAAATTTGTTTTTTTATACATTTTTTGGGGATATTTATTATAGCAAAAAGTAAAAAATATTGAATTTTTTTCAAAATTGTCGCTCTATTTCTGTTTATATCGCAAAAAATAAAAACCGCAGAAATGATCAAATACCACCAAAAGAAAGCTCTATTTGTGGGAAAAAAAGGACGTCAATTTTGTTTGGGAGCCACGTCGCACGACCGCGCAATTGTCAGTTAAAGCGTGACAGTGCTGAAACCTGAAATTTCGCCTGGGCAGGAAGGGGGTTTATGTGCCTAGTTGTCAAGTGGTTAATAACAAAAATGATTACTCATTGCCTCGTGATCTTGAGTACCATGTTTACAACAACAGGCACAAGAAACCATCTTTCCCACAAATGACTTATCGTGGTTACTTATTTCCTTAAGGTTTGACTAAACCCAAAACCAAAATGAAACATATTGTAGTTTACTGATAATTGGATGTGGTGGCTTTTCAGCTTTTCTTTTAAAGTTTTTTTTTATCTGTTGATCAACCTCCTGTTTTAGGGTGGCTATATTCACTCCTCCACTGTATCTATGGAGGAGCAACATAGCCACCCTTGGACATCAGCAGTTTTAATCAGTGGAGATTGCCCCTACCCGCGTGCTCAATGTAAACTGAGCTACGCATTGGCAGCTCAGCTTTCCGTGGCGGGCCTGTCTCTGAGTGATGGGATGACTATCTCCTGCGCATGTGCAGGAGTGATGCCATTCCCCACCAGCCAGTGAAGAGGCCCAAAGAAGATCAGAAAAAGATGCCGGTGCTGGCAAGGGATCATTGGAAAGGTAGGTATCTTTAGGTTCCACTTTAAAGAAAGTTGAAAAACATCAGACTTACTGGTCAGATCACCAGATATTAAACTATATTACGGGGAGACTCAGAAAAACAAAAGACTGTTGTGTTAATGCTACTGACAGACTGTATTCTAGATGTCATGTTTTGATTTTGGCCACCATGTTTTAAATGCATAAAAAATAAAACAAGAGATAAGAAACAAAAAACTCATTGCCACACCTATAACTGTTCGTTTTTGTTTGTTTTTTCAAATTTTTTTCTTAGCATGATGAGACAATGAGAAGGCAAATCTGGGAGAAGAATCTGAAGCTGATCACCACCCATAACATAGAACACACCCAGGGGAAGCACACTTACGATCTGGCTATGAACCACCTGGGAGACATGGTGAGAGGCCAATATTAAGCCACATACTGTATGGGACTCCTATGGTTCTGTCTTATGTCTGGAGGGCAGAAGCACACATGTGTCCTATGTGATATCAAATATAAAAAGCGTCAGTGTAAATATGTATACAGATTATCTTTAAAGCTAACTGCCCTGCACTACCCTCCAAGCCTGCACTCCCCTCCAAGATCCAGCAAGATAGCTGCATCATGGCCTCCTCAGTACCACACAGCTACTTAAATGGTGCCAGCAGCACATTGAGATTCTTTTAAGCTTGACAGATTTTCTGTAATGACCCGTACACACGATCGGATTTTCCGTCGAAAAAACCTTGGATGGCTTTTCCGACGGAATTCCGCTCAAGCTTGGCTTGCATACACACGGTCACACAAAAGTTCTCTGAACTTTCGACCGTCAAGAAGGCGGTGACGTACAACACTACGACGAGCCGAGAAAATTAAGTTCAATGCTTCCGAGCATGCTTCGGAATTTTGCACGTTGGAATTGCTACAGACGATCAGAATTTCCGATCGGAATTTTTTCCGTCAGAAAAATTGAGAACCAGCTCTCAGACTTTTGTTGGCGGAAATTCCGACAGCAAAAGTCCGATGGAGCATACACACGGTCGGAATTTCTGTTCAAAAGCTCACATCAGATTTTTGCTGTCGGAAAATCCAATCGTGTGTACGGGGCATAACAGTTTTCTAACAGAAATAGTCATGAATGGGACTGTCAAAAATGGTTGGGACTGTAGACCCTCCATGTAGCCTGCACACTGGATTAAGGTGTGCTCAGACAGCAAATCCATGCAGATTACAGCTGACCAGGAAAGCAGTAGCACGGGAGCTGAAAATCTACGAAAGCACTGAATACTGAACTATTTGGCAGCACAGGGGTGTTGGTCTTACAGGCAGGAAGGGCATGGAATACTGGGGTTCAGAGCTCATAGAGAGACTGGAGTACAGTAGAATATTAGAGTAGTAGGATGATGAGCATACAGGAACACTGGGGTAAAGGTATGTATGAAGAACACAGAGGTGTGCAGGGGTCTCCGGTAATGCAGGTATACAGAATATAGTTGGGGTGAACCCAGCCTGCCCATACGTATAGCAATATTGAGGGCCCTTGGAAGGGCTGATGAGTCTAAGGAACCACCTTTTCTTCTCCAGAGATCCTAACGTAAAGATGGAGATGGGTTGCGCTACAGATAATTCTCAGGTTGCGTCGTCTGGCTCAGGTTACAGGCGGGAGTACACTGAGAGTTACTAGGGACAGGCTGGGAGACAACAAGGACACTGGGGGTACACAAATCACTCTGGAAGGCACTGGGAGCAAGGGTGGTCCAGTACAGGAACACTAGGAACCTTGGGGTCACTAGTAGTCTCTCAGAAAGTAGAACCCTGTGAGTCTTTGGGGTGACGTGGAATCTTCTTAGGAAACCAAGGACACGAGGAAGCACTAGGAGTCACTAGCAATCTTCTCCACTAGGATGCACTGGGGAACACTAGGATTCTTCTTGGAAATACAAAGGTACCGGGAGACCTGGTGCTATGAACACCAGTTGTTGCTCAGGTGATGCCTGGGCGAATAAGTCCAGCTTAAAGGCTAAGTTTACCTTTTGGGAAAAAATAAATAAATGCACATATTTCTGCAAAGAAAAAATTTACATTTATTATTTTTTCCTCCAGAAGCCTGGAAAGCATTGCACCTGTGATCAGTAGATCATGGGTGCCGCCTCTCAGTATAGCTGTCTGCTTGTACCTACTGTATGGGCAGACAGTTACCAGTGATATAAGTAACTGAGTTAGAATAAACTGAGTTACGTAACGCAGTTACTTTAGAGGGTAACGAGTAATCTAACTGATTACTCTTCCCCTCATGGTAACGCCGTTACCATTACTTGGGCGGTGTTACCCCAATTACATCTACCGCCGCTAGATGACAGTAGTGTAATTCCTCCTCTCCTCTATGACCCGGTCTCTCTCATGTCACGGCACTGACGGCAGTCACGCTGCTCCCTGCGGCCCCTCCTCTCTTCTCGTCCATCCCCATTTGCTTGTGACATCATCTGGGATGGACAAGAAGAAAGGAGGGGCCGCCGGGGAGTAGCGTGACTGCCATCAGTGCCGTGACATGAGAGAGAACTTATTACACACGCTTCCTGCGCTACTCTGCATGGCTGGTAAACAATGTGCTATGTGCCCTGCCCTGATGTGCTATGTGCCCCGCCCTGATGTACTATGTGCCACATGTCCTGATGTGCCCTCATGTGCTATGTGCCCCATGCCCTGATGTGCTATGTGCTATCATGTGCCCTGATGTGCTATGTGCCCTGATGTGCTGTGCGCCCTGATGTGCTATGTGCCCTGATGTGCTGTGCGCCCTGATGTGCTGTGCGCCCTGATGTGCCCCATGCCCTGATGTGATATGTGCCCCATGCCCTGATGTGCTATGTGCCCCATACCCTGATGTGCTATGTGCCCCATGCCCTGATGTGCTATGTGCCCCATGCCCTGATGTGCTATGTGCCCTCAAAAAAAAAAGTCAGTTACTTTGCTGAGTAACTAATTACTTTTTCAATTTAGTAACTGAGTTACTAACGCAATTACTTTTTGGGAGAAGTAATTTGTAACTGTAACTAATTACTTTTTTAAAGTAAGATGACCAACACTGACAGTTACAGAAGAGAAGGAAGATCAATGAACTACGAGAGTGCTCACCAGCACCCTCGCAGTTCATAGAGAACTACAAGCTGTCTGCTATGATGGAAGACAGTACTTGTAGTCCATTCACAAAGGCCCGCACAACCATGCGATTTTTAAATTGTGACAGCGTGTGCAGGGGGCAGAACCCCTGCCCACTGTCACAGGGGGAGAATCGAGAAGGGGGGGGGATATGGAGGGGTGACTGCTGGAGCATGTTACATGTTAATCCCTAAATTCCTGCTCAAACAATATGGGTGTAACATGTAACATGCTCCCAAAGGTGAACTTATCCTTTAGGCTGGGTTCATCTTGAGGAACAGAACGTCTCACAGCAGGGGGTCCGGTGCGTCTCCATTCACTGTTTCAGGTTCAATTTCAGTCTGCATTTGTTATTTTTTTTGTAAAACCCTGCAAAAGAAAGGCATATTGAGCTAGTATGCATAGCATACTAGCTCATTATGAATGACTTACCTGAGATTGAAGCCCCTGCAGCGGTCCTCGGTCACCTCCGGTGCTGCCGCCATCTTGGCTCGCTGTCCCATCACCGCCGTCAGTGTATCGCCGCTCCGGCGCTGTGATTGGCCAGAGTGGTGATGACGTCACACACATGCGCGCTCGGGCCGGGAAGAGCCCATTCATAAAACCGACAATGAAGCCGGCCCGCTAGTGCGCATGCGCGTGACGTCATCGGCGCATCGCTTTATAGTAAATATCTTCTTAACCATGTAGGTTAAGGAGATAATTTCTTGCACCTACAGGTAAGCCTTAATCTAGGCTTACCTGTAGGTGCAGGTTGTCTAAGTGGGTTTACAACCACTTTAACCAGTCTTGAACACAGGTCTTTTAAAGCCATGAACTACAAGATTTCCATTATACATATGTTACAAACCTGCAGTTTGTACAAGGGATGTAGGAACAGGGATCCCAAAGATTTTACCTACACTGGGCTCCAGTCTGAAAAAGGCCTTAGGATGGCTCCACTTCCCACTTTGTTGCCCAGAAATGAATTTTCAGCTATGTGGATTATACAGTACCAGCTAAGATGGGAGGTTGACAAACTGAAGATGATCCACAATGAAACTGCAGAGGGAAGTTGCACTAACACTTCAGCCTTTGGTGATGTGATTTATAACTGGTGATTCACATGACCATGATACGGGGAAGCACAGGGAATGAATCTTGCACGTTGTGCTGACTAAATAGCTTCTCTATTTAGTTTTCCTGTATATCATCTTTCTTAAGCTAGTAAATGGGGAACAGCTATGGATTTGTGGGAAAATGTACATACACGTTAATTTTATTATCCAATGGTTTGATGAAGATGGTGGGGGCCATTTAGGTAATTGTTTTGGCAAATGCCAACTTATAATTTTAGAAGAATGCTTTAAAGTTTGCAAATAAAGGAGAAAGTCAGGGGTAAGTGTTATTGAAAAGGGAAAAAAAGAAAGCAAGGAAGGAAGAGTTATGCCTAGTACACACAATCGTTTTTCCCGGCGGTAAAAAGTCCACCGGGAAAACCGAGGGAAAAACCGAGAACCTGCTCGGTCACTTTTTCCCCCTACACACGGCCGGGTTTCCCGACAGGAAAACTGCCATTGAGAGCTTTGGTCAGGAATCCCGGCCAAGTGTATGCTCCATCGGCACTGCCTCGCAGTGTTTAACATTTCCAAACTGCCGGAAAAAAAACTGCCGGAAATCCCGGCAGGAAAATAGAGAACATGTTCTCTTTTTTCCTGCCGGGAAAACGGCAATTTAGCATACACGCGGCCGTTTTTCCTGGCAAAAAACTGTCATGGCAGTTTTCCTGCCGGGAAAAACGGTTGTGTGTACCAGGCATTAGTCTCTGTCTCAGTTAGCAACAAATCAGATTGTTTTGCATTAGAAATACAAACTCTGACTGGTATGACCACTTTTTAACCCTTGTATTGTGTGTCCTTTTATTGGCAGACCAGTGAGGAAGTAGTTCAGACTATGACTGGACTAAGAGTTCCATCCAATCGCCAGTCCAACAACACCTACGAGCCTGACTGGACAACCCGAATCCCAAAATACATTGACTACAGAAAGAAAGGATATGTGACTCCAGTACAAAATCAGGTAAATGTCTAGGTCAGCCCAATTATCCACACGCTGACATCTTAGCAGTTAAGGTATTTAGTATGGTGCTCATGACTTAGACCCACCACAAAATCAGGAAGAAATCCCTTTCATCACTAGCCATACCTGTGCCATAAGTCCTTATAGACTTGTAAAGATAAGTTCTGCAGTCTCTAACTATGGCCTTATTTAAGTCCATGAGGACTCAATGCACCGGAATGGCCAAAAGATTTTATTCTGGAAAACCCTTGGCCCTTCCATTTACAGTAGGTATGTAAGCAGCTGGGTGGGAGCTTCAATTAAAATTAGTTCAGGAGGGCTAGAGAGGGTATATTTGAGTACTCATTGTTGATCATTGATTCAGCACTGCTTTGGGTGCTTCTGTCTACACAGCATGGCCAGGCACACACCATACCTAATATGCAGCTCGCTCATTCTACTACCTCTTACCTATGCAATGCATACATGTAGGTTTTTGGGCTCTGTTTTCTGTTGCATTTTGTTATCACTGTCTATGTTCTTGCTCTACAACTGTATGAACATTGCCATTCGTAACACTTTACGTAGTCTTATTATCTGTACTATTCATCACTTTTACTTGGTGCATCAGGGGATTATGCTGGTATATAAATCAATGTCACAAATATTAATCATGACTTCAACCTCTTTTTCCTGGCAGGGTGCCTGTGGTTCATGTTGGGCATTTAGTTCCGTAGGAGCTTTGGAGGGCCAGCTCATGAAGAAGACCGGAGACCTGGTCTCCCTCAGTCCCCAGAACCTTGTGGACTGTGATGCAGATAACTATGGCTGTCAGGGTGGATACATGACCAATGCTTTTGGCTATGTAAGGGATAACAATGGCATAGACTCGGATGCGATTTATCCCTATATCGGACAGGTATGTTTGATCTATGCAAAAAAAAATAATAAAGTGTTCTGCGTTCTGCATAAACAGTCTCAATCCAGTGGCGACAGCTGTACTCACTATATCTCACATAACAATATAAATACCAAAATAAAATAAAAATGTGTTGCACTGTCTCATAGAGTGCTTTACATATTTCATAAATGAATAAATTGTATATTTAATAAATAAATCAAGATAACAGATTTAAAAATTATAGTGAGTAAATCAGTAGTCCCATAACTCATGAAATTCGTGTAACAGTCCAAAAAGAAAAATTAATCCCAATGAAATAATAAAAAATATATGCAGTAATGTAAAGTGCTCCACTCGTACGTTTCACACAAAGATCCAGTGCTTCAGATGATCACCAAAAAGTGCTCCACCGAGGGAATAAAATTGCCTCTTACCAGAAACAAAGACCCTTTTACAAGTCTAGCTGTGCCTTAGCAATAGACCCTCAATTGGATGGATGGATAGACAGGTGTAAAACAGCTTCGTTCCAACCCAGACGAATCAAAGCAAGCTCAGCAGTTATATACAATCCCCTCAGATGCTTCTCAGACTACCTTCAGACACCGAAAAACGGGGCTATACAATGAAGAGGATTTAAATAAGCATCAAGTACATAAACGTGCCCGGCGCCCGGGCAGGCATGATGACGTCACCCCTGAAACTCCACCCAATGTGCTTCGTCCTAACAGACGTCGTCACTGAGGCAACGGAGTTTAATGTATCTGGGTTCAAACATAGCTTTTATATTGAGAGATTGGAGGCAGGGACTTAAAGTCCCTTTGGGGAGTGAAGGCCTGTTTTAAAGTTAATCTTCAACCTGAAACCCAACACAAGCTATCAGTTAAGATATACCTTAGCCATTTTTTTTTCAGTTTTGGTTTGATTAGGGACTAGTTGAAAACCTGTCAGAGGCTTTTGCCATCTGTAACCCATTGTAGAGATTTCCCTTCATTCTTTGTAGTTACCTTATCGGATATGTAACCACACAGTCCTGCACCAATATCCAACACCACTAAACTGTTGCAGTCAAGACACAATGATCCACGTTTTCATATATGGTTATAGCTATTATAGATATCTCTTTGAGGTTTACTGGTGTCTTCATTTATTTGTACTAGGATGAAGGCTGTCTCTACAAGCCATCTGGAAAAGCTGCGGGCTGCAAGGGTTTCAAAGAAATCCCTATAGGGGATGAGAAGGCCCTGAAAAGAGCGGTGGCACAGGTTGGCCCTGTGTCGGTCAGTATCGATGCTAGTCAACCCTCATTTCAGTTCTACAATAAAGGTGAGAGAAATGGACCTTCAAAGAGGATGTGGTGTCATATCCCATAGCTTGGGAATAATATAACCTGTGCCTAAGAATATAAATACATGAGACACAAGGGGTGAAAACCTTGGGGGACAAACATACTCCATGTAACATGTCAAAGTGGAACATAATGCTAATTTTTTGTGTGACACTTTAATAAATGGGTGTATTTAAAGGCTGATGTCACACCGGCGATTTTGTAGCAATGATTAATTACTGCTAAAAATTGCTTATGTCGCAAGCAAAATAATCTTGCTGAGCTGATGGTGATGGTGCTACAGCATTGGGTTGTACTCTGATTCAAGTCAGTCTCTTTCAGCGGTTTCTAGCTAAGCCACAGAGGTGAATGAAGAGCAATTGTTGCTGGCAATTTTGCCGCTGACATGAAACACTGCTGAATCTGTACAAAGCACTTCTGAAACTATAAATTTTACACATACGACCATTTTTGGGCTGTCTTGCAAATTGTGGGTCATCTGAAAACTACACACGGCAGAGGGCCAATCCAGCCTCTGTTAAGGGATAGGAATTATGGGAAATTTGTACATCATGCAGGGTCAGATGGATAACAGGGTGACAAATTTGTAATTTAGTGTGAGTTGACATGTCTAGGAGTTAAGGGGTCATCTAAGGAAAGAGCTGTTACAAATGCCTTTCTACAAGTGTTAATACCAAAGATCTATTGAGTTCAGTTTTGGGCACCAGTTCTCAAAAAGGATACCGGGGAACTGGAGAAAGTGCAGAGAAGGGCAACTAAACTGATAAGAGGCATGGAGGAGCTCAGCTATGAGGAAAGATTAGAGGAACTGAATTTATTCACTCTTGAGAAGAGGAGATTAAGGGGGGATATGATTAACATGTACAAATATATAAGGGGTCCATATAGTGAACTTGGTGTTGAGTTATTCACTTTACGGTCAACACAAAAGACAAGGGGTCACTCTTTACGTCTAGAGGAAAAAAGATTTCATCTCCAAATACGGAAAGGTTTCTTCACAGTAAGAGCTGTGAAAATGTGGAATGAACTCCCTCCAAGGGTGGTTCTGGCAAGCTCAGTAGATTGCTTTAAGAAAGGCCTGGATACTTTCCTAAATGTACATAAAACTGGGTACTAACATTTATAGGTAAAGTTGATCCAGGGAAAATCAGATTGCCTCTCGGGGGATCAGGAAGGAATTTTTTCCCCTGCTGTAGCAAATTGGATCATGCTCTGCTGGGGTTTTTTGCCTTCCTCTGGATCAACTGTGGGTATAGAATTGGGTATATGGGATTGTACGATATTTTTTTTTTTTTTTTTTTTTATGGTTAAACTGGATGGACTTTAAAACCTCTTTAAACGTTTTTTTACCTCTTTGCTCTTTTTTTCTACAATCTTCGCAATCTTTGCAATGACAGTTGCCATTGTGAAACTTTGCTCTTGGTTTCTTATGAAATCGCTGCTCTTAATTATTTTTTTAAAGTTGTAATTTTTTGTCACAATTTTTGGGAAAATTAAAACATTTTTAAAAATTGTTTTTTTACAATTTCCTTTTTACATACTGTCACCAGTGCAGTACATCCTAACTGATGTGGAAGTGATCAGGGACACTAACTGGTGACAGTAAGTAAAAAAAGCAAAAAAAAGTTTTATTTTTTTTTCCAATTTATTTTAAATACTTTTTTTCTTCTTATAACATTTTTTTTTTTTTGGTATATACTATGACCAGAGCAATACGGTGTTACCACTGGTGTACTACTCTGGGGAGGTGATCGGGATTTTTTAATCACTTGCCTACAGGGCACTTCCCTGCCCCCCCCCCTGTCCTGCCCCCCCCCCCCCCCCTGTCCTGCCCAAGCCATTTTTCAGCTTTCAGCGCTGTCACACTTTTTTTTTTAACAGGAAGAGCGCTGTCACACTTTGAGTGACAATTGCGCGGTCATGTAACACTGCACCCAAACACATTTTTTAGAATTTTCTTCACACAAATAGAGCTTTCTTTTGGTGGTATTTAAGCACTGCTGTTTTTTTTATTTAAAAAAAAAGACCAACATTTTGGAAAAAAATATGTTTTTTACTTTGTTTCTGTCAGTGAATTTTGTAACTAAGTAATTTTTCGCCTTCACTGATGTGCGCTGATGAGGCGGCACTGATGGGCACTGATAGGCTGAACTGGTGGGCATTGATGAGGTGGCACTTATGGGCACTGATTAGGTGGCACTGATGAGGAGGCACTAATATGCCGCACTTATGGGCACTGATAGATGGCACTGATATGTGAATCTAGGAAAACAGCTGTATGGCAGTTCAAGCAGCTGCTGCCATGCCCCTGAATTGTCCCAATGAGTCTCCACCCCCCACCACTCTAAGTCCCCTATGCAGCCGAGAAAATAGGTCATGTGGTCAAGGAATAAAAGAGTGTTTTATGGAATCACACTATGTGGATGTGTTCTTTCCATTTATATCCACAATGCAACTTCCTCTACATCTACTGAGATATACTTGAAGCACTAGATACTCCATGCCGTTGAAGGATATGCAATGTTGGATTCATGCTGATACATTACATTGACTCTGGTAAGAGTCCATCTTGCATTAGGCGGTAGATCACGTGGTGGATTTTCACCATTTGTATCTTCAGATCACTATTCTATGAACTACTTTTTGGATATTTATTTTTGTTCACATTTTTTGCTAACATTATTCACTATTTATGGACTTTATTCACTCATTTTAAGCGCTGCATTATTTTCAAGAGGGATATATATACTTGCACACATTTTTTTTTGCTTGTTTTTAGTAATAAAAACTTTACACTTAAAAATATCAGCTTCAGTGCCCCAAAACAGCAAACTATGCACAAAGTGCAGTAATCCGCATCAACCAATTAGAAACCATCTTTGACTGGTCTTACTACAATAAATAGAAATCTCAGTTTTTGTTGTAGTTCCTGCGATTTGTGAACTCTGGCTTCTTGCTGTTTGCCAAATAAACTGGAAGATGACAAACTGCTAACCACATGCAAAGTGAAGTAATCATCTTCAGCCATATGAAAATCAAAGAATTGTTGATGGCTTTATATAGAAGGAGAAGGGAGATTTTTCTTCTGTTTTACCTATAACAACTTGTGTGTTATCTCTGCAGGAGTTTATTATGACAAAAACTGTGACCCCGAGGGGATCAATCATGCTATCCTGGCTGTTGGCTATGGAAATCTGAAGGGGACAAAGCACTGGATCGTAAAGAATAGGTAGATAGATATTTTCTACTCCTGCTTCTTCTTCCTGCTTTATAGGCAAGCACACCTATAATCTTAAATAACGTTTGACCCTAAAGAAATTATTTCTCACCAATTCCTCTCAAAATTCCCATGTCCTTACTCAAATCTTTACATCTTTATTTCAGATAACATACTCACTTTGATACAATATCACTCTCCCCCACCACCAAAAAATCTGACCTCCAGCCTTCCCTACAGTCTTGCAGAGTTACACGGGCTCCGCTCCTGTACTTAAAGTGGAAGTAAACCCTCCTATCATTCTCAGCCAAGGAAGCTGCCATCTTGGCCTCTGTTTAATCTTTAAATGTCATGCTGCTGCACATGTGATCAGTTCTGTCACCAGCTATTGGATGGTTTGACAGTTTGGTTGAGAGCACAACCAATGGGACAGTTAGCATTTCTGGCATGCCGGGAATGTAACTGTTTTTTGAAACTATTAAAATGATGGGTTTACTTCCACTTTAAATGGGTTATTAGAAACTGTCATAGCCTGCTTCATTCTTGTTTTTCCAGCTTGCAATTCTGTATGTAAAGATAAAACACCAAAGTGAGCAAAAAAAAAAAATGCACTAGGGTGTATCTTTGGTCCTTCCCAAAGACCCTTCCCTGGCTCTCCAGGATGTAATACTCCTGACGGGGGCAAGGCACACTCATGTCAACCTAGCCAAAAGGCCCCGCTCCTTATGATCAGCTGAAGCTGACCAGCGAGTACTTGATGAGGAGCTCTCCCAAAAAGAGACCCCCCCCAAAGCCCACCCCCTAAGGCAGGAGAGGAAGAAACCTGATGGCCACACAACCTCCCCCTAGACTTCAAGGTAGGCTTGAAGACCCACACCCTTCCAATCCGTGAGTAAAGGAAAAAAACACATAGGTAAAGTCCAGTTACAAAATGTGAAGAGTGAATAAATAAAAAATAAAACACAATGCACAATGCTTAGGCTGTACGGCCTGGTAACAAAAATTGCCCCAGTCTCGGCCGAAAGGCCTAGCCCATAAGTTGTAATGTAGAAAAAAAGCTGAGGTGTCATAGCCTAGTGCCGTTTCACACAATAGTGTCTCAAACCTAGATAAAGGATGCATCATTCTCCAGCATCTTGTAGCCCTTTCCTTTATTGGATTTCTGTTAAATCATGGAGGCTGAGCATCAAATACATGCAAATGCAGTCTGCCTAGAAATTGCCAGATTGGCACCCATCAAGGTATTTTGATATTTGCACATGTCCTCCCAAGAGGTAGCCTGCTGCATGCATTAGGGCTGAGGGCCCTTGATAGTAGACGTGTGCAAGACGTAAATTTCTGTTTATTTTCGTTTTCATTTATAAAATACATAAGTTTGTTCTGTTATATTCGTTATCTTATGTTAATTTGTTTTCGGATAATTCGTTATTTCTGTAGAGTATCGATATTTGTTAAAACTAATCAATTTGTTTTCGGATAATTCACTATTTATGTATTTATTTTTTTCTTCGTACATTCGGATGCATCCTAATGTCTGAAAGATGCAAAATTTGGCCGAATTTCGTTTTGTTACGAAAAGAATTGCACATGTCTACTTGATAGGGTCTCCCTTCTTATGCAGATTTTTTTTGCTGGGTATCTATGAAAACTTGCATAATATGTTGGTGTTCAGGAAGGCTGTATACTCATTCACATTTTCTGTATTCTCTTCCAGCTGGGGAACACAATGGGGAAGAAAAGGATTTGCACTGCTAGCAAGAGACAAGAAAAATGCCTGCGGTATCGCCAACCTTGCCAGCTTCCCACTGATGTGATGAGAAGAACACTTTTTGCAGGCAGAGGATAAAAGGCTACCCAAAGTTTCAGTCTGCCCAAAAAATGATATTTGAATTATATTCAGCCACTGATGTGTTGAATCACCCATTGGTTTCTTACATGTTTTTGGAATTCCACCAGTGAAATCTCTTTGCCAGAAATCTTGGCTCTGCCATCTGCTATTCTGAAGTCTCACTTCTCCCAATGCAGTTTATGTCAACTACAATTAATAAACCATCCTATTATCAGATATCAGTAATGAGATCTTATTGCTGTCCAGTCTCTTCACTGTCATTAAAGGGACTTGGTACAGGACATTTTCAGTGCTGTTTTTTTAAAGTCATTTTTATTATAATGTCTTTTAAAAAGGTTACGGGTTTTGTTAGCTTTCTGGTTTAGATTTAGTATGCTTTGGATAAGTGTAAGAGTCAAGATAATTCTTAATGATCACATCCCCTCTTTGCATCAGCTCGTCTGTCTCTTGTCTAGGGGTACCTTAGAGGAGAGAGAGCGCGGACACCACGCCAAACCTTCACCGCAGATGTTAGTGTGGTGTGAGCAAAGTTCTTGTATTACCTTCGGGTCAGTGTTGTGCACCTGGAGCCTCCTCATGAGGGTCACCTTGAACAATGTCTGCCAGAAAATGAGCCCCACACCATTAAAGTCCAACACTCCTTTATTCTTCTTGAATGAACACAATCAGTTGGACTCCCTTAGAGAACAGAACAGACAAGGAGGTGTGGATGCGAGTAGGCCCAGACACAATGAACTCTCCACTTTCCTTCCTGAAAGTGGGCTGCGGTCTCCGAGCGAGGGGGAAATTTCCTTCCAGGCGGTCTCCGATGGGAGGCTCACCTGTCACTGGCAATATACTGCACCCGGTCTTCAAGTGAGGAGCTCCCCCCGGTCCATTACGCCTTCCGGATTCGGGTACCCAATCCCTGGGTTCCCTAGGACCTCCGTCCCTCGCGGAACTCGGTGTTGGGCACTGAGCTCCAGACCTCCATTCGAGTACCTCACCCCAGGCTAAAGATGCCTGGGATGGAACACGACCTCTGGACGTCCTCTAGGCCTAGGCCGCCTAGAGGACCGACACGAACCACCGCCCTCAGGCTGAAGGTGCCTGGGACTCGACCCCGTGACAAAGATGGCCGGCCCCTTTATACCCTCTCCCAGCAAGCACGGTGGGTTCCCCGCCCCACCATACCGCTGCCAAGGGAGGACAAAAAGGAGGCTCGGCACACAGCAATGGTTCAACCCCAGCCCATGGCGACAGCGCCACCTGCTGGGCCGCAGGGAACTACATCACTGGTGTCTCTGCTAGGTTTAAATTACACCCGGGAAAGTATATACCCGCTACACCCCATAATGACAACGTGAAGGAAATTTGTTTGAAATCTTTGCATATTTATTAAAAAACAAAAACGAAAAAAATCACATGTACATGTACATAAGTATTCACAGCCTTTGCCATTGCATTCAAAATTGAGCTCAGGTGCTTCCTGTTTCCACTGATCATCCTTGAGATGTTTCTACAACTTGATTGAAGTCCAACTTTGGTAAATTCAGTTGATTGGACATGATTTGGGAAGGCACACATCTGTCTATATAAGGTCCCACAGTGCATGTCAGAGCACAAACCAAGCCATGAAGTCCAATGAATTGTCTGTAGACCTCCGAGGCAGGATTGTATGGAGGCACAGATCTGGGGAAGGGTACAGAAAAATTTCTGCAGCATTGAAGGTCCCAATGAGCACAGTGGCCTCCATCATCTGTAAATGGAAGAAGTTTGGAACCACCAAATCTTCCTAGAGCGGGTCGCCCAGCCAAACTCAGCAGTTGGGGGAGAAGGCCTTAGGCAAGGGAGGTGACCAAGAACCTGATGGTCACTCTGACAGAGCTCCAGTGTTTCTCTGTGGAGAGAGGAGAACCTTCCAGAAGAACAACCATCTCTGCAGCACTCCACCAATCAGGCCTGTGGGGTAGAGTGGCCAGATGGAAGCCACTCCTCAGTGAAAGGCACATGACAGCCCACCTGGAGTTTCCAAAAAGGCCCGTGAAGGACTCTCAAGCCCTGTACACACAGCCAAGATTCTCCCTAGGAAAAAAACAGTTGTTTTTCCTGACGAGAATCTCGACAATAATCTTGTCCCGGCCGAGTGTACACACATACGATTCAAAAGAACCGCCGTTCTTTTGAATGGCACGAACGCGGTGACATCATCGACTACGACGAGCGTGTGCTCGTCACATTCGATGCCGTCGCCGCCATCTTGCTACACCCTACCTATAGGAAGCTACCGGGCATGCGTCAAAGTCATTTCGAGCATGTGCGGGCTTACCGGAGGACAGGTAAGCTTGTTGCCGCACACACACACAGTTTTCTCGTCGGGAAACAGGCCGATGCGAATCCCGACGAGAAAATAGAGAGCAGGTTCTCTATTTTTCTCGTCGAGAGTCTGGGCAGTTTTCTTGACGAGAAACCTGAAAGCATCGTACACACGGCCGGTTTTCTCGGCACGAAATGTCTCCCAGCAGTTTTCTTGTCGTTTCTTGCCGAGAAAACCGGTCGTGTGTACGAGGCTTTAGACCATGAGAAACAAAATTTTTTGGTCTTATGAAACAAAGATGGAACTCTTTGGCTTGAATGGCAAGCATCATGTCTAGAGGAAATCAGGCACCACTCATCACCTGGCCAATACCATCCCTACAGTGAAGCATGGTGGTGGCAGCATCATAGTGTGGGGATGTTTTTTAGTGGCAGGAACTGGAAGACTAGTCAGGATCGGGGGAAAGATGAATGCAGAAATTTACAGAGACATTCTTGATATAAACCTGCTCCAGAGTACTCTGGACCTCAGACTGGGGCGAAGGTTCATCTTCCAACAGGACAATGACCCTAAGCGCACAGCCAAGATAACAAAGGAGTGGCTACGGGACAACTCTCTGAATGTCCCTGAGTGGCCCAGCCAGAGCCCAGACTTGAACCCGATTGAACATCTCTGGAGAGATCTGAAAATGGCTGTGCACCGACCCTCCCCATCCAACCTGATGGAGCTTGAGAGGTTCTGCAAAGAAGAATGGGAGAAAGTGCCCAAAAATAGGTGTGCCAAACGTGTAGCATCATACTCAAAAAGACTTGAGGCTGTAATTGGTGCCAATGGTGGCTCAACAAAGTATTGAGCAAAGGCTGTGAATATTTATGAAACAAAAATCTCCTGCGCTCTCGGTGTATCGTCAGAACATAGGTGGCGTGGTTCTGTCTAGAGGCAAAGTCTATAATCTTGCAGCCCTCCTCAGAACAATGGGTGTTCATATGGCTAAAAAAAGAAAGAAAACAGGAGGGTGCACCGACCTAGTGCATTACCACTTACAGGTTTATTAAAATACAATTAAAAAGCAATAGTCCTACTCACAGACAGAGCTTATATACAAGCTTATCGGAAACAATGGCTGGAGATCTTGGCATTCACCGACAGGATTTGATGACAGAGAGGGTCAAACGATACCCGAAAACATCCAGATAGCTGACGCGTTTCAGGGGTGCACCCCTTTCATCAGAGCCTAAGTGGTTCACCCTCCTGTTTTCTTTCTTTCTGTGAATACTTATGTACATGGGATTTTGTTTCCGCTTTTTATTTATTATAAATTTGCAAAGATTTCAAACAAATGTATTTCGTGTTGTCATTATTGTTTGTAGAATTTTGAGGAAAATAATGATTTTAATCCATTTTGGAATAAGGATGTAACATAACAAAATGTGGAACAAGTGAAGTGATGTGAATAATTTCCGGATGCACCGTATTCAGTAGATATAATCATTTTTATCAAGAGTTTCTCAAGATTCTTGTGGCGTACAAAGGTTGAGAAAGGCTGAAATAAATTGTAAGTTGCATTAAGGAATGCGATTGTTAAGATATTCCCCGCTTACACGCATCTACATGTTCCCTCCAACCCAAATACATTCTTCACTATTCATTTATTTGAGTTTTACTGTGATTTATTTTCTTTAGGTTAAAAAAAAAAAAAGCAAACTTACAATTCTATTTAGTAAGAAAGCCAAATAATGAATTGAATACTATTTCTGAATATTTTATGTGGGCTTAAAGCTGAACTCCAGGCTTCTCTTCAGTCTTGCACAGTTGAACAGGCTTTTCTTTCGTACTGAAATGCCTATTCATGCATGAAATAAAAGCTGCAGCCAGATAGAGCCCACCTCATTTCCTGATTGGAGAATGTTTGTCATCATCAAGCTCTTTCCTCCCCAGCCTTGCGCTCTCCAGCCCGCCCCTTTTATTCATTGGTGGCCCACATGCCTAGGAATGGCCACACCTCCAGGCCAGTGGCGGCTGGTGCATTATTTTCTTGGGGGGAGGGCCCAGCCAGCCACCCCCCCCTTCCCCCAGCCAACCACCCCCCACACCCCCGTCGCTCGTTCGATTGCCGCTCCCGCCAGCCCCATCCTTAGCCCATCCATGCCTGCATCTCCTCCCGAGTCCCAGCGGTTATTTCTCCTCCCAGCCCCAGCCAACTAGGACTTAGGACTCCTGGCCAATCGGGTCTCAGGAACTGCTTCCTGATTGTCCGGGAGGAGAAGCAGGAAGATAATAGGGAATATTATTCGCTATTGTCACACAACTGGGTGGGCTCGGGTACCCCATAATGACAACGTGAAAGAAGTTTTTTTGAAATCTTTGCAAATTTATTTAAAAGAAAAATACATACCGTAAGTATTCACAAACCTTTGCCATGAAACCTTTCACACTGGGGCCACGGCCGCGGTAAAACCCAGCTTGTTTTAGCGGCGCTTTACCGCTGTTTAACCACTTCAGCCCCGGACCATTTTGCAGCCAAAGCACCAGTCCCCATTTTGAGATTCGGCACTGCGTCGCTTTAACTGACAATTGCGCGGTCGTGCGACGTGGCTCCCAAACAAAATTGCCGTCCTTTTTTTCCCACAAATAGAGCTTTCTTTTGGTGGTATTTGATCACCTCTGCGGTTTTTATTTTTTGCGCTATAAACAAAAATAGAGCAAACATTTTTAAAAAAATTCAATATTTTTTACTTTTTGCTATAATAAATATCCCCAAAAAATATATAAAAAAAATGTTTTTTCCTCAGTTTAGGCCGATACGTATTCTTCTACATACTTTTAGTAAAAAAGAAAATCGCAATAAGCATTTATTGATTGGTTTGCGCAAAAGTTATAGCGTCTACAAAACAGGGGATAGTTTTATGGCATTTTTTTTTTTTTTTTTTTACTAGTAATGGCGGCGATCAGCGATTTTTATCATGACTGCGACATTATGGCGGACACATTGGACACTTTTGACACTATTTTGGGACCGTTGTCATTTTTACAGTGATCAGTGCTATAAAAATGCACTGATTACTGTGAAAATGACACTGGCAGTGAAGGGGTTAACCTGTAGGGGGCGCTAAAGGGGTTAAGTGTGACCTAATGTGTGTTTCTTACTGTGGGGGGGGGGGGCGTGGCTTGGCGTGTGACGTCACTGATTGTCGTTCCCTATGACAGGGAACAGACGATCAGTGACAGGCTCACTAGGAAGCACGGGGAGAGGTTTGTTTACACTTATCTCTCCCCGTTCTTCCTCTCTGTGCCCAAATCGCGGGACACCGGCGGACATCGGGTCCGCTGGTCCCGCGGGCGTGGTCACGGAGCTCAGGACCGGGTCGCGAGCGCGCCACCTGCGGCGCGCGTGCGACCCACGGTTGGGCTCTTAAAGGGCAACGTACCTGTACGTGGATGTGCCCAGCCGTGCCATTCTGCCGACGTATATCGGCGTGAGGCGGTCCTTAAGTGGTTAAGCTACGCTTTCCGGACGCTATTAACCCCAAAGGAGGGGTTAAGAACTCCTGTGTTGCGGCGCTTTTCAGGCGCTTCAGAAGTGCTGCCCATTCATTCCAATGGGCAGGGCGTTTTAGGAGCGCCAAATACAGTGCTCCCAACCCGTCCCCAAAGATGCTGCTTGCAGGGATTTTCGGGAACGTCCCACGAGCGCACCATCCCAGTGTGAAAAGTCACACTCGAACGAATAGGAGGCAGTTTTCAGGCGCTTAGCAGAGGCTATTTCCAGTGCTAAGGGGCCTGAAAACCGCCCCAGTGTGAAAGGGGGCTCAAAATTGAGCTCATGTGCATCCTGTTTCCAATAATCATCCATGAGATGTTGCTACGACTTGATTGGAGTCCACCTGTGGTAAATTCAGTTAATTGGGCATGATTTGGAAAGGCACACACCTGTCTATATAAGGTATCACAGTTTGGTCGTCATGTCTGGAGGTGGGGGTGCAGCATGGTTTGGGCGGCAATAACACATTCAGTCACAATGCAATGAACTTGTATTGAAATAATGCAAAAAGACAGTTCACAAATAACTGCCTGAAAACTGTCTCCCATTATTTGCAGTTTGATTGATAAGTCCTTAATAGAAAGATCCTTGTTGTTGAGTGCTGAAAGAGCATCAAGGACGAGCAGAAGATCCCATTTGGGGAATCTAGGTTTCCTCTGAGGCCTGATTCTCGAAGCCCCCTGAAAGGATTGTTGAACCAGGGGATGAGTTGCCCATGATGTTCCTGAAAATGCCGATAAGGCTGAAACTTGTCAATCAGTTCCCTCAGAGTACAAAGGAATATCCAAGCCTGATTGTAGAAAACTCAAAACGTCTTGAACTCCAGGATTTCTGAAAGATTTTCCAGCAGAAGTCATGAAGCTGACAAACCTGGTCCAGATTCTGTTGTAGGTTTTGTTCATGTTAGGCTTTCTGGAGCTCATAAGGGTAGAGATTACCCCTAAAGCACACCCAAGAGACTCTAGCAGGTCCCTGAAGCTCATCAGATTCAGGAGAGGAAACCATGGCCTGTTCGGCCAGTATGGTGCTATTGTTATCACTTCGCCTTTCTCCAACTGGAGCCGCTGCAGGAATTTTTGCATGATCGGAGGTGGAGGGAAGGCATATGCCTTGTTGAATTTCCATTGGCTTGTTAATGCATCTACTCCGAAGGCTTGACTGCACCGACCTCAAGTGTAGTATCTGTCTACTTTGTGATTGCAGGGGGATGCAAACAGATCCACTTCTGGATCGATTCCCAACGATAGGATCCACTTGAATGTCTGTGTATGCAGTGACCATTCGTTGTTGTCTAGGTTGCTGCGTGACAGGAAGTCCGCTTGAATGTTCTGTTTCCCTGGAATGAAGACTGCTGTTAAGTTGAGTAGATTCCTCTGAGCCCAGGTCATAATGGGCTCGACCTCTTGGAGAAGGGCAGAGCTCCGAGTGCCCCCTTGTCTCTTCACATATGCCACAGCGGTGGTATTGTCCATTTTCAGTAGGACCGACTTCCCTTTCAGAAGGTGGGAGAAAGCGCGAAGGGCGCACCATGCCGCATGCAATTCCAGAACGTTTGACCCTGGAATGTGGAGATGGGCATCCCATTTGCCCTGAGCCAGTTCTGCTCCACAATGTGCTCCCCAGCCCGCATTGCTGGCATCGGATGAAACAGTCATCCATTGGATGGGAGCAAGGGAGTGGCATGTTAACAAGTTTTTGTGTTGAAGCCACCAGAGAAGACTGTTCCTCATTGACTGAGTAGTCCTGATCAGCTGATTGCGATCGTCTGTCTTCCATTGCTGAAGGAATCCTGATTGAAAAGGCCGAAGCCTCCACATTGCCCATTTGACCATGGGGAACGTGGCCACCATCGTGCCGATTATCTTCAGGCACTGTGACGCCCTTAGGTGAGAGTAGTCTAGGGCTAAAGATATTCTTACCCGAATGACCGGGATTTTTCTTCCGAAAGAGAGATGGTATTCTCTACTGTGTCGAATTGAGCTCCTAGGTAGGTTAGGCGTAGGGTCGGGTCTGGCTGACTTTTCTCTCGGTTTAGGAGCCATCTGAACTCCATCAATGTAGAAATCACTTGATCTTTGTGGATCAGCAGCTGCTGCTTGTCTTGGGACAGTAGTAGCAGCTCGTCCAGGTAATGATACAGACGCACACCCTGTATTCTGATAAGAGACACAATTACCGACAGTACCTTGGAAAAGACCCTTGGAGAGGTCGTTAGTCCAAATGGAAGACAAATAAATTGTAAGTGCTCTCGTTCGACCTGAAATCGAAGGTATTTGTAGAATTCTTCTGCCACGGGAACATGAAAATACGCGTCCTTAACATCTATTGAGATCAACCAGTCACCTGGTTGAACAACTTTTTGGATGGTTGAGAGTGCTTCCATCTTGAATTTCTCGTGCTTTATGTACCTGTTCAGGAAAGTGAGATCTATAACTGGACGCCAAGAGCCTTTCTTCTTTTGTACTAGGAAGAGGGGGAAGTATACCCCTGGAATTCCTCGTCCTTTTGGACGGGCACCACTGCTCCTTGATCTTTCAGGGCATTCACATATGAAAGAAGAACTTGTTGTTTTTCTTCTGATTGAGGCAGTGAAGATTGCATTGGTCTGCATGGAGGGACTTTGGTGAAGGACCATGCGTGACCTGTTGAGACCGTTTTGATGGTCCAATAATCTGAGATCAAGGTCACCCAGACGTGCCGGCAGAGACGTAGGCGAGCCCCTACCCGACCGCTTGGGCAGGCCCAATCTCAAAAGGACTTGGTTGGCTCGGGCCCACCGGGCGTCTGTTTCTTGCCAGATTTTTTGGAAAGATATCTGCCTATTCCAGTTCCAGCTTCTCCTAAAATCCCGTCCGGGCCTATAGGAGCATGCCTCTCTTGAACGCTCTGTACTGCGTCTCTGCTGAGGTTTTCTTTGGTTAAACGGATGTTTGTCCTGAGGGAGGAATCCCGACTTTCCGCCTGTAGCCTTTGAAATGGCATTATACAGTTTGTTTCCAAACAAGGAAGTTCCTTCAGAAGGAATTTTGCACCATGCCTGCTTTGAGGCAGGATCAACAAGCCAGGGGCGCAACCATAGTGCTCGTTTGGCTGTGACCGAAGATAGCAAGGATCTAGCCATCAAGCGGATGAGATCAATTGAAGCTTCTCCCAAAAAGGCGATAGCCAGTTTAAGTTCTTGCACTGCTGAACTTTGTGCCAATTCCTCCGAGACACCTTTCAGAACGGAGTCAACATTTTCCACCCAGGCCTCCATTGCTTTGGAGGTGACTGCAAGGGCTAGGGCTGGTTTGCAAGCCATACCGTTCAAGTTATATATTCTCTTAATGTCTTGGTCAATCTTTCAATCCAGACCATCTTTAAAAGATACAGTGTCATCTAGCAGGAGGGTGACATGCTTCGCTAGGCGCATTACTGCTGCATCCACGAGGGGAGCATTTTCCAAACCTTCTTATCCCCCTTGCTCCATTCTTCCTTAAACACTCCTTTCAGCTCGGTGTGAAATTGGAACATTCTTTCCCCAGTTTCTTAAACAGTTCCTTTGTTTCTCTGGGGGGGGGGGGGGGCAGTGGTATCTTCCAACTTTAAGGTTTCCATCACTGCCTTGATCAGTGGAGAGACTAAAGCGTAGTCGAATCCCACTACAGAATCATCTCCCTCCATCTCGTCTTGCGAGGAATCATGGGAGGAATCACAGAATCATCTCCCTCCATCTCGTCTTGCGAGGAATCATGGGAGGAATCACAGAATCATCTCCCTCCATCTCGTCTTGCGAGGAATAATGGGAGGAATCATGGGGCTGGAATTGGCCGGAATCCTCCTGGGCCTCGTCAGCCAAGGAGCCAGACAAGGTGGTGGACTGGCTCCTCGTGTGGGGGGGCATCTATTTCCATCATAGACTGCTGTACCACACGTTTAATAAGAGACTCAAGATTTTGATTTTTCGGTCTCTTTCTCACCGACCGCTCGGGCATAGCATGGGTCACACAGCGATTTGCCCTCTGGGATTCTAGTTTTACATCCCCAACAGGCTCTGTGATCAGAGCGATTATCGCGGTGGTGGTAGCGGTGACTTGAGGAGGAATGGGAACATCTCCTATATTTAGAGGGGGAATGTGAGCGTCCCCTATCATCAGGGCCGTCGGAACAGGACAGGCAAAACAAGCAATTGCCTGGGGCCCCAGCTGGCCTGGGGCCCCAGCCTAGGATGCCTGCCTGCTGCCTGTCACTGTCCTGGATTTCCAATGCCGCCCTGGGTCAGTCCAAATCAAATGCACGATTGATCTGACAGTGGCTGTGGGCCCCCCTAGCCTAGCTAGCTGGCACTGTCTCTGCTGGTTGCTACGTGACACCCGCTTGGCTTGTAGCAACCAGTGACGTCACTAGCAGAGCAGGAGAGAGGCAGAGTTGTGCCTATCACAGGCAGCGGAGGAAAGATCTTCTAGCTAGCTCCACCTCCGAGTCCACCCTCCTCCTTCTCCTCCTCCTCCTCCTCCCGCTCTGTCCTCGAGGCACACTGTCCAGCCACTCAGGCAGCGAAGTCTGAAGAACACAGAAAGACGTGACAGAGTGAGACAGATTTCAGCCAGCTGTAGAAAGCAGGCAAGTAAGCATTGCTCACTCACCATTGTCAGCACAGCACTGACCAACACATCATAAGGGGTGGGCACTGCACTGGGCAGGACTGGAGCAGTAGTCAGCTCTGAGGGGTTCATGCTGGGACCTGTAGTTCTTCACTTTTGGGGGGGGGGGTCACATGATTTCCAGTCCCAGCATGAACCCTCCCTGCCCTGCCAGGATAGGACACACAAACACATCCTAGCAGGGCAGGGAGGGTTCATTGTGGGACTTGAAATCATGTGACCCCCCCCCCCAAAAGTGAAGAACTACAGGTCCCAGCTGAACCCCTCATGACACACAAACACATCCTAGCAGAGCAGGGAGGGTTCATGTTGGGACTTAAAATCATGTGACCCCCCCAAAAATGAAGAACTACAGGTCCCAGCATGAACCCCTCAGAGCTGACTCCTGCTCCAGTCCTGCCCAGTGACCACCCTTATGTGGGCACTGGGCAGGACTGGAGCAGTAGTCAGCTCTGAGGGGTTCATGCTGGGACCTGTAGTTCCTCACTTTTGGGGGGGGTCACATGATTTCCAGTCCCAGCATGAACCCTCCCTGCCCTGCTAGGATGTGTTTGTGTGTCCTCTCCTGCCAGGATAAACTGTATCGCTATGCTGTGGTTCCTGTAGGCTTTGCGGGGGGGGGGGGGCCTCCAAGTCCATTTTGCTTGGGGCCCCCAAATTCCTTCAAACGGCCCTGCCTATCATAGTGGGTCCCAGACGGAGTGTCACGTCTGGACCTGGAGGATGATTGGTGATGGTGATGATGATGGTGATGATGATGGTGCAGCCTGGCAAGGTCCCTATCCTGTGACCGATGAACTGATGTAGCCGGGCTGTAAGAGATAATACAGACAAAGGGAGGGGGAGGAAGGTGGGCAGGTTGTAACCGTTAGCAACCACCAGAAAAAAATGACACCAAATACACCAACCCCCTACCCACTCCGCACAGACCTTGTGCGGGGGGGCTGGCCACACGGCGGTGCAGATGAGTCCATGACGAGGAAGACACACAATGATGCGTAACTCCACTACCTAGACTAAGGATAAGCAAATCAATGCAAGAACAGCGCAGAAAAAAAAGAAAAAGTTTTTTTTTTTTTTTTAAACTGTCCCTTTAAGAGACACTAAGCATTACAAGCATTACATGCATTACATTGCCAAGAAGTGCTTACCCCGTCCTGGTAGTATTGAGACTCCGGGAGGCTGCTGCTATATGCCCACAGGTTATCCCACCTGTATAGGGCTCCTCAGCGGTTTAAATCACCCGCCGGAATGACGTCATGGCCGGTCCCGCTGTGCGCATGCATCGGAGGGATCGAACCTACTGCGCCTGCGCGGCCCCTGACCCCTCCGCCATACTGCGCATGCGCAAAAACCAAGCCTCGGTTTCACCGTGGCTCTGCGCATGCACAGACGATCAACAGGCTGGGATCAGGAAGGGAATGGCATCCTGGAACGCAAAAGCGTTCCACACATATTCTAAGCTTAGCGGCGCTGTATGACAGAAAAAAACAGCAGAGAAAGACATACAAACAAACAAACAAACAAAAACTGCCATGGAAATAGAAAAAGTCTTCAGACCTTGCCAGCTGAGATCCACCGTCCGTCATGGTACGCTGGGGCCACATCCCTTCCACCATAGGGGTATCCATCAGCCCAAAACCACTCACCCGCTCATAGCTGGGCCCTGGGTGCACCGCACAACTCGTACCTGATCCGACAGACATCCTGGACTGCACCTGAATTGCATGATGAAGGTCCATGTGAGGAGGATAAAAAAGGAACACCTGTCTGTGGAGGTGAGCTCAAATTTATGGGTAAGGGGTCCTATAGCTGTGGAGAGGAGGCGGGGTTAACCCACACGTAGTCTGCCATGGAGTCTGTCAGGAAATCTTGTTTAGGGCTCATGCATATAGACGAAAGGGGTGATAGTGTGCAACAGCCTAGAGAGTGTGTGTTTGAAGCATATGTCTGTGCACGTGCGGGTGCTTTGCTTGACCATATCTTGTAGCAGGTCTATAGTCTCTGAACACCACCTGCAGCACGTCTACACTCTCTGACCATCTCCTGTACCATGTCTACACTCTCTGACCATCTCCTGTACCATGTCTACACTCTCTGACCATCTCTTGTAGCATGTCTACGCTCTCTGACCATCTCCTGTACCATGTCTACACTCTCTGATGATCTTCTGTACCATGTCTACACTCTCTGACCATCTTCTGTACCATGTCTACACTCTCTGACCATCTCCTGTACCATGTCTACACTCTCTGACCATCTCTTGTAGCATGTCTACACTCGACCATCTTCTGTACCATGTCTACACTCTCTGATGATCTTCTGTACCATGTCTACACTCTCTGACCATCTTCTGTACCATGTCTACACTCTCTGACCATTTATTGTAGCAGATCTGTAGTCTCTGACCATCTTCTGTAGTATGTTTACACTCTCTGACTCTGACCATCTCCTGCAGCAGGCCTATAGTCTCTGAACATCTCCTGTAGCATGCCTACAATCTCTGACCATTTCTTGTCGCATATCTACAGTATCTGACCATCTCTTGTAGTAGGCCTTTAGTCTCAGACCATCTCTTGCAGCATGTCTACACTCTCTGACCATCTCTTTTAGTATGTCTACATTTTCTGACCATCTTTTGCAGCATGTGGGTACCCTCTGACCATATATTGTATCAGACCTGTAGTCTCTGACCTTGTCTGTAGCCTGTCTACACTCTGTGACCATATCTTGTAGCATGCCCATAGTCTCTGACCATCTCTTGTAGCATGCCCATAGTCTCTGACCATCTCCTATAGCATGTCTACACTCTCTGACCATCTCCTATAGCATGTCTACACTCTCTGACCATCCCTTGTGGCATATCTACAGTATCTGACCATCTCTCATAGCAGGCCTGTAGTCTCTGACCATCTCCTGCAGCATGTCTACACTCTTTGATCATCTCTTGTATCAGGCCTGTAGTCTCTGACCATCTCCTATAGCATGTCTTCACTTTCTGACCTGCTGAATACTTGCGCTTTCTGAGCATCTCCTGTAGCAGGCCCATAGTCTCTGGCCATCACATGTACCATGTCTAAACTCTATGACCATCTCCTGTAGCAGGCCTGTAGTATCTGACAATCCCTTGTAGTATGGCTACATTCTCTGACCATCTCCTGGAGGATGTGTGCACTCTCTGGTCACCTCTTGCAGCAGGCCTATAGTCTCTGAACATCTCCTGTAGCATGCCTACACTCTCTGACCATTTTTTAAGGCACATCTACAGTATCTGACCATCAATTGTAGCAGGCCTGTAGTCTCAGACCATCTCCCGCAGCATGTCTACAATCTCTGACCATCTCCTGTAGGGTTGCCACCTCATCACTTTAAAACTGAAAACATATTAATCACTGGCTGATTAAGGTGGTGATTAAACTCACTTGGTGCCTTATATGCATTTTATTAGCCTCAGAACCTGTGTAATTTATATGTGTTCGGGTTTAAAGGGATGAGGGGGCAACCCTAATCTCCTTTAGCGTGTGTGTACTCTCTGACCATATCTTGTATCAGGCTGTTATACCGTGTACAGATGATCGGACATTCCGACAACAAAACTGTGGATACATTTCAGACGGATGTTGGCTCAAACTTGTCTTGCATACACACGGTCGCACAAATGTTGTCGGAAATTACGAACGTCAAGAACGCGGTCACGTACAGCGACGGCACAATAAAACGGAAGTTTCATACCAAGTGCGCCACCCTTTGGGCTCCTTCTGCTAATCTCATGTTAGTAGAAATTGGGTGAGAGACGATTTGCGTTTTTCAGCTTCGTGCTTTTCAGTGCGTTACAGCGTTACGAACGCTAGTTTTACCAGACCGAATGCTTTCATCTTGTACTTGATTCAGAGCATGCGTGGAATTTTGTGCATCAGAACTGTCCACACACGCTCGGAATTTACGAGAACGGACTTTGTTGTCGTAAAATTTGAGTACCAGCTCTCGAATTTTTGTTGTCGGAAATTCCGACAGAAAATGTTCGATGGAGCATACACACAGTCGTAATTTCCGACCAAAAGCTCCCATCGAACATTTGTTGTCGGAAATTCCGATCGTGTGTACGCGGCATTAGTCTCTCACCTTTTCTGTAGTATGTTTACCCTACCCTCTTTCACCATCTCTTGTACCTGGCCCATAGTCTCTGACCATCTCATATAGCATGACCATTAGGGATGAGCTTCGAGTTCAAGTCGAACCCATGTTCGACTCGAACATCGCCGGTTCGGCTGTTCGCCGAATTTCGAACATTATGGGCCGTTCGCGCCAAATTGGACTGGCGCGTCACGGCCCATAATTCACTGCGGCATCACAGTGCATTGCTGGCTGATGATTGGTCAAGCATGCACTATGACCCGCATGCTTTGGCCAATCACAGCGCGGTAAGAACGGAGAGGAGTAGGTACACGCCCCACACTATATAAGACCGCCGGCTTGGCGGCCTTGTGTAGTGTGTTGGCGTTGGTTAAAGAGAGAGAGCTTACAGAGAGAGAGAGACAGTGTCATTTATATTGAGTTAGATAGAGCAGGCAGGCGAGTCAGTTAGCTGCAGTTACAGTGTGTAGAGGATATATATGCATCCTAGGTGTTGTATATATATTTATACACTGTATTCAGTTTAGCTAGCTCCGTTCCTGTTATTCTTTATATTGTGACAGGCAGGCAGTGATTGTGCTAGCTGCACTCAGTGTTTCACTTAGTGTACTGTGTGCTTTGCATAGCGTTCACCTAAAGCTTACCTGAATACAGTTAGTGGTGTTCTCATAGTAAAACCACAGGCAGGGAGCTGCTATATTTCATGTAGTGTACTTCTGTCCTTTGTACAGCGTTCACTTAAAGGAACCTGAATACAATTTGTGGTGTTCTCATAATTAAACCACAGGCAGAGAGCTGCAAGTATTTTCAGTTAGTGTACTGTGTCCTCTGCACAGTGTTCACCTAAAACTAACTGAAGACAATTGCTGCTATTCTCATACTAATACCACAGCAGGCAGTCAATTTTGCATTATCAGATACAGATTCTGCATTATCAGTACAGATATATATATATATATATATATATATATATATATATATATATACATCCCACCTTTGTGCAGCTACATCTCACTGCAGGCCATTAGTATGTCTGGAGGGCAAACAAGGAGAGGCAGACAGTCACGAGGCAATAAAAGAGGGCAAGCAGGCTTTGTGTCTAGAGGCAACAGTGCTGGTCGTGGACACGGTGCATCCTCATCAGCACGTGGCCGTGGGACACGCTTGTCCTTTTCGCCAGCTGGCCATGTTGAGCCGCAACATGCCCAAGACTTGGTAGAGTGGATGACCAAGCCGTCCTCATCCTCCTCATCCTCTCTCACCCAGGCTCAGGGTACTTTGTCTGGCAAAGCAGCTGCCAAAGCGGCCTCTTCCCTCGGCTCAATGGCATCAGTCACTCCTTCCCTAGCCCCACCATGTCCTTCTGAGGAGTCCCCTGAACTGTTTGACCACAGTGTTGGGTACATGCTCCAGGAGGATGCCCAACGTTTTGAAGGCTCTGATGATGGAACCCAGCTAGAGGAAGGCAGTAACGTGAGCCCAGAGAGAGGGGATAGTAACGTGAGCCCAACAAGGACAGCTATCTGGCAGTCATGTTACCCCAGCTGCAGCATACTGCCAGGTTTGCTCCAGTGACGAGGAGGGAGGGGATGATGAGGTCACTGACACTACGTGGGTGCCTGATAGGAGAGAGGAGGAGGAGGAGGAGGCACATCTCCAACGAGGCAGGATGCCCTCCAGGGGCCAGCTTAAGGGCAGCACACCGACTGCATCACACCGCAGAGCTCCGCATTTTCAGGGCGCTGCTGTCTCTGCGTGTTATTCCAAAAGTTCTTTGGTGTGGGCCTTTTTTCAGACATGTGCAGCAGATCGCACCGTTGCCATTTGCAACATATGTCTAATGCGTATCTCGCGTGGCCAAAACATCAGCCGCTTGGGCACCACGTGCTTGACCAGACATATGTCGACCTGCCCTGCAGTTCATTGGCAAGCCTACCTAAAAGACCCACATCAAAGAACAAAGCGGACCTCTCCTTGCTCCTCATCAGCTGGGATCTCCAACTCCACTATACCTTCAGTCCTCTCTGAAACCTGCACTGAGAGGAATGAAGGTGTAGAATTAGGTGTGTCACAGCCAAGTACTTGCGGGCAATCTGCTATCGGTACACCGACGTCCGATTGTACCAGGCAAATTTCCCTGCCCCAGCTGCTGCCTTTTCAGTTGGTAGACTCTGCCCCTTCCGTGAGTTTGTGGAATGTGCGGTTCCTCAGTGGCAGGTTCCCAAACGCCACTTTTTCTCACGGAAGGCGATTCTGGCTCTCTACCGGCATGTGGAAGGCAATGTCTTGGCCTCGCTGGACAGGGCGGTCAGCGGTAAGGTTCATATTACCGCTGACTCACGGTCCAGCAGGCATGGACAGGGACGTTACCCATCTTTCACGGCGCATTGGGTGACTCTTCTGGCAGCTGGGAAGGATGCAGGACAAGGTGCAGTAGTGTTGGAGGTTGTTCTGCTACCACGCCTCCAAAATGTTACTACTGGGGATTCTGACACACCTCTCTCCTCCACCCCCTCCTCTTCTTCTTCCTCCATGGCCTCTACCTGTGCTTTGTCCTCGGAACCAGCGGTGCTCTGTAGGCGTTCAAGGGGCTACGCAAGTACGCAGGCAAAAAGATGCCATGCGGTGCTTGAGCTGGTGTGCTTGGGGGACAGGAGCCACACTGGGGCAGAGATTCTGTCAGCTCTGCAGGGGCAGGCTCAGAGGTGGTTGACGCCACGCCAGCTTAAGCCAGGAAAGGTGGTTTGCGACAATGGCACCAACCTCCTCTCCGCCCTCCGACAGGGACAACTGACCCATGTGCCCTGTTTGGCTCATGTCCTTAACTTGGTGGTGCAGCGGTTCTTGGGCAGGTACCCAGGCTTACAGGAGGTCCTGAAGCAGGCCAGGAAACTCTGTGGGCATTTCCGCTGGTCATATAATGCCAGTGCTCGGCTGGCTGACCTGCAAAAGAATTACATCCTGCCCAAGAACCGCCTAATCTGTGACATGCCCACCAGGTGGAACTCTACGTTAGCCATGCTACAGCGGTTGCACACGCAGCAGAGGGCCATCAATGAGTATCTGTTGCAATATGGCACCAAGACAGGGTCAGGGGAGCTTGGATTTTTTTCCCCATGCCAGTGGGCCATGATCAGTGATGCATGCACTGTCCTAGCACCATTTGAGGAGGCCACGAGGATGGTGAGCAGTGACAGTGCATGCATCAGTGACACTGTCCCTCTTGTCCACCTGTTGGAGCACATGCTGCATGGAATAATGGACAGGGCACTTGAGGCAGAACAGAGGCAGGAAGAGGAGGACTTCCTTACCTCCCAAGGCCCCCTTTATCTAGACAGTGTTCATGCTGGCCCGGCTATCACACAGGAAGAGGACGAGGAGGAGGAGGTAGGGTGATCACGTGTCCCGTATTGCCCGTGACAGTCCCACATTTTGCAGGTCTGTCCCGGGCACATTCATTCCAGGACAATACAGTGTCCCGGAATGAAACTGACACAGCCACCCCCCGGGCCAATCTGATGCCCCCAAAAAAGGCCACCACATCACCACTTTACTCACTGACAGTACTTGTCTTGTCCGGGAATGCCTGGAGGAGCACAATCCCGCACCCTGCTTGTGATTGGAGAAATCATAAATCCCGCCTCTTATGTCCATTCACTGTGCTGCGATTCATTACAGCACAAGCTGATTTTTGGGAAGGGAGGGTGTCCCTGAATGGTAGTTTGGAAATGTGGTCACCCTAGGAGGAGGAGGAGGATTGTGTCAGCATGGAGGTGGAGACTAGCACTCGGCATCAGCAGCAGTCTTCAAGGGATCAATTACAGTCCCAAAACACCCGTGGACTTGTACGTGGCTGGGAGGAGGTGGCTGCAGATCATGTTGTCCTCAGTGACCCAGAGGACTCCGCACCGAATGCCTCAGCAAACCTACGCTGCATGGCCTCCCTGATCCTGCAAAGCCTGCGGAAGGATCCTTGTATTAGTGCGATCAAGAAGAGGGATCATTACTGGCTGGCAACCCTCCTTGATCCACGTTACAAGGGTAAGGTTGCGGACCTTATCTTGCCGTTGCAGAGGGAGCAGAGGATGAAGCATCTTCAGGAGGCCTTGCAGAAAGATCTGTGCAACGCGTTCCCAGAGACTGGGAGGTTACAAATTCCTGGTCCTGGACAACGTGTTGCTGAGGCTTCGGTCAGTCAAAGAAGGAGCGGTGGAGAAGGTGGCCATCTGACCGATGTGTTCAGACAATTTTTTAGTGCGCAGCTCCAAGGTATGATCGGTTCCAGCAACCATCGCCAGCATCTGGTTTACATGGTGCAGGAATACCTAGGGGCAAGATCAGACTTGAACACCTTTCCCACCGAAAATCCTCTGGCTTACTGGGTCTTGAGGATGGATCACTTGCCAGAGCTTGCACAGTATGCAATTGAGCTACTGGCCTGTCCTGCATCCAGCGTTCTTTCGGAACGCACATTCAGTGCTACTGGAGGCTTTGTAAATGATCACAGGGTGCACCTGTCCACCGACTTGGTCGATTGACTGACCTTCATAAAAATTAATCAGTCTTTGATCACCACCAGCTACCAAGCACCTGATGCTGATGTAACTGAATAATTTTTTGGGAAATGTCAGATCCCTTCAAGACTGCCTATGCTGATGCTGAGTGACTATCCTGTTATGCTGAGTGACTATCCTCTTCCTCCTCAATGATCATGCTGATAGCTTGTAAGAACATTTTTGGTTCTGGGCACCGCCACCAGTGGCTAAGGCAGGGGTGTGTATTTACAATTTTTAATGCAATACTTTGCAGCAGGGCTCATTGCTGCACTCCAACTACAGTATCTGTGAGGAGTTGCAGTGTTGTGGCACCAGCACCAGTGCCTAAGGCCCAATTTTTTTGCCCCTGTTTAACAGGGGCGTGTAATTACAATTTTTGATGCAATACTTTGCAGCAGGGCTCATTGCTGCGCTCCAAGTACAGTATCTGTGAGGGGTTGCAGTGTTGTGGCACCAGTGCCTAAGGCCCAATTTTTATGCCCCTGTTGAACAGGGGCATGCAATTACAATTCTTGATATAATATTTCACAGCAGGGCCCATTCCTGCGCCCAACAAGAGTAACTGTGAGGGCTTACAGTGTTTTGGCAACACCACCACCACCACCACCAAAGGCCCAATTTATCTGCCCCTGTTCAACAGGGGCATGTAATTACAATTCTTGATCTAATATTTCACAGCTGGGCCCATTCCTGCGCCCACCAAGAGTAACTGTGAGGACTTACAGTGTTGTGGCACCAGCACCACCACCAAAAGCCCAATTTTTCCTACCACTGTTCAACAATGGCATGTAATTACAATTCTTGATATGATAGTTCACAGCAGGGCGTTCCAGCGCCCACCAAGAGTAACTGTGAGGGATTACAGTGTTGTGGCAACACCAACATGTAAGGGGCAAATTTCAGCAGAGTATATACGGCAGGCCCCTACTTTCAAACATCCAACTTACAAACGACTCCTACTTGCAAACGGAAGGAGACAACAGGAAGTGAGAGGAAATCTACCCCTAGGAAGGGAAATTCTCTCCTGTAAGAGTTAATATGGGAAAGAGGTGTCTCCTCTCCACTTATGCTTTATCACCAATCCTTGTTTCACTAAAAACCCCAAATTTTCAAAAAACATTTGTCATTGGGACGCAAAGTGAGGTGAAATGTTCTGAACAGGTGCACAGACAGCAAAACAAATGTTACAGGGGTGATAACCCTTCCCTATGTTTTCCAAAAAGCTTAAAAATAGATTTTTTTGGCTGAAGCTACACTTAAAAAATTTACCTGTTCCAAATTACAAACAGATTCTACTTAAGAACAAACCTACAGTCCCTGTCTTGTATGCACCGCCTGTATACGGCTGTTCAGAGTATATAGGGCCTTTTTTATTTTGTGTGCGGGGTTCCCCTTAATATCCATACAAGAACCAAAGGGGCTGGTAATGGGCTGGGGTAAGGGGGGGAGGGGGGGGGGTTGATGGGGGTAGCCATGCCATTTTTCTCAAAGATTTTCATCCATATTACCGGGACCAGACCTTACATTAAAGCCGCAAGCAGTTTTAAATTACTTTTTTTCCTTTAGAAATGTAATTTTGTGCAGGGACAGTTCTAAACACGGGAAACACGTGCCACTTCACAGGCATACTTTAGACACCCCCCAGGTACAATATTTAACCACTTCCATACAGGGCTTTTTATACCACTTCCATACCGGGCCTATTCCAGCACTTCTCTCCTACATGTACAAATCATCATTCTTTTGCTAGAAAATTACTCAGAACCCCCAAACATTATATATATATGTTTTTTTTAGCAGACAGCCTAGGAAATAAAATGACGGTCGTTGCAACTTTTTATCTTGCACGGTATTTGCGCAATAATATTTCAAACGCCTTTTTTGGGGGAAAAAAATGGTTTCATGAATTAAAAAATAACAAAACAGTAAAGTTAGCCCAATTTTTTTGTAAAATATGAAAGCTTATGTTACGCAGAGTAAAAAGATACCTAACATGTCACGCTTTAAAATTGCACACACTCATGGAATGGCGCCAAACTTCGGTACTTAAAAATTTTTGACATTTTTTACAGGTTACCAGGTTAGAGTTACAGAGGAGGTCTAGTGCTAGAATTGTTGCACGCGCTCTAACGCACGCGGCGATACCTCACATATGTGGTTTGAACTGCGTTTACATATGCGGGCGGGTCTTACGTATGTGTTCGCTTCTAAGCACGAGCTATTGGGGACAGGCGTTTAAAAAAAAAAAAATATTATTTTTTTTTATTTTACTTTTTTTTTTACTTTTTTTTACACTTTTTTTTTTTGATCACTTTTATTCCTATTACAAGGAATGTAAACATCCCTTGTAATAGGAATGTGTGTGACAGGGCCTCTTTATGGAGAGATGCAGGGTCAATAAGACCCCACATCTCTCCACCAGGCTGGAAAGCATGAGATCGTGATTTTTTTTTCACTGATCTCATACTTACAGCTGCAATGGCGGCTTTGTTTACATTTGAGGACCCGGGCGTGACGTCATCACATCGCACCCGGGCCTCCGACGATCATAAAGATGACTGGTGACCATCTGGTCACCAGTCATCTCTATGCTCATCACGTGACCCACCACCGGCGCCGACGATTCTCTCCGGGTCCCCGATCGCACGGGAGAGCCCGGAGAAGCACCGGATGGCGGCGGGAGGGGGGGATGTCCCCTCCCGCCGCCTATGAGAACGATCAAGCGGTGGAACCGCCGCTATGATCATTCGTATGGTGCGCAGGATCGCCGGCTGAAAAAAAGGATATCTGAATGATGCCTCTAGCTGCAGGCATCATTCAGATATCCCCCCTCAAACCCAGGACGTCATATGACGTCCACCCGGAGGGAGAGAGGGTTCCTGCCGGCGTCATTTTCCAATGGCCCGGTATGGAAGGGGTTAAAGGAATATTAAATTTTTCATCATTAAAATCACTGCTCCCAAAAAAATTTAAGTTTTTAAAACTTTTTTTTGCATTGATACATGTCCCCTGGGGCAGGACCTGGGTCCCCAAACCCTTTTTAGGATAATAACTTGCATATTAGCCTTCATAATTAGCACTTTTGATTTTGAACGTTCGAGTCCATTGTATTTAATAGGGTTCTAAAGTTCGCGCAAACTTTTGGTCCGTTCGCAGGTTCTGGTGCGAACCGAACCGGGGGGTGTTCAGCTCATCCCTAATGACCATCCTTTGTGGCATATCTGCAGTATCTGACCATCTCTTGTAGAAGGCTTGTAGTCATTGACCATCTCCTGCAGCATGTCTACACTCTCTGATCATATCTTGTAGCAAGTTTGCACTCTCTGACCTTAGCATGTATCAGACCTGAAGTATCTTATCTTTTCTGTAGTATGCCTACACTCTCTGACCATCTCCTGCAGCATGTGTGCACTCTCTGACCATCTCTTGTAGCAGGTCTGTAGTCTCTGACCATCTCTAATAGCATGTCTTCACTTTCTGACCTGCTGATGGCCTGCACTTTCTGACCATCTTGTCATGGATATGCAGTAGTGTTTGTCTGTCAGCTTACCTTCCTTCCCATGTGTTCATCTTAGAGGCCTGAGCCCTTTCACCTGGCTTCCTTTATAATCTCCTCCCAGCCAGACTCCACCCCAGGCCCTATCACAGAACACTATATTAACCTGTGCACTGCAAGCCTGCTTTGCTGATCAACGTGTTTGTTTGGCATTGTGTGTTTGGGTTCCTGCCTGCCGTGTGCTACGTCTGTCTCTCTGTTACATATTTGGCTTGTCCCTGACTATCCCTGTCTGCTCGTGACCCTTGACCTTCGGCTCGTTCTTTCGTTATCCTTGTCTGCTTGTGGCCCCTGACCTTCAGCTTGTTATTCGGTTCTCTCATATCTTGTGCTGCTGCTTCCCCTCTTTTCCCCTTATCCTACGGGGCGTGAGCTAGGAAACTCCAGGGGCCGCGACCTGGTCCCAGCCTGCAGCATAACATCCTCACCACTAGAGGCCCTGGAGAAGACCAGCTGGGTCTTAGACTCCGCGCCCTGGGGAATCTTGGCTCTAGCTTCCGTTAGGATCCCGGTTGTGCTCCTCTGGTCCCGCTTTCCACAACCACCCAGTTTCCTATCCGCAGCAGTCAGCCATAGGGTTCACTACCTTGCGGTGCACTCCTGTCCCCCTACGGTGTGCATCTGTCACCTGGCCACAGGTGACCTTGACAGTTTGATCAGCCATGAACCCGGCTGACATCCCGTTACCCGTGGATGATCCGTTGCAGGGCATAGTTTGCAGACTTGAAACCCAGGAATCGAATCAGACTCAGGTGATGCGATTCCTCCAGGATCGGGCTTCTCGCTTTGAGCAGCTTCAGGCCTCCTTGGGAACCCTGAATCCGCAACCTCAAATACAACCAGCGGCTGCACCTATTGCACCAGTCGCAGCCACACACTCACTACAACTGCCAGCTCCGTCCCGTTTCTCTGGGGACTCCAAGGCTTGCAGGGGGTTCCTTAGCCAATGCACAATTCATTTTGAGCTCCAGCCCCAAAACTTCCTGTCTGATCGGGCTAAGGTACCCTATATCATTTCCCTCCTCTCTGGTGAAGCTTTAGCCTGGGCAGCCCCTCTGTGGGAACTGAATGATCCAGTGGTTTCTAGCCTGTCTGGCTTCTTGAAACTTTTTCGGAATATCTTCGAAGAACCGGCTCGTGTCTCTTCAGCGGCCAGCGCCCTTTTACGTCTCCGCCAAGAGTCTGCTTCTGTGGGACAGTATGCCCTTCATTTCCGCATACTGTCGGCTGAGTTGAGCTGGAACAATGAGGCCTTAGTCGCAACCTTTTTGCATGGCCTGTCTGATAGAGTGAAGGATGAATTAGCAGGAAGAACCATCCCCACTGATCTGGCCGGCGTTATCTCCTTGTGTAACCAGATCGATATTCGCTTTCAGGAGAGGACCTTAGAAAAGCAACGCCAGCACTCCTTGGTTCTTAGTCAGCCTGAGCTCCCCTCTCTTCGACCCGTAGAGCATCTCCTACCAGCTGAGGAACCCATGCAGCTGGGTCGGACCAGGCTATCCCCCGAGGAACGTGCTAGGCGCAGAACTCTTGGTCTGTGTCTTTACTGTGGGGGCAAAGGTCATTTTCGTGACACTTGCTCTCTTTGTCCAGAAAAACGTTCGGGTCCACTTCATCTGGAAAGTGGAGTATTGGACCCAGAAATATCACCTTCCCCTTCTCGTCTTCTGCTTTCTGTGTTCCTTCATGTTGGTGCTTCTTCTCATTCGGTCTCAGCATATCTGGATTCCGGAGCCACTGGTAATTTTATGGACTGGGAAATCGCATCGTCCAGGAGACTTACTCTTTTGCCCCTCACCACACCATTGGTGGTCTTGGCGATTGATGGTACTGTTCTCCCAGGGGGACCTATCCGCTTCCAGACCCTCCCTGTTAAGATGTCGGTAGGGACACTCCACCAGGAGTGGATATCCTTCCTTATCTTACCCAAGGCCTCAACGCCTATAATTTTGGGTCTCCCATGGTTACAGCTCCATTCTCCTCATGTGGACTGGACTACTGGACAGATCCTGGCTTGGGGTCCCTCCTGTTCCTCGTCCTGCCTACCCAAGGTTGCCCCCTGTGAATCTGAGCCGGTCATTCATTCCAGGTTGCATAACCATTTACATTTCTCTGTCCCTAACCACCCTTGGACGCACAGCCAGGCTAGCTTGTCTACAAGTCCTGCAGTCGCTACGTCTTGCGATGCGATTCAGGTAGTCGCTACACCTGACTCAGCTATTCACTCTGCCTCTGTACTAGTTATGCCAGTCCAGCCCATGTCCAGTGAGCCTCCTACTTTTTCTTGTTCGGGACATTCTGCTTGTCCTTCAGCTATTCAGTTTGACTCCGGCGACATGTCACCTTCTAACCAACCTGACTTCAGGGTTCCACTGACATCTGCCCAGTCTGATGGTCCTGTGCAAGATGACCAGTTCCCCTTTAAGGGTCTGGGGACCCTCCTCAGATTCCTGTTGATCCTCTCATGCCCTTGCTTATTCCTAGAGAGCCTTTGGTCCTCAATAGATCTTCTTGTCATCTCCCTACCTCGTTTTCGGTCTCTGAGGATAATCTTAAGTACGAGGTTAGACAAGTTCTGGATTCTCGGCTCTGCAGAGGCATTCTTCAGTACCTTGTGCATTGGAGAGGTTTTGGTCCTGAGGAGGCGTCTTGGATCGCTGCATCTGATGTCGCTGCACCTCATCTGTTGAGAAGGTTTCATCAGAGATTTCCCTTTAAGCCTGGGCCCAGGCGGGGGAGGGCCCATAAGAGGGAGGGTACTGTCATGGATATGCAGTAGTGTTTGTCTGTCAGCTTACCTTCCTTCCCATGTGTTCATCTTAGAGGCCTGAGCCCTTTCACCTGGCTTCCTTTATAATCTCCTCCCAGCCAGACTCCACCCCAGGCCCTATCACAGAACACTATATTAACCTGTGCACTGCAAGCCTGCTTTGCTGATCAACGTGTTTGTTTGGCATTGTGTGATTGGGTTACTGCCTGCCGTGAGCTACGTCTGTCTCTCTGTTACATATTTGGCTTGTCCCCGACTATCCCTGTCTGCTCGTGACCCTTGACCTTCGGCTCGTTCTTTCGTTATCCTTGTCTGCTTGTGGCCCCTGACCTTCAGCTTGTTATTCGGTTCTCTCATATCTTGTGCTGCTGCTTCCCCTCTTTTCCCCTTATCCTACTGGGCGTGAGCTAGGAAACTCCAAGGGCCGCGACCTGGTCCCAGCCTGCAGCATAACATCCTCACCACTAGAGGCCCTGGAGAAGACCTGCTGGGTCTTAGACTCCGCGCCCTGGGGAATCTTGGCTCTAGCTTCCGTTGGGATCCCGGTTGTGCTCCTCTGGTCCCGCTTTCCACAACCACCCAGTTTCCTATCCGCAGCAGTCAGCCATAGGGTTCACTACC